>OX438772.1:19038340-19667364 GCA_949316455.1 Acleris holmiana | reverse complement strand
CTGGGCCATTCGCGCCGCGGTCCTGCGCCAGCTCGCAGTATTTACAGCTGATATCCTGCGGCCTAGTTCCGGAGCCAAATTGCTACATGCACCTACGAGCGCAGTGCGCAAGACGTTGCTAGTTTTATTTAGCTGCATATGTATATTTGTCTGATTATATTATAGTAAGACCAAGAAGTGTAGAAAACGGAACTAAACCGATTTTTACTTCTTTTTATTTGAAAGTTGCCACACGAAAATTATTTTGCCATAGACAATGACGCTCCCGTTTCTACTTTTTTTGGTCACAATAATCTTGCAAGTTATTTTAAATTAGTTTCCATTACTGGAATGGGATGTAATTGGTAACACTAGGTATGTAAACGTTATAAATATCACGGGACAATCTCATACAATCGGCGTGGTTGTTGAGAGCAAAACGGAACCCCTTCGGCTGCGTATGTAACCGACCTTTCGTAACTGGTAACGAAGGAAGAAAAAATGATCTTTGTACGATACTGGTTTCGAACAAAGAGTTATTTTTCTTCATACGTAATCAGTCACCGTCGATCGTCAAATGGTTCGTAACCAGTTACATAGTAAGAATAATTTTCTTTTCACCACACTGCTCTGAAACTCCCAAACTGGGAAGTTTGTCCTTGAATTATTGTTTATTAAGTGTAAATATTTTTCTACCAGATGAGGGTGTCCCGCGTTCACTAGCTCACTAAAAAGCAAATACGCAAACACGCAATGCCAAGTGAAGTGCCAATTCGAGTTTCAGATAGTAATAGAAAACGATTCAAATAAATAAAAATAATTTTCATAATTTCCAAGAACCTCTTTCATCATCACTAGAAACTACCGGCATGATAAAAAGGACGCTAGAAAACAATGCCTGCATCTTCGGCGGATGTCCGATGGAAACCCAAGATATACCAAATCTTTTTAAAGCTAGAATGCTTCATATTCATAATTTGTATATATCGCCTGGCACGAAAGCATGCAGGTATCATCTGCACCCTTGCCAAAATTGGTCAGAAGTGCCTGAAGCGGAAGACAAACTAACCGATTTTGAACGGGAACATACATGTGCAAGATATTCTAAACATCATGAAATTATTCAGTGATATGATAAAACATGTTCTTTCATGTGTGTGTGTTGAATAAATAAAAGAAACAATAAATTTGTGTCACGTTTTAATTTTCGGGCATAAGGCTCAGATACGTATGAGCAATAGATATTCTTTATTAGTAACTTCAAATAGACAATTTCTTCCCTCGAAACTATGGTTACGTATGAAGAAAAATAACTCTTTGTTCGAAACCAGTATCGTACAAAGATCATTTTTTCTTCCTTCGTTACCAGTTACGAAAGGTCGGTTACATACGCGGCCGAAGGGAACGGAACCATTGTTTTCGCTATAATCCTGAAATCCATTTCATAGCTGTGTACTAGTGTGACGAATTTGCTATTGTAATTAACAAGGCGCAATTTTGCCAACCACCTATTTTACAAGTGTCGATCCACAACGGCGCGCCGCACTATTTAATAGTTTTACGTACATTGATACAACGTACACTAGAACTAAGTTAAGTTCGCGGCGAAGTCCTGGCTTCAAATTTGTATAATGAGCGCAAGTATTTGTTTGTAACTCGGATGTTTTCTTTGTAAAGTGACAGTATGTGTTTATCCACGTCTTGTTGCTTAGTTTAATAGAGCTTAGTTTGGGACGCGTTCAATTTGATCGAACTGTTTGAGTTTGTACCCTGGTCATATTTTTCAGTTATAATGTTCCAAATATAATTTACAAAATGTGTATGTATGTGTGTATGTTTACAATAGTATTTAATTCTAGCTCTTTGCTTATTCGTAGCGCGATGTGTGCCCTGGAGGGCGGCCAGCCGGCATCCGACGGAAATGAATTGCTTAGTAATGACTGCTCTCATAAAATCCTATCCGCATACAATCAATAGTAAAAAAAGGGTAGATGTCACGCACCGAGGGTTGCGTAGTTGGTAAATTTTGCTGTACCGAAAATAGGGCTTTCTTACTTAACCTTTTTAGGGTTCCGTAGTCAAACTAGGACCCTTATAATTTCGCCATGTCCGTCCGTCCGTCCGCAGCCTAGCTCAGAGACTTAGTACTAGAAAGCTGTAATTTGGCATGAATATACATATTAGTCACGCCAACTAAGTGGTTTTTTTTTTATGGTACTACATGGTGATGTTGTTTTTCTCTTCTACCCCGTAGTGTCAGTGGACGTTCGAGTTGGTTTTGAACTTGATGGGAGTTAACGACCTGTTCGAAAAAATTATAAAAATAGAAATTCAAGGTGTTTTGGATTAAAAAAAAACTATGTAAGAGATTTGATAACCGCCTTACATATCACCGTTATTTAATAATACAAAAGTAATCTAGTTTTGTAATTATTAATATGTGAATTTCTAACCTTAAAATTGTTCTAAGTTAGAAAGACGGTCTACAATATTCGAGGGAAGTCCGTCATATGCCGGTCTTACCTAAAAGCAGATATTGCCAACCTTTTCCGCATTATGAATTTTATTCTTGGTTCTTATATTCTTGTGTCCGTTATAATTGTAACAACAAATCGTTATGCTCTTTAAAAATATTAATTTTACTGTAGTTATTTTTGAACCAGCCAGAAGTCTTAAACGAAGGAGTTATTTTTTCATGTTCTGCTAAATTTGCCGGGGACTAGCTGATGGTGATGACAATTATATTTATTGTGATCACTTTATGAAGGTTTTTCATTAATTACAATGCCGTGTTAAGTTTTGTTGTACAATGAAATCATTTTTTTATTATAATGAGGTTTTTGTCTTTACCAAAATACTTAAGGTATCACGCCGATACGTGGGTCATTCTCAGTTAAGAGGTAAAAACGATGTCCCGGATAAATAATCATACTTCTATTGAAAATTAAAAGAATATTATATCACAATCTCTTAATATAAGTGCTCAACTTTATGGAGAATCAATTTCAAATAATTAATTAACTTAGTTTTGTCACAATTTCACCTCAAACATGCAAAACTTCTCTCCCCTGGCCTGTCCCCAGCTAGTATTTACAGTAAATCAGTAAGTTTACGTGATCTTAAAGCCGTGGAAACATTTTAAGTTAGTCTGTATTAGAAAATAATATAAAGAATGATTGTAATGATGTAACCGAAGTAACTATTTTTTTTTATTTTAATAGAATATATTCACGATACATTTTGTCGCCGGAATTTGCGTCTCTTCCCCTGGCATTCTTATAATCTAAAAAATATTGTATTTGCGATCTTAATTATTGTAATATTAATGCTAATCATAATTCATTTGATCCACAAATATAAGCCAACGTTGTAATAATGATCTTTTTTCCACATTTTGTCACTCGTATTGATCCCTTTGTTCATCAATTTTGATGGTATCTGGTGAAATAGTCTCTCCCCTGGTCAGCTTTATTTCTGGATTATTTTTTCTAAATACTTAATTATATATGTATATTGACTTTAATTTACTTATAGATAACAAACATACTTCATTTTATTAACTAATATTAAATACTTTTGAGATATTATCGATTTTCTTACTGAAAAGTCTCTCCCCTGGCTTTCTCTCCCCTGGCACAACATTTGCAAAAATGTTCAGCAAACGTATAAATATTGATTTAAATTAACTATTACACTTAATTACACTTTCCATTATTCAGATCTGCAAAATAATCCGTCAATTTTTTATTTTTTTCTTGTTTTTCAAAAGGCCAGGGGAGGGACTAGACTGTGCTCAACAAACACTATTTTCTGAGGTAAAAAAGAATAATAATAAAAAAAAACATTAGAAAATGCATATACATCATCTAATAGATTTATAAAATCTGACAAACATTTAATATATGCATTTATTTATATTTTATGAAATTTTTTCATAAAAGTCTCTCCCCTGGCTTTCTGTAAAATGAAAAAAAAAATGAAAAATTGACTGGTCACCTAGCACATATTAAAAAACAAGTTGTTTTGATAAATCTGTAAAAAAATTAAATCAAATTTCATTTTTTTTTGTCATGCCAAGTTTTATCAGTAAGCTATTACCTCTTAACTGAGAATGACCCACGTGACGTGGGTCTCAGCCTTACTTAACCTGTTAATTAACGTATGTATGTACTTAAAAAGTTATGGATTTTGATTTGCCAATCAGTATTTGATTTAAACTTAAAATACATTTTATTTAAATTTTTTGATATTTTTTTTGGGAAATCCAATAAATAAGTAAGTACCTACCTACGTAATATTATTTTCCAAAAAAGGTTTATTACCCCATTTACGTAAAATATGACTGACTTGACTATGCTGATATGACTTGCCTTTAAATAAGAAAAATTGGGTTTAAATCGAATCTGAACCTTATATTAACAAGTTTGAAATACACTCTTCATCTTTTTTTTTTAAGGATTCGAACACAAACATATAAGCACCCATAGTTTGCCTGATATAATTACTAGACGGACTTACCTTAAACTACACGGGAAGTCCGTCTACTCGCCGAATTTTAAAAAATACTATTGTTTTTGCTTAATTTGTGATTAAAATTATCTGGCAGTATAGCTGAACTACTATTTATGAAATTCTTCTTCGTATGCGATTACAAGCGGTAACGTAGGTGAATAATTAACGCAGCTAGATCGCTCCGAACTTAAAAAAAAATAAGTATGCCGGTCTTGCCCACAGTCATCTTACTCGTACTGTTGTGCTCCGTTATGGAGAGTAAGACTGGATAAATGAATAACATATTAGGCATAGTACTTACTAGGCAAATTAGATGTCCATCTTGATGCCTGTCATCATCTTATATACCTACTTATCTATACTAATATTATAAAGGGGTTTGGAAGTTTGTGAGTTTGTGAGGTTGTAGAGGGTAAATAATCTCTGGATCTATTGAACCGATTTTGAAAATTGTTTTACCAATAGAAAGCCACGTTATTTGTGATTCTCATACATAGGCTATATTTTATTTTTCTACGCGGACAGAGTCGCGGGGAACAGCTAGTACCTACCTATCTAATATGGGAGCCTGCCGTTTGGCCAAAATATTTTTGGTCAAATGTATCATTTATTTATTCATTTCCCAAATTTTTCGTTTGCCAAACCAATGTTATATAATATAAATTTTCCATAATTTATTTTAGTACTATCGTGTAGGACCGTATAGGTTAAGTTAGTATAGCTTTTATAAAAATCCTGTTTTTTTTACGGTTACAGAAAACAAAGCGGGTTGGCTAATGAAAATTTGGGAAATGAAACATTTGACCAAAAACTTTTGACGAAACGAAGGTAACCCGCCTAATATTATAAAGAGGTAAAAATTGTGTGTTTGTGAGGTTGTTCTGGATCTCCTGAACCGATTTCAATTAAATTTGGTATGGAGATTAAGTCCCGAGGGAGGACATAGGGTACGAGGGGGAATACCGATAAACAACATCTATGCGGACGGAGTCGCGGAAAACAGCCAGTTATAATATATACTTAAGTAAATACTGCCATAAGATAGCAATGTCCATGCGACACGTGAAAGTACGAATATAGTGTACACATTGCAAAGTAGACGAGGTCCAACATCACTGGGCTTTATATAAGTTACGCAATGCACACCGAACTATGTCGCTGTCAGTTTCGTGAAATAGAGCGGGGGGGGGGGGGGATATCCTGTAGGTTCTGCGTGGTCGGTTACTTTCATACAAATAGCATGAAAATAAAAATATAATAAAACAAAATGGCTAGGTACGTTGCTATTTTATAACGGTAGTAAAGTGATTAAGTAGTGTATGTCTTTTTCTTTAACAAGCAAAACAGATCCGTATAATTATACCCTAGAAGTCCAAAGGTACTGAGCAATTAAATAAGCAATTAAAAATGGCAGCGGCAGCCATGACAATAACAATTTCGAGGGCTCGTTAGATAGCGGGGCGGATTACCAAAATCTATGCAAATTCCGACGTAATAGGGCAATTTAGACTTGAACTTGGCAACCCCGAGAATGGCGGGAAGACTGACTGCCATAGACAATATTTTTAATGGCGGGAAATTTATCTTTCACTTTAGGTACCCCAAAGTTTACGACCAGAGCTTATCAGGTTTAGAGTCATAACAAAACGGGATTTTTATCAAAGGAGATTGACAAGGTTTGGACCAAATGCTGCCCTGAAGTAAAAATACCTCTCACGAGTTCCTTACCTTTTCAATTAAGTATTACAAAAAGTAATATCTTCAAAATTGGTTCGAGAGAAAAAAATAAGCAAACGCTTTTGTGTTGTGGTTTTTACTTAGCACTAGGTTAATAAGGATTTTTTGTGGGAGATTATCCAATGGACCCTTTCAGAGCCAACGACGACTAATGCGGTTACAAGCTTCTGTACTCACAACACCACTGACGACAATCGGCTGTTGTGTACACGTTTAGTTTTTAGTGGTAGTGGCTGGCATGAAAGTTACTGGCATGTACGAGTAACTGACACTGCGGATACATTTGCAAGTAATACTGGCATGCATACTGTGCCCTTGCATGCCAGTATTACTATTACTGGCATGCCCGTAGCTGTCGCGTCTGTTCATACGAGCCAGGTTAGCAGCCCCCCGCGACCCCTCCCTCAACGGGCATGCAAGGAAATCAAATGTTGTGCTAGCTAGTGAATACACATGACTGTAGCTGGCACTTGCAAGGAGCTGGTATGCTAGTGTGCAAGCTGCGGCATGTGTACCTATTACCCAGCTGGGTAGGCTAGGCACCAAGAGATTGTTAGGCGCCCTGCTCTATTCCTTGAAATAATTATTATCGGTGACCATGACGATTAGTAAGTAATGCTTTATGAAATAGATTTCATTGATTACTTGGTTCATAACAAAATGTCTTTTATTTTCATAACTCCCAGGATAGATCTTGAAGGGCTTTAGTGTACTCACAGTATAGTATTAGCTTAAAGGTGGGTACGAATTAGAGCAGCCTCGGGTTGAGGCACGCACGGCTCACCCATTTTGCTCAAAATCGTACGCGCTCAAGAAATGTGAGCGGCGCGCGGCGAGCTGCCGAGAGTCAGTCTTTTGACCGTGCTCAAGGGCGCCTCGGTGTGCGTGCCTCGCGTAATTTTGACGTGTATCCGAGCGTGCCGCGGGAAGAACGACAAGTTCTTAATTTGATAAAGTTGCTGACCCGTTCCACCACCGAGGCGATTTCTTCTTCTTTTTGTTAATAATTCGGTGAATTATGATAACGCAGCCGCAGCTGTCATTGTGTCCGACGCCATTTTGAAATGACCATTTGGCGGCTCGCCGCGCGGGGGGAGCAGGCCTCAGGCTGAGCCGCTCAGATTCGTACGCAGCTTAAGGAACATAAAGCACTAGGTATGTGGTCATTCTGAATGGTCAATCTCCTTTATCCTAGACTAAACAACGCCTTTTACTGATTTATTTAATTTTATTGATGATTTATTTTGTTAGTAATACAAAAACTGCACTAACAATCTCGATGAAACAGTCATATTTGGTAAAACTTGTTTTAAACCCAAGAGATTTTAAGTTAAGAGATCAATTTTTAACATTTTCCCGGGATCGTTTCATAATATATAAAGTTGAAAATATATAATGGTTCATATTACTCAATGGTTATTATATATAATGGTTTAATATCTGAAACCAATACTACTTAGGATTTTTTATATGGCTATTGTATAGAACCCATGAGGTTAGGTTAGGTTTGATTTATAAGTTTTATATTATTTTTTTATTTTTTTTATGTAAATGAGAAGGCACACGAGCACTCAGGCCACCTGATGGTAAGTGGAATCTGAGACCCATAGACATTTGAATTCTCAAGACTATAATCCTAAGACCTCAAATGCGTTGCCAACCCTGAGGACTAAGATGGAACGCCTCTATGCTAGTAATTTCACCGTTTGTCTAACACACTAACACAGTTTACGGTTTCAGAAATAAAACCATTATAGATTATGACCATTATGTATTATGACCCATTATGTATTATGACCCATTATGTATTTTGAACTTTATATAATACGTACCCCATTTTCCCATCTGTAGTTTTATTGCCCGAAACTATAGAAAAGACTTGAAGACCCGGGTGTCTTGTGTGTGTACATACGCATGACGACACGTTGGCCTAGTTGGGAGTGACCCTACCTGAGAAGCCGGCGGTCCTTGGTTCAAATCCCGGCAGATATTTGTGTGATGAGCACGAGTATTTGTTCCTGAGTCTTGGATGCTTTCTGTGTATTAAAGTATTTATTTCTCTATCTAAGTATGTTTATCGTTGTCTAGTACCCATTGTACAAGCCTAGAGCTTAGTTTGGGACTAGGTCTGTGTGAGATTGTCCCGTGACATTATTATTATAGAAATGAATCGCCGAAATGTATGAACGCGCATAACTTCCGAACGACTGCACCAAATTGGATAATTCTTATTTTGTTGTGTTTGTTAATGTCAGGACAAGGTTTGTATGACAGAAAAAACCCCACCGGGAATGTCAGAAATTAGCAGCGGAGCGAAGTCGCTGGCGGGCCGCTAGTTTTATATAAAACACTCTTCGAGTTTTTCGCACTGAATTTATTATCTGCCTCAATATACTACACTATTCCTCTCACGTACGTTTCACACTGAACTTCGCAGATAAATTATATAATACACTAGTCCTTTATTCATTCAGAAAGTTTACTAGTAAATCAGGGCGGAATGGCCGCAAAGAATGAAACTAACGTAAAGTGTTCCAAACTTGGGGTTAGTAATTTGTGACTGGCAACTGGACTTGGTAGAGTACTTGCTGGAGAGATAGATATGTTTGCAATTGGTTTACGAGTACCTGTATCGACTAGCAGGGTTGGGCAAAATACATGCTTTGTTTTACAAATTACGAAATACTTCGCAGTATTTGAAGTACGAAATACAAAATATCTTTAATACAATATACAGTATTTTAGCCATTTATTTATTTGAAACTAGCTACCCGCCAGCGGCTTCGCCTCGCTGCAAATTTTGACTTTGCCGGTGGATTTAACTTTTTTTCTTTCACGCACGCGCTAAAATGTGATTTGTACGCTCCGACGGGACTTCTTAAATTTGCCAGATAAAACTTCACCATTAAGATCGACGCAGCTCTTCGACTCTCCAATTTGTAGGCTTTGTAAGACTGCTAACAGTTTCAGTGACGTTACGGATATCCCTTCGACCTACCCGGTAAATTATTTAGAACTCTCCGTAGGTGCTCTGATATTCATTCTAATAATTGTTAAAAGAAGAATGACTAGTTTTAAAGCAGTGTTGACTTTAATTTTAATTTGATCTTCACTTTAAGTTTTGCATGTGGTGTTTACCTTTAACTAGTTGTTATACTAATCAACAAACGTTTAGCATGTTTTTATTGAATGTACTAGTTTAAACAATTGTTGGTAAACCTGATTAGATAAATAAAATAAATAAATAATTCCTTTGGCAGCAACGTACGTTACCACAGATAGAGACACAGGGTACACCATTAAACAAATAACACCCCCCACCTACCCACCGTTGATTGTGCTAGAAGTTTTAAAGGACTTATTTAGAATTGATGAATCTTGTCAGAAGCGCGTGGAGCTAACTCCACGTGCTTCTGTTTAGGCCAAAAGCGCAAATACTTTACCGAACAATTTGTCCTCGCGCGTGATATCCATGGAGATTTAAAAAAAAACGACGGGTTGCACTCCGGGAGTGCCGCCGGCAGAAGTGAAAACTTGAATATTAACGTTGTGCAATTTTAATATTTTGGAATGGTTAAGGAGTAATTTTGCACGAATTGCTTTAATTATCAGTATCAAAGTACTATCATTTAATGACATCCATCATCCATGGATGCGCGTGGCACGCTGTAACATAAACACATACGGACACTCGCGCAAGCGCCCTGCGCCGCCTAAACGAAGCAGCAGGCGCAGGCATACATTTTCGCCGCGCCGTAGAAAGAGAGGGGATACTTCCTCTCCTACGGCGCACCGGCTGTCTACTCTCCATCCGTCTTACAAATTTTCGGTCAGGTCACGTGTCCTGACGCGAGTTTAACATTTTTTACCTATTACGAAAAAAGTGTACAACGCCGCTAAAGAAGTTTTTACTTCAAAAATATTTTGAAACAAAACAGTCTTACATGACAAATCGGTACATTAGCTTAATAGCCTACAAAAACTTAATTATAGACCTATAGTTTTCTATATTAAACGTATAAAAAAGAAACTCTTTTATTATGACCAAAGCTTTGCTTTGCTTATTTACACTCAGAAATATATCGTACGGTCTACGGTGCAACGCTGTCACTTATGCAAAAAAGCATTTTTCCAGGAGAAGCATTTAAAGATTTAGTGTGGTATAATATTATTATACTTTCTGATCTAGAAAAGGCGATTGTTTGATATGATTACTGCTACTTTTAGCTTATTATGTTGCTTCAAGGACAGGGTACTTAAAGCGACGACGTTATGGCATATTTAACTCAATTTTCAAAATTTTGCAAAAGCGACAGTGTCGCACCGTAGGTGCGATATGTGTTTAAAAATAATAATATGTATACAATTGTATATAAATAATTGTAACGGATCAGAGACACCTGCATTGCAACCCTTATTTATCTTACTTCTCTAGTAAGTCCATGGGAGTGTCTAACAATAACTCGACATTCTCGAAATACACATTACCAGGATTGAAAGACATTAATTAAAAATATAATTAAGGAGATAGATGTATCCGTAAGATCTTGTACGTCTATCAGTAAATCACACACACGACAACACGCTGGCCTAGTTGGGACTGTTGGGAGTGACCCTGCCTCTGAAGCTAGCGGTCCTGGGCTCAAATCCCGGTAAGGGCAGATATTTGTGTGTAGAGCGTGATTATTTGTTCCTGAGTCTATGTATTTCTCTATATAAGCATGTTTATTAACCACCCGCGTTTTTTCCGAAACTGTACATAATTCTGGATTTATTTCAGGACCATCGTGTAGAACTCTATAGGTTAGGTAAGGTTAGTTTAATAAGAAACCTGAAATGTTTGTAATTACAGAAAAACAGCGGGTTGGCAAAGGAATAGGTTGCGGAACAATGCATTTGCCAAAGATTTGTCGGCGAAAAGGCAGATAACCATTTCGAGTATATCTAAAGTAATTTTGGTAGAATGCAAGTTTCTACTCGGTAAAACAATATAGCTGTTCACATGTTATCGTATGTCAACGTTACGATAGCTCTTATTTACTTGACAGTAATGGCGGCAAAGTAAAAATGATACGATAACGTGTCAAAAGCAATAAGGTAAAACCAAATGGAATAATAGAGCTCTGGTCTTATTTAAGTAATTGCGTCTTAAGTTCGTTATCAAAAGTTTTAAAATGTTTTAAACTTGCCCATAGATAAATTATTTTTCATAAGAGAGGCAAAATAGCAAAATGAATTTGTCCAACATTGGTACAGAAAAATATAAATGATATACCGATTCCAATAAGAAACGTTTCTGCTCGGCTTTTCACAAATAAAAGATCGACTCGCGTCCTCGCATTACTCCGACGTGCGGAGCCGTTAGTGTTGTTCCTACTTCCAACTATTATATCGATACATACACATCACGCCTTCATTCCCAGAGTGGGGTAGGCAGAGCTACAGAAATATCAATCACTCTAAAAAGACTTGTTGATAATTCTGTAACCTGCCTTGCCTGCCTGGTTAGCCTGTGTTTAGATATTGAACTAATGAAGGTTAACAGGTTTGTAAGTAAACGCCAATAAAAAATTTAGTTTTTTCTTTTTATTTTGTTATTTAAGGCATTCAAAAATAAATCTTTATGATGTTAACTTGCAAGATAATATTATAATATCCATGCTACTGAAATAAAATAAACTCCCTATTCCTTTAGAGCTGCCCATAGGCTCATTTAGTGACCAGTGAGGCTAATACGCCTTAACGGGAACTAGCGTCAAATACGTCAAACGGGACCTATAGTGACAAATAAAAAAGTAGCTATTATAATTAAATTATTACCCGAAGTTTAAATTGCTTAGTAATAAAAGGACTCAAGTCACACAAAACACACTTTATGCTTACTTTACGGAGTATGGAATAGACGGATTTAAAGTCCGTAGCCCGGTTTGTGAAATAGGAGCCGAACACATAACCACGGGACCGCTATTGATTATAGTGTTCCATTACGTCCCACCAATACTTATTTTTTTAATTGACGCAACAGTGCAACGTCAGTTTAACTGACGGGGCGCGTCATTATGGATTGATTGAAACCACTACCTAAGGGTAATGTTTGTGATATTTGACAATGTGCTGGGATTTTAGGAAAGGGTAGATGCATGTAAGTACTCACAGCTCGGCCTCTAGGGTCAATCGAGATAACGGTGCACGCACTGTTCACTTGGTTCACTCGCGTTTGGGGCATATCCTATCGATAGCCACTCGCGACACCAGGATGTTTGCTATTCCACGTTTCGAGTTATCTCGGGTTACGGGTAAGCACAGCAGTTTTTTAGCACTAATTACTTTCACAAAATTATCGATATCGATATACTTCCCATCCCTCGAAAGTAAGTAGATTTATGTCACGTGTCTCGACGTCGAGTTTTACATTTTATTTTATCCCGTTTAGAGTCGCTCGCGACAAATGTAATGGCGATGATTATGTAATCGTGTCACCGTTCTACGAGGCGAGGTTCCGATTTACGAGTTTACTTTTTCTCGTAGAACTTGTCACTGTGTTCTAGGAAACGGAATTATCTAGTAAAAGTAACTTACGATTCTTACAACCCTAGAAATAATTAAATCAGTGGGCTTAGTCAAGATGTATAATGCTAAGTTTAGGAAATCGACAAAAATTATAGAATTGACGTACCTAATCGTATCATGTAGCAGATCGCGCCAACCGCATGTCAGCTCCATTTTCAAGTCGATAGAAAACCGAAACGTTAACGGCGTTTGCGTCCAAGACGTACGCCTACTGACGAACAGAGAAAAGAGAACGGCAATATACCTATCGATAACTTATTATTTAAGGAAACTGGGATGGTCCTATCTTAAGGGTGTTAAAGGACACATCAAACTAAATTAAAGAAATAGCTAAATAAATTATTATCACAGGACAATGTAACACCAATTGACCTAGTTCCAAACTAAGGTCTAGGCTTGTCATGTTTGGTACTAGACAACGATAAAACGTATATAGAGAAATATATACTTAAATACATAGAAAACATCCAAGATACAGGAATAAATACTCGAGCTCCTCACACAAAATCTGCCCTTACCGGGATTTGAACCCGGGACCGCTAGCGTCGTAGGCAGGGTCACCAACTATTAGGCCAACGCGTCGTCAATTACGTAATTTAGTTAACGTAGGACCATCCTTGTTCATGCACGCGAGTTCTTTTACCCGACTGCCAAAGGAGGAGGGTGATGTTTTTGACGACACGTTGGCCTAGTTAAGAGTGACCCTGCCTCCTAAGCTGGCGGTCCCGGGTTAAAATCCCGGTAAGGGCAGATATTTGTGTGATGAGCACGAGTATTTGTTCCTGAGTCTTGGATGTTTTCTATGTATTTAAGTATATATTTCTCTATAAAAGTGTGTTTATCGTTGTCTAGTAGGTACCCATAGTACTTGCGTAAAGCTTAGTTTGGGACTAGGTCAATTTGTGTGAGATTTATTTATATGTGTATGTATGGTTCTTCGTTCCCTCGTAAAGGCTGAACCGATGGCACGATTTCGACAAGCAAGGTGTCGTTAGAGTCGTCTTATGATATGTGAAATTGGGGATATAATAATATGTATAATATGTAAGTATACATGATAATTAACATTATCTTGACGACATTATTGCAATGGCAGTTGGGTTTTTAAAGACTGCTTTTTGTTGGACTTGTTTGTTATTTTATTTCAATCGTTGATCGTTAAAAAGGAAAAAAAACACGAACAAACACACTTTCGCATTTACAATAGTGAGTAGTTTAGTAAGGATTGTTTTACGGCATGAATATGTAAGTGAAGCTGATCTCTAATCCACATTGTATTAGCCCATCTTGGTCTTACATCGTAAGCATATTGTTAAGTACTTTACAAAATCTTGAAATTGGGTGCAACTTTTTTTACGAAAATCATATGTGTAAAAATTTGCTCATCTTTTTAAATTGGCCAAGTTTTATTATTTATCCTCGTAAATTACCGACAGGCGCATACGTCTTTCTCGACAGAACCGACGTTTTTCTAATAAAGCAAAGCACACGGGCAGTTTTTCGAGGAAATATAGAAGCCGTGCGCGGGCGACGTAGTAATGTAAACAATAAGAGCGGTTAGGGGAATGCGCGGGTGACCACGCTCCTGGGATAATTGAAGGACAGGCTCTTTTAAGCAAAACAACTCGTAGCATACTAACTATATTACCAATTAGGTACACAGTGTGATAATGTATGGCAAATGAAAGAGAGGGTTGCCGGGGGTACTCACGGTCGGGAGATTTAAGTTGAAATCCAATGCAGTCGCAGTTGGCACTCTTTCACTTTAGGGTCCGTAGGCTAAGGGGTTCGGTAGCCTCTCGTAATAAGCACTGACTAAGTGTCCTTGGGAAAGCACCAAGTACTGCGCGCGCGTCGTGTGTCAATTGCGGTGGCACACCGACGCTCCCCGAGCCGGCCCGAATGTTTGCCGACCCCGGGATTTAATTAAGAGCATGAGGGTAGGTAACGACTGTACATTGTCACAACAGCTTTAAGGAAATACTGAGGTATTGACATTTACTAAACAACTCCTTCGTTGTTAAGCAAATCCAATCTTGTTGTTAATTAAGAATGCCACTGACCAATGGCAGCGTCGAATTATTACATATATCTAGAACTAGCTATTGCCCGTGACTCTATCTGCGTAGAAAAGTAAAACAAAGTCTATGTTACTCATTGATAATATCGCATTCTATTGGTGAAAGAATTTTTAAAATGGGCCCCGTCGTTTGCAAACAAACAATAAACTCAAATTTATTTTCTTTATAGATTAGCTATGATAAATGCTTCAACTTCAACTTATAGTTGATAACTACAAATAGATTGCAAGCTCTGATGATGCAGCGTGAGGTACTCAAACAAAACCACGATTTTCACGAGGATGAAGTCGCGGGCACAGCTAGTTTAAAATGACAAACTTGTTTTATAAAAAGGTATATTTAAAATCAGAATCAGAATCAGAAAAAGATTTATTGCCACACATAACACAGTAGCTGTACAGATTATTATTTAAAGTAAGATATAATATAAAGTATTAACTACAACAAGTCTCATAGATGCTACGGCAAAAGGTTCAGAACTCAGCGTATGCTGTGAGACGGGGTCTACACAGTGCTGTTTTTCAGCCTGCACCTCCCTCTCAATGTGTGAATGCTTAAGCCATTTATTTAATCTTTATTACACAAAAACAAGTACAAATGGCGGACCTAATGTAATATAAAAATGGAGCATAGCAAAAACTCCAATAAAAATAATCCCCAAACCTTTTTAATAACAGTCCCACATTTTCCGACGACATAGCAACCCCACTCTACATTCTCTCTGGTTTATTAAAAATTGGATCATCGCACCGGGGCGGGGATATTTCACGATTATACGTGCTTCATATCGTACGTTTACTAGTGGGGGAGCGTGCTGGTAGCTCCACACACTCGCATTTGCTGAGATAGGTAAAGTTCTTTCGCAAAATGAACACAAAGAACACTTAAATAGGCATTTTTCGGAGGTGGAGAGAAATAAAAAAAATGCAAGAACTGATGAAAGCATTAAATCGCAGGTCTAACCGCCGTACTCATAGACATTTTAGAGACAATTAATTCGTTTCTTCTTAAAACTTGTTTATGAAAACACGTCACTAAGGAAGGACTTAATTGTTATTGACTGACTGTGTACGGCCGTCAGTCAATCATATTTTTTTATTTTCAGAAACTTCTATCTTAGTCAAAACAAGGCTATAGGCTAAAAAGAAATCATGATTGTCCAGAAATAAAACTGTACTGTACGGTTTATCTTGCTTTTCTGTGGCATAAAGGAAACAAATATAGAGGTGTTTGGGGACGGCCTCTGGACGTGGCTAGAGTGTAGCAGGTACAGTGCAAAAGCTCTTAAAAGTCTTAAAAGTCTTTCGAGTTTGAGTAAAATCTGGTATACTTGCATATGAGAGCAAATAAGAGAGAGGTAGAAAACTAGAAATCCAGAGGCGTGTGTTAATGCTAAAGTATTGTTATAATTGACTTTTTATATAATATAACTGTTTAACAGATAGAAACCCCATGGCGAACGCTTCTTTCAGAGCTGATATCTCTTAAACGGCTCAACCATTTTTCATGAAAGCTAGCTAAGAACCATCCCGATCAAATAAGCTTTGTTTAAATAAAAACACGTCCAAATCGGTCTATCCGTTTAAGAGCTACGCCACTAAAAGACACACAGATATACAAACATACACAAAAATACACACATATGTTGGGCAGATGTACCAGTTTGACCATCTTTGTACCCTTTTTGGCTACTGTATTTAAGTCAAAAAATAAAAAGTCCCAATGTTAAAATAATATTTTTTAATGAATTTTGTAACCACTTATACAAATCTAACTTATGATTTCATTGTATTGATACAATCGTTTTAACATAAAGTGGCCAAAAAAAGGTATAGTGGCCACAAATGGTACATCTACCCCACAACCCTCTTTTGCGTAGGGAGTTAACATATTAGCTCCGTGGCGAGAGTGTTCCGCCGCCATAAGACGCACCGGTCTATCGGAGCGCGGAATTTTTCTAGCTTGTTCGTATTTACAGCTCTATATTTTTGGATGCATAAATGCTCGTTTACGATTAGGTAGGGTGCGGATTTTACAAATTCGTTTGAAAATGGGTGCCTTGACGGTTGTTTTGAAAAGTAGAATAGTTGATGTAAAAGGTGTTTATTTTCTTTTACATGCAATGACTTAAGCCGAAGTAAGTGTAAGATACACTTTGGCTTTTTAATTAACTCATTAACAAGCTGAAAAGAACAAAACAATGAGTAGTAACGATTTTTATCGAAATAAATGTTTTATTTTCGGTGAAGGTCTCGAGGTTTGACTGCGTGGTCTGACTGACTGACCGTTACTAGTGTCATAAAACTCATAAATGTGAGGTATGTTCAGGTTATGTCATTCTCAGCTGGCTCGGAGGGCCAAAACAACCTGGAAATAGGAAATCCGAGTTAGTGGAGCTCCGTCGACTCTGTTTAATTTGATTTTGAAATAGAAACATTGATCAGATGGCCAACGTTGTTAATCAAGGGACTATAGAAGTCCCGGATCTTTTGAAGGCGTAGGATGGAGCCGAAGCCAACACTCAGAAGCTCTTTCGATATTTTTAATTTAGTAAAGTGATGGGGCACCAACCGCCAATTGTCCCTGGACCCACTCTATAGAAGTATTCTTCCACAGATAACCGATGATATGGATTCGTGAACCTAGACTATTGATGAAGCGCGCGCATGCCTGGCCAATGCTAATTACTTTGGTTGAAATTGCAGACAGTGACTCACCAACTCAATGGAATGTGCCTTCCAAAACAGCCGCATATACAATACAATACAATACAAATACTCTTTATTGAACACCAAAAATAAAAAATAAAAACAGAACATGGAACAGTACATTTAAATCATAGGTATACAACAGGCGGTCTTACCGCTAAATAGCGATCTCTTCCAGACAACCTTGTAAGAGAAATAACTGAGGACACATATTCATGGCAGGGGGTGTAAACTAATTCGTTTAGAACTCAAACTAAATAACTACACGAAACAATTAAATTATTTCAATTTTGCATATACATAGCAGCAGAGAGGCAAAGGTTCCAGAGGGGCTAAGGGTGGAGAGGTGCCTCTCGGGGGTGATTCTCTCAACACAGCGCTGCGTCGATCTCAAAGGTGAAGTTTTATCCGGAAAGTTTAAGAAGTCTGGTAACAGAATTATAAGCAAGTCTTTTTAGAGTTGTTGGTATTTCTGTTGCTCTGCCTTCCTTACTCTGGAAATAAAGGCGTAATGTTATGTTTGTGTCTGTTTCAAAATAATAAAAACTTTCCTTTTTCAAAGTCGCTAACCCTAAAAGTATCATCCCGTTTGTAATGTTTACGTCGTGACGTGACAGATGACGGCAAGGACTCACGTGTAATTATAAGGGAGATTATCAGACTGCTTAACAATGAAATGGTTCCGGTTAATACTGGTGGGCTTCGTCCTCGTATCGTCAGAGATTTTGCACAAAATCCTGGCTCAAATAACGGCTAACGGAGGACGCTACGTTTAGCTACGTCGTATTTAATCGTAAGTGTGCACATAGCCTTACTCTAACTGACATTGCACGTGTTAAACTTGACTTGGTCCTCACAACGATATAACAAATGTTAGAATTGTAAATAAATAATACAGGATGTGACAGAATCATGAATTCATTAAATTTTATTATTTGTATTTTATTTAAAAATCCTATAAAGCGTTAGGGTTTCAATAATGTATGTACCACAACCTTATGTATCGCCGTAACATGCCCGGATTTGAATAAATAGTTTTTTCACCTTAGCACCTCAAACAGTTGCTGTTTTGCTGTTTAAGTAACTTTTAAATTTTTGTTCACAATACTAAGGTGATCGTAGTGCGCGGGCGGCTGGGGATGTCGTTTTATTTTTACCATGTTGTCTTTTTTACCTTAAGGTTATATTTTCTCGCGGCTGAGGTGAAAAATTGCATGTGCAACACGAGACCAAAGTTATTTGCGTCTCGTGTCTTTGAATCCCTCGCTGCACTCAGGATTCTAACCAAGAATCACGAGCGTAGCGAGTTCTAGCACCCTTCGCTTGCTCGGGATTCAATATCAACACTTGCAGCAAAAACCAACTTTGTTCTCTTGTTGCACAAATAACTAAAGTTAGTTTACATACTGTATAATAAGGGTCGAGCAGGCTAAGCTAACAAGAGTGGCCCCCGCAAGGGATTTGGTTGTAATTTGAGGTGCAGTAGTGGCAGGACCTAAGAACACTGTATGCGTAATATCAGCCTTCGATCTTCTTTTGTTTCAGACTTATTCACGATAAAGTTTTTAAGTTAGGTTAATTTAGTGTTAAATTGTTTAAAATGTCCCATCTTACCATTTATTATCAAAACACTAGAAGTATTCGTGGTAAACTAAACGAATTACATTTGTCATCCTTGAGTTGTAGATACGACGTCATAGTATTGACTGAGACTTGGCTAAACGAGAGTGTCTTTGACGCAGAAATTCTAAATGATAACTTTACTATTTACCGTAGGGATCGCTATACTAGTGGAAACTCAAAACAGGACGGCGGAGGGGTATTAATTGCTGTTTCCAAAAAACTAAGTTCGGTACGCAAGTGCGAGCTTGAAAGTTCAAATGAGGACATTTGGGTTCGAATTTCATGTCGTGTTAACAAATCGGTTAATTACCTTAACATTTGTGCAGTTTATCTCCCCCCTCCGGTATCCTGCGAGAAATTTAAAGGTCATCTAGATTCGATCAGCGACGCTATTTCATCAATTGAAAACGGCACAACGGTGGTTCTTGGGGATTTCAATGTCGGTAGTATTGGCTGGCATCCCATATCGAATCAAGGTGAATCGACTGCAGCTAAGTTACAAGCCTGTTCCAGTGGAGTAAGTAGCCTTCTTACTGATTTCATGTCTCTTCATAATTTGCGTCAATATAATCTAATCAAAAACGCAGGCGATAAATATTTGGATTTAGTTCTAAGCTCTAATGATTATACGAAAGTAGAAGCTGCTGAACCACTCTCTAAAGTTGATTCCTACCATCCTCCGTTAAAAGTGAGATTACATTTTCCTATTACACATTTCCTTAACAAGATCAACGTAAACAAACTTAACTTCTTTAAAGCGGACTACGATAAAATTAACGACGAACTAGAAAAAATCGATTGGGAGTCTACTTTGCAGCTTTTAACCGACGTAAATGAAATGACAAATGTATTCTACATGCACTTGCAAAACATCATCGATAAACACGTACCTGTCACCAAGTCAATGTGTAATAGCCGCTATCCAGTTTGGTACACAAAAAATCTTATAAAGTTAATTAAAGAAAAGGATAAATTGCGGGATAAATACAAGCGGTTTAAAAACCCTATTGATGAAATAGAATTTAAGGATGCGAGAGTACGTTGCCATAAACAAATCGAATTATGTTACTCCAATTACATGAAATCTATTGAAAGTTCCATATCAAAAAATAATATCAAGGTATTTTGGTCCTTTATACAATCGAAGCGTAAAACTGAAAGCACGATACCTGGTGAAATGACATTTCAAGGATCAATAATATCATCACCGGCTTCAATCTGCCGAGCATTTGCCAAAAACTTTTCGTCTGTTTACACTACTGATCACAATGTTAATCTAAGCTCAGAAACTTCCCAAGCGGACACTTGCGAAACCTTTAATACTATGAGTACTATTGCACTGTCCCGACACGATATCGAATCGTCTTTTAAAAAGCTAGACAAGAACAAGGGACCAGGACCCGATAAAATACCAGCGATTTTTATAGTAAACTGTGCTAAAGGTCTATCATACCCTCTTAAAATAATTTACAATTATTCGTTATCGATCGGCGTTTTTCCATCATGTTGGAAGCAAGCAAACGTCATTCCTATTCCTAAAGATGGTGCCAAAACTGACGTGCAGAATTACAGACCAATCTCTTTATTATCAATCCTTGGCAGAGTTTTCGAATCTTTGGTGAATTCTATGTTGACCGCCCATGTAAAGTCTTTCATTGTTCCAGAACAACACGGGTTCCGTAGTAATAAGTCCACTGTATCAAATTTGGCTGTGCACATCTCCACTCTTGCTGAGGCTTTAGACAAGGGTTCGCAGGTCGATGCTATTTATACCGACATAAGTAAAGCCTTTGATCGCGTAAACCATTGCTTACTTATACGCAAGCTTTATAACGTTGGCGTGCATGGAAGATTGCTAGACTGGTTTTCCTCTTATCTTACATCCAGATCACAGAAAGTTTTGATATGCGGGTATGAATCTGAAAGTTTTGAAGCTACTTCAGGAGTTCCCCAGGGATCGCATCTAGGGCCTACATTATTCTTAATTTTTATAAATGACATTGCTAGGGAAATTCATCACTCAAACTTTTCATTTTTTGCTGATGACTTAAAAATAACTAAAGTAGTAAACAGCCCTATTGAATCACAACAGCTTCAAGATGACTTGACCCGCATATCAAATTGGTCTGGTAGGAATGAACTTCCTTTGAACATTGGGAAATGCAAACATATAAAGTTCACTAAAAAACGATTACCCTTAAATACCACGTATGTGATAAATGATGTACCCCTGGAAGAGGTTTCACTAATTAAAGACCTAGGTGTGACATTAGATAAGGAACTATCTTTTATCCCACACCTTGATAATATTATAAAACAGTCAAATAGACTCTTGGGTTTTATCTGGCGTAATTGCAAAAAATTCAAAGATATCTCGGCTTTAAAAACTACTTATTTTGCTTTGGTTCGTAGTTTGTTAGAGTACTGTTCAAACATCTGGAATCCATTGTATAAGTGCCACGTAGAGAGAATAGAACGAATACAAAAGCGATTTCTCTTTTTTCTTTCCGTTCACCAAAAAAAACTAAATTCGCTTATTTCATATAAGGATCGTTTAAGCTATTTTAAGATGATTTCTCTCGAGGACCGCCGTTGGATTTCCGATCAGGTGTTATTGCATAAGATTATCTCAGGAGCTTTAGACTGTCCACAGCTTCTGCAAAAAATCAATTTGACCGTCCCGCGACATTGTGCTCGTCTTGTCAACCTTCGGCCATTCTCAACTGAAACGTACAGAACTAATGTCGGGTCTCACAGCGTTTTGCCTAGAATTTGCAAAGAACATAATACATTGTTTAAAGATAAAAGGGTTGATATATTAAACATGTCACTAAATAAGTTTAAAACATATTTATACAAACTCAAGGTTAATTTCTAATTTGGGTGCCGATTGCAAAATAGTTTCTTCACTTGGACTTATTCAGAATTTGTATTGTATTTGTTTAGTGAATAACGTAGTAGCTACTAGAATGTTTAACTTCTAGATAATAAGCGTTAAATTGTAATGCATGCTGAGTTTGCCTGTAATTGGGTGGATACTCAATCAATATAAACGAAATGTCATAATTAGTTTGTAAGTTTTATAGTATTTTACCTGTTGGCAAACCTTAATAAATAAATAAATAAATAAATAAATAAAGTCAAAAAGTCAAGGTAATTTTTAAAATGTTATTTTAGCCACTAGCCCCTGGCCACTCTTGTTAGTTAGTTGTTAATACATTACTGCGACAAGATACTAAAATTAACAGCTAATTCCGACTTCGCCTGTACCTACTTAAACATAAATATAACACGTTCAAAGCTTGTTATAGACGATCCCTGTGAGGCGTGTGTTTTGTTTACGCACAGTCTGTAATTGACTGAAGAGATTTTGGCGATTGGCTTATCTGCCCCCAGTACCCTGCCCCCCTAGCAGACGCCGGCACAGGTACACTGACAGCGTTTTACCGCAAAGAGGGGCTTAATAGATGATTCAGCAACATTTAAACTGTTTTGACATTTTTGTTACGGGGTTTTATCACGCCATTGTTTTTAAATTGATACTGAAATTAGTCCTTTTTTCATTTATTTGTTTCAATAAAATATACAATTATAATGTTTGATTGACAACGGTGTCACAATTTTTTAGTAAATTTGCTTTTTAGGGTTCCGTAGTCAAACTAGGAACCCTTATAGTTGCGTCATGTCCATCCGTCCGTCCGTCCGCAGCCTAACTAAAGACTCTTATTACTAGAAAGCTGTAATTTGGAATGAATATACATATTAGTCACGTCAATAAAGTGGTAAAATAAAATCTTGTACAAAAAATATTTTAGTATAGGGCGCGTTTGTACAAACACGCGTACACATCTGTAAAGGTAATTGCATTTTTTTAAATGTTAAATAGAAGGCACACGAGCACTCAGGCCACCTGATGTAAGTGGAATCTGAGGCCCATAGACATTTGAATTCTCAAGACTATAATCCTAAGACCTCAAATGCGTTGACAACCCTGAGGACTAAGATGGAATGCCTGCCCCACACCGGAATACAACAATGCGAACACTGTTCCTTGGCGGATGGTTAATGGATAAGATGGTGGTAGCGATCCGGACGCACCCTGCACAGCTGAAATTGTTTGACCTATATGTATTGTTTGGATTAAAATCTTTTTGCTAACATTTTTTCAAACTTAAATTTTAAGATTTAATAAAAAAAAATATGTACGTTAGTTTACTTTTATAAGAAATCTAAAAAAAAAACATTTTTATTGAGTTTTCGACCAAACAATACGTTATGCCAAACATTAACTAATGCCACTCGATATAGACCCAATCTGTAAACTTGGTGTCCGACGATAAAGTGCACGGCAGTGTGTGTACCGGCTAATCCGTTCGGCTCCCCCGGCTACCCCTGAGCGCCACCGTGAAATATGGCCGGCATTCTTCATCCCTCACTCACTGAATATAGTCGGTACACAGTAGGCCAGGGTCTCTATTCTACTGCGTTATAACGATATCGTGTTTGACACGTTTAAGAATCGTTTATGTCACAGTTGCCATTATTGTAAATGACATAAGAGTTATCAAAACGTTGACAATACGGAAACAGGTCAAAAACGATGTCGTTATAACAAACTTGAATAGAGGCGCTGATACTTGATATTGACAATTTGACGTAAGTACAACAACAGGTGCAGTATTGCTAAAGCTGCCGAGCGCTGTTTTCTTCAGAATGCTCCTATTAATAAAATCGCTAAATGAAGGTTAAATGTATTTATGTTAAAATGTATTTTGAAGCCAGTATTTGAAATACTAACTACAAAATACCTCGGCGCCACGTATTTGAAATACGAATTACAAATTACATTTTAAGCAAGCAAATTACGAACTAAATATGTATTTGTATTTTTATAACTCCCATACCGCCCAACCCTGATTGTACAGAGGCCCAGTTCAAAAGCGGCCTACTGTCCCTGTCTCCCGCGAGAAAAGTATGAGGGATAGTTATAATGAGCCCTTGTTTGCCCGCCTACGGGATCCGGAATTAATTCTGTTTGCAAACTTGAAGCGAGCTCTCAGTATTAATGTTTTGAAATGGTCTTACTTTTATTTAATTTGCTGCCGCTCGGTTTTCTTCGCATTTTCTGGGGATTTGCTCTCAAGTTTTTAACTTTTATGAAAATAATGTAGCAGGTTTAACATGGAAGCTTAAAAGGTATTTTATTTAATTTATTTTCACAAGCTTTTCATTAACTTGCAATGTTATATGTGTTTATGTATGTTTTGGTCAAATCTCCGGTGAAATAACTAGCATAGATGTATTCCATCTTAGTCCTCAGGGTTGGCAACGCATTTGCAGTCTTAGGATAACAGTCTTGTGAATGCGAATGTCTATGGGTCACAGTCTCCACTTACCATCGGGTGGCCTGTGTGCTCGTTCGCCTTCTCAATGCCATAAAAAAAAACTTGCAGGAAGATTGGATCCACTTCCCGGGGACCGATTGAGCTGAAATTTAGTACGCCTAAACCACCAACCAAAAAATCTGCTTTTTTTTAATTGCTTATAAAAGTCTATTCTTTCGAATAAAAATATAAAAACAAGTAGTTTTTTTTTTAGGTGATCCCCAATTAAAGAGAAGGGGACCTACCTTGCGTTAAATTCCATGTTTTGAAGTATAATCCAGTAGAATACACTTTCCTATTTGGAAAAAGGATGTTTGAAATAGCTTTTAAGCTTTCACTCCACGTTTTTTAAATTAATTGAAACCGTCAAAACTTCAATAGATACCGTGGCCAATGGGACATGGCGATTCACCGAGTTTCGGTCGGCGTAGGGATTCGTCGGCTCTCTTCGGAGGTGATCGGTCGCGGGTGGTCCGAACCACCGCGCATGAGCGCGCGCGCAGCCGGCGCGAATCGTTTGGATGCGCTGATGATAGTGGCCCAATGGATGCAGTTGGCCGGATGGGAAATGCAGGGCATTGGGTTCGAAATTGATTTATACTTCAGTGAATTTATAAGTCTCAACAATATCTCGAAAAAAAAACAAATGTGATAGTTCGTTGTATTAGCTCCTTCTCGTTCTCCCGCGCACCTCTCTTACTACTCATAGCGGTTAGGTGCAACACCTCGGTTCGCGCGAAGAGGGAGCTTACACTGAAGGTCACGCGCTACACTTACAATTTATAAAAATACCGAAAACATTTCTAACACTCTCTACTCAACACCTTCCCGTGAGCGACTTGGCTGCAGTAATTTACGCCCCCATAGTCCGGGCTTATCATTATGTATATCTAATTTAAATGGTTTATGGCACTCATTGTATAGAGAATTAGAGACTGAAGCCGGCGCAAAACGGAGAACTTCCCTAGGGTTAGAGCCAATATTAGTTTAGTATCTAGAAAATGAACATTTATTGGCGTCATTATTCAGATAGTTGACGCCACTTGTAGCGTTCCGTATGCACCCTGCATAAAGAAAGCTCCCACCACCACTAAAACGTCGCGTCACGTCGCGTAAATGTTCAAAATGTATGAACTTTAATATAATTAGGTTGACGAAATCCATTAGATACTGATATTGCACCAGAAGCTTGACCGATCGCTTGGTTTCGCGACGCCATAGATCACGGCGATCTCATGGCGATATCGCGTTAGACACGCGTTAAGTGCGGCAATCGATCAAATTTATAAATCAGATGTGGAAAGTCATACCATAAATCATGGTAATGATTATGTTAGAAAATAATTAAAGATTGAGTTAAAATTATACCGTAAACTACGACTAAGTATTCGCATGGAGACACAAAAATATTAGTATTAAACTACTACTACTACTTCGCTGGCTCAGCGACCCGAAGTGGATCTTGGCCTCCGACATTAAAGTGCGCCATTCTTCTCTATTTTGCCCGCCTTTTGACCTTAAAGAGCTAGAAATGTCCGACTGGTCAGATTAGTATTAAAATTTAATTTAATTTATGACAGCCTAAACATTTCTTTTTATGGCACTTCATTGAGGAGAAGGCACTCTGGCCATGTGATGGTAAGTGGAATCTGAGACCCATGGAATTGAAAAGACTGCAATCCTAAGATCTCAAATGCGTTGCCAACCCTTTAAGGATCAAGATGGAACGCCTCTATGCTAGTAATTTCACCGATTGTCTTCGTTAGACTCGTCGTTTGTATTAAAATTAAAAACCGGGCAAGAACATGTCGGACCATGCTCAGTGTAGGGTTCCGAAGACGATAAAAATCAATATCAACAAATAATAACAAATTTTCTATTTAAAGTCAATTGGTGCCGTCTTAGATGATTTCAGTAGAAACAATTTAATCGCCTGTATCTCAAGAACCAATGATGTCTACTTAGTCGTGATAGTTTCCCTTTAAAATTCGTTATTATGCTCTTTCACTGAAGATTTTTTTCTGATTTTAGTATATGTAGTTTTGGATGTAGGGGGTGGGAAGAGGTAGACACTTGACTTTAACAAAATTTAGCGGTTTAAAGCTGAATACTTCATTCATCGGATCACTTAATCGAAAATTTTTTGAAATACCTATCCAACGATATCCCACACTAAGGGGTAGACGAGAATTAAAATACATCCCCACGTAACGTGTAGGGAAGGTACCCTATCATTATTTTTTCAACATTTTATTTTACAACTTTGTTGGCCTGACTAATATGTATATTCATGCCAAATTACAGTTTTCTAGTACTAAGACTCTCTGAGCTAGGCTGCGTACGGACTGACGGACGGACAGACGGGCATGGCGAAACTATAAGGGATTTCTAAGCATTTTATAAATTGTATCCAAGAAGTTTAAAATCATTAGTTCCCCTTTTAAACTTAAATCCAATCCTGAAACACAATGTCAACTTCATAACATAACTTCCCAAATTAAACAAGCTCCAAGCCAATTAAACAAAAAGTAATACTTATTGCGAGAACGAAGAAACTCATATCAAGAATGTCAGTTGACAAACCGACAGACAGGGTTGTTAGGGACCAAGTTGCTTCATATAACATGCACTATTCGGTTTTGTTCTTTAGAACAGACTGCAGTTTCTTAAACAATGCGAAAAGCTTTGCAACCTTCACGACTGCCACCGACGTGCAATGAAAGATTTACAAAAGATAAGTATAGACAACTTTTAAGTACCTATACAACCACAGAATAGATAATAGTGTCATATCTAAATTTTTACGTAGTGACCTCGACTCCCCGTCTTTATTAAGCTACATAATTGTAACCATCTAAAGTACTACTAGACAAAATGTATAAAAACTTACAAATGAAAATTAAAACTAAAAGTAAAACTAATCTAAAACTAAGAAGCTAAGTCTAAAAAAATCGGGTAAGAGCATGTCGGACCATGCTCAGTGTAGGGTTCCGAACCTGTCAAGTACTACAAACAAAAAAATATCTCAAACAACAACAAGAATTGAACTAAATTTCTTTTTAAAGCCAATTGGTGCTGTCTTAGATGCTTTCAGTAGATGTATAAACACTTTACTTGCCTGTCTTTCAAGAACCAATCAAGTCTTATTAGACTTTTGGTTAAATGTGCTTGCTTTCATTGAGATTTTTTTCTGATTTTTAGTATTATAGTTTTGGCTGTAGGTAGGTATTAGCACTTTAAAGCTTAATATATTGTAAACGTGGATCCCTTAATCGACAAATTGAATTAACAAACCTGCAAAATTTTTAAACCTGCAAATTAATTTAGTTCAGTTCTTGTTGTTTATTGAGATATTTTTTCTGTTTGTAGTACTTGACGGCTTCGGAACCCTACACTGAGCATGGACCGACATGCTCTTACCCGGTTTTTGATCATTTATTTTCGTTAGACATGTTATTTATAGCTAGAATAGGTTTGACTTAAAAATATCGCAACCAATTCTTCAGAATACTCCAGTCTGAAAGTGCACAGTAAGTTAGTAAGCGCTAAGAAACGCTTTCTTAGCTCGTTGTGGTGCAACAAGCTAGCGAGGCGATGTCTTCCTCGCTGACGCGTCAACCTGACCGCTACGTAAGTTGCGAGCTGATGCGGGTGACATAACCAAGGTTCGGGATGAAGCAGGGTCTCTATCGTTTGACCGAATTTCATATGAAATAATTCCATTTGCCCGAATTTCATATGACATCATTTTACCTCTATATGCCATACGAATCAAGTGCCATAATATTCATTTGCTATAAAGGCATTTATTCTGAAACCGTGAACTATTTAGAATTGTAATAAAACAAACCCAACGGAACCTATAGGGCTCTATACGTTAGTATGTAAAAATTACATTAGGTTTACGATTTCACAAAAATTAACTTTATGGCAAATGAAATTATAAAAAACGAAGGGATACGGATGAAGTGATTATAATAAAGCAAGTATTTAGTTCATGAATAACTTAGGAATGCTTGTGAATCGATGGTCCGCGTATTACAAGTCGCCATTTCCTGGTAAACTTTAATTTTCTGGGATATAAAGACGGTACATAGCTCCCGTCACGTAAAAAGGCCTCTGGGCGAAATAGAGGGAATATGTTGTGTGGGTACAATCGCGCCCGAAAATATTAGGCTATTGTTTTACTGACGAACTAATAGCGTACCAGCTATAAGCATACCATTGGAGTGTTCCCCTGTCGCCTCCCTTTTCCGCCCACCAAATTCATCGATAAATGCACTGCGCAGGAAAATTGCTAGCGGCTTTTTTGTGTTTCGTAATGTATTTTATCAACACATGTTAAAGCTCACTTTTCAATGTGTCGCATTGAGCTGAAGCGGTGCTAATCTGGTGCCGGGGCGTTCCCCTTCAGAACTCAATAACAGGAGAAATGCAATAAAATACTTAAAAAATTCGTCTACCTAGGCTTCCATTTAGTTTACTAGTGCACAAATTGCAAATAGTAACCAGATTGTCATTGTTATGTCATTTATACGTATTTGCCAATATTTTCACTAACACGCGTTCTCCTGTGATTTGGACCTTAGCCCACCGCTCACCACTAGACAGATTTAAGAACAAAGCAAGAACATAATGAAGTGAAAACTGTATCGTAACGATGTTAATTATTACTCTTCACACGGAGGCGCCGTTACGTCGAAGGTGACTCGCGTATTCATGATTATATCAACGGTAGGTACACTATGAAAATAAAGAGTTTAGAGGAGACGCAGTGGGCCTTGATTCTATAAGAGCGCAGCATCAGTCTTTGCAATGTCTAGTTCTAGTCGAAGAATTCTAAACTCTATTGGTATCGGTATAATACAGGGTTAAACCGATAGGTATTTTGTTTTTCTTTTATTTCTTGTTCTCTAAATTGTAGCTTTGGTTCTTGAATTGTCAATGCTGTACCTATACTAGCTAAGCAGCTACCTTTTACTATTTAAAGTATGTTCGTGTAAGGCTTTATTTAAGTCTCTTAATATATCTCACAATAAGTATTTCTATAATAGTGAATAATGATCTACATTTCATTTATTTATTACTTTGTATAGCGTTCCGTCCGTCTGTTACACTCGGTGCAGATTGAAAATCAGCGCTGCAGGTGCCTAGCACCTCAGCATCATGCTGAGCCAGTGTCCGATTCACTGCTACGAAGACACACCCACCGCTTGGCTTTTTAGTTTGCTGTTTTTATGTCTTGTTGTGTTTAGTGAATAAATGTATTTTTCTTTTTTTTATTGCCTTTGATGTGTTTTGGCATCGTTTTAACTCGGCCGCCATTACTGACAAGTAAATAAGAGCTATCAAAACGTTGACAATACGGCAACAGGGTCAAATAAAATATGGTTTTAACCCAGTAGAAGGCCCAGGTATATTTTTAGGATGCCTATGAGACGGACTAAAGCGATAACAGCTGCAAGAGGCAGGCTGCTGCGAAGCGAGACTTCAGGCTTCCATTCACCGGGCCCAGGATCGAGCAGCCGAGTGCGGTGGTGAAGGTCACGTTGTCATTATGTCACTATCACGAGTCAGACTTGTATATGAAGGGTTCCGACCATTCTAGAATTTTAATTAATTTCTTAGCTATACCTTCCGCGGTTTCCCTGATGGTTCCAATGGAAGAACAGACGTGACAAATGCCATCATTACGCTGAGTTGACGACACGCTAGCCTAGTTGGGAGTGACCCTGCCTTCGAAGCTAGGGGTCCTGGGTTCAAATCCCGGTAAGGGCAGATATTTGTGTGATGAGCACGAGTATTTGTTCCTGAGTCTTGGATGTTTTCTATTTATTTAAGTATATATTTCTCTATATAAGTATGTTTATCGTTGTCTAGTACCGATAGTACAAGCCTAGAGCTTAGTTTGGGACTAGGTCAATTTGTGTGAGATTGTCCTGTGATATTATTTTATTATTATTAGTTGGGAACCTTTCGTGACTACATGTTTTCTTTCTTTCTTTCTTGTATGTGGTCCTTAAACTTATATTATTCTTTGTTACAGCGTTTGTTTTCCTATTTTTAAAAAGTAATTCTTGTTATTTGTTGTTTTAGCGGCAACAGAAAGACACACTGATTTTTTTTACTTACGTATGGACGGACAGTGTAGGCAACAGGGTCTTGCTGTTGGCATTCTTTGGGTACAAAACGCAAAAAAAAAAAAAACCGATAGCTAGAAACACTGGGAGTACAGTGGGCTACGCGTCCACACTAGCGATCTTGATACCGTCGGTACAACGCAACGGAGGAATGATACAAATGTGGACCCAGCTTTAGGCCCACTGGTAGTACTAGAGAGTTTCTGTTCCTAAAACCTTTTGACACCCCTCACCGCGCTTTCAGTGCAATTAGCACCTTTGTTGGCTGCATCTCTTGCGCAAGTCTCGCAAAATATGGCGTGACGTAAGCCCTCCTTATCCTTGTATGATTAGCTCTCAGATTGATTAGCAGCGCCTAATGAGACGCTTAAACACTATCGTTTCTTCACCAAGGTCTATGATGTAGATTGCGGCGGATGAAGATTTTTATTGGTGGTAGGACCATGTGCAAGGTCTCTACCACCTCGCTCGCTACCACCATCTTATCCATTAACCTACCACCAATCAGCATTCACATTCTTGTGTTCTGGTGTGTGGATATGACAACTGGTAAAATTACTAGCATAGAGGTATCCCATCTTAGCAACGCATTTGAGGTCTTAGAATTGCAGTCTTGAGAATACAAATGTCTCAGATTCCACTTACCATCGTGGCCTGCCATGAAGAAAGATATTCTCAGATGTGGATACGGATGCAGATGTACGAGAAATTCATGTTTTTTGAAGAGATAATTTAGGGAATTTAAAAAATATATGTGATTTTTAGTAAGTATTTACGCAAAACGATAAAATGTGTTTTTCTCATAAATAAGTGATCAAATTGAATTACGGGTATTCAAAAACACAAGATAGTCAAAATTATTCGATCACATTTAAGATTTTCACTCATTTTCAGGTAATTAATGAATAAAATCATTGCCAGCACAGATACGAGAATTTTAAATGTTAAAGTTTTATGTAATTCGAGAACACGCTCTGACTTTGAATTACGTAAGGTCTGACAGTTTCCCATAACTCTAAGGAGTGCAAATCCCCGCTCATCTGTCACAGAAATAAATGTGAAACGCAAAGCCTCTTCGTTTAATTGCGTCACGCGTTTACGCATAACGATTGTGACAATTATATTGTAAAATATTATACAGTAGTCGCGTTAAAGATTGCTAACTTTGATAATAAAAGCGAGCTTACATAGTACAGTCGAGGTCAAAGATATGTTTTTAATTTTGCACCTTATTTCAATGGAATAAGATGCTAAAGTGTATCTTGTCCATCATATTGCCATAATCATTCTCGATCTTTTTTCTTCTTCCATGGTTCGCAATGAAAAGATACCGAGACAGGTCTAAGGCCGTATTAATAAACTAGGTGCTTATTATGTCCATGTTTATCGCGTGACTAAACGTGGATAAAACCTCCGTCACTTTCTGACAAGTACAGTGCGAGAGTGTCGGTTGCTTTATCTACCGCGATAAACCCGACCATAATACGGGCCCTGATCTCGGTTTAAATGCCCGTCGAGATACGTCAAAAATTACAATTTTCTATGCTTTGACGTATCTTGAGATGGATATTTAAACTGAGACGAGTTTATTAATACGGCCATAAGTTACTTACTATCCTGGTACTTTGTTGAGTTCGCTGGTGAGCTGTTTGTCGTAGCTTCGTAATATCAATGATTTTGGAAAACAGGAATTTACCCAGCCACGTGAGACGACCTACCTGACGGTGGTGGTTCTATTTTTATTTTTTAGGCTCGAATCCAGATTACTATCTCTTTTATATCACTAACCTGCGAGCTCGGCGACCTACGACTAAGCACTCTAAGCAGCAGTAAAATTTCAGCATGGAGTTCATATTAATCCTCAGCGTTGGCAAATCCTTCTTGAGTTTGCATATGACCATAGGTTTCAGAGCTCACTTACCTTCGTCAAGTAATAAACAGAAAATTTCGCCAACAGGACGTAGCGTTTCAAACGCTCGCAAATTTAAAGCTCAGCGTTTTTTATAGCAAGTGCCAGCGCTGTTTTTTAAAACAGCTGTCATTCGTAGGTGGATAATTCGTAAAGTGTCAGGTAACACTGACTCGCGCTTTATGTCCTGCGCCACAGCCTGCGCCGACGCAGATTTAAACGCAAGATTAAATCATAATAAGTTAGAGATAGGGTTTCGATTTGCTTGTGAATCAATGTTGTATTTTGTTACTGATTTATTTGGTAGTTAATAAAAATAGCTTCTGACTCAAAAAGAGAGAGAATATGAAACAGAGTTTTTCCTTGCTCAACCATAGGGGAGAAAGGGACATTCCGCGAACAAAGGACCTTTCAAGTGACCTTTGACCTACCGCCATGCAGAACAGTGTCCGTATGTTCATTAGTCCGAATTTTCTAGTTTTTGAAAGCTACGTTGGAGCTATTTTAAATAAATAAATAAATAAATAAATAAATATCAGGGGACAATGTCACACAAATTGACCTAGTCCCAAACTAAGCTCTAGGCTTGTACTATGGGTACTAGACAACGATAAACATACTTATATAGAGAAATAAATACTTAAATACATAGAAAACATCCAAGACTCAGGAACAAATATTCGCGCTCATCACACAAATATCTGCCCTTACCGGGATTTGAACCCAGGACCGCTGGCTTCGGAGGCAGGGTCACTCCCAACTAGGCCACCGTGTCGTCATTCAATTTAATAAAATGCATAATTTAGTTGATATACGTAGGTAGGATTTATAAGCGATATAAAAATATAAAGTGTTAAAAAAAATGCATTCGGAATTAAGAAAATTCGGAATATTGATCAATTCAGAATTATGACTCTTCGGAATCATGTATACACTTTCGCATTGTTGTGTTCCGGTGTGGGGATAAGACAACCGGTGAAATTACTAGCATAGAGGCATTCCATCTTAGTTCTCAGGGTTGGAAACGCATTTATGGTCTTAAGATTGCCATCTTTAGATTATAGCTTTGAGAACGCAAATGATATGGGTCACAGATCCCAGTTACCAGCAGGTGCCTTCTACATGCCATAAAAAAAAACATATTTTACTTATTTAGAAAATACAAATGAGTTTACATGGCTTTTCAGAAAGATCAAACCCGCCTTGAAACTCTCCTGGATCTTGATATTTTTTTTTTCGTAAAAACCTAAAAACCGAGAGTTTTTTATAATTTTTCGCTAGAACAAAGTGGATTTTTTAAGATCGATGATGCAGAGGGCGCCACTTGAGTTGTCACGTGTCCAGTTCAGCGGGTATGTTAAAATGAATTGACGTTAGATGGCGTTAAAGTATCCAATCTTCCATCACATATTAAGTTTGGTAAATAACTATTAAATAGACAAACCCGTCGATGAAAATGCGGCCTTCCTTTAAGAGTTAATTACTCTTAAATAGCGCAACAGAGTTTTGTCAACCCTTACTAAAAACTACCCTGGTAAAAATTATTGTCATTTTAGAAAGCTTAATAATATAATCAAGCCATAATTAAGCAATGATGAAACATAGTCATGGTATCGTTACAGCTGCCTCAATCTAAACAGTGAACCTACTAATAAACTACGTGAATTAGTCAATCCGTTTGAAAGGCATCCACAGTCAAATATACATTTTGAATTAAAGTGACTATCACCAAACAACCTAACTCTACATGAAACGGCAGCCGTTAAGTTTAAACCTCATCGATTGCCAAACTCTTTTCTTGCCTTACCAAACCAAACAAACCTCTTCTAGAATCTGAGCCACAGACAATTTCCTAATTCGACCTCTATCCTTTTTTAAACAACGGTTCTTTAACGAGGACCAAATGCCGCCCATAAACAACACTGTTTTTATTGTCCGTTACGTGATGTCACTGTCAACAAACATTCTCAGACTTAAAAAACATGGGTATCATTATCAACACCGGGGTGATAACAAAAACGTTCCGAAGCTTCAATCCAATCTCCACCCCAATGTTTACTGAAGGGCAAAAACAAGAGGTCACTGATTCAAAGATAACCACCCTAAACAGCGTAACACAAAATACCATCGTATATTGTAACAGATAAAGTTCTATTCTGAACGTCTTTAAAATTGTCTGGAATGATTTCAAAAATTCCACGCATAACTCTTCCCGCCTTTGTAAATTGAATTTAGAACTTAATTGTCTATGATACCTTGGCTTAAATATCAGCAGTTGAAAATTGATCTTATTTATATGCAGAAAAAGACGCAATTGTCTTAATTGGAGATAATAAGTTTGATGTAAAAAACTAGAAACTAGTTACTTCGGCATTCTTAAATGGTTGGCGAAATACTTTGAAATGCCTTCGAATAATGAAGGGGTGACCTTAAATACGGGAGCGAAAGTATTGGTAAACATAGGGTGGTTTTGAGACGCAAAAACGGAGTGACTTAAAAAAAATAAGTTTATAAGAAGAAACGTAGGGATATTTTTTATTTAAATCTTAAAATCAATAATTTGAGACAATACTAGGTCAGAAATTTCGGAAATTAATTAGTCGTAATGTTAGTCTTAGGATTTTTACAAGGTTCGTCCCAAAATTACTAGCTTAGAGGCATTCCACCTTAGTCTTCAGGACGTTAGCATTGCAATCTTTAGATTTTAGCTTTGAGAACGCAAATGATATGGGTCATAGATCCCACTTACCAGCAGGTGCATTCTACGCGTGCCATAAAAAAAAAACATTATTTATTTATTTAGAAAATACAAATGAGTTTACATGACTTTACAGAAAAATCAAACGCGCCATGAAACTTAACCACCTGGATCTTGACAATTTTTTGTCATAAAAACCTAAAAACCGAGAGTCCTTTATAAAGTACTGTGCACTTGAGTCCTGAACCTTCCGCCGCTTGATTTAAGATATGTTACTGTTTTTCGCTAGAACAAAGTTGATTTTAGCGGTAAATATTATGTCTTTTATAAAGTACACTCGGTTTTTTCGGATGAGTTTATTTGCGTAGTGTCAGGACTTAAAGTGAGCGTCCATTTCGTTCTTCATAAAGGGTGCAAGGATCCAGGAGGTACTTTGTAAATTATGTAAAATTACAATTTTTATTCAAAACATTGCAGATTACTTAAACGCTCTTAATATCTATTATAAACGAGCTTGATAGCAACGGGATCAGAGGTTCGTATAACGAAGCCCAGTCTTTGATAGCAGCCAGCAGTAAGCAAAGAAATATGCCCATGAGATGTGAGCCGCGTATCAAAGACCACACCCAGATCCTTAGTGGAGAGCACGCGGTTTATAAGCTCAGCAAGCATACGAGTATATTGAGCATAGTTCTCTACCTTTCCGCCGACGAATCTTTGACAAATGCTACGTCTCGCAACCAATTCATTAGCCAACCCGCTTTTTTCTGTATTTTTATAAAACTAACCTATCTTAACCATTAGGGTTCTACACGATAGTCCTGAAATAAATCCAGAATTATTTACAGGTTCGGAAAGAAACTTTGGTTATTTATTTATTTATTTATTGAATAGATACACTAATGGTATTTACACAATTAAGATATAAAAACACATTCCTTTGATGTTCTGTGTGCAATACCGGAGCAAGTGTATACAGCACTCTTACAATTTAAATGTCGCTAATAAGATAACTTATATAATATATGAAGTATCTTGCACAATTAAACATTAAACAGTACGGTAAAATTAAGATAGGTAGGTAACAACAAATTAATAAATTATTGGATAGCTCTCAACTTATGAAATGATAGGATCCCATTGAGGATACATCGGCTTATGAGCTAAAGGTGCAGACACAACACTTACGCGAATTGAAAAGCAACTTGTTTTCCACACTCCACCGAAAAACCGAGTTGATGTCTCTTTGCAACGACTCACAGTCAGTACTTCGCTCCACTCCTAATGAGAATTCCTTTCAAAATTTGCCATTTAAATTGACCATAACCTGGAACAAAAGTTACTTTAAGAACAGAAAACGCGCCAATTTGATTGAAATTCTCGCCTAGCGTCCTAAGTCCGAGGTCGTCCCAATAGGGGCGCCCTTAGGCATGCTAGTGTGCCCTCTCTCCGGCGAAGTAGTCAAAGCCATCAGAGGCTAACTACGTAGGACCCTCCAAAAAAAAAAACGCGGTAATCATAAGTTAAAAAAGTATCTGAAAACACTGTTTTATTTTAAATTCGGTAAATATTAGGTATATTCTTATCTACTGCACGTTCAGAGCCAATCTCCCTGATTTCCACGCAAAATTGACCCCATGTAGCGCCATGGAAAATGTTTATCCACGGCCAAAATTAACGAGATGCTGTCATCACACTCAAGCACCTATCATTCGCAACCTAAAAGACGCCGACCGATGCTCTCCCACGCACCTTTAAAACTACACCATCCACCTTAATCACCAGACTCAAAGTCTAAATCAGTATGTATATCACTTCATGCCCAACGTCATTAACTCGGTTTATTATTACACTGTAATCGATCATCAAAAGCATTACACTAATGCCTTATATAACCCTATTACAATTAGTATAAGGTTAATGTTCGTTTGAATATGGCGATATACCTACATTATTAACTTGGTACGTCAATACAGTACAATCAGGTGTCAATTCAGATATCTCTCGAGAGTCGAGTCATGTCGAGTGCTCGTGGATGACCCTAAAAGATTTATTACGCCGTAGAGGGTCTGGCAGGTCAGGCCTTTGATGTCTTATTGTGGAGCCCTTACCTGTACATTATATAAATCAGCTGGCATAGACAAGTGGCGGGTCTCAATAAGCAATCTTCAATTTCTGAAGTTTTTGAAATGAGACACAAGCCACGGGAAGGATCCTTAATTGCGTTATTTGGAGACACCTAGGGCTTTTGACGTGTTATTGTGTTGTATTTAACTCAGCCGCCATAACCATCAAGAAAAAAGATCTATCATAACGTTTACAATACCATAACATGTCCAAAGCAAACAGGTTTTACTGGATATAATAAAGCTCCTGCACTTATTTGACTTTATTCAAGAATCGAGATGCATGGGGTCTATATCGCAAATCCTAATCTATGCTGGCCCGACCCTGTGCAGGGTCCGTCCGGATCGCTACCACCATCTTATCCATTAACCTACCGCCAAGCAGCAGTGTTTGCATTGTTGTGTTCCCGTGTGGGGATAAGACAACCGGTGAAATTACTAGCATAAAGGCATTCCATCTTAGTCCTCAGTGTTGGCAACGCATTTAAAGTCAGGATTGCAGTCTTGAGATTTCAAATGTCTATGGGTCTCAGATTCAACTTACTATCAGGTGGCCTGAGTACTCCTTGCCTTAAAAATATAGTCCTAATGCATCGTTAATCTTAATTATCGTTTATCCTGAAGCATTTTTCGTCTAAATTACCTTATTTTACATTTCAACCCTAACCTAACTTTAGTCCTTATGTTTGGCAACGAATTAGCTTAGGTACTTAAGAAGTCTTTGTGTTCCAGCTCAGATCCCAATCATTTTAGAAAAACCTAAAAAGCTGCCTGACTTTGCAGAAATCGTGTCTAAGAAAACCGGCCAAGAGCATGTCGGACCATGCTCAGTGTAGGGTTCCGAAGCTGTGAAGTTCTTTTTTTTTGCTTTTTATTGTACCACTTTGTTGGCGTGACTAATATGTATATTCATGCCAAATTACAGCTTTCTAAGTACTAAGAGTCTCTGCGCTAGGTTGCGGACGGACGGACGGACATGGCGAAACTATAAGGGTTCCTAGTTTGACTATGGAACCCTAAAAAATGAATTCAGTCCCTTGAACATTATGACGAGTTGCATTGCTGCAAATATTGACCGTCCAATTTTTTTGGGTAAAAAGTAACCTATGTCCTATTCCGGATATCTATGCCAAATTTTATCTAGATCCGTTAAGCCGTTTTGGCGTGATTGAGTAACCAACATCCAAGATTTCGCATGCAATAAAATAGGCAACGCAACCATAGATCTGCATCACCTCCACAGCTGCTCAGTGACACGCGAAATCGACAGGAAAGCGGGGATTAACGCGCTATGCGCGCGCGCCACTTTTTGTCACTATTTTTAAAGCGCTAAATGGGTCTCGTGACACACCGGGTGTCGGGATTGATCGTGACACGGTGCTAATACTGCTTTGTAACAGTGTCGAGGAGTAAACGAGATCGGAGCAGATGCGTAATCTTTTATGGAGCAGAATAATACACCTCTCTCTTCTCCTCCCTCTCATAGACTACGCTGACGTTGCATATATGGACCTCTCAGAACGGCTGCTCGATAAACTTGAGCGCCTCCAGAACGTGTGTATTCGGTACATTTTCGGTCTGCGGAAGTATGATCATGTCTCCCACTTCCGTGCACAGCTAAACTGGTTACCAATTCGTTTTCGCCGAAATGTTCACGTCCTGTCGCTGCTTTTTAACACTATTTTTAATCCTCGTTCTCCCTCGCACCTTTCTGAGCGGTTTAGCTTCATGGCCACCGGCTCCCAAAACCGTTTGCGCTCAAAGGCCAATCTCACCCTCGCTTTCCCGTCTCACAAATCTAAATCCTATTCCAAATCCTTTTCTGTGCACTCTGTCAGGTTGTGGAATCGGCTACCAGCGGGCATTGGGCAATCACAATCGGTAGATTCCCTGAAAGGCAAATTAAAAAAGTTCTGGCTTGACTCTATTTCCTAAATATTGTATCAATTATCCTAATGTTGATATATACATATATTTAGTATATGTAAGTTTAAGTATGTTTATTTATGTATAATTACATATCTTTTTATCTATTTATGTAAGTATTTGAATGTATTAGTTTTGTTTTTATTCTATGGTTCTTTTTTTTGTTTTTATAGTCTTTTTGGTTAGTTTTTGTTTTTTGGGTGCTCTAAATAAATTTGTACACCTGTTTACTCGATGCACAACCTTTCTCTTCTCTCAACCTCTCAAGGGTTAGCTGGAAGAGATCCCTTAAAGGGATAAGTTCGCCTTTGTACATCTTTTTATTTTTATTCTTTTTATTGTTTTGGTTTTTCTTTTGTACAATAAAGTGTTTACATACATACATACATACATACATTCAATCATGCTTGTTACCCAGAGGGGTAGGCAGAGACCACTTCTTTTCACCTTGGGGGTGATTCTCTCAACACAGCGCTGCGTCGATCTTAAAAGTGAAGTTTTATCCGGCAAGTTTAAGAAGTCCCGTCGGAGCGTACAAAACACATTTTAGCGCGTGCCTTCTCAATTAGGCAGCTTTATACGACACTGAACTCTACTCACCTGCCTGCTTCGCAATATTTTTTGCATAGCAACAAATTCAAAAACGCCGTAACGCGAGGTCCTTCGACCGAAGCAAAGATCCAATGTTACCATTCATTCATTCGCCTACAATCACGACTTGAACGATCATAAACATAACGTATATTTATGACACGATAAATTTCACGGCACTTGCTTGCCTGTCTGCCTGTTATCGCGCCCGGACAGGCTGTAAATTTACAGGCTTTAAAACAAACTCGAAATAAAGTGGTCGAATAAAACGGTTGGGAATGAATGAGTGAATGGAAGAACGAGGAATGAAATGTTTATGGTGAATGATTGGCGTTTGATGACTTAATTGCACCCAATTACGAAGAAAACTATGTTTATCTAGTTTAATTAATTGCGTTGTAAAATGAAGCGGATTTCGGGTTATGTAAAATTAATTTTGATGGGAATTAGAACGTTGATGGTTACGTAATGCTGTGGCAATTAAAGTTTATTTCGGAAATTTAAATACAAATTTAAAAAATACCTTGTGCATGGTTCGTCAGCTACCACCATCTTATCCTTTAAGCTACCGCCAAGTAGCAGCATTCGTATTGTGGGGATAAGTCAACCGGTGTAATTACTAGCATAGAGGCATTCCATCTTAGTCCTCAGGGTTGGCAGCGCATTTGTGGTCTTAGGATGGTAATCTTTAGATTGTTGTTTTGAGAATGTAAATGACTTGGGTCATAGATTCCACTTATCAGTTAGTCTGATGCTCTGTCCCTCACAGTATTGTACTAGAGTGTGTGGGACAATGCATTCGACTCTTTGTGCCGTCCGTATTTAAGGGTAACCAACCACGTCACTGGTAGATCACGTCCTACTAAAAGTCACGTGATCTATCAGTGATCTGATTAGTTTAAAAATAGAAACGCTAGTCAGCGAACTCATCTTGGCAAGGGCCTCTGGCAGCCCGTGAGCTCTTCTACCTTCTCCGGGTTCCGTACAAACATAATAAAAATGGGAAATTGTATTGAGGGAGAAACTTGCAGGTGAAAAACTGTTGTCTCCATAAAATAGGTTTTAGTTTATTAGTTTACTAACTGCAAACAAGTTAGCAATATCAAAATCATATTTTTTCTCATAAATGCTCGGAAAGAACCGGTTTCCGATTGAAACACAAGGACGGAAAGCGCCTTATTTTACTCCTAGGAGGAAAAAAACCATATGAAAACACTTTCCGTCCAAGTCAGTAATTTAAAAAAAGCGGCCAAGTGCGAGTCGGACTCGCCCATGAAGGGTTCCGTAGCAGCAAGTAACATAATATAAAAGTTCGTTGTAGCTTTGATCAATGTTTTTATGACGTATTAAAAAAAAACTACTTACTAGATCTCGTTCAAACCAATTTTCGGTGGAAGTTTGCATGGTAATGTACATCATATATTATTTTTACATTTATCATTCCCTTATTTTAGAAGTTACGGGGGGGGGGACACACATTTTTCCACTTTGGAAGCGTCTCTCGCGCAAACTATTCAGTTTAGAAAAAAATTATAATAGAAACCTCAATATCATTTTTGAATACCTATCCATAGATACCCCACACGTATGAGTTTGATGAAAAAAAAATTTTTGAGTTTCAGTTCTAAGTATGGGGAACCCCAAAAATTTATTGTTTTTTTTCTATTTTTGTATGAAAATCTTAATGCGGTTCACCGAATACATCTACTTACCAAGTTTCCACAGTATAGCTCTTATAGTTACGGAATAAAGTGGCTGTGACATACGGACGGACAGACGGACAGACATGACGAATCTATAAGGGTTCCGTTTTTTGCCATTTGGCTACGGAACCCTAAAAATGATCATTATTGTCTGTAAATCAAGTTGACCATGAAAAAAATCCCTTACACCCAATTTAATAAAAGGCGGCGGCGCTGGCGCGGCGCGCGGTGCGGCGGCGGGCGGCGAGTTATTGACAATTATCAATACTGTCTTGTAGTTTTCGAAACGAGATTCTCTCTCAATTCGTCGTTTTTTTTATAAATACTTCTAATTATGCATTTGTATTATTTCCTCGCATTATATATGCCGCGGCGGAAATGGGATTGCCTGACTCGTATTTTAGTAGGCCTCGCTATTGCTCGGCCTGCTAACCACCTCGTCAGGCAATCCCTTACTTTCAGCGCCTAGGCGATAATGTTATTTTAGAGATGAAGTAACAAATTAAAGATTTTCGGATTTTTTCGTTGACTTGTGCTGTAAGAACTTCCTTCTTGCCAAATTTCAGGATTATAGGTCTATGGGAAGCCTATGATTCCCTTTTTGCGGCATAAACGGTAGTATCTTTTTTTTTACGTTAACTTAGAAAGTTTGTTTTTTTCACAGCTTCACCTGAGACCTGGGTAAGTATATGGCTTAAATTTCAACTCGATGCCTCCACGCGTTCCCGAGATTAAGGGTCTTGACAGACAGACAGACGGAGGGACGGACGGACAACAAACTGATCTTATAACCGTTCAGTTTTTTATCAAACCTAAAATACATGTAAAGCATATCTTAGCATTAAGTATCAAGTTTGAAAACATTTTGCACAATGCACTAGAGTTCTTGAAATGACTTTCAGATTTGTACTTCTATTTACAACTGAACATTTTTAGGGCTCGGTTTTTTTGATCATTAGCCCTCATGCTTCTCGCATGTTAGTAGCAATACATTGACGAGTTGGTATTCACGTTATTCAGTCGGGAGATCTTGCAACGACGTAATGCAACGCTACGAGCATGCGGGATAAGTAGCCAATGAAGAGCCTATATGCTAAATAGTATTACCGACTTGAACTGATTTCAAAAGAGTTAGAGCTTTGCACTTTTCGTTCAATTGCTGTATAATGTAACGTTTGGTGCATTTGCATCGGTAAAAAAACCACGCGATTTAATTTCACACGTAATTCCTCAATAAATCACTGTTTATTTCTTCCAACCCTTATTTATTCAGAGTGTCCATTGCAAACGTCTTAAATCGCAATGGTTAGGGGATGAAGGGGTCGTGAAATTTATTCCTTTAATTATTTATTTCGAGGGTCTTAAGCTGGGCCACGTGTTGCTGTCTCCTGTTTAAAATGTTATTGAAATAATATAATAAAGAGTGGGTTTTAAAATTGTTATTATAAACGTAATCATTATGCAACTTTGATATACCTCTCTTTGATAAACAATTCCTCTGTTCTACTCAATTAGTCATAGAAAAAGGCGGTTAAAAGTTACAAAACAATACCAAAACATGTTAAAGGTAATATCGTTTTAACCCAGTATTCTGACCCTGATTTATTTATTTTTTTATGATAAGGAGGATGACCTGATGGTAAGTGGAATCTGAGACATAGACATTTGAATTCTCAAGACTGCAATCCTAAAACCTCAAATGCGTTGCCAACCCTTAGGACTAAGATGGAATGCCTCTATGCTAGTAACTTCAACGGTTGTCTTATCCCCACACGGAACACAACAATGCGTACAGTGCTGCTTGGCGGTAGTTTAAAGGATAAGATGGTGGTAGCGATCCGGACGGACCCTGCACAGGGTCCTACCACCACTAAATACATCATATACAATGCAATGATACATTTGAACAAAATGATTTCGACCTAGCGACGTAGATTTTTTTTTTAATTAGCGCGGCATTCTCGGCCACTTCATAGACATTTAAGACATTTATGCAAAAGTAATGACTTCAGAAACGATTTTACTATGACTTTTGACATTACTATTACTCAAGTAATGACTTTAAATACGGGTGTTATACACCCCTATACCAGTTATATACAATTTCGCAATTAACTTGGCCCGCGTACTCGAACCGGAACCGAACCCGGGTCAAAACGATCAGATTCCGCGACAAAGAATCTGCAATTCCAACGTAAAACGGCAAAGGGTAGAGCCCCCCTATTAATTAAATGCTTCGAATACTACCCTTTATTAACTGCGACAGCCCTATTCAATATTGTACCGAGAGCTGTCAACCAAAAAAGCTTTCGTCCCTTTTTATCGCTGTAGTCGTGACAAGGATGGAAGATTAGGGTTGAACGTTTTTGCAGTGACATTTGATAGTGATACATGAACTTTAAACGGGATATCATGCTTCGAGGGAGAGGGTAGTTTTTAATGTTTGCCGACAACAACTGCTTTTGTTTGTTTTAAAGCTTTGATAGTTTTTGTTTTGGGATTAGTGATTAATTAATTTTCTTATTCTCCCCGAAATGGAACACAGAATTGATTTTATGTGTCTCTAGTAAATGTTTTGCAAAACTCCAAAGCTAAAGATATCTAAAACTTGTCAAAAACACGTGATTGATGATTGAATGTGTGTTAGCGTTGGGTTAGTTAGTAGTATTTAATTATTTTTTAGGGTTTTCACTTTGTTGTCCGTCCGTCCGTCCGTCCGTCTGTCAAGACCCTTTATCGAAGGAACGCGTGGAGGTATCGAGTTGAAATTAAAACCATCTACTCAGGTCTACTCGTATGTACAGTCCTTTGAAAAACAAGATACAGCCATTTATTTAAATACCGTTAAGGGCAGATATTTGTGTGATGAGCACGAGTATTTGTTCCTGAGTCTTGGATGTATTCTATGTATTTAAGTATTTATTTCTCTATATAAGTATGTTCATCGTTGCCTACAACCCATAGTACAAGCCTAGAGCTTAGTTTGGGACTAGATCTTTTTTTATGTTAAGGAGAAGGTACACGAGCACTCAGGCCACCTGATGGTACGTAGAATCTGAGACCCATAGACATTTGAATTCTCAAGACTATAATCCTAAGACCTCAAATGCGTTGCCAACCCTGAGGACTAAGATGGAATGCCTCTCAATTTGTGTGTTTTTTTTTTAATATTTAGGCCGCAATAAACGTTTATTTCGACACTCTCAAGGGAATCAAAATATAGGATACTTCCCATAGACCTAGAATCCTGAAAATTGGCAAGAAGGAAGTCTTCAAGCACAAGTAAAGAAAACAATACAATAATCATCCTAATTATTATTTTTTGCGATCGCAATCTTATTTGCGTTTGGTACATTAATTGCGACCTATGTATGGAGAGAACAGTTTTACGACGGGAAAGTCAGGTTTGTCCCTATATTATATTCTTATAAGTTTGTACGGAACCCTCGGTGCGCGAGTCCGACAATGTGACTAAAGGGGCAATTGTGCCCTTGTTCTACCGAAGGTGCGTTATGTTCACGGTGGATAAAGCATCCGTCTCTCTATTTTTAATTGTCAGACAGTGACGGATGTCTTATCCACCTTTAGTGACGCGATAAACACGGTCATAATAAGCCCCCAGGCTAGTACTACAGGCTAGGACTAGGGGCCTCAGCCGTTAAAACACGACGTACCAACAAACAAACATAAGAATATTATTATTATCATTGGCGCACTATCACCATCACTACATAGTATAAAACAAAGTCGCTTCCCGCTGTCTGTCCCTATGTATGCTTAGATCTTTAAAACTAGGATTTTGAAGCGGTTTTTTTAGATAGAATGATTCAAGTGGAAGGTTTATATGTATAATACTTCTTCTTTTTCTTCTTCTTTAGTGGTAGTAGGAACCTGAGCAGGGTCCGTTCCGATCGCTACCACCATCTTATCCATCAACCACCCGCCAAGCAACAGTGTTCGCATTGTTGTGTTCCAGTGTGGGGATAAGACAACCGGTGAAATTACAAGCATAGTGGCATTCCATCTTAGTCCTCAGGGTTGGAAGCGCATTTGAGGTCTTAGGATTATAATCTTGAGAATTCAAATGTCTATGGGTCTCAGATTTCACTTACCATCAGGTGGCCAGAGTGCTCTTGTGCCTTAACCTTAACATAAAAAAAAAAAACCCCGGAGCGAAGCGAGGGCGGGTCGCTAGTCATCAATAAAACGTAAATACAACACTAATATTTAAAATTAACTGCTTTAGACTGATTGAAATCTCATTTTGCTTACATCTCAAATTCTTCACCTCGCCTCCTAATATTAGTCTAATAAATTAACTCGAAACATGTTACGTTAAGTCCTAAAGGCGCTCGCTGCGCTCGTCAATGCAAAGGCTCCGACTCGCAATTTCCGGCCGTCGCTCGCAGCGCCCTCTGCGTTGAACTTTTACTAAGGAACTTCGCAGCTCACAGCCGCTATTGTTATGAAAATGTGAGAAAGTGTTACGTTATTTAATGGCGTAATAATCAGTAGTTTTATGGTTCCGTACACAAAGGGTAAAAACGGGACCCCATTACTAAGACTCCACTGTCTGTCTGGCCGTCACCAGTGGCCCGCTTCTCGAAGCTACAAGTTACAAATTACTAACCGGTGAAATTACTAGCATAGAGGCATTCCATCTTAGTCCTCAGGATTGGCAACGCATTCGAGGTCTTAGGATTGCAGTCTTAAGATTATAGTCTTGAGAATTCAAATGTCTATGGGTCTCAGATTCCACTTCCCATCAGGTGGCCTGAGTGCTCGTGTGCCTTCTCCTTATCATAAAAAAAAAAAAAAAAAAAAAAAAAAAAAAAAAAAAAAAAAAAAACAATTACAAGCGGAAATCCTTTCTTACTCCTTTTGGTAGAAAGAGGTCCGCTTGTAATTTGCAACTTGTAATTTGTTGATGTATTTTCATCAACCGTGCTAGCTAGACAGTCGAAATTTTCACAGATAATGTATTTCTGTTGCCGCTTTATAGCAACTGGTGGCGGCTTTTTGTTACTATCAACAAAAAGTAAAAATAGAATAAAATAAATATTTAAGGAGGCTCTCATACAACAAACGTGACTTTTATGCCGTTTTCTACCCTGCTAACATAAAAGGCAGTATCTCAGACAAAACTTCTGTAGCAAATGTAACCTTATTACTAAGGGTATAGGATTGAATCTGCTTTGGCCATTGAATAAGAGATACTGCTTTTTTGCTTAACAGGGCAGTTTTTACTCGATATTAATATCGGCAATATTTACTTCAGGAATAAATGATCCAAATTAAAATAAAATTAACTAAGGAAGCTCCCATACAACAACGTGTTTTTTTTCCTTAATAAAAAGTTCACAGTATAGTATATAATGTTGTATAGATAATGGTACGGAACCCTTCGTGCGCGACTCCGACTCGCACTTGGCCGGTTTTGATGTTTTGTTTCACTCACAATGGAATATAGTGCTTGTAAAGTAAGACGTTGTTTGTAGTACCAATTCCCTTATATTAAAAAACCAAACAGTGACAAAGGCAAGACTTTCTCGGCATCTGGAGAAAGAGCAGCCAAGGGGCCCTAGCCAAGATGCAAACGCTGCTAACGTTTTCCTTTTCTATCGTTCAAAATGTATGGGATGACAGTCGACCACGTGGTTTATCGAAACGCACGAGAATGTCATCACATACATTTTGAGCGACAGAAAAGAAAAACGTTAGGAGCGTTTGCATCTTGGCTAGGGCCCAAGATGCAAACGCCCAAAACAATTTTATGATTTGCCCAAAGGTCAACTGGTAGAGAATGCCATTAGGCATTTATTTCACCTTTTCTACTCAAATTTTGTATATCTGTGCGAGAAAGATTGAATAAATCAAAGATGACAGGGTTCCATAGTGGCTTAACAAGTAACGTCGTTGACCGTACAAGCTTAGAGCTCGTTTTGGGACTAGGTGTGAGCCATTGTTCCAAATATTCGTTTTATTATAGATAATCCCTGCGCATGATCATTGTCAAGACAAAGTTGTTACTTAGTTTTGTTATTGCTACTAAATTAAACGGTATGTCGACTTGAACAATTGTATTTTACGACGCAATATAAATACATGTTAACGACCATTGTAATGTCTATGAATATTGTTTTGCATCTTTGCTAAATCTAAATCTTTGCTTGATTGATATCAATATTACTTGTGCATCCTTGCTATAGGCGTATAAATAAATAAATAAATAAATAAATATTAGGGGACAATCTCACACAAATTGACCTAGTCCCAAACTAAGCTCTAGGCTTGTACTATGGGTACTAGACAACGATAAACATACTTATATAGAGAAATAAATACTTAAATACATAGAAAACATCCAAGACTCAGGAACAAATATTCGCGCTCATCACACAAATATCTGCCCTTACCGGGATTTGAACCCAGAACCGCTGGCTTAATAAAACCGCACCAGATTTTTCAGTATTATGGAGGCCTAAATCAGCCTAAAGATATGATTATCATCAAAGCCCGGACGACGGGAGTAAAAATGCAATTTTCACTAGTACTTAATGAAATATCGACTTTTCTATCGACATCCATACGAACAATTTTTGAACGGGAAATTTATTGATCAAACTTATTATCTTACATGTCAGGTTTTACACATTATTACATCAGGTACCTAGGTAATCTTATTATATATTATTTCAGTGAACTAATAACATACTACAATTATTATCAATATTACGGGTCACGGGAATGATTGTAATAGTAAAATAAAAGTGAAAATTCTACAAAGATACTTTTATCATGGCTCCGTGTGGTTGCCGGGTTAGAATAGTGCCACTCCATGTCTTCCCGTGGATGTCGTAAGAGGCGACTTAGGGAATATGGGCTTCTAGTATTGTTAGGCGATGGGCTTGCAACCTGTCACTAATATACTAGTAAACATCTCAGCCATTCTCAGCCTACTTGTGCAAAATGTGGTTATAGAATTATCAACATGTCTTTTTAGATTTGTCGGTATTTCTGTAGCTCTGCCTACCCCGCTCTGGGAATGAAGGCGTGATGTTATGTTATGTTATGTTTATATTATTTCAGTAAACTAATTACATACTATAATTATTATCAATATTGCTTATCGCAATTATAAACAACCGCTATCTGTCTTTTTTATGTTAAGGAGAAGGCACACGGACACTCAGGCCACCTAATGGTAAGTGGAATCTGAGAGCCATAGACATTTGAATTCTCAAGACTATAATTCTAAGACCTCAAATGCGTTGCCAACCCTGAGGACTATGTAAGATGGAATGCCTCTATGCTAGTAATTTCACCGGTTGTCTTATCCCCACACCGGAACACAAAAATGCGAACACTGTTGCATGTCGGGTGGTTAATGGATAAGATGGTGGTAGCGATCCGGACGGACCCTGCACAGGGTCCTACCACCACTCACTTGACTCAAGTCAATCAATGTCAATCTTAAAAATTACATTGGGACGAATTAATTTTCTATTACCTAGATTAGAAATGGATTTTATCACCTTGGCGAAGGAGTTTAAAATCGGAAAATGTAGAAAAAATACTAATTGCTTATTACGAAAATTATACAAAACATTAATAAAAACCTATAATTTTTCTGAATTTCGTAACGGTGATCCAGTACATCGTGCTTTTTATCGACTTATAAAATGTGTGTCCTCGCACTATTAAGACGTCAACACATAACTTCTCCCGTCGGCTTTGATCATCATGATCTTCCTTTAAACTCTTCGCAAAATACACCTTTTTCGGCCCCTGAATGAGCGAACTAGCCTGTGACACATGGACTTACTGTGAGACCTGAAGAAATTACAAGGGATTTGCTATTTGGCTTCACAACCCTAAATAAAAAAGAAACTAAATCCAGTTTCCGTGGACCGTTTAGAAATGATCATTAAATAGTAATCCTATTTCACAATGTTCGTCGAACAACTAGGTCGTAAATAAAGCGGACGCATTGTCGTTAAAGCTGCGCCGGCGCCGATTCCGTCCGAATATAATTAACCGGCTTTGAGAAACGGAAACACTATACTATACTGGCGTCAAATGTTTAATAAGGTTACATGTAGAAATAGGTAAGAACAGGTAGGTTTTAGTGGTGGTAGGACCCTGTGCAGGGTCCGTCCGGATCGCTACCACCATCTTATCCATTAACCATCCGCCAAGCAATAGTGTTCGCATTGTTGTGTTCCGGTGTGGGGATAAGACAACCGGTGAAATTACTAGCATAGAGGCATTCCATCTTAGTCCTCAGGGTTGGCAGCGCATTTGAGGTCTTAGGATTATAATCTTGAGAATCCAAATGTCTATGGGTCTCAGATTTCACTTACCATCAGGTGGCCTGAGTGCTCGTGTGCCTTCTCCTTAACATAAAAAAACTAAGAAAAAAAGAACAACTACAATTAAAAAAGGAACGTATAAATGCAACATTTCGGTAGCTTCTAGTTATATTAGTTTGTACTCGTATTTTTCGCCCCGGCTTCGCACGGATAGCAATAAAAAACAAAATACAAAAAATCAGAAGATTGTCTGAACATTTCACTATCGGTCTAGCCATTTCCGAGTCCATAGGGTACAAACACACATACCCGTATCGATATATATATAAATATACTAGCGACCCGCCCTTGCTGCGTTTCGGTTTGTGTTTTCTAAACACCCGTTCATGAAACAGATTTTATTATACATTAAAATCTTCAGTGAAAAGTGATCTTATGATAGTGAAAAATGCATCAAATCCCTTGATTAGAAGAAGTTATCGGATTTATAGAAAGACAGAAAGGCAAACAAACGCGGAAAGCGACTTTGTTTTGTACTATTTATTAAAATAACAATTACAAATATAAAGAATATAGATATATAACGTCACGCCTTTATTCCCAGAGTGGTGTGGGCTGAGCTATGTACAGAATACCAACAACTCTAAACTTGTTGATAATTCTGTAACCTCATTTTGCACAATCAGGCTAAGATGTTTACCAGTGTATCAGTGACAGGTTGCAAGCCCATCGCGTAACAGCACTACAAGGCCTTATTCCCTTAGTCGCCTCTTAAGACATCCACGGGAAGACATGGAGTGGCACTATTGTAACCCGGCAACCACACGAGCAAAACGACTACGGGTCTATCCGATTTCTATTCTATCTTCACACCTGTTTTGTAACAGAATTAATGTTCATTAAATATTAGACTTATACAGTGATCTTTGCAAGTCCTAGAGTATTTCTTCATCTGATGTCTAGAAAGCATCCTGTCTAGATTTATATCTAGCTCAAGAAGTTTTTTCACGTCCGTTGGCGATCCTACCTAATTAGTGGTAATAATAACGTTCAAGACAGCTGCAATAATAATTAATTTTATTGTCAGAAACAAGTCCAACAAAATGTAAAAACGAACTACTGTTTTGATAATGTCGTCAATATAATGTCAGTTATCATGTACACCAATATAATTATATTTTATATTGCCAATGTAAAAAAAACAAGGGCAAGATCATGTCGGAAAGTGCTCGTATTAGGGTTTTGATCACTTTAGAAGCCGTACTACAAACACAAAAATCAAGTAATAACGATTTTTTGTATAAAATCATTTAAAGATAGTTTTGCTTTTAAATTTCTTATACTATGCCCTTCCATTTAAATTTTTAGTAAGTTTATTTGTAGTTTTGGCTGTAGGGCAGGGAGGACACTTGACTGTAACAAAAACTTGCACTTTAAAGGTTAATATTTGCCTTAATCGTAAAAACATTTTAGTAAAACCTATCCAACGACACCACACACCATGGGGTACACGAGAAAAATAAAAAGCGTCCCTTCGTCTCCGAGCCGCGGACGGACAGAGAGACGGACGGAAATGACGAAACTATAAAGGTTCCTAGTGAGACTACGGAACCCTAAAAAAGTACCAAGTGACACCCGCGGCGCTAAGACGAATCTAATGACACCTCGCTTGTCCGGGCCATCCGTTCAGCCTTTACAAGCGAACAAAGAACCGTGCATACATACTTACGTACAGGTCGAAAACATTACCCTCCTCCTTCGGCAGTCGGGTAATAACACTTACTTTTCTTTAGATGTTGCATACATACATACACCACCACACCATCCACGCCTTCATTCCCAGAGTACGCAGAGATACAGAAATACCAACGACTCTTAAAAGATTTGTATATAATCCTGTAACTATTTTGCAAAGATCTGGCCAGGATGCTTACTTGTACTAGTGTATTAGTGACAGTTTGCAAGCCTATCGCCTAACAGTTTTTTTTTTATGTTAAGGAGAAGGCTCACGAGCACTCAGGCCACCTGATGGTAAGTGGAATCAGAGACCCATAGACATTTGAATTCTCAAGAGCATAATCCTAACACCTCAAATGCGTTGCCAACCCTGAGGACTAAGATGGAATGCCTCTATGCTAGTAATTTCACCGGTTGTCTTATCCCCACACCGGAACACAACAATGCGAACACTGTTGCTTGGCGGGTGGTTAATGGATAAGATGGTGGTGGAGATCTGGACGGACCCTACACAGGGTCCTACCACTACTGAACAGTACTTACTACAAGCCCTTATTCCCTTAGTCGCCCCTTACGACATCCACGGGAAGACATGGAGTGGTACTATTCTAACCCGGCAGCCACACGGAACCGATAAATGATATGGCATTATTCTAATTCTATTTTTTAGATGTTATTAGTTTAGTCACCTTTCCGATTGTAAATAATTTTCCACCGCCATGCTGCCGGATACCGAAACAAATATCGAGAGGGGGGGGGACAATCTCACAAATCTCGCAAAATATAGCCCAAACTAAGCTACAAGCTTTCACTATTCTTACAAAGCAACATACATAACATACTCCAATAGATATATTCATAACTGGCTCTCATGGCAAAAAAAAAATCCCGCCTGTGGGTCCTACAACGCTAGGTGTTTGATAATGTATGTATTTAAAACAGTTTCTTTATTTATCTTGACTACTCATTCGAATACTTTTCTTTTTTTATTCATTCACCTACAAAATTCTTTGACATGCTACGAAGCAGAATTTTCTTCGGCTACACAGTCCAAAAACTGATATATGTACGCCCAGCTGCGCAAGCCGTCTTCCATTTTAAGAGTATGATAAAACTAAGATGACACGAATCTCGAAACTTGCATGATAGATTTAACATGACGTCACAACCTCTGTACGCAAATAAGTAAATAATTAAACTTCAAGGGACAATCTCCCACAAATTGACCTAGTCCCAATCTAATGTTTCGATTGAAAAATGTGTGGGTTTGACGTAAGCCACCGAGATAGTACCACGTGACAATCTCGGCGGCTTACGTCAATTCTGTACATTTGTCTATCGAAACATAATCGCTAACATTTGTCGAATGCAACTCGTCTGACCCCACTGGGTTCGTACTATGGGTACTAGACAACGATATACTCGTAAATGCTTCTAAATAATATCCAACCCAGAAACCAATAATTACGCTAAATATTTGCCCATTCCAAGTGCAATTACGGCGGGGAGTTTATTACAATGTAATAAGCTCTAGGTGCTACGAGGGACAGATTAACATACAAATAAACAAACATAGAATGCTGAAATCAGAACCCTTTGTTTTACTTCGCTATAAGTAGTCTGATAAAAATAAGACTTTAAAAGGAGTGTGAGGCGCCGCTTATATCGTGTAGCTGTCCAAAATGTTCCATACAAAAGCTCCGGGCGATATGGTTTTTCACGTCCGATTTCCGTGATTTTTGTAGTTGATATGAACACTTAGGTTTGTATGTTTATGATTTTTTTATTACGGAAAACGTAGGTTTAAGGGGAGAAAGACGTTATTATAGCATTTTGTATAGACATTTTTAGCTTCACAATCCTCTTAGGAGATAGAGAAATTTTCAGTTAGCAATCTAACATTTCAGTACCTAAACAGTTTTTATTAGGGTTCCCGAAGGCTTTCAAATAGTACTACTAAGCCTATTTTAAAGAATTGCATGTTTGAAACCGGTCAAGTGTGAATTGGGCTTGCGCTAAAATAATACCTACTCTGTGGCAGTACGGAACCCTCAGCACGCGAGTCTGACCCGCAATTTTTTTTTTTCCTTTGAAACATAAAAACGGTTCGACAAGTTATCTGCGAAAAAAAAATCTGGGAAGTTTCAAAATTTTTGTAAATACACAATAGGGAACATGCGTATTTTATTTTTCTTACGCCCTCTGGAAAGTGCTATGAAAGAGAGGAATAACTGCATACGCGAAATAATTGTCGTGTAATTTTTTCATAAGATATGAAGTTTTAAATAGTCATAGGTCAGACCCCCTGCAAAAACACTATACAAAATCGACGACAGGAATGACGTCGCAGCTGTGGTTCCATGTTAAAAATATAAGGACCATATAAAAAAAAAATTGATTTCGTAAATTACTATGTTTAAGCCAATATCGTTGAATTAAAATATAACGCAAAAAAAATGAGGATTCCGAAAAAAACAATCTAAACATTAAAATAAGTTTTAAATCTTTAATTTGTTTTGATTCTATATAACCCGTATTCCATCTTGTCCGTGTGGTTGCCGGGTTAGAATAGTGCCACTCCATGTCTTCCCGTGGATGTCGTGAGAGGCGACTAGGGGAATAAGGGCTTGTAGTGCTGTTGGGCGATGGGCTTGCAAACTATCACTAATACACTGAACATCTTAGGCTGTTTGTGCAAAACGTGGTGACAGAATTGTCAACAATTTTTTTAGAGTTGTTGGTAATTCTGTGGCTCTGCATGCCCGCTCTGGGAATGAAGGCGTGATGTTGTGTGTGTGTATGATTCTATATAAAATCTTAATAAACGGGTTCAAATTCAAACCTTAGTATATTGCGTTTAATATGCTTTTTTACATTTTCTCCTAAATCGTTTTAATGAAACTCACTTCTGATTTTCATGCATGTTCGCTATACTACAATTAAAGGCATTAAGTATACAGTTAAGTCATAAATATCCTAAGTTAAGAGCTTTTCCAGGTTCGACGTCCTATAACAAGGAGCCACCGCGACGCACTCAGACGGAGCCACAGCAGACTCCTAGTCTAATTGCATTGTCTGATGCACTAAGAGCTGCATCGTAATTCCATCTCCGTTCTTTCACTTTGTCATATTCGAGATCACTAATAATTATATACGATAACACAACAGTAACACAATTCAGTAGCTTGAAATTTATTCTACGTATTTGCAACCTCCCACTCTTACATAATCGCGACCTCTACTTTTTATTCTATAATTTACATATTACTATAATATAGAAAAACCGGGCAAGAGCATGTCGGACCATGCTCAGTGTAGGGTTTCGAAGCCGTTAAGTACTACAAACATAAAACAACAAGTAATAACTAATTTTCTATTTAAAGTCAAGTGCCGTCTTAGATGATTTTAGTAGGTATATAAACACTTTAATCGCCTGTATCTCTAGAACCAATGATGTCTACTTTGTCGTGATGATTTGTTAGACCATTTTCACGAACTCATTATTTCTTTGAAGTAAATTTTCCGTTCGCATTTTTCCCCGATCGGTAAAATTCCTGTGCACCATAATTTATTTTTCGTTATTTTAGTCAGTAAGTACACTTTCCGTTCGCATTTTTCCCCGAAAGTTTTTTTACAGAACATTGGTGGTATTGCACCCTGACGCCAATAGGGGCCCACTCAGCATGTGTTGCGGCACATGTGCTGCAACGCTGATTTTCAGTGGATCCCTAGTTTTCGTGCGACGGTAAACAATCATCCTAAGAAAGTAATAAAATAAAAAAAGGTTGCAACTTGGTGTCTTGTTGAATGCGCTCGAATGCTCTAAACAGCTGAATGTGTGTAAGTTAAGTGAGGAGGTAAATAGGTATACATAATACAGAAAACATATTCATATATATAAATGAGTGATATAATAATAATTGTAGTTTACTACTGCGTATCTTTCAATGCCAGAATCAATGAAAATGTACCTACCAAATTAAACAACTACAAACATAGTTTGACAATGCACAAACTGTCTATGGTTGAGATTTCTGAATGTTCAGTAGGTATTTATTTATTTATTTATTTATTGAAAGGTACACTTACAGCAAGTACACAAAGCATTTATAACATACAATCAGATGAGGGTATTATATCTAGTGTACAAGCCAATTACAAGTATACACAGCATTTATAGAAAACTTAGCGGACTAAATAGAAACAATAGGTAACACTAAACATTAGTACGTAACAAACAGGCCAGAATTTTAGTTTTAAATTTTGCAAGCGAAGCGGTATTCCTTTAATTAAGTTATACCTTTTTGTACCTTGCTTCCAATTTCTATTCATTAGTTGAACAGCACACAGAATGCAAATATGCAAAAGTTACTATAAAAAATAAAAAGATTTTCTATTGAGTTTAGGGTAAGGACCAAATAGTTGGACCATAGTTAAGCGTAGTTAACCATACAAACATCAAAAGTGAAAAAAGTTCCGTGTGACACGAAACTTATCCCTACAAAGGTATGTCTAAGTTTCGTGTCACAATGGAAAAGTTTCATAGAAAATTTAATTGAGTGAGTTAGCGTGGCCAACTTTTTGGACCTTACCCTTTTACGAATTTAGGACTTAAGACACTTATCGTCGTTCTCAGCCACATTTTAGAGGTAATTAACTCGTTCCTTTTCCAAACTTGTGTATGAAAAATCGCCACTAAATCCTCCTTCACTGACTCAGAGTGCGTCTGTAAGTCTTAGAAAAAGAAAACACTTCAGTCACTCAGCATAGAAAGCCGTTAGTCCACCTAAATCTAGCATAAACAGGAAATTTAGGAGAAGGAGAAATGGAAAGAATACTTGTACAGGGCTGGGATTCTACACTGTAATAACGATATCGTCTTTGACGCGTTTCTGGGCCTCTATTCTACTGCGTTATAACAATATCGCGTTTGACGTGTTTTAGAATCGTTTATGTCACAGTCGCCATTATTGTAAATGACATAGGAGTTGTCAAAACGTTGACAATACGGAAACACGTAAAATACGATATCGTTATTAGTTGTTACCGTGTCGAATCCCAGCCCAGGTATTGTCAACGTTTTGGTAACTCTTATGTCATTTACAATAATGGCGACTTGGACATAAACGATTTGTAATAGTATTGTCATAGTAAAAGTATTTTAAATCTAATGTGTTTACCATAGAGTTATAGATCGCTTTTACTATACATTGCAGTTAGCCGCCTTCTTTGGTATTACTACAGTGTAAAGGTCAGTGCGAACAACCCTCACAGTTGAGTTCTCAGATATGTATTCACTTTGGACCTTATCCCATTGAAATAAGGAGCTAAAATGTATACATATTTAAGAACTCGATACATGTTCTAAAGTTGGCCTTACATCAAATCACGCCAAAGATTATAAGAGCTCATGCTTGTCACGTAGATAAAGTCTACGCCAAAATGGCGGCAAATTCAAAGGCACTTAAACTGCTATTACCCTCACTCCACAGCCGAACCATAGAGTCCATAAACAATGGGAATAGACTAGAGACTCGAGTGAAGAAAGACGCGAGCTGTCGCCGTATGAATAATGCATTCTATCGTTCTGCGATTTGGAAAGGAATGCTAGATGATGAGCAACATATGGAAGAACGTAAGTGGGGCATGATTGTGATATAAAATTTACATTTCATTACGTGAGGAGAAGATCGTAGGTTGTTTTTTACGAATAGTATTTATAGGTTTGGCTTTTCACGCTTCCCGAGTTGAAACTGAGTTATCCCGAAGATGACAGCTTACATACCGTAGAATGGGGTGAATTTGATCAGTTTCAAGATTAAAATGGTTATATCTTCTTGAATATAAAAATTTAAAAAACACAAAAAATACCTCCATATCGGTTTTTGTTATTTTATTGATTCCACCATTAGAGTATATTTTGCTATCATTAATTCGCTTTAAAAATAAAGCATTGGTGATCAACTTAATACTGCGAATGGGGTGGGGTTACTTTGAAACCACCGTTTCTATAACGTATTTCAAAAGTAACCCCATAAAGAAATAAATATGTAACAAAACGTCTACTTACATATTTTATATATTTTTGCATCGACCGTCGAGGTGGATCCCGCTGCCGCTACTGACACGTGTACAGTGATATTCAATGTTGCCAACCGTAAAAAAACAATCCCAATTATTCGTTCAGAAATCGCATAATTTGCGTTTCAAGTCAAATTGACGTTTTTATCAAAGTAACCCCAGGAATTAAAGTAACCCCATTCAAAGGTATACGAGCACCTATGTATGTAATAAATCCGTTAAGCTTACAAAACATAAGATAATAATCATCATCCTCATCACTAGTGATCGGCCGGACGGAGCAAAACTTTAACAAAAGCTTTGTAAAGCTGACATAAAGAAGAACTTACAACCAAGAAAAATAACGATATTATAGGCAGATTAGTGTTCAATTTATCTCTATATCAGAGTCTCGGATTTGGTATAAGGAAATTGATATTTTCAGGCAGATTAGTGTTCAACTTATCTCTATATCAGAGTCTCGGATTTGGTATAATGAAATTGATATTTTCAGGCAGATTAGTGTTCAATTTATCTCTATATCAGAGTCTCGGATTTGGTATAATGAAATTGATATTTTCAGGCAGATTAGTGTTCAATTTATCTCTATATCAGAGTCTCGGATTTGGTACAAGGAAATTGATATTTTCAGGCATCTGCCTGAACATTAATCACGCCTAAACACTTCTGCCTTAACACTTTGAACACTAATCTTAGTGTTTAATTTATCTCTATATCAGAGTGTCGGATTTGGTATAAGGAAATTGATATTTTCAGGCAGATTAGTGTTCAATTTATCTCTATATCAGAGTCTCGGATTTGGTACAAGGAAATTGATATTTTCATGGCTATAATGTAATTTTCATGGCTGTAATGTTGTATAATGTACGTTTTGTTAAAGTTTACCGTCCGTGCCGATCACTACTCATCATGTCGTGCAAGCCGTATCTGGCGACGGAGACTCCTATATCGTCACTACTCTGAAAAAACCTCGTATCTCATATTAAGTGATGTACGATTTTAAATTAAAATTTAAGTTAAAAATCATACATCACCAAACATGAAATACGAGGTTTTTTCAAAGTAGTGACGATATGTCCATCACGGGTCGTAATTGTGGTGGGCTCTGATGTGGCTAGCGAAACCGAACTCGATCACGCAAACGCCTCGCCTCGCCTTCGAAAACGCAAAAAATAACTCCTCTTCAAATGGTAATAGGCCAGTCAACCTTATTGTTATAGTCAAACAAAATGTCAAACACAAAATGCTAATAAGGGTTGGCAACTTTTTTTAGATGTTTTGACTACAGAATAATTATTTCAAGAAAAATATTACTGCGGTTTGCCTTCGCAATTCTTCAAGACCCTACAAATTTCGACATAAACATAAATAAAACAAACAAAACATGTGATAGAATTGGATTCAGTTTGGAGCAGTGCATTAGGGGAACGTGGTCTGAATTCGGGAGACTAATCTCTATGGAATAAGGGTACAAATCAGAAGGATCTGCTATTCCACTTTGAACTTAGCATTGGTAATATTAAGATTTGTTACTGTTTGGCTTTAGTAACAACTTATGGCCTGTGAGAGCGTTTATCGGACACCTAGTTCGGACGTGTTTCAGTACTCTATATTCATCTCGAAGGATTTGAAGACAATATTTTTATTATAGAAAACGTGCTCATATGTCTCTTTAGAAACCATACGACGTGTGGTCGTCGGATTCGAATAGTGGCACCTCATGTCTTCCCGTGGATGTCGTAAGAGGCAACTAAGGGAATATGGGCTTGTAGTACTGTTAGGCGATGGGCTTCCAACCTGTGACATTACTGGTAAACATCTTAGCCTCCTTGTGCAAAATGTGGTTACAGAATTATCAACAAGTCGCTTTAGAGTTGTTATGTTATGTATGTATGTGCGTAGAATAAATACGCAGCTTTACATTATTATTACTTATTAGGTAACAGGTATTATTTATTTTATTAAACGGTACATTAAAAGTCGTAATTATTCCATGTCCTTATAAATAAACGTGGAATAACCGTGGAATAGTTAAGCCATGCTTTGTCCTTATCTATCCAATTCAAATGTCACATTGAAGGATAAGGAAAAAGCACGGCATAGCTGAGGGCGTGAGGGATTTCTTGCACTTCTGCATTTAAAAATATAGATACAGAACTTGTTTCATCTTGTGATCTCTTCATCTGCATTTCAATGAATTTCTTGTTTTGTCAAATATTTTTGTGATGAGCGTGAGAATTATTTAATGAATAATGTTTTAATTTCATTAAAAGAGTCGCATGATCTACGCAATCGAAAGCTTTGGAAAGATCACAAAAAAATCCTATTGCATAACAATTATTCCATGCCCTTATAAATAAACGTGTAGTTAAGTCATACTTAGTCCTTATCACATGACAGATAAGGACAAAACACGGCATAGCTAAGGGCGAGAGGGATTTCTTACACTTCTGCATTTAAAAATATAGATACACAGCTTTCTTCAACTTGTGATCCCTTCATCTGCACTTCAATGACTTTCTTGTTCTGACAAATACTTCTGTGATGAGCGTGAGCATGTCTCTAAGTCTTAGATATATCATTTAGATGGATGTTAAGTATAAGTTTGTTTAGAGATGTGTTGTTTAGGACTTGATCCCTGATATTTACCTATTTCCAAAAGACAAAATCGTTTTAATTTTCACGTTGACGTAGATTATCAAGAATCGTATTTCTCTAATGATCATGATTTATTTGCAAAGAACGTTTTCTAAATAAATCGCTCGTCATTACGTGGTGGTTACGATTGACAAATAAATTCTCTAAGATGTATAAAAATGAAGCCAATTTCCCCAATCACAATATTTTTCACGGGGAAGCGTTTGAGATAAAAAAGGTGAAATTCGGGGATCTTCAGGAATCAGCCTGTCGGCCCTTCCCCAGCCGGTATCTTAGGGCTGCGATGAACGGGGTAGAGGAGACAGTTCTATCTAAGAAGGTATGTTTGTTTATTTAATGTAAGTCAATCGATTTATTGAGTGTGAAACCTGAAGAGTGTCAGGGAAACTGACGTGACGGAGAAACCTCTTAAGACCTAGGTCTAAAACATATTTCAAACAATCTATACTAATATTATAAATGTGAAACTAACTCTCTCTCTACTATCTGTTGGTCACGCTTTCACGGATAAACCGCTGAACCGATTTAGATGAAATTTTGTATAGCCATAGTTTGAGTCCCGGGAAGGACATAGGGGTACAATTATATCTTGAAAAATTGGGCAGTTCTTGAATGAATGGCGAAAAACAGTTTTTACGTGGACGGAGTCGCGGGAAACAGTAACTTCAATAAAAGCATTGGGTTTTTCTAAGGCAACCAGAAGGCGACGAGGCAATGAGCCCACAAAACGGCTACAGAAGTGTTATAACGATTTTAAAAATATTTGTAAAACAATAAGTTGACATTTAATCCTCAATAATGTAGCAGTTTTCTGAATTGAAACTTTTTAAGCCACTGAAGCACAACATTGACCCTTTGCGTTGATGCTGGCTAGATGGTATATTATTAATATTATTATCTTAAAAGTGGGCGCAGTTAATCAATATTTTAAATCGTGGAATGAGCACTATATACCTAACAAACTAGAGGATGGCCGCGACTTTTTACGCGCAATTTTCTCCCATTTCTTCCTGTTAGTTGGGTACCCAAGGAATATCCCTCACGTAAGTCCCTAGGTCCAGTGGTTTAAGATATGCGTTGCCTGCCAGTCAGAGAATTTTAAATGTACCTATAGTTAGATGTTACCTTGTGATTTTCTTTACGCCAAGTGTCTCATCTGTTTCATATTTCTATTATTTTAACTCGCATGAAGGGTGAAAAGGAAAGATTCCGGAGATTTGATCATTTGATCTATTCACGGGGTTCGGGTCCGGACGGACTTTTACGGGTTTTTTACGCTTTTCAATCCCGCACCCCCGGGCTAAGTACGCACGTGATTTATTGATTATTGAATGGTCTTGATTCCTATAAATGATCGGTATACGTTCAAGAGATTTTTTTATGATCGTTGAAATTGGGGATTTGAGAGTGTACCTTTAGAATATTTTTTAAGGACATTATCATTTTATTTTATTCCTTGATCCTTAACCTTTTATTTTCCTTTAAAATTTGTTGCTGGGTTTATCTTCTACATTTTCCTAGAAGCATAGTCAAGATGTATAAGGGATGCCTAATACAACGCGACTACGCGACTACGCGACTATCGTGCCTACGAAGCTTGCTGAGTGGCCTAAATAAGGTACGAGATTAAAAAGTTTGATGATGACACTATAGTGAACAATACTTTTTGTACGAGTTCATTAAAATTAATAATTTAAATCATTAGTACGAGTACCTATATAAGAAAACTAAATATTGTAAGTACTATATTGTCTAGTTCTCTATCCGACTTCTTTTACACAAAATAATTGAAATAGTTATTTCTTGAGGAGTTAAAGATGTTTCGTCACTGCCACTACTCATTTTCTTATTTTATATTTTAACTTTTTAAGCTTAAGGTCTGATTTTTATTTCTACTGAAAAAACCTAAACTTCTTAGCTTTGAAAAGAAAAATTATCACATCACCGGCGTCCGTAATGTTGCAGTACTGTGCCAAGCTAAAAACACTAGCCAATCACAAAGCGTAGTTTTTTTTTATTCCCTGGATACAGCAGCAAGTTTAAGTAGATTTTTGACAGATGACGCGATGCTGCTACGTTCCAAAACGCCACACATTGGCAATTTTGTACCGCATCGAGTCTCCTTAAACAAGGGCACATATTATTTAAATACGAAGTTCTATATTAATTTTTTTTCGGTTGTCTAGAGCGTATCGAAATAGTTATTTCGGTTGTTTCGGAAGTAACATAGACTATGCAACGATGAAAAGAGTGACGTTACAGTATTCGCTATGAAATCTTAATACACAGATTTTAATGGACGAGTACAAAAATGCATTTTGAAGCCCTAATATTTGAAATAATAACTACAAAATACCTCTAAGTCAGGTATTTGAAATAAGAAATACAAATTAAAATTTGAGCAAGTAATAAAAATACAAATACCAACTACATTTTTATATTTCAATTACGTAGTTATATTAATTACAAGTAATTCAAATACTGCCCAACGCTGCCTATTTGAGTTCAAATTAATATGTTTGATCGCGCATTGGCGCAAACTCGCGATAATCGCATAGTCGCGTTGTATTAGGACGACCCCTAACGCTAAGTTTTTTGACCGCCTGTGTGTATGTCAACTCCTCAGTCAACTCAATACGTCATATTCATATTAATTTATTTGCATAACCATGGTATTTCAAGGTGGTCTTAGGAATAAAAGTCCATACATGGGCTACTTAACTAGGGCATCGCAAATAGCATAAAAACTAAGTATAATTATTATAAAAGTGTTGTTCTCAGAATTACTACTTAATATTGTGTTTTCTTATTAATTATAATGTTCCAATTATAATTCTATAATTATGTCTATTTTCTTAATATTACGTTTCAAGTTAACATTAGCAGATTTTGCATCTTGGGTAGGCCTATAAAGTCCTCCCTATCTTTATTCCTACTAATTTTATAAATGCTAAAGTGTTTCTTTATTCTATCTTCAACAGCTGTGAATGAAAGGTACTGAGATAGTTTAGTTTTTTCGCACCCCTACATTAGAGGGTCCATGAATATCGTTAAGTTAGTGGAATCATTGAATCGGCAATATCTCTAATATTTTTTAAGCTAGAGTAAAAATAACACAACATGTGTTATTGATTAACAATAGCGATGCAAATATTTTAATTTGTGCACCTATTTAAAAATTACCCTGTACAGTGTACAGGGTGTGTGTTTAATAAATAAATTTAAACATAACATTCAGAAAAGAGTTTAAAGAAAAATTGTCAAGCCAGAACATCTTCACTCTAATTTTGAAACAATCTACAGAATGTTTCTTTCTATTAGCTCTTTTTCTCCTTTTTCGTAACTTTAATTTTACCCTATTTATTTTAAGCAAGAAAAATGTTAGCTTCTTTAACGTGAAAGTTAAGAAAAATTGCACAAATTAATCTCCCAAGTGCATTCCGTTAATTTTATCTTCCAAATGTTTAGCTGATAAGACGAGACTAGGGGACAACGCGGACAACTTCTGTAAATCGGGGCTAAAAGGTTTTAATCACTCTGTTTTAATGCAAATTGAGTGAAAGCGAACTTATTTTCTTTACTAAGTAAATGGTTGGATCCACATACACACACACATATACTCGTATTACTATGCTAGTTTTTTAAGTTTATTGGCTGACATAAAATTCTTACTCCTATTTTTTGTATTACCTCCGATTTATACAATACAATACAATACAAAACACTACGCTACGCTTTATGTGTTCATAATAATGAAACACTACGCTACGCTTTATGTGTTCATAATAATGAAAATTATTCACTGTTCATACTTTTGTTGTTCATAATTTGTTATTTATAATCATCGCAACTCCTAAAGTGAATTTTACTGAAACCGTTCTGATTTTAGGACGTTTGTAAAACAAAACTAACCTAATCTTATTTGCCAGTTGAATATTTTAAAAATCCTGAAAATCAACACTTGTATGATTAATAGCTATTACGAAGAGTGATCAAACATTATGATGTAGGATGGTATGGTATACCAACCGCGTCAATGGTAGATCACGTTTTTCGAAAAATCACGAGATCTAACAGTGACGCGTTTGGTTTAAAAACGAAACGAATAGAAACGCTAGTTAGCGAACGCATCTTGTCTATTGGCTCTGGTTTCCTTCAAGGAGCCTTGATTGGTGGAAGCGTTTTCGTAAAATATCTCATTGTATAGTAACAGTGCAATGTAAACACGAAAATAAATCCGTATCGAGTTTAAAATCTCTTTTAAATCCATCGAACATATTGAACAGGGAATAAAATACAAAAGGTGCATGTTGGCAAAAATACTGTTAAAGCTGTAACCGAATACGACACATATACGGCGGAGGAGATTAATGTTGGCTTGTTGGTATTTTATTACGCTGTATGTTGTTCGAATGCTTTTGTTAGCTTTAATAGCGCCAATGACTCAGTATCGAGCCTACTTTATGTAGGAATTGGTAAGCCGGGCGCCGAATGTGTTTCGGAAACTTTAAGGTCTATAGCTTGCTTTCCATATCTATAGGTACAGTGGAGCTAGTCAAGTTGCATTCGACAATCGTTAGCGATTATGTTTCGATTGAATAATGTATGGAATTGACGTAGGCCACTGAGATAGTACAACGTGACTATCTTGACTGGCCCACAGGGCTGGGATTCTACACGGTTATAACGATAATCGTCTTTGATGTGTTTCCGTATTGTTAACGTTGTGATAACCCTTATGTCATTTACCATAATGGCGACTATGATATAAACGATTCTTAAACACGTCAAACGCGATATCGTTATAATTATAACGCAGTAGAATAGAGGCCCAGGGGCCCTAGCCAAGATGCAAACGCTCCTAACGTTTTTCTTTTCTATCGCTCAAAATGTATGGGGTGACATTCTCGTGCGTTTCGATAAACCACGTGGTCGACTGTCATCCCATAGGTACATTTTGAGCGATAGAAAAGAAAAAGCGGCCAAGTGCGAGTCGGACTCGCCCATGAAGGGTTCCGTAGCAGCAAGTAACATAATATAAAAGTTCGTTGTAGCTTTGATCAATGTTTTTATGACGTATTAAAAAAAAACTACTTACTAGATCTCGTTCAAACCAATTTTCGGTGGAAGTTTGCATGGTAATGTACATCATATATTATTTTTACATTTATCATTCCCTTATTTTAGAAGTTACGGGGGGGGGGACACACATTTTTCCACTTTGGAAGCGTCTCTCGCGCAAACTATTCAGTTTAGAAAAAAATTATAATAGAAACCTCAATATCATTTTTGAATACCTATCCATAGATACCCCACACGTATGAGTTTGATGAAAAAAAAATTTTTGAGTTTCAGTTCTAAGTATGGGGAACCCCAAAAATTTATTGTTTTTTTTCTATTTTTGTATGAAAATCTTAATGCGGTTCACCGAATACATCTACTTACCAAGTTTCCACAGTATAGCTCTTATAGTTACGGAATAAAGTGGCTGTGACATACGGACGGACAGACGGACAGACATGACGAATCTATAAGGGTTCCGTTTTTTGCCATTTGGCTACGGAACCCTAAAAACGTTAGGTGCGTTTGCATCTTGGCTAGGGCCCCACGTCGTCTTTGTTTTCAATGATGATTGGGACTATTTTAACGAATGTAGTTAAATAGTAAAAAGTGAAAAAGTATATTTCTATGAAATGAATCTAGGCTAGCTAGGCAGCTAGGAATAACAATGACCGTGCGAGGACCTACATTACGCCATAGCTGTAATTTCTCATCTAGTATCGTGATTGGAGCTAAACTATTTAATAAAAAAACGAAACTTACTACGTTACAACAACTATAATAATTGGGCATAATTTTTCACATTACATTTTTAATAATTACATAACAACTTTATCACAGCTTTATTAGAAGTGTTGACAATTCAAGTATCTAACGTTATGGTTGCTAACAAACTTTAAATCGCTATAAAACCTAAAAGATCACTTAAAATAAAAAAATACAAAACACCTAAAGATGATTTTTAAATACCTATTCAATGATACCCCATTTGTCATACTTGGTCGAAATTTATTTTTTTCTAAAAGAAAGAATGAACAACAATAACACACAAAAATATAAAAAAAGGAAAAGAGACGACAGAAAAGTGGTAATTATTGCGAAACGGTCCCAACTCAGCATGTGCTGTGTGTCTGCTTACCTCTTCCATACAAATTGTACCTACTGGTAGCAAATAAAGCCCTCCAAAGAAAGCTATTATAAGTTGCTTCCACAATACAACTGTTTCTGATGTTTCTCGTATCACAATTAATATTGCTCTAACTGCCGCGCCTCGGTATTGACAGCCGCCATTACTCGCCGCGGACGATGGCAATTGGCCGTGTAGCCGTGTTCACAACTAGCGACTATTTAAACTATTTTGTTATTTATTATTTATTTAACAGCCTAGGATTCGTAATGAATACCGACAGAGAACTAAAGAACATAGCTCAAAGAATCAGCAAGCTGAAGCGGTAGAGGACCGGCCATATCTTGCGCACCGACTACCGCTGGGGTACACGTGTTCTTGATTGGAGACCGTGACTCGGGAAACGTAGTGTAGGATACCCTCAGGCCAGGTGGGATGACGATCTGCGTAAGACTGCAGGCAGATGCTGGGTGCGGCAAGCCGAGGACAGGGTGCTATGGCGCTCATTATTGGAGGCCTATGTCCAGAAGTAGACTAATATAGGCTGATGATGATGATTTATCAGCCTATAATGTGACTAGTCGTCAAAGGCCTCACTCCCTTCCTTCTAAATAGCCATTTGGGCAGTTGAATTCTATCGCGTGGGACCCATTTGACCCACCTAAGCCCACAATACTCTTAATAATTCCTCGTAAGCAAACAAGGTTGCAGTTGTTTGCTTACGAGGAATTATTTATTCTGTCATAACATAACATGAAGCCTTCATTCCCAGAGTGGGGTAGGCAAAGCTACAGAAATACCAACAACTCCAAAAGGACTTGTTGGTAATCCTGTAACCACATTTTGCACAAACAGGCTAAGATGTTTACCATTGTATTAAATATTGACAGGTTGCAAGCCCATCGTCTAACAGTACTACAAGTTCTAAATCCCTTAGTCGCCTCTTACGACATCCACGGGAAGACATGGAGTGGCACTATTCTAACCCAGCAACCACACGGGCAAAACAATTTTTTTTTAATTCTGTGGCGAGAGAAACTTTGTTAGTATAGTTTGGCTACTTTTTTTATTAAATAGAGATAGCCCTGCGAAATAGTTGGGACCGGCATGTCAAAGTGGCTGACGCGGAAGCATCTCAACCGATTTTCAACAGACTTATGTAGGTAAGAACAGACAGATATACAGATGTACACGTTAAACTTATAACACCCCTCTTTTGCCTCAGGGGTTCAAAAATTAATACCCACATTGAATCTTTTGTATTTTCGACGACACGATGGCCTAGTTGATAGTGATCTTGACTTTGAAGCGGTCCCGGGTTCGAATTCCGGTAGGGTAGAAATTTGTGTGATGACTGATGAGCACGAGTTTTTCCTGAGCCTTGGATGTTTTTTATGTATATATTTCTCTATATAAGTAAGTTAATCCTTTACAAGTACCCATAGTACAAGCCTAGAGCTTAGTTTTGGACTATGTCTCGTGATATTGTTTATTTATTTGGCCTCTTAATTGACCAGTGGAAAATGCCTTTTAATAACGCATTAAGTCCCTCTAGTCGGGAAAGTAAAGACCCTGATTACAAAGCCAAGAACTGCAAATTAGACCAAATATAGATTAAAAATAAGAGCAGAAAATGTCATTGTTATTTTTGTATTAAAATTCGAAAAAAACGAGTATTTTGGAAAACTTTTTCAACGCTAATCCTATATAAAGAGAGAAAAAAAGAAAGAAATACATTTATTCGTGACAAACATCAACAAATAACAGAGAAATACGCACCAGAAAAATGTAGTCACGAAATGGTTCCAACTCAGCATAACGCTGGCATTTGTCAGCGCTGATCTTCCGTTGGAACCACCAGGTGAGACCACGGAAGGTTACACACACATGATTATTTAAAGATATATCGCAGCGATTGTAGGCCTACTCGCAAACTAAGATGATAATAATGTACCTATGCAGTCTTTAAAACATCGCTCTGTCCCGAGCATAATACAGTCGTAACGTTAAATAATAGGAGACAGTCCCCACGACTGAAGCGTGCAATGGACAATGACATTAACAAACATTCTCAGAGCAAACTATATTGAACTTTCTCTGAATAGCATTAGTTCTAAAACTAAATCAAACTTCCAAAATATAATACCTTTAGTAAACTATAATTCTTAGGTAATCATAACTGTTATTTGTTGGCATTGTGTGTCTATTTCAGTGAGTTTCTCGCAAAATGTACTAACAATGTACCATGCGCGACTGCTCTTTATTGATTTTATTATGAATGACTGTACAATTATATTTAGCTTTGCCGGCTACTGTAGCATTGTATTCGGAATTCTATACTAACTGTTATTTTGATTGTTTAGTTCTCGTGTTCCCCCTATTCAACTATGGGGATGAAACTTAGATTATTTACCCCCGTTACTTATAAACGTGGAATAACCGTGGGGTAGCTTATGCCATGATTGGTCTCTTTCTGTCAGATGCAAATATCACAATTACAGATAAGGACAAAGCATGGCATAAGCTACACCACAATTATTCCACGTTTATAATATAGCTAATAGTTTAAGAATCAATTAATATGGTCACTTTTATCGCGGTGGATAAAGCGTGCATCACTCTCGCACATACATACTGGTAAGAAAGTGACAGATGTTTTATTCACGTTTATCCACATCGATAAGCACGATCATAATATTCCCACTGAGGTAACTTTTTAGTGGTGGTAGGACCCTGTGCAGGGTCCGTTCGAATCGCTACCACCATCTTGTCCATTAACCAACCGTCATGCAAAATTGTTGTGTTCCGGTGTGCGGATACGACAACCGATGAATAAGGCATTCCACCTTAGTCCTCAGGGGGCATTTGAGGTTATTCAAATATCTATGGTTCTTGGATTCCCCTTACCATCAGGTGGCCAGAGTGCTGGTGTGCCTTCTCGACGTAAACAGGCGTGTTATCGGTTTAACTTCTGTATCTGTGTGTCTATCTGAGGCATCGTAGCTCCCAAACGGAAGGCCTGATTAGGATTAGTTTAAACAAATTCATCGGAGTCGTTCTTAGCTGAATTTGACGGAAATCTTTTAGGCTGTTTAAGGTTACAAGCTCTGAAAGTTGTGGTCACCCTATTGAAGGTTTTAATATAGGCTAAAAAAATAAAAAATAAATCCCACTGCTAGGCAAAGGCTTTTCTCTCAGAATTCCAGCTCTGTCCCTCCTTAAAATGCGTCTTAGTTCTCTCACCGCCTCGGCATTTGTCTTGGTAGACGCCTTGTTGTGGGCAGCACGTGACGATGACCACAGATTATAAGGGACTAAAGATGCTCCACCATACAAAAGTATCCAGTCAGGTCACAGATTAAATACGTACTTAAGCGCTTTCGCAGGTGTGTTCGAGTTCCGGCTTTTTCAGCCGCCTGGCTGTTTGCCAGCACCCGGGCACTAGAACACCTCTTGCTAATGGCCAATTATTCGGCGTGGGCTGCCAAATGCTAGTAGTAATAGGATGATAGTTTAATCACTTTTGCATGAGTTGCAGTTTTCTTGTTATTTAGTAGAGTCTCGGCAAGCACAATAACGGGTAGCCTTAGAACTAGTCTAGAATTTGTGTTTAAATATTGTTTAAATTATTATTTATTAAAGCACATATAGCTAAAATATGCGTCAATTCTGAAGTAGGTTTATATGTAGGCAGAAGCGCGTGGAGCTAACCTCATATTCTGTTTAGTCCTCAACAGAAAATGCTCTTTTACCGAACAACTGTCCTCGCGTGTGATATCCATGGACTTCTTGCATATACTTAAGTCCATAGGATGGTCTATAAATAACTCGACATTGGCGAAATACACCTTAACAGGATTAAAAGCTACTACTTAACTGGAATTACGATGGAATTAGAAGAGATGTGCAATACAGTACAACATTTCTAAATTGTATATGTCTGATCTTGTTAGGGTTCCGGAGCCGAATGGCAAAAACGGAACCCTTATAATTTCGTCGTGTCCGTCTGTCCGTCGTCTGTCCGTATGTCCGTCCGTCCGTCCGTCTGTCCGTCTGTATGTCACAGCCATTTTACTCAGAGCCTATTGGCACTATATAAATGAAATTTGGAGGATAGATGTATTCTATGAACCGCAAAAAAAAATATATTTAGGGGTGGCACTCCATACATATAACTAGGGGACGAAAAAAAAAAATTTGAGTTACATCAGCGTGTGGGGTATTTTTAGATAGGGCTTCCAAAATGATACATACCTAGGTTTTTAAGTGACTTTTTTACGTAAGTGAACAGTTGGCGAGATATACGCTTCTAAAGTCGTAAAAATTCTGTCCGGGTGGGTAGCTTTTGAACTGTTAAATAGAACATTCTAATAAAAATTACAGTAGAACATACGAAATACTTCCAACCAAAATTGTTTTGAACACGATACGCTGTGTAGTTTTTAGGAGATTTTAATTTAAAAAAAAAAAAAAAAATTCAACCATGAACGTTCATCCCAGCTACGGAACCCTGTGCGTGGTTCGACATGCACTTGGCCGGTTTTTTTATGTTATTTTTCTGTCGTTTTTTTTACTTTATTTGTTGTGTTGCAGTGTGTTTTTGTCAAATAAATGTTATGAATTTGAATCACGTAAATGCAATCCAGTGATCACATAAACGATACAAAACATGCTAGATTTGAAAAACATGTAACTAACCAGAGTCATAGTGAGGTTGTATTTTTGGTGGGTACCTATTACAGTTCGAGAGTTACAGCGTAAGCCGTTGATTCAAATTAGAATTAGAGTACATTAACTAAAATAGGTCTATAGTGCGTTTATGAATAAGGAAGTAAATATTTTACGTGGCCCCAAAACATTCAAAACCAGGTTTTTCTATACTTATTAAACTCTTACAGAGGTCATAGGGAGGCTCCGCGAAGCACAATTTAAGGTTATCTGGACTAGGTGGAGCTATGGTGTTCGCAGGATGGCCGCCAGAAGCAGGGATGTTATTGTCTTAAATACCAGACTTTTCAATTTGATGCGCCTAATTCATCCACGAAGTACTCTGGAAACTAAAGTGGGCCCTTGGACCTACTGCATTATCTAAGCCACTTTGATAATGACACCTGCGTGATGGGTTAATAAACAAAAAAGGGCTGGGATCCTACACGGTAATAACGATATCGTCTTTGACGTGTTTCCGTATTGTCAACGTTTTGATAACTCTTATGTCATTGATCATAATGGCGGCTGAATTAAAAACCATGCTTAAACACGTCAAACACGATATCGTTTTAAGGCAGTAGAATAGAGGCCCTGGAATAGTAAGGTTACATCGGTACTTACATGCATAACGTCAAGCCTTCATTCCCAGGGTAGGGTAGGCAGAACTACAGAATTACCAACAACTCTAAAAAAACTTGTTGATAATTCTGTAACCACATTTTTCAAAAGTAGGCTAAAGTGTTCACCAGTGTATTAGTGACAGCTTGCAAGCCCATCGTCTAACAGTACTACAAGCCTTTATTCTCTTTGTCACTTTTTACGACATCCATAAGGTTAATTTAATAATTAGGCGTTAAACAAAAGAAAGTGTTATATGTTTAACTTGTGGATTTGTGTGTCAGTCTGTATTCCAAACGGATATGCCTAATGGACCAGTTTCATAAAAATCGATTGGCCCGTTAAAGAAATATCTCTAAAAGAATGGGTCGCTATTATATTGAGGGTTTTTATCTATGTAATAGTTATTAACAAAAACATTTCATATTAAACATAGAATAGCGTAATTAAGTTGACATGTCATGTGTTCCTACTCTAAATTCTGCAGCAACCCTTAAGTAACTACCTAAAATCCCCGAGAGATGGCGCTTCATCTAACCCTTAGTAATGCGTCTAGAGCTAAAAGCGCTAAACGCATTTTATTACCTATGTCTAGCTTTATGCTTTTAGTACCACACTTGAGATCACTGAAAACTGGTCACGGTATAAGTCATTTTGTACGTACATTGACCTGTTTTCACTCTGGTATGTACATCAACATAATAGGCAAGGGAAAAAGTCTTTTCACATTTAACAGGTATGTCTTGTAATAAAATCTCTTTGGCTGTACTATTTGTATCTGGCTGGTTTTGATGACATTATGAAGTTTACATTTAAAAAAAAGAAACAAATTAGTAAAAATTTGTTTCCCGCTATTATTCATTTGTTTTTCTTTCTGTCAAAATGTGTGAGTTGAATGAAGAAATTCGATACATTTTAATATTGTTTTACAAAATAAATTCAACGCAACCCGCGAAAAAAAATTGTTAAGTTTATGGACCTAACACAGTGTCAGTAAAAGTAGCACAAAGTTGGTTTAAGCGTTTTCAATCTGGAAATTTTGATGTCAAAGATGCATCTCGCTCTAGGCGCCAAGTTTAGTATTCATATAAAATGCGTAGAAACTTTTTCCTACCTAATATCTCTTCTCCTATTTACAGCTCACACACAGACAGACTAACGATCGTGTCTGGGGACTGGGGAGGTTAGCCTTTTAATTCGTGGTCTCGTTTATAATGAGATGTTTTATTAAGATGGCGGTTAAGTGAGTTTGCTGTGGTTTTTCATATTTTGGCGTGTATTTTGCTAGGATAAGGACGAGGGAGGTTTTTGTAAAGGAGTTGTGAAGCACCCGTTTTGATATAGCGATAAAATGGGATTTAATTTGGCTTTTGCCTGCGTAGAGTTTGTCTTACGTGCTTTTTAGGGTTTCGAAGTCAAACTATTCGAATATTTATTCCTGTGACATGGATGTTTTGTATGTATTTAAGTAAATATTTGTCTATATAAGTTTATCGTTGTTTAGTACCAATAGTACAAGCCTAGATCTTAGTTTGGTACTAGGTCAATTTGTGTGACATTGTCCCGTGATATTTAGGAACCTTTATAGTTTCAGCATGTCCGTCTGTCCGTCTTTCTGCGGTCTACCTCACGTTGATACCAGTCATTCTCTTAATGCTTTGGTTTCTACAATCGTATACAACAATTTACGAAAATACCATTACTGTCCATTACGCGTTAAATACATAATTCCCAGAGTGGGGTAGGCAGAGCTACAGAATACCAACAACTCTAAACTTGTTGATAGTTTTGTAACCACATTTTGCACAATCAGGCTAAGGTGATTACCAGTGTATTAGTGACAGGTTGCAAGCCCATCGCCTAACAGTACTACAAGCCTTTATTCCCTTAGTCGCCTCTTACGACATGCACGGGGAGATACGGAGTGGCACTATTCTAACCCGGCAATCATTCAGGTCAATTAAAAAATAGGTAATCGTACTTATATCTTTTTTCTTCCACGCACTATGAAACTCTTCGACAGTCGCTTTAGCAGCATTTCACAAATCCAATATCTGTTTGATAAGTACGTTCGTTTAAATAAAATACATAATTTTCAAGTTATGTCCTGATAAGGTTTATTTTCAACGTTTTTCTCCCTACGGCTGGCATCCGTTTACCAATTCAGTCGACACCGCGCCAGCGCTTGATTCGGGTCCAATCGAGTTATCCTCCGATGACGTAATTGACAAATGTCACTTTGGCCGACATCTGAACGTTTGGGTAGTCGGTGGCTGAATGGGCAGGGAAAGTGTTACGGCATAAATCATGTGGACATTGTTTCCAACTTGATGTTAATGTTTTCAACTTTGTCCATGACTACTTGCTGTTTCCTCGGAAACTATGAACATTTGTGTATAAAGTACGTTCTTTGGGCCAAGCACGCTGCTGCCACGGGACTTAGTGTCAAATGACGTCAAACGGGAACTACATACATACATACATAAAGTCACGCCTTCATTCCCAGAATGGGGTAAGCAGAGCTACAGAATTACCAACAACTCTAAAAAACTTGTTGATAATTCTGTAACCACATTGCACAATCAGGCTAGGATGTTTACCAGTGTATTAGTGACAGGTTGCAAGCCCATCGCCTAACAGTACTAAAAGCTCTTATTCCCTTAGTCGCCTCTTACGACATCCACGGGAAGACATGGAGTGGCACTATTCTAACCCGGTAACCAAACGGAAATAATTGTCAAAAATTGACCCGTGGTAGCGTGCTCGCCCCACTTTTCCGAAGATCAAGCTATCTTCACAACAAATTCCGTCAAATTTGAATCAGTAGATTAGCCGTGAAAGTATACACAGTAACAGATATACAGACCGATGAAAATTCATAAATATGTTTACACTTTAGTACCTAGTCACTTTCATTCATGCCCCATTTGCAATCTCAAGATGGCAATCTTACGATGTCAATCTGACGACTGCAAATGCCAACCCTAAGGACGTCAATGGAATAATGTTTCTATGTTCCTTAAATGTATGTATAACCGGTTGTCTTAGTGCTGTAGCGGCAGGTGGGTGTTTCTTAGAAAGTTTGTACCTAGTTAAGGAGTAAAATTAAGAAACGTTAACTTCTCCGCTGAGTTACGAAAATTAGTCGTACATACCGATTTTTTTTGGAGTATAAATAGGTCATTTACGTCTGTGCTATTTCCCCATAGTATTATGTCATATTTTAACCACGAATAGTTATACGCGTAATATGCAGCTGAGGCTGATTTTAGATCTGTAGTTTTTTTTATTCTTGAGCGTAAATAAATCGGGTTTTTTTTCCTACGTGGTCTTTTCAGATTATGGTCGTGTTAATCGCTGTCTTTTTTATGATTAGGAGAAGGCACACGAGCACTCAGGCCACCTGATGGTAAGTGGAATCTGAGACCCATAGACATTTGAATTCTCAAAACTATAATGTGTTTCCAACCCTGAGGACTAAGATGGAATGCCTCTATCCTAGTAATTTCAACAATACGAACACTGTTGCTTGGCGGGTGGTTAATTAATAATATGGTGGTAGGGTCGGAAGGAGGCTCCCTAGGCGTACTTTTTTGAATCAAATCGGGGAAATACTGAAAAGGGTCGAATCTTAAGTACCCGAATCCGACGTGCATGCATGACTCGATGTATGAATGTGGAAGAAGCGAAAGAGCTTTGTCAGGATCGTAGCAGGTGGAAAGAAGTGGTCTCTGCCTACCCCTCTGGGAAACAGGCGTGATTTATGTATGTATGTATGTATGGTGGTAGCGATTCGGACGGACCCTGCACAGGGTCCTACCACCACTAAAACATGTATCACCTATGTCGATAAAACATCTGTCACTTTGCTGACCAGTGTGCTTGTGCGACAGTGAAGGATGCTTTAGACCATAATACGAGCCCAGGGAATGTATACATCCTGAACGGGAACAGGCCCGTACGTCACTCTTCCGCGTGTTTTTACAACATTCCTGATGATATCGCTTCTTATCGGCTGAGGCTATCTCGGACTAAAAGCAAAGGTCTGATAATACTATAAGTGGTGCATTTTTAAAGCAAAATTTATTTAGAGTTTCATAGCGATCAGTTTATTATAAATAAACAAATATCGGGGGACAATCTCACACCAATTGACCTAGACCCAAACTAAGCTCTAGGCTTGTACTTTAGGTACTAGACAACAAATATGTAAATACATAGAAAACATACAAGACCCAGGAACTGGGATTGCAACCCGGGACCGCTTCGTAGGCAGGGTCACCACCAAGTTTACCAACTAGGCCAACACGTCGTCAAATATAGTGGCAGAGTTAATTGAACCTTGTGCCAGGGCCCTTCGGATTGCTACCACCATCTTACCCATTAACCTACCGCCAAGCAACAGTGTTCGCATCGTTGTGTTCCGGTGTGGGTCACCACTTTACCGAAGGCAACATGATGAGAGGGGAGCGAGAAAGAACCCTTTGTCAGTCAGTTAGTCAGTTACAATCTAATTTAATCACAATAAGACTAAGGTATAAGGTATAAGGTTAATCTAAGACGAAAGTCATCAAAACGTACTTTGATGATATTATGAAACGTAAAGACCGGCACACTACCATTTGCATTCAGAAAGTATCATTTACTTTAGAATTTGTCTATTGTTGGTTACATTTATTTTTACTCACTCGCCCAAAGGTTAACTGGAAGAGATATCCCTTAAGCGGATAAGTTCGCCTTTGAACTATAATTTCTGTAATTTTAATATTTTTGTAATGTAATTTTTTTAGTACAATAAATTTATATACATACTTACATACATTTGGTGAAGTTGAACTGATGATAAACATCACTGATGGTCACCAGAACTCCTCAACGGTACCTATTTTTACGTGTAAAATGTTCGACACTTTTAAATTATCAACTGAAATTCCACATTCAATCTAAAAAAAGACCGTTATCCGATGGTAACCACTAGATATTACCGTCCTCTCGCGAACTTAGTTAAATTAGCTCACTATCGCATCTCTATCACGTGCGTTTAGGATATAAACTCGATACCCACGTTAAAAATACGACACACGCTATTAATCCCGGCTGCCGGATTATCCGGGATACCCTGGCTCGTCCGGGGTACTAGTGTTACTACTGGGTAGTGGCACGTTAACAACCTCTGCGCTGCCAGGGATACGGGCATTAGTGGTATTGATTTGTGATGTACGAGTACACGACTGCCAGAAAAATAAATGATTTTAGGATTCATCAGTATACTTGTGATAATTTCTTAATTTCTAAATAATCTTAAATCAAACCTAGTGCTCCGTGTGGTTGCCGGGTTAGAATAGGTGCCACTCCATGTCTTCCCGTGGATGTCGTTAGAGGCGACTAAGGGAATAAGGGCTTGTAGTACTGTTAGGCGATGGGCTTGCAACCTGTCACTAATACACTAGTGAACTTCTTGGCCTGACTGTGCAAAATGTGGTTACAGAATTATACTACTACTGGAAAACTATCACGACTAAGTAGACATCATTGGTTCTTGAGATACAGGCGATTAAGTGTTTATACCTACTAAAATCATCTAAGACGGCACCAATTGACTTTAAATAGAAAATTAGTTATTACTTGTTGATTTCTATGTTTGTAGTACTTAACGGCTTCGGAACCCTACACTGAGCATGGTCCGACATGCTCTTGCCCGGTTTTTATTGTTAAGTCAGTACTTTACGAGAAAAACAATAAATTAGTACTAGTATTAGTTTTGAGTGGGGCTTATCATTTCCGAAATTAGTTTTTTCTTCTTTGCTTCATTTGGTCCAGTCCCCTGAGAAATTCAGTGAAACAAATGACACCAAAAAAAACATTTTTCGGAAATTATGAGCGACGATTTTTCATTCGAGTCGGACTCCCGCACCAAGAGCTCTATACTGCCAACTACTACGTGGCCTATTTTTATTTGTTTATTTGTTGTTTTTCTTTAGAGTTTGCAATATAATCACATCAAATTTGACACTTACATGGACGCTTTATGTATTACCGTTAACAATAGAGCCAAAATAAAAAAAGGTTAAAAAAAACGTATCATTAAAAAAAAAACATTTTTTATTGTTTGTAAAAAGAAAGCTTTTTAAAGTTAAGACGAACGGACAGACGGACAAATATCGAAGGCTTCGTAACGTTAGTCACCGTTAGGATACGGAACCCTTAAAACAAATAAACGCGACTTTACCAGCGCTTTTGCAAGACGAATTCGAGTTGCAGACATTTTTCGGTGGGTACTTAACAAACTGAGGCATAAAAGGTAATTATTTAAATTTAAATTTTGAGAGAAGCATTGGTTGCCGACTGTACCTACTTTTTTTGCATAGTCATTTACTTCTTATCAAAACCAACCTAATGAGTCCAAACACGGTGGCTGCTTTAAGTGTAGCGGAGAACCTGTCACCGTCATCAGACCATCGATGGTGCCATTACTGCATTGTCATCGAAGTTACGTTGCTATACCAAATTTCAGCTCAATCGGTCCTGGGGAAGCGGTTCAAACCTTCCTTGCAAGATTGCAAGTTAATACATACATACATACATAGATCACGCCTGTTTCCCAGAGGGGTAGGCAGAGACCACTTCTTTCCACCTGCTACGATCCTGACAAAGCTCTTTCGCTTCTTCCACATTCTTACATCGAGTCATGCATGCACGTCGGTTTCGGGTACTTAAGATTCGGCCCTTTTCCAGTATTTCCCCGATTTGATTAAAAAAAGTACGCTTAGGGCGCCCCCTTCCGACCCTTCCACTCACTTTAGCACTGTGTATTTCTTTCGTCAATCTTTTTTCATCCATCCATTCCAAATGACCAAACCATCGAAGCATGCCCTTTTCAATTTTAGTCACTACATCTTCTTTCAGACCACACTTCTCTCTGATGTTTTCATTCCTTACTCTATCACACAGTTACACACCACACATACTACGCAAAGAGCGCATTTCTACTTCATTTAAACGACTTTCATGCTTATCCTGCCACACCCAACATTCACTACCATACATCAGAGTAGGGGCCAATATTCCATTGCAAGTTAATAAGAAGCTTGTAATAAAAATTAACCCCACGATGTTAGATCCTTTCTCTCCCAGTCATCATACAGACTCTAAAATTAAAACGTACGTCATAACAGCAAGTTTTTAGCCTGGCTCAATTAAATCAAACCGCAGGCTCCGAGATACGTAATTCTCGTCTAAACAGAGAGGGACGTGCTTTTTGTGAGATGGGAGACTAGTAGAGTACAGGGGGACAGAGGGATTTTCTGGATAAAAAGTATGTAAGATTATGTCCTTTTTTGGGCTCACAAATCAGAGCTACGATGGCAATAAACAAAAATATATAGACGTTTTCGAATTCAAATTTAGAACACAGACAGCCAGAAACCCCATTATAAAAAGGAGGTCGTATTTTTTTTATTAAACCTTTTTAATTTGTGTAGGCTAGTTACTCCCGCCCTCATATCGTAACTAAGACAATATAATAACATTATGTCAAAATCAATTATTGTTTAACTGAGTAGCATAGAGTCCAAAATGTTGTGAATCATATGACATTTGGTCCAACATGATCGTATAAATCTTTGTTTCTCAGTCAGCTTACCTACGGACACTAAAGCTAAATTTATTTCGTAAGGAAAATTAATACGAACTTATCTGACTAATTACGATGTAGTATGTTTTTCCACTACATCTCTAGGTAAACTTAAATACCTATACATAATAAAACGAGTATATGTGATCCAACCGTTTAATCGGTAAAGCAATAAAGTTCACTTTTTCTCATTTTGCATTAAAACGAAGTGATTAAAGCATTGTTTTTGATATGAAATAAAATCCAGGTCAAAATTAGGAAATGCAGGTCAAGGATGGCTGGCTCAGAAGGCTTACAATTCCGTAAATGAATATCTTGATGACCGGACATAGAAGTTTATGTGGCACGAATAAAATTGTCCTAGGGACGTCCGAACGATAATAATTTATCGATAAATTGTACTTTCTTATGAAAGTTAATTATGTATGAATATGACATAACGTATAATATCGATATGCAATTTCCATACACCGTATCTCAAAACTTAAAAGTGGCATAAGCATAACGTTAAAAATAAATGATTATCTACGTTTCTTTTTTTTTAAGTTTCAGGCTTTTCCACGCATTTTTCGGAAACCAAGTAGGTATTATATTAGAGTATATTATTAATACTATTATGCTACACTATGTCTTACAATTTACCTAAATATGCCTTTGGTGCAAGACACTCTTCGCTTAAGTTTATTTTGTATGAAAATCGATTGAATTTCATTAATGGGTAGTGATCAGCATTTTAGTTACATACATACATAACATCACGCCTTAATTCCCAGAGTGGGGTAGGTAGAGCTACAGAAATACCAACAAATCTAAAAAGACTTGTTGATAATTCTGTGACCACATTTTGCAGAAGTAGACTAAGATGTTTACCAGTGTATTAGTGACAGGTTGCAAGCCCATCGCCTAACAGCACTACAAGCCCTTATTCCCTTAGTCGCTTCTTACGACATCCACGGGAAGACATGGAGTGGCACTGTTCTAACCCGGCAACCAAATTTATATTTAATCCGATGAATGTTACCTATCTATTAGGACACCTTATAAGTAAATGAAAATAAAACAGTTATCGATAAATTTAATATCGGAAGGAAGTCCCTAGTGAATTGACGTTTTTGCCACAAAAACTTCTAGGTCTGTTGATGACATTGACGTATAATAATTAACACTTTTTATAAATTTAGCTTTTATGATTGTTGTCTATTTAGTAATTATTGACATTATTGTTTCTACGATATATTTTTAATGTAATTATGTACTTAACTCGAATGACAATGTATAACCCTTACTGAATAAAGAATTATATTAGCCCCAATTGAGAGCTCCAAGGTTCTCTAACCCATTTCGATCAGGATTCAATGAAATTTTAGACCTATCTCTTCTACAGGGTGTCCCGTTCACCAGCAAACATTTACTGCGCATTAATTCATCCTTTTTGGCTTAAAGTTGATTTGTTGGAGGTAGAAGGTCGCGCGTAATCGCGTAATAAACTAAACGATATTAACTGCTAAGTTCAAGTTACGTTGCTTATGCTAATTTAATCGCTTGAAAGCGCTTAACTCTTGTAAAATGTGCCAACTTGGTACTTAGAGAGTTACTTAGACATCTATGATCAGTTATTAATACCGTAATGAGGTTTTAAATGATAAACTACACATCTTTAAGTGATTTCTAAAGTTAAATACGTTAGAAACGCAATATTACGTCGTACGACCAAGGACCAAGACTCGCCCGAGCATACAGTTTGAACGTATTGACAGTTCGAGTTAGGCTAGCTCTGAATCAGGGATAGTGGGTGAAGTTTTTTACGAGAACACACACAAAAGCACAGTGCGTCTTAGCTATGAATATTAATCGGTTCTGTACCAAAATAGTAAAAAATAAACTCAAACCCAAACGCATATAATTTATTCGATAAAAGAAAATCAATCAAAATCAAAATGTTTATTCAGGAAATAGGCCACCATAGGGCTCTTTTACACGTCGGTAATATGAAGTGAGTTTACTTGCGCTTCGGATAAGACCATCAGCGCCAAGAAACTCCAGCAGAAGGTCATTTTTTTCAAACATAAAGAACAGTAATACTTAAAAGCAAGTTACATTATAAATAATAATTATCAAAGCTAGAACAAATAAAATAATTGCAAATGTAAGGCTAACAACATTAAACTAAAAATAATAAGTCTAGGAGAACAACACGACGACGTCTCTACGTCAAAAGCCATAACTAGAATAACATACCCGAAACCGACGTGCATGCATGATTCGATGTATGAATGTGGAAGAAGCGAAAGAGCTTTGTCAGGATCGTAGCAGGTGGAAAAAAGTGGTCTCTGCCTACCCCTCTGGGAAACAGGCGTGATCTATGTATGTATGTAGAATAACATACACGCACACTGCAACACGACATAGTATACAAAACGAAAAAAAAAACAGATACACAATAATAAACAAGATCAAGATTAAAGAAAATATAAGAATGGTGCACTGTAGTGTGAAGTCAAATAGGATTCAACTCAGCATGTGCTACAGCCGGAGCCAGAGCGCTGGTTTTCAGCTGAACCCTGGTGTTCACCGTTTCGTAACTGAACGCGAACGCGTGACGAGGGAAAAATATGTGTAAGCGTAACAGACAGACAGAACGACTTTCACGTTTATAATATTAAGTAGGTATAGATTGAGTCCAATTAGAGCGTACAAGGGCATTGCTTAGAAAGTTTGTACCTAGTTAAGGACTAAAATTAAGAAACGTTAACTTTTCCGCTGAGTTACGAAAATTTGTTGTACATTAATGTACTACTTTCAACGCCAATAAGCAGTATCTCAAATTCAATAAATTAAGCAGATTAAATACTCACCCGCTAGTAATATGCTTGCATTCGCTACAGGAGCTTTGTCTGAGATACCACCATTTGTCTTTCAACAGTAAGTATAATTAATTTCGTAACTCAGCGGAAAAGTTAACGTTTCTTAATTTTAGTCCTTAACTAGGTACAAAGTGTCTGAGAAACGCCCACAAACAACATTTTAATGTTAAAATTCTCAATTAAGTAGCCAAAAACTAGCTCAACAATGAGTTTTTTTTTAAATGTGAATAACACCTCTGTACTCTGTGCCGCGCAGTCCTTACACGGATAATGGCACCGATTAGCGCCCGCGCAGTTTTTGCGCGCAGCTTTGTGGACATGCGCTCGCGGCTAGTTATGTCATTGATATGGATTGTGACGTTTTTAGCGATACCTGGCTTATGGCGCCGCAACCGTATGATTGGGATTCAATTACGATATGAATCTATACCGATCTTGAGTATTTTTTTTTATTCGGAAAGCCAACAGTTTTTATTAACAACTAGCAACCCTCCCTCGCTTCGCTCCGGGTTAAAGTATTATACATATAAACTTCCTCTTGAATCATTCTATCTATTAAAAAAAACCGCATCAAGATCTGTTGCGTAGTTTTAAATACATATTTAAGCATACATAGGGACAGACAGCGGGAAGCAACATTGTTTTATACTATGTAGTGACTAGCTTTTGCCTGCGTTCCTCCGCGTAGAAGTCGTTTATCGATTCTTCCTAGGTTACTGTAATTTTTTCGGGGATAGAAACTTTCCAATATCGTTTCTCGGCACTCAAACTATCTCTATACTAAATTTCATCTAAATCGGTTCAGCAGCTTAAGCGTGAAAAGGTAACCGACAGACAGACTTTCGAATTAATAATATTAGTATGGATAACGGTTAATCAAAAGAGTGTAGAAGTAATTATGCAACATTAGTAAAGAAAATAGTTAGAAGGGGGAATCGTCAAAATCTAATCTTAGATACTAAAATAAATAATTTCTTACAAATATGTACAGTTTGCCCACGAATAGCAGTTGTTTGCAGAAATGTGTTTGTAATTTTTTGTACTTATACTGTTACTCGGCATAGTTTCGTTTCTGTTAGCGTAGCAGTTCCTTTTTTTTTTCGCTGGTGAAATGCATTTACGCATACCACCCAAGTCCAGGGAGACCTGGGATAGTTATGTGGGACTCACCAACCGAGAGTGGCCGGAATACCTACTAAAACCCCAGCAGTAAACCATCTGCATCCTTCAGGGAGGTGCCACGAGACCATGAACAAGCGCATTTAGCTGTGACACCCCGACGCCAACGACTACGGGAGGGTGCCTTGGTTTATCTCAATATACCGCCTCAGCTCCCTCAGACTCTGGTGCGCCACCATGGACGAAGGGGTTCCCCGACCCCTCCGGCCGGCGCACTGTTTCGTTGGGGGAAGGAGGTACGCAAAGCGCCGCCTTGTCTTTCCCCTCCGTCTTCTGAAGAGCAGGTCAGCGACGGCACTAGTCTCACTGCCTCCTCCTTCTGCGAGATGACTGCTTCGCAGAAGGAGGATACGGCCCTCCACATCCCTCTGCTGCCAAGCATTGCATCGACTAGGCTTGGCAGCGAGAGGTTCTCGCCCACGATGTTAGTAAGCAGGAACCTCTGAGGCATCCATGCGGCGCACTGCTCCACACTGGTCGACGATGTGCGCTACACTCGTGGCATTTGGGCGTGCTCTCCCTGATGGCAACCTTGTACAGGTACTGTTCGAAAAATCCATGTCCGGACAGCATCTGCACCAGCCTGAAAGAGAGCGCGCCACCATGCAGCCTCGCCACCCAACTCTCCAGGTAGGGCTTAGTCACAGTTCTAAACTCACCTACTTTTCTGGCAACAGCTGGTGTGTGTTACGTTCGCAGTTCTAACCTAACCTTCTTTTCTGGCAGTTTCGTTTCTGTTGGAGTCGTAGTTCTAACCTAACGTTACCAAATTTTCCGCAAGCAAAACAACATTATGCCATTATAAAAGTATGCTGTAGTATAGTTATGGTACATATAATTATGTGTAACGAAAATTAGCGAATGAAATCTTCTGCTACATAGCATGGGCAGTGATAGGTAAGGTATGCCTAGTAACTACCACATCTTTACCCAAAATTATCATTCGATTAAAAGTGTTTCTGCGATACATGTTATGCGAAGTGTCTTTTGTTTCCCTCAACCATGTTTTGTTAGACTTGTTAGGGAAGGTGGTAAAACTGCGAGTCAGTTTGTTAAATTATTCGGTTTAAAATGAGCGACATTACAGCACTAAGAACCTGCGAAGAGCCATTAGGAAATCAACTATGCATGAGTTGGCTCGTGTCGTCGACACCAATTTGTGTTTCAGGTTGGAATTGAATAAAACAAGAACATTTGCGATGCAGTTTTAAAAGCATAATATCGATAGAAATTGGCCAAATTATATTTTTCACAAAATATTTTTTTATTCAGAAACTATGTTTGTCAGTTAAAGTTCCTCTCGTTTTTTCGTCATTTAAAAGAAAATGATGAAAAAAACTTTATCCATAAATGGAAAAGTGGCCTTGAGTAAACAATAATTTTACTCTATGAAACATTTTTTAATAATTTTAGCGGTGCCCCGTGCTCATGTGCGCCTAGCTATCAAATATGATGAGAATAAAATCAAAAATTAAGTCATCCCATCCACAAACATAAATGTGAAAAGCGCGACTTAGCTCAGTGGCCTTATTTCATGTTAACTCATCACTTCATCGAACGCTATTTTCTGCTGAAACCATAATATTTTCAGGTTATCTTAATAATTAAATACGTAGGTTCGGTTAGGTTAGGTTAGTTGTTTAAGATACCCTGAAAACATTTTGGTATCAGCCTAAAACAACGTTCGATGAAACGAAATTCGGTGAAACGATACATTCAATGAAAGGTGTTTCGATGAAATGATAGCACCCTTATTTCACACTTTATTAATTACTAAATACTATTGTTATTGCATACCGACTTATATTATTGACTAGCGACCCGCCCTCGCTTCGCTCCGGATTAAAGTATTATACATATAAACCTTCCTCTTCAATCACTCTATCTATTAAAAAAAAACCGCATCAAAATCCGTTGCGTAGTTTTTAAGATTTAAGCATACATAGGGATATAGGGACAGAAAAAGCGACTTTGTTTTATACTATGTAGTGATGTTGTAACAGTCTTTCTTTAATTAGCAGTGGACTGTTATATCGGAGCAAGATGTGCTGAACCAAAGAAAAAGACCCTCAAGAAACAAAACAATGATATGTCAAACAACAGCTTAGAGAACGTTGAAAGTGTACCAGTAATGTGTGTCATTATGCGCGTGCGACCTAGGGCGTCGCTAATGGCACTCTTGCGCATATGAACCGGGGTTCAAGGCTCTTGATGGCGTTTATTTAGGAATCTCTCGCATGTTTCACAAGTTGTTGAAAGAATAGAGATTATGGTTGAAACATGCTGCGTGATTTGAATTTATACTTATAAATCTGTTACTGACTGATGGACGGACAATGCACGGCGAATTGGAATATACACGGTGGGAACGAGTAACCCGCCAAATTTTAACCATCATGTTGTAAATAGCAATATCATCAACGTAAAACATAAATTAATTTAATCAATTTGTTAGTAAATAATGATTTAGGTTAAGGTGACAGAGTTCAAATTAGATAAACTATGGAATTGTTTTTTAAATAATAAAAATCTCGGAAATTATGCTTTATTGGACTTCATGTTATACTACATTATATACTCCAAATAGGCTCTAGAATCGATGGTTAAAATTTGGCGGGTTACTCGTTCCCACCTTGTATACTTTCAAAAAGGGGAATGAAACCTTTATCATAAATAGTTCTTGTACGCAAGTTAAAAAGGCAAGGTTGAAGTGATTTTAGGCACAAACTTTAGGGTATCTAATAAAAACTGGCCAAGTGCGAGTCGGACTCGCGCACGAAGGGTTCCGTACCATTATCTATACAACCACGGTGTCTGTATTAAGATCGAGCAAAAAACGGCAAAAAAGTCACGTTTGTTGTACATATGAGAGCCCTCCTTAAATATTTATTTTATTTATTTATTCTTAAAGTGAATTTACAACTAAATATAATGTGATTATTTCAAGCATCTACCTGTTGCCGATATTAATTTCGAGCAAAAGACGTCAAAGAAAACACGTTTGTTGTCGTTTTTAGTATTTGTTGCAACAGAAATACATCATCTATGAAAATTTCAACTGTCTAGCTTTCACGGTTTAAGAGATACAACCTGGTGATAGACGGACGGACAGACAGACAGAAAGACACGGGAGTCTCGTTTTTACCCTTTGGGTACGGATCCCTAAAAAATGGTCAAAATGCAACCAAGGTTTAAAAATAAAAATAGGTACACTTTAATTTGAATATAAAACAAAAACATACGTTAACCTAAAATTAATGACTTCTGAACCAAAATAATCCATAAAAACCGAATAAAACCGGTCTTAACACCCCTTGTTAGGGTGCGTCCCGCATGGCGTCCATTAATTAACGCGACAGTGTGTCGCAGCTTTATCTCCTAATTATTGCGCACACGACTTTATACTTTCGTTTAGCTTAATTGGGTTAATTCTAAACAATAGGCTGATTAATGAAGTAATGAATTATGTAAATTTTCGTTTACGTCCTCTCAAGGGAGTGTTTACTTTAAATGTATCCTTACTTTTGTTTGAGAGCGAAGTGCGACGCTCTTTTATGTAAAGCTGGGTACGAATCTGAGCGATTCAGCCTGAGGCATGCTCGCCCCGCGCGGCGAGTTGCTCGCGAGCCAAATTGTTGCACTAAAACATGCGCGGGTAGGCCAGCGTGCTGGCCGCGAGCCGACATTTCAAAATCGGACACGGTGACAGCCGCGACTCATAATTGCGTTTATCATAATTCACCGAACTGTTAACAAAAAGAAGAAGAAATGGCCTCGGTGGTGAAACACTGAGGCGCCTTTGAGCTCGGCCAAAAGACCGACTCTCGACGGCTCGCCGCGCGCCGTTCGTGCGCTGCTCGCGCACAGCGCGTGAGCGCGTACGAATTTGAGCAAAATAGGTGAGCCGTGCGTGCCTCAACCCGAGGCTGCTCTAATTCGTACCCACCTTAAGACTAATTTCTGTACCTACATGTAACATGTTTGGACCAGTTTTTGACTGAAGGTACTTGTTTTTGCACTTTCATACCTGCTTATCATAACCAAACTACCAACTCCCAACTCAACAACATGATGTATTTTTGTTACCACCTGCCAAGCAACAGTGTTCGCATTGTTGTGTTCCGGTGTGGGGATAAGACAACCGGTGAAATTACTAGCATAGAGGCATCCCATCTTAGCCCTCAGGGTTGGCAACGCATTTGAGGTCTTACGATTGCAGTCTTAAGATTATAGTCTTGTAATTCAAATGTCTATTGGGTGTCGAATTCCACATCCACTAGGTGGCCTGAGTACTCGTGTGCCTTCTCCTTATTATAAAAAAAGTCACTACAAGAACCCCTTCTTGGACTTTGAATTTTTTTTTTGTGTGTTACATCTGATACTACCTTGGTTAAAAGTACGGTCACCATCGAAGATTTTGAAGAATACATGGTGCTCCAAATTCTCAAACGCTAATAAAAAAGCACCTTTTATGTTTCGATAAAAATCTGGTTTGATAAAGACATATAGTGACGATTAATTGAGTTGCAATTTTTGACAATGTATTTCTTAACTATTTTATAACAAGTTTTCTTTGTCAACTGTTATCACACCTTGATATTACTCCTGGCCCATAGTGATAAGGTGAATTCATAATAAATCAGTCATTGTTATCGGCTATTTGAAAACATTCCGCTATGGAAGTTACGGAAACATTTGTTTTACAGGAGTAAGCGATAAAATTAATTAGGTTGAATTGCGAATGAAATTACTAGCGGAAAATTAATAGGCGCTGCTCTGGGAGCCAGAGGCAAAAAAACATGTTACTTTTTTAAAGTTTTTAATTCATATAAATGTACAAAATACAGAAATTTTAATACTATATTTACAGGATCTCTTCCAGATAACCTTTGGGTGGTTGAGGAAAATAAGAAAATCAAAAAATTGCATCAATAAGAATTTGTACTTTAACTTTGCGTGTTTTTTTCGTTTGTTATTTATTTGTAATAGACTTATCCAACAACGTAAGATTTGATACCTAACTTACTAAGTAATTGAAAACCAAAAAATTGGTTTAGTCGTAGTAGGGGTAGGACCCTGTGCAGGGTCCGTCCGGATCGCTACCATCATCTTATCCATTAACCACCCGCCAAGCAACAGTGTTCGCATTGTTGTGTTCCGGTGTGGGGATAAGACAACCGGTGAAATTACTAGCATAGAGGCATTCCATCTTAGTCCTCAGGGCTGGCAACGCATATGAGGTCTTAGTATTATAGTCTTGAGAATTCAAATGTCTGTGGGTCTCAGATTCCACTTACCATCAGGTGGCATGAGTGCCTTCTCATAAACATAAAACAACGAAGATGGTAAAAGTTCCGCTCTGCGACAAATACTTTTTGTCGCAGAACCTTGGTTACGAATGTATGGCTAATTTTATTCGTACAACGGAAGAGTTTCATAGAAATTTTAATTGCGTGAGTTAGCGTGGCCAACTTTTTGGTCTTTACCCTAATATGAGCAGCGGGGAAGTTTGTAAGGTTGTTCTTATGTTCGTGGTTGTTCTACGCAGCACACGGGCAAACATTAGTTACAAAAACAAAATATCGTCACTACTTTGAAAAAACCGCGTATCTCATATTCCGTGATCTACGATTTTAAACTTAAATATAAAGAGAAATAGGTTTAAAATCGTACATCATGAGATTCATGAGATACGAGGTTTTTTCAAAGTAGTGACGATGATCTTCTTAGGCAATGCTGATAGTATCTTCAGCTTAGTACCACGGGAGCCTTTATTAAATAGGTTATAAAGGTATTATTTATTTATTTATGTTGAAGATTTTTTAGGTTTCTTTGAAATTAATCACTTACTCATTATTAAAATAAACTAAATGTATATACGGCACATTTGTGATAGTCAGAATGGCGGGTGTTCCTTTACAAATATATAAAATGATTATACTAAAAAAATGTACTATTTAGTACCTACTTTAAAATAAATTGTACCGCTCCACAAATAAAGTTATTACAATGTGGAGGTACACCCGCCATTCTGACAGTCAGGACGGCGGGTGTATGCCTATTCACCATGAACTGATAGACTATTGACTAATATTGTTACTCCAAAAAAAATTACTTAATTTGTACTTTAATATGCAGTTAAAACTTCAGTAATCAGATTCGTAATCTGTGAATTAGACACATTTAAGTTTTTTCTATTTAAAATGAGTCGATAAGTGCCGTTTTATTATGAACTATCGTTTCGTGCCGTCTTATGTGTTTAATGATTCCGTTATTTTTTTAATATTTAGTGACAATTGCGTGGCTAAGGCCAATCCAACAACACCTAGCCTATCAAACTCGGGCTTTTTCCCGCCTTCCGAATGAACAGAGAAAATCCGTACTAATATTATATTTGTGAAAGTAACTCTGTCTGTCTGTTTGTCACCCTTTCACGGATGAACCGCTGAACCGATTAAGATGAAATTTGGTATGGAGATAGTTTAAGTCCTGGGGAAGGGCATAGGGTAGAGTAGGGTTTTTATGACGGATAATTGAACGGTTCCTGAGGGAATAGCCATAATCAACTGCTACGAGGACGGAGTCGCGGGCAACAGCTAGTAAGTAGATATAAACATACATACAGGTCGGGGTAAAATATCTTCCCCCATACGTGGGTATTTTTCAAAGAAATTGTACCTAATTAAAGGCTGAAAATAAATTACGGTAAATTTTACACGTGCGTAACGAAAATTAGTCGTCCATTTATATAGTTAATTTTCGTTAATCACATGTAAAAGTTACCGTAACTTAATTTCAGCCTTTAATTAGGTACAATTTCTTTGAAAAATACCCACCTAATTACCCGTGTCCCGTTACCTAATTACCCCTGTAAGTTAACGCACGTCAGCTTTGCCAAATCCCGTTAAACTCGAGTTAACTTTTAACCAGTAGGTAATAAAGGACCTGCAGCCTTGTCCGGGTAATTGTCTTATCCGGTTATTGCCGGGTCCTCCGACAGGAATATCCGGGTCGGGATAAAACTTTCCTAAAATGGAGATGACTCTAGCACGAATTTGTAATTTTGTACCAGTTAATGTTTTTAATGTTGTTGAACAAATTATATAAATTCCCGTTTGTTAATCGGGTTCTCTTTTTTATAGCACACACAGACCACATTAAAATAGGTGTTTCTAAGGTAAAATAAATAAATAGCAGGGGACAATCTCACACAAATTGACCTAGTCCCAAACTAAACTCTCGGCTTGTACTATAGGTACTAGACAGCGATAAACATACTTTTATGGAAGAATACATGCTTAAATAATATAGAAATACATCCAAGACTCAGGAACAAATATTCGTGCTTACCAGGATTTGCACCCAGGACCGCTGGCTTCGGAGGCAGGGTCACTCCTAACTAGGCCAACGTGTCGTCAAGACACTTTTTATAGTATTTTAACCTTTTGACCGCTACGGCCGGCTGTTACTTTTCGTGCATTTGACGCCAACGATGTCATATGCTGCAACTGCGCCGATACAAAATGTATGGAGCTTACCGAGCTCGAAAATCCGATGACGAGATTTGCGGTGCTTGGCGGTTAAAAGGTTAAAGGCAGTTATTTAAGAAGAAATGGTTTACCAACTTGGTTATGTTTATGACTTGTGCACCAAGTAGTCCAACCCAAATAAAAGGGTGCCCCTTAACATTCAACACCACACTCATTTCGGAACCGACCCTTGTATTTGGCCGCTGTATTTTTACCAGACTGCCCTAGAAGGAGGGTAATGTTTCTGTACTGTGTATGTATGTACATTTAAATGGCTTTTGGTCTAAGTATGTATGTATGCAGGTTGAACAGATGATCCGATTTCCACAAACGAGGTATCGCAAGATTCATCTTAGCGTCGGGATTGAAACTCATAATAAAACAAAAAAAAGGATTGCGTTAAATTCTCATTGGTTTTTACCTATTCACTCTAGAATCTTTAAATAAAATATACGATAAGTATCACTTTTGTTGTAAAATGTTTTACCAATACAGGGTGTCATAGTCATAACTACATACATATATACTATCTCGCCTTCATTCCCAGAGTGGGGTAGGCAGAGCTACAGAAATACCAACAACTACAAAAAGAGTTGTTGGTAATTCTGTAACCACATTTTGCACAAACAGGCTAAGATTACCAGTGTATTAGTGACAACTATAGTCATAACTACGAAACAAATAACGGACGACAATTGTAATAAAGCATGCAGTCGAGTTTTTTAAGCTTTCTTTGTGTTAACCTCGTCAGACCCGTGGTGCTAGGCAAGTTGCATTCGACAATCGTTAGCGATTATGTTTCGATTGATAAATGTATGGAATTGACGTAAGCCACCGAGATAGTAACGTGACACTTACGTCAATTCCATATATTTTTCAATCGAAACATAATCGCTAGCGAGTGTCGAATACACCTTGTCTAGCTCCACCGGTGTGCTGAAGGCTAAACACAATCAAGGCGATTTAATTTAAACTATATTTTAATTACCATAAAGTGTATTTTAGGGTTCCTTAGTGAAACTAGGAACCCTTATAGTTTCACCATGTCCGTCCGTCCGTCCGCAGCCTAGCGCAGAGACTCTTGGTACTAGAAAGCTGTAATTTGGCATGAATATACATATTACTCACGCCAACAAAGTGGTATGTACATTAAAAAGTAAAAAATGTGGGGTGTCGTTGGATACGTATTTCAAAAATATTATGGGTTTGTGAAAACAACTTTTCGTCAAGGGGTCCGTTTAAGAAATATTAAGCTTTAAAGCGCAAATTTTTGTTAGAGTCAAGTGTCCCCTCTACAGCCAAAACTACAAATACTAAAAATCTGAAAAAATCTTTAATGAAAGCACATAACGAATTTAGAAGGAAAACTATCACGACTAAGTAGACATCATTGGTTCTTGAGATACAGGCGATTAAAGTGTTCATACCTACTAAAACTATCTAAGACGGCATCAAACGACTTTAAATAGAAAATGAGCGCTGTTCCTATTAAATTTGTATGACCTATTCAACGACACCACCATGATTGCTGTTAAGCGGGTACAGTCAAGTTCAAAAGTATGTATACACTTTAGTACCTTGTCTTTTTAACGTCATGTTTAAACTGCCATATGAAATTATAAAAGCGATTAAAGTGACAAAGTACTAAAGTGTATACATACTTTTGAACTTGACTGTACCAAAACTCCCACTGTCCTTTGAAAATGGTATTTAAGAGTACGTGCTCTTAAATACCATACTTCAAAACTAAATCGCCTTAATTATGTACCGACTTCGGCACACCCGGTCTGACGAGGTTAACAAAAAGAAAGCTGGAAAAACACGACTGCATGCTTTATATTGTCGTCTATTACGAGTGTACAGGACACCCTGCTTGTTAACGTATGTTATTTTTTAAACCCTATTTCCCTGTTAGCTAGGTTCAAATTCCCACTTACAAAAATCCATGGCCTCACGAGGCTATACTTGATGATTCTGCGACAGTCACGTACCACTTTTTGCTACGTCATCCTACTTACATTACCCTGCCGGGTTATCAGGGTAGTTACCCGTGTCCACTTACACCCGGGTCCAACCCTTCTGTCATCGATAGGGTAACGGATGGGCCCTGATTGCTATCAGTCTGAGATGTCCACGCGTTGGGGTGAAGCGACGGGAATTGGTTAGGCTTTACCTACAAACCATTTAAAAAATGTGAATGAATAATGTACAATACAATACAATACAAATAATCTTTATTGAACACCACATACAAATACAGCATGAAAAGTAAAATACAAATAAAAAGTTACTAAGTGAGTCAATAGGCGGTCTTATCGCTAAGTAGCGATCTCTTCCAGACAACCTTACAAAGAAGAGAAGTGTCAAAGAAACAGAAATAAATTGGTAGGCGGTGCAAACTAAACTAACATATAAATATAATAATGTATTGTGATGCATTTTTTTCTAGTTTATTGAGATGTACCTATCGATTTAAATTTTGCAAAATGTTTGCACCGTTGCATGCAGACTAAAGAAAACTAAAGACTGCCATTATAACATAGACACGTAAAAATCCAATACAAAAAACGTTATTAAACGTTTCTAAAATGAATGTTTTGGATGTTTACCTGGTTAAGAGTGTTTAAACATATTTATTTGTATTGTACACTGACATCAGACACACATACACATACACAGTTTCTGTCAATAAATTAATCTTATCTTAAAAAAATACTATTTATTACACTTTTTAAGCTTACAGTGTATTAGTATAATTTTCATTTTAGATATTATGTGAAAATGAGCCATCCTGGTATCGAAAATATAAAATGATATCTCAGGAAAAATATACGAAGGAAGCGAATTCCATTCTCTAGCAGTTCGCAATAAAAAAGAACCAGCGACTCGCTTTGTGCGAACAAAATGGTATCGGTCTTTGTGTGTTTACGATAGATACCTACTCCTAGTAAGTTCAAGCCGTCGCTTGTGGATTATTTTTTAGCGGCGAGACCCCAAGACAAATGCAAATAACGTGAAATGAGATTTTTATTCTGGGCGGGAATTGAACACGATCTAAGGCATGAGTGATTATTTGTTTATTATTTATTTATTTACTAGCGACCCGCCCTCGCTTCGCTCCGGATTAAAGTATTATACATAATAAACCTTCCTCTCCAATCACTCTACCTATAAAAAAACCGCATCAAAATCCGTTGCGTAGTTTTAAAGATTTAAGCATACATAGGGATATAGGGACAGAAAAAGCGACTTTGTTTTATACTATTTAGTGATTTAAACTTTATTGCACGATACACAAAGTAGGTACAAATGGCGGACTTAATGCCTTAAGGCATTCTCTAACAGTCAACCAATGGGCCAAACAGAAACAAAAGAAGGTTGGTGCTGAGAAGGATAAAATCAAAATAAATAGTTTATATAGTTTATGAGTCATATATAGTTTATGAGGCATATGTACTCAAGACAGCCAGGTATATGATCGTGGCAAGTTGTATAAAAGTTGCTTTCACATACATAAATTCAGCCTTTCATGCGTCCTAATGCTGAGTACAGTCAACACACACACATAAAAACAGGACCTTATTACTAAGACTTCGCTGTCTGTCCGTCCGTCTGTCTGTCTCCAGGCGGTACCTCAAGAACCTCGATAGCTAGACAGTTGAAATTTTCACAAATTATGTATTTCTGTTGTCGCTATAACAACAAATACTAAAAACAAAATAAAATTAATATTTAAGGGGGCTCCCATACAACAAACGATCGATCGACAATCGATCCTAATAGATCGATCAAAAAACGGCAAAAAAATCACGTTGTCTGTATTAAGTTATTAACAGACACCGTGGTTGAACAGATATGGTACGTAACCCTTGGTGCGCGAGTCCGACTCGCACTTGACCAGTTTTTTTATTTGTCACCTAAGTGGCTAAGGCGGCTTAGGAGGCTAAGTAAGCCCTTCTAAGGTTGTCTGGAAGAGATCGCTAATCAGCGATAACACCGCCTGTTGTATACCAGTCTTTTTTGTGCTATTTCTCTGTAATATTTTTGTACAATAATATGTTTTGTTTTGTATTGTATCAAGCTCAAAATATTTGACACGCTTGAAGTCCTCTAATGTTAAAGACGTGCCACATATTTTTAAGCTCAATATTGCATAATTTATTATTGCGGTTGACTGTACACTTGTACAGGGGGCACTCAATGACGAGAGGGTAAAAGCTCTCCAAACAGGGGTGTTTTATCTTAGTAGCTTGTTCGACGTTTATTCCAACCATTATATCTCGACCTGTGCGTTCGTAGATGATATACGGCGTTAGGTGCCTATGACTTCCGCATGTACTTGTTAGGTACCTATGATTTTCTCAAATAACTTTTAAGTCCTATTATCGGAAGTCCCTAAATATTTATCATACCATTTTACATCATAATGATCACTCTTCATAATCAATATTAATCATGCACCTGTTTATTTTAAGAAATTAAAAAATATCTAACTGGTAAATAAGGTTAGATTAGGTTAGGTTTGTTGTATAAACGTCCTAAAACCAGAACGGTTTCAGTAAAATTCACTTTAGGAGTTGCGATGATAATGAATACAGGGTGTCCCAAAAATCGATGTTAAGCCGGAAGTAAGTGATAGGGCAAGCTCATAAGCTATCGATTTAACCCCCATGTTTGTTTAGCAATTTTTAGTACTTTCGGAGGTATTGATAATTTTTAACGGAATTATTGTAATTTTTCCTTATGTCCATGTTACGAAAAACCCTTAAGTTCAAGCATTATTTAAAGATTTTTTTAGTCGTTTTTTACATCGATAGAATCATTATAAACTTATGTTGTTTTTAAATCTACTTGTCATTTTTTTTATCACGACTACTTTTTGTGTAATTACACAAAGATTGTTTTTCCATACTAGATGAAAAGGGAACTAGGGTACACTTAGTATGGAGAAAGTTTGTGTGATTACACAAAAAGTTGTCATGAAAAAAATATTGGCAAGTAGCTTTAAAAATGTCCTAAGTTCATAATGATTCCATCGATGTTAGAAATTACTGAGAAAATCTTGAAATAATGCTTGAACTCAAGGGTTTTTCGTAACCTGGACATAAGGAAAAAATAGAATAATTCCGATTAAAATTATTAATAACTCCGAAAGTACTAAAATTCGCTGAACATACATGGGGGTTAAATCGATAGCTTATGAGCTGCCCTATCACCTATTTCCAGCTTGACGTCGATTTTTGGGACACCGGGTATAACATCAGAGACTGAGACACAATATGAGAATAACGGGAAACCCCTTGAAATATCGAAACTCATTTCACCGAAATCGTATTTTCGTGTCGTTTCTCCGAATTTTATTTCTTCGAAAGCTAATTTCTGCTGAAATCTTATCGATTTTAGGTCATCTTAAACATAGATTACGTAGGTTAGGTTAGGTTAGACATGTGACCACCAAAAAATTCTAACTTCTGCACGTGGAAATGCCTGTCGATGAAATGAAAATTCGGCGAAGTGAACCATTCGATGAAATGAGTGTCGACATTTCAAGGGTAAACCGAGAATAACAAATTACTTATGAACAAAAAAAGTGGGTCCATATCGGCTCACATAAAATTCTAAAACCTATTTTTTGTTTTACTCCCAATTTGTATTCATATTTTCACTTCATATTTTTTTCCTCGTACTTTACTTGACCATAATTTGTTAAAAAAATCTTGTTGACAATTTACTTCTGAGTTTGAATATCAGTTCCGAAGGTTCCATTAGTATTTCGTATACGTGGCGGATAGCTCCCATTAAAACGATATGCGTATTGAGTATGTATATCACATACAGGGGGTGAATTAGCGAGTACGCGTGGTGTTCGCTGCTTATTAGTACAAGCGTCTGGTGATACAGTGTGTTCGCAATAAGCGAGGTTAAATCGCAAGACGTTGTACTGTGTCGCAAGGTAACGCTTTAGATATTTTGACAGTTAATAATCAAGACATGCTTTGTTTTTAGGGTTCTGTACACTATAATAAAAAGGACCCTTGTAAGGGTTCTATTTAGTCTTTGTTGTTTGTTTGTCTGTCAATTTTTTTTTTAATGGCTGAAGCTAGCGGGCTTAACAAAAAATAATTGTTTTTTTTATACATTATAGCACTTTTAGAATTATAAAGACCTAGGCAATTCAAACATTTTCAGCTTTCGATTTCGACTCGAGTCATAAATTTCGTACAATAGAGACCTAAGTCGAAATTCTTGTGGATTAGGTAGCGACTTCTCAATGGCACAACTAAACGGCCCAACTGACCAAAATCTGTATCATAAATATGAGGTAGGCTTAGGTTATGTTAGTTCTTCAGCAGGCCCGGAGGGCCAAACTACCCAGAAATAGGAGCTCTGCGACAGCAGAGCTCCGTCGACTCTATTAAATTTTATTTTGAAATAGAAATCATTGGTCAGTTGTGCCACGCAGTAGTGCCTAGGGAAAGAAAATACATTAAGCGGTCATAAACTTTGCATAATAAGAACAGGGAAAGAAAAAAGTTATTCAAATGTAAAACAGAATGATAACTAAAACGCTTTTAATAAAAAAATGTAAGTATTTAGTTTAACTATTTGCCTAAATTTTACATCGATTAAAACTTCGTGTTGTTATGAATGGTAATTCACTGTATAGGATAATTCAGTGACCCTCTTAATTAATAATTGCTACTATGTAAAGTGATAATGTGATTGATTAAATATAAAAAGGGGCTGAACAACCGGGACTGCGGAAAAAAAAACATAAACAAAACCTTTCCATCCAGGTAGATGAATATAAAAAACCGGGGTTCGTTCACCCTTATTAACGTACAACAAACTGCTCTAAAAAAACAACATCAAGTACCTATTTATAAAGCCCAATTTGCCGAACCACACAATTACATCATTGTTTATAAACAAACCAATTATCGTCCGTATGAATGAACGCAAACATAATCAGTACTTACTACTGAAGTTCAGCACGAACGAACCCTAAACTTAATTCAAAGAACCCATGAAAAGAACTTTCACTGGCCGCCGCCCGCGCCCCGCGCGCCAGTCTGCCGGCGGTTCCCGACCGGCGCACACGTGTCGATCTCCGTCCCGGCCGCGCGCAAACTTCCCGCGAGTGAGTGAGTGATGCCCGCCCGCGCAGTGGCCCTGCTCGCCACCGCGGCCCTGGCCCTCGCGGCCGGCCCGCCGGACCCCTGCTACGAGGAAGGCCGCCCCCGCCGCTGCATCCCTGACTTCGTCAACGCCGCCTTCGGAGCACCCGTCGCCGCTTCCTCCGTGTGCGGACGACGCGGCCCTGAACGACTCTGCGACCCCCCTGGCGACCAAACACCTGAGAACGCTTGCCGAGTCTGCGACGCCGCCCGCTCCGACCGCCGCCATCCCCCGAACCATCTCACCGACCTTAACAATCCTCACGATGCCACCTGCTGGCGCTCCGCAGCCTTAACCCCTGCGGCGTACGACTCCCCTCCTGATAACGTCTCTCTAACCCTATCCCTTGGAAAAAAATACGAACTAACCTACGTCAGCCTCCAATTCTGCCCTAAAGCGGCGCGGCCGGATTCTGTAGCGATTTATAAAAGCGCTGATTATGGCATGACCTGGCAACCTTTTCAGTTCTACTCGAGCCAGTGTCGGCGTGTTTACGGAAGGCCTAATAAAGCCACAGTGACTTCGGCTAACGAGCAAGAAGCTAGGTGTTCTGATTCCCATCGGTTGACCGGGGAGAGTGGTGGCGGTGCTAGGTTAGCCTTTAGCACTTTGGAAGGACGTCCAAGCGCCGCTAACTTCGACATATCCCCTGTTCTCCAAGATTGGGTGACTGCTACGGATGTCCGCGTAGTCTTTAATCGTTTGCACATGGTGGTCGAAGGGGATGAGGAGGACTCGAAGAAGCAAGCGGCGGTGGGAACGCAGCATTACGCGGTGTCGGACTTTGCGGTGGGTGGGAGATGCAAATGTAACGGGCATGCTTCTCGGTGTGTTCCCATAAAGGAGGAAGAGGGTACCGCGCAGCAGCTGGCTTGTGAGTGTCGACACAATACTGCAGGGAGGGACTGTGAGAGGTGCAAGCCCTTCCACTTCGACCGGCCCTGGGGACGAGCGACTGCGAGAGACGCGAACGAATGCAAAGGTATGTGGAATGATTTGGCTCCTTATACGGTTTTTGTAGCTTTTATACGCAGCTTAAGGTACCGCAAGGTTAGGGCATTTATGGTTTATAATGCTACAAGTAGCATCTTAGATATTCTGTGACAAAAAACCGGTTACATTTAATCAGTCGCTTATCATTTACTTTTAACAAAGGTACATGTATACCTATTATTTACCATGTTTTCGACATATGTTACGGGCCCCTATTCAGGTGCGTTAAAACGATATCGTGTTTGACACGTTTAAGAATTGTTTATATCACAGTCACCATTATTGTAAATGACATAAGAGTTATCAAAACGTTGAAAATACGGAAACAAGTCATTGTCGATATCGTTATTGCCTTGTAGAATTCCCGCCCTGAAATATCTACGTTAACCTGAAATACCTATATCATATTGTTTTTTTCTTTTAATTGTACAATTTTACTGTTCACACAACAATGTTCTTAATAACTAGACATTCATTAACATTTATAAGCTAAACACAATCACAAACACAACATAAAACGATAAAAAAGAAGGAACAAACCACATACAAATATGAAACTAACGGGCAAAAAAAACATAAACTGATCATCGTCTTAAAACACGTCTCCCCGCGACGTACCAGGCTCAAGGGTTCCCATAATTCCAGCAGCATTACCCCGCTGAGTGGCTGGATGGATTGCCAGTTTTACAGTATAGGAGAGGTAAGCTTTCAGCTTGGAGTCAGAGAAAACGAATTAGCATTTTCACCTCAAATATTGGCGCCCAAATTGAGACTAAACCATTTTGATCCTCTAATTAAAGATAACTAATTTCTGAACGTTATCTAAATTCTAAATAAGAATCTGTTTAAAAGTTTAAAAATACCTGTTTTGACGTTTTTAAAGTGTAATAAAAAGCTACGCACGACCATGTTACGCCCATAAATCGGTCGACATAGCTATCTATAAATATCAAACTATTCTGATACTGATTGACGGACATGGCACAGCTTGAACTACTGAAGTTGGAATTACAAAAAGATAAATACCATGCACTTGGGATGAAGTAAATTAAAGAACTTATAGATTTTTTGAAATGGTCTCTTGCAGAAATAGTGTAAAGTAGCCGCTAGGAATAACAAAAACATTAAATATTAGAGAGAGAGAGAGCTCCAAAAAAGTATCGAATCTCTAATATTCGAATACAAAGAAAAAAAAAGTCGTTTAAATCGCTTATACTCGCGACAGCGGAATAGCTTTCCAGAAAAAAATATAGGTTCGCTTTAATTATTAAACGTCGCTTCAGATACAGAAATATTTACGACAATTATAACATTGTAGGATATTATGTTATTAAATGAAAAATTGCCATGTGAAAGAAAAGAAATGAAAAAATGGAATTGATAAAAAACAGAAAAGTTTAAGCGTTGTATAAAAATCTGACGTCCGGTTACCGATAATTTTAAAATAAAAATGTTACCACTTTGTTTAACTTAGCGATGTTGTTGGCGCCTCGTAACATTTCTAAATTGTAATCCTTTACACGATATAGAACAAACTAAGCAAGCCGTAATTAGTTTCACTGTTCCGTTTTGCAGCACAATGTTGCGAAGGCACGCTTTGAGAACAGAGGTTAAATACCTAATTGCGTCTAGTATCCAGCCCTTTGAGTTGCCGGTCAAAGGATTTATACTGGGCTTTTAAGGTACTATAGGGGCGGAAATAGACACGTCGATTCTAGCAACGGTTTGCAATTAATTGAGACAGGTGTATAGGCTTGTATAAACATTTCACAGGCCGATTTGATTCATTACTTTTACTTTCAAAAACAAAATATCCTACTAATATTATAAATGCCAAAGTTTATGTGTGTGTGTTAGTTTGTTAACTAGCTACTTTTTATCCCGGGAAATGTAAATGTTCCTGAGGGACTAACGATAAACGAAATTTATGCGGACGAAGTCGCGGGCATAAGCTAGATTGTCAATAAAATACAAGTATCAAAATGGCTTACTCAAAGCGCATCAAATAACTTTTTGATACTTAGTCGATATCATAGGATGTGCGTCTACTTCCATTTTGTGGTTCGTAAAAATAATTTAACAGGAAAACGTACCGAGAAACCAACGAATTGTAACAAGTAATAACAAATAAATCTGGGCCCTTTCTACATTAATATCATGTATTTTATTTGAAAAGATATCTTGTTACATAAATATTTGCTCTGAGATATATTTCCCTGAGGATAAAACACATTGTAAGTCAATGTCTTGGGCGTACAATTGTTAAAATAACATTATTATTATCTCATTTATATTTGTCTTAGGGACCAACACTGGTTAGCGCGTTAACCGTAACATTTTGTTAACAAAAACAGGTAGGTATATTATAGGTAAATAGGTAGATATAATTCTCTTCTACATCTCTGTCTCCTTAGCATAGTGCCATCTGCTAGTGGGGGGTGTCTATCGGTTCATCTAAACACATTTCATCCAATGTATAATTTCATCGAACGCTATTTTCTGCTGAAACCATAATGTTTTCAGGGTGTCTTAAACATCTAACCTAAACTTACCTACGTAATTAATGTTTAAGATACCCTGAAAACATAATACATTGGAATACCATAAAACATTGGAATACGATGAAATTATGTATTTTATGAAGTGAAATTCGAAGAAGTGATGATTTACCGCTGGTGTGGTATAGCTTCGAATCCTTTTCAGGGTTCCGTAGTCAAAATACGAACCCTTAATAGTTTCGCCATTACCGTTTTTCTGTGTCTGCCACACGCACTTTATTTAGTTGCGAGTTATTTAGTTGTAGACTGTGGTTAAAACGATTATTATAACATAATTATTACACACACACACTCTTAAAAACAAAAGTTGTCTCTCCTGTGGTTAATAGTTAAGAGCTTGTGTGCATATAAGTTATGTTTTTATATGATAGGTCTAAAGCAGTCCTGACGGCGTTTTTGCGGGAATGGGCTTAGCCAGTAAATTAGGCCTTAAAAACGTTAACTCTCGGTGTGTCCACAGGAAAGACGGTAACCTAAATCTGTGTATGTCCCATTTACTTCATTAGTACAAGAATCTGTCTACACATACATGTACATGTACGTACATACTGTAACTCCTGTCTCCCAATGGGAGGCAGAGACTAGGGAAGGCCAGCTGCACCGGTCTAAATAAAAAACATTCGCTTCTTCTACATTCGTCAACCTATTCATGCACTAGTTTCGGGTGCTCATGATTTGACCCTTATTTAGTACATTGTGAATCTGATCACTGTATGTGCTTCTAGGGGGAGCCTGCCGTTTGGCCAAAACATTTTTGGACAAAAGTATCATTTCCCAAATTTTTCATTTGCCAAACCAATGTTTTTTTTTTATGTAAATGAGAAGGCAATTGAGCACTCAGGCCACCTGATGTTAAGTGGAATCTGAGACCCATAGACATTTGAATTCTCAAGACTATAATCCTAAGACATCAAATGCGTTGCCAACCCTGAGGACTAAGATGAAATGCCTCTATGCTAGTAATTTCACCGGTTGTCTTATCACCACACCGGAACACAACAATGCGAACACTGTGGGTGCGGGTGGTTAATGGATAAGATGGTGGTAACGATTAGGACGGACCCTGCACAGGGCCCCAGCACCGCTGAATACATTTTTCAGAATTTATTTTAGTACTATCGTGTAGAGACCTATAGGTTAGTAAAGTTAGCATTTAATAAAATCCTGAAATATTTACAGTTACAGTAAACAAAGCGGGTTGGCAAATGAAAATTTGGGAAATGAAACATTTGACCGAAAACTTTTTGAAGAAACGAAGGTAACCCGCTTCCAGGGCCTCTATTCAGGTGCGTTAAAACGATATCGTGTTTGACACGTTTAAGAATCGTTTATGTCACAGTCGCCATTATTATAAATGACATAAGAGTTATCAAAACGTTGACATTACGGAAACAGGTCAAAAACGATATCGTTATAACGCAGTTGAATAGAGGCCCTGGGCCTCTATTCAGGTGCGTTAAAACGATATCGTATTTGACACGTTTAAGAATCGTTTATGTCACAGTCGCCATTATTATAAATGACATAAGAGTTATCAAAACGTTGACAATACGGAAACAGATCATAAACGATATCGTTATAACGCAGTTGAATAGAGGCCCTGGGCATCCTCTACCGACGACATCTCCGTCACTCTCGCTCCTCTTTCGTGACTCTTCTTTCATCCATCCATCCTTTTTTAATGACCAAACCATCTTAGCATACCCTTCTCTATCTTAGTCACTAACCGCCTCACTTATCAATGTGGCATAACCGTGGGGTAGCTCATGCCATGCTTGTCAAATTAATTATACATAAGGACAAAGCATGGCAGAAGCCCACGGTTATTCCACGTTTATAAGTGAGGGGGTAAATCTCCAAAAATCTGTCGCTACATACATATTAAAGTCTACCGTGACTGATTTACACTCAGACAGACATATAGCCTAAACCGCCGGGCTTATTTTTTGCAAATTAATTCTTAACTGGAAGAAATAGGGAGAGAAGTAGGAAATTTATTCTACGCGTACGGAACCGCGAGCGTCCTCTATTACCTACTTATATTTGAAAACTTTTGAAACATTTGAGGTTTGCCGATTATTTGTTTTTCATTATGGGATGTTTACCATTTCATTGAGTTAAATTGATCCTGTTGGCAGAAAGCTTCACTTTCGTTCAAAGGGCTAAAGTTGAACTTTATTAGTACCATATAAAGAGAAAACTGCATAATTATGCACATTCATAGTATTAGATAGTCGTAGTGAAGTGTAAGGTAATTCATAGGGGTATGTGAAATTTCTAATGGCACATAAACACAAGGAGTTAGATAAAATGGCGACTTTGGCGCGAGCGCTTGCGTTCAGGAACTTGCATTTTCATATTAAACTAGCGGCCCGCCAGCGGCTTCGCCCCGCTGCATATTTCTGACTTTCCCGGAAATTATTAGATTTTTTGTCGCCGTAAAAACCATCCTTAGACTTCAACGAACATTGAAAAAAAAGAATTGTCAATATTGGTCCAGGCGTTGTTGAGTTATGCGGTTACCAACACATTTTGCGATTCATTTTTATATTATAGATAGATTTCAATCGATCATCGATATTCTAAATCACTACATAGTATAAAACAAAGTCGCTTTTTCTATCCCTATATCCCTATGTATGCTTAAATCTTTAAAACTACGCATCGGATTTTGATGCGGTTTTTTTTTAATAGATAGAGTGATTGTAGAGGAAGGTTAATATGTATAATACTTTAATCCGGAGCGAAGCGAGGGCGGGTCGCCAGTTAAGTTATATGCTGCAGTAATGAGAAATATGCCTGTAGTAGTGTTTCACTTGAACATCTTAGTTACTATGATTTGGTAACAAACTTTACTTTCAAAAAAGTAAATTTATGTTGCGTACAAGCTCCAATAACTTTTTTGGTTTACAAATTACTAAAAACGAGTTTAAAATATTAAGCAATTGCAAATTAGTTTAAAATGAAAACAAGGTAACATTGTTTTCAAGAATTCATGTAAATACATAAAAACATACATACATACATAACATCACGCCTTCATTCCCAGAGTGGGGTAGGCAGAGCTACAGAAATACCAACAACTCTAAAAAGACATGTTAATAATTCTGTAACCACATTTTGCACAAGTAAGCTGAGATGTTTACTAGTGTATTAGTGACAGGTTGCAAGCCCATCGCCTAACAATACTAGAAGCCTTTATTCCCTATAAGCCTTTATACATAAAAACATGTCATACATAAGTACGCCTTCATTCCTAGAGTGGGGTAGGCAGAGCTACAGAAATACCAAAAACTCTAAAATGACTTGTCTATAATTCTGTAATCACATTTTGCACAATCAGGCCAAGAAGTTTACTAGATTATTAGTGACAGATTGCAATCCCATCGCCTAACAGTACTACAAGCCCTTATTCCCTTAGTTGCCTCTTACGACATCCACGGGAAGACATGGAGCGTGGCACATATCAAATAATAAAAAAACATGTTCATTTCACATATATAGTACCTAACCCATGCCGGATATCGAACCCAAGCCCGCTAATTTTGTAGGCTCACTATTGACAAAGCAAACCATCTTGATAGTTGAGAGCTAAGGGAATGGTTTAATAGTCGTCCAAAAGACCTCGCTTTTCTGAATTAAGAAACGGACCAACACTTTACCCAGTTATTGAATTTTAACGAGTTAATAAAATTATGGCCCGTCGTAAAAGTCCATTGAGTGATACAGCTGTAATAAATCAATTATATTGGAATTTGGGAGGCCACGCCTCCTGTATAATCTATTAATCTTTACTAGTCCTTTGTATAGCATGTTACGGATGCCCTGTAGCCAATTAGTAGATGTTCCACACGGTCACAAGCTAAGCGAATGAAAGTGAATTTTCTATGTGATTTATTTCTCGTGTGATTGGACGATATTACCATGACAGTATCTAATACAGTACGTAAACGGGAACTACAATCAAATAAAAAGCTAGCTTTTATAATGAAGTTAGCCATCCAGGGTTTAAGTTGCTTAGTAAAAGGACTTAAGTCACAAAAACCCACTTTTATTTTAAACCTTAACACTTTATTCTTACGTTAGAGTATGGGATAGACGGAAAAAGTCCCTAGCCTATGTCAAAATACTAATAATATAGTTGCCTATATCCGCATCAGGAAATTGGGGTACAGAAGAACACTTCTTCGACTTACAATTCTTTCTGTATGTCCGCTAATTCCTTATAAACCACGCAACGGATTGTGATGCGGTTTTCACCATCAGTTAGATAACTTTTTACGAAAGGTTTTTATGCATAATTAATAAATTGTTTATGCACGGGTGTTACAAAAAACGTACACTAAGCGCTAGTAATTATAAATGCAAAAGTTTGTGAGTGTGCAAGCTGAAACGTCTGGACGAATCTTAATGAAATTTGGAGAGGAAATAGTTGATACCCTGAACTAACACAAAGGCTATCTTTTACTCCAAACGAACCTTAAGGAATGTACAACGTAGACAAAGTCGCGGGCAAAAGCTAGTAACTACGTTATAAACGCAAAGAAGACAGGTATTTAATAGATAGTAAAAACATAAACAAATGAACGTAGTTTGTCATAATGAACTTTAAACTTTAAAATTATCAACGTTAATATAATTATCAGCGTGTTATATTGGTTTTAAACAATTTGTGTCACAATTAATTTGTTTGTCTTTCTCATCCAAATGGCGCATCGTATTGCTAGGGTTGATAATAGGACAATTATCGACTTTCATGGATTTTTTATGAACCATTCAAACGGTGTCTAGTAACACTAGCGAGCGAGAATAATGGGTAAATTTGTTAAGAATTTCAGTTCAAATTAACATGACCTCGTTTTTTTATGACAAGGAATAGATGAACGAGAATATTATAGGCGATTTTTCTTGAGAGTAGGTATAGATTTTAATGATTATCTAGTAATTTCCTTGGACTATAAAAAAGTGAAATACATCCTATCAACCATGTCTAAAACAATACAGAAGAAGACATTTAATGGGTTTCTGCCGTTTGGCCTAAATATTTGTGGCCGCAATTATCAGTTCTTAAATTTTAATTTGTTAAAAAGCTTCTTGTCTTAGATGTTTTCATTTCTTCACAGAAACCTTACCTTAACAAAGCAATAAGCGGTTTTAGTTTCCTGGAAACAATAAAAACAATAAAAATAGCTTATAATCAAAACATTTCGACCAAATATGAACACTGAAAATAAACCGCCATTTTTTTTCGTTCAGTAGTCAAGAAAAATAAATAAATATCAGGGGACAATCTTACCCAAATTGACCTCGTCCCAAAATAAGCTCTAGGCTTGTACTATGGGTACTAGACAACGATAAATTTACTTACCTATTTAGAGGAATATTTAAATACATATAAAACCCGTCATTTTGCCCGTGTGGTTACCGGGTTAGAATTGTGCGACTCCATCTCTTCCCGTGGATGTCGTAAGAGACGACTAAGGGAATAAGGGCTTGTAGTACCTACTGTTAGGCGATGGGCTTGCAACCTGTCACTAATACACTAGTAAACTTCTTAGCCTGATTGTGCAAAATGAGGTTACAGAATTATAAACAAGGCTTTTTAGAGGTTTTGGTATTTCTGTAGCTCTGCCTACCCCACGAATGAAGGCATCATGTATGTATGTATGTGCATTGTTTTTTACAAAAGCGCTAAAGATAACCTAATCTAATGCCACATACCGTTAACCATTCGACAAATTACACATATGAAATAAAAAGTAGTAAAAACCAGTCAACAATATGTCAACTTGTCCGATAGTCCATCAGCGGGAACACGCACACGCATGGAATCAATGAGCATCGAGCGGTCCTTATACGAAGAGGTTTCTCGCCTTTCCTGCCTTTCTCGGAATCCCAGCTGCAGGTTAAATCAGATTGCAGAAATGGCTAGTTCCAATGATTTAATTTACCTTCAACAAGCTTTTATTTAGCCAGATCGCTACCTCTTCAACATAGCTTCATTTGTAACCAACAAACTAAACATGTTCAGTGAAGAGCATTTATATCTATACAGCCATTGCGTGAAATATATGAATACATGGACCTTATTGCTAGTGGCATAAAGGTATCCATATAGATGTTTTTGACGTCTTGGGAACGTATAATAAATGTATGCCCTTGACTGTACTTAATCATATCATGGAGGTCAAATTCCTACTGCTAATTATCAGCGTGACTTCAAATTTGGCATAACACAATTTCAATGACAATACCTTCATTTGGTCATAGAGCTTATGGAGACGTAAGGTGGCTATAGGAAGTCCTCAGTGGGTCATAGGAGATCCGTCGAGTTTGGTCTCTTTTGACCCGTCTGTTCATAGTCGGCAGTAAAGTGTGTTATAGAAAAATAAATGTTAGATCAAACTATTTATCCACGAACCTGCAGTTGAGCTGCCGAGTTTGCACTGAGGTTTTAAATTGGAATCGATTCATTTTTTAATTCGTTGATGATTATTAACAGAGAAGCGTTTCCGCCAGTCAACTAGTCATTTATGACATATGTCAGTACAGTTCAATCTATAAATATTAGCTACTCTTGTATTTGAGGTAATAATTTTTAATGGGATGGCATAATAATTAAGGTATTCTTAGGGGTTCTATTCTGTCCGGTAAAACCATATTGCTTTTGACATGTTATCGTATTGTCAACGCTATTATGGGTCATACGACGACACGCTAGCCTAGTTGGGAGTGACCCTGCCTTCGAAGCTAGGGGTCCTGGGTTCAAATCCCGGTAAGGGCAGATATTTGTGTGATGAGCACGAGTATTTGTTCCTGAGTCTTGGATGTTTTCTATGTATTTAATTATTTATTTCTCTATCTAAGTATGTTTATCGTTGTCTAGTACCTACCCATAGTACAAGCCTAGAGCTTAGTTTGGGACTAGGTCAATTAGTGTGACATTGTCCTGTGATTATTATTATTATTATTATTATTATACAGAGATTTAGGTTACCGTATTTGCTGTGGACACACCGAACGTTAACGTTTTTAAGGCCTATTTTTCTAGCTAAGCCCATTCCCGCAAAAACGCCGTCAGGACTGCTTTAGACCTATCATATAAAAACATAACTTATATGCACACAAGCTATTTAACTATTGACCACAGGAGAGACAACTTTTGTTTTTAAGAGTGTGTATGTTAATAATAATAATAATAATACATTTTTATTTCAGACCAATGATCCATATTTTGTTAGTAAAGTTTGTGCAGCTTAAAACAAGTGTTAGTGTTATACAATAAAACGTTGAAACAAGGCAATTACAAATACAAAAACTAATATTTATTTTAGGGCGTGAAGCCCGATCCACCGCGCCAGAATTGGCGAGTCCCAGCGTTCAACAACAGCGCACAGAAGCGCATTGCGGCTGTCGCGCGCGCGCTGCAGCATGGAGGCGCAGCGCATGCGCATGATGGCAAAACCCTTATAGCTCTTTATTAACTTAACAATAATGGGGCCGAGCTAAAAACAATACGATAACATGTCACAAGCTGGCTGGTTACCCCCAGGTGGCGTGTGTTCTCATTCTTTCGCCTTCTCTATTCTCTAGTGGTGGTCTGTGCAGGTTCCGCCCGGATCGCTACCACCATCTTATCCATTAACCACCCGCCAAGCAGCAATGTTCGCATTGTTGTGTTCAGGCGTGGGGATAAGACAACCGGTGAAATTATTAGAGGCATTCCATCTTAGTCCTCAGGGTTGGCAACGCATTTAGGTCTTAGGATTAAAGTCTTGAGAATTCAAATGTCTATGGGTCTCAGATTCCACTTACCATCAGGTGCCCTGAGTGCTCGTGTGCCTTCTCCTTAACATAAAAAAACACGACAAATTGAGAACCTCCTCATTTTTTATGAAGTCGGTTAAAAATACCGTTGTGGAACAATTTAACTTTGTTTTTATGGTTCTGCCTACCTATATAATATGTTGGAAATTTACCTTACACTATGTTGACGAGTACATACTTGGGCCAGCTAGTCTCTTTCAGTAACAGGCAAGACAAAGAAGTCGAGCGCTGTGTCGAAAACGCCTGGAAGAGCTACTGGTCCATGAAAGCACTTATGAAGGGCAGCCTGCCAATATCACTCAAGCAAAAACTCGTTAAGAGGCCGTATACAAAATATTGCCGGGTTTGCTTATTTTCGTGATTTTACAGTTTAAGTACTGCTTTTCTATAAGTTTTTTATTTCACATCATGATATATATCATTTCAGTTATGATCGAATAAATGAGAACAGTTACGAATGAATGAGCTACTTTTTTATCTTTGTCGAGAATTTAAATTCGGGATTTAAGTTATTTTAAAACATTATATGTATATTGTTATTCAATTTTTAATTTTTGTATGTGTTTTTAAGGTATTTGATTGATTTTGAACTGAAGTTTATTACTGTTCTTTTAATTTTATTAACGAATGTTTTAAGAAGCCGAAATTTAAAACTAGTTTTTGTCCATTTTCTATAATATTTTACCAAGTTCATAATTTTTTTACACAAAAAAAATATATCAAGGTGGTAAAAAGTAATTCATACATTTCAACAGTAAAATCACGTCTGTAAAATCACGAAAATCTGCGAAATCGGGGAAAATTTCGTGTAAGGCCTCTTAACATGTGTATTCTCCCTGTCCTAACCTATGGTGCCATGGTTACTCATTGAGAGTCAAAAGTCTAAATTGAAGGCTTTCCAACGAGCCATGGAGCGCAGTATATTAGGTTTTAAACGAATAGATTGCATCCGGAACAAACACCACACTGCGCTCCAAAACATGCATAGCTGATGTAAGTGAAATAACCGCCAAGCTCAAGTGGGATTGGGCCGGTCACGTCTGTCGCATGCACCCTGACCGGTGGTCTAACGTGGCCACCAAGTGGGTGCCGCAAAATGGGCGACGAAAACGGGACAAGCCGAGACGGAAATGGCGGGACGACTTGGACGCATTCCTCAGCATCTGGCTGGAAGAGGCACCGAATAGGAACTCGTAGAGATCAAGAGGAGAGGCCATTGCCCATGGGGACACTCAAATAGGCTAGCGAAAAAAAAACTTTATCTATGTTTGGTCCTTAACTCTACTTTGGGCATTTTGTTATTGTGTTCAACACAAAACAATTTCGTAATCTCGTAAAATAATAAGTCAATTTACCAGTATATTGTAACGATATCGTTACTGTACTAAGGTAAAAACCATTATAACGTTTAATAGTTGCGAAATAAATCAGAATCTTTTATGAGACCATAAAGGAAACTTCGGATTGGATGTAAAGTGTGAAATACATCCTTTGGTCGTGCTTACACGTTCGTGGAGCAGTACCTAGGGCTGCAATCTATTCAACAACGAGCTTCTGCCCGTGACTTTTTTCAGATAGATTTCAACTATTGTTACTCCCTCGAAAAAGTTTTGGGGATAAAAAGTAACTAGCCTATGAGTTAATCCAGGGCTCCTTTCCAAATTTCATCAAAATCCATCTAGCTGTTGCAGCGTGAAAGAGAAACAAACTAACACACACACAAACTTTGCACTTTTAATATCCCCGCCCGGCGACGTCGCCCTTCGACCTTTCGATTATCGTTTTTCCCTCGGGAACTTTTAAATTTTCCGGGATAAAAGTAGCCTGTGTTAATTCAGGGTAAAAGCTATCTCCATTCCAAATTTCATCTAAATCCGTCCAGCTAGTCCGGAGGAAAAATGATGCATGCAAATGGTGCGTGCTCAGGGGGTGATACTCTCAACACAGCGCTGCGGCGATCTCAAAGGTGTAGTTTTATCCGGCAAGTTTAAGAAGTCCCGTCGGAGCGTACAAAACACATTTCGGCGCGTGCCTTCTTAATTAAGCAGCTTTATACGACACTGAACTCGACTCACCTGCCTGCTGTTCACCTTTGCGTTCTACGCAGCGCTGTTTTGACAGAATCATCCTCCTGGGCGCCCTTGCTGAACCTTGCGGTCTTCGATTCAGCGTGTGCTGCTCGGAGTGGCACTGTTTCAGCCCATATGATCGACTGACGTGAAATCGTCTTTTTTATGATAGGGAGACAACATAGTGTAAGGTATATTTCCAACATATTATATAGGTATGCTGAACCATAAAAACAAAGTTAATTGTTCCACAACGGTATTTTTAACCAACTTCATAAAAAATGAGGAGGTTCTCAATTTGTCGTGTTTTTTTATGTTATGGAGAAGGCACAGGCCACCAGATGGTACGTGGAATTTGAGACCATAGACATTTGAATTCTTAAGACTATAATCCTAAGACCTCAAATGCGTTGCCAACCCTGAGGACTAAGATGCAATGCCTCTATGCTAGTAATTTCACCGGTTGTCTTATCCCCACACGGAACACAACAATGCGAACACTGTTGCTTGGCGGATGGTTAATGTATAAGATGGTGGTAGCGAGCCGGACGGATCCTGCACAGGGTCCTACCACCACTGACGTTGCTTCAACATGCGAGGTAGACTTAGGACGGCTCCTCCCTCAAGTCACTGATATACATTTTATGAACGGACTCTCCCCAAGTATACTTACTTACTAAATAAATTATGTGATCTAAAGCATAGCACTTCAATCTTAGTCCAACCCGAACTGCAGAACAGCCTGATCGCGTAAACTGTCTGAGGAAACGAGGAGTCTGTCCCGAAGTCCGACACATTAAAAGACTGCGCGTTCGACCTAAAACTGACCTAGAACTAGCATGAAAAAACTCTTACGAGTGGCAAGTAGCAACCCTAATTATACCTTTAAAATGTTCCATGCCAAGAAGCTTACATTATTTGATAAGTTCGCTGCATTTTGTATGCTAATCAGGAAGCCGGGCAAGGAACACGTTGGATCATAAATCATAAAAACTGCGGGGTCTATTAATATTGGTCGTCGTTCGTAAAGGGTGTGTCCACCTGTCAGTTTGAGAGAGAGCGTTATACGTTAAAAAAAGATTTCAACCAGCAACGGGGGAAAAAACCTTTGATAGTCACAGCTTGTGCGACTATCTTGCCGGACTTATCGCTAGCACGAGTGCTTGCACTGTTTTGTCTCAGTAAGTTGACATGATTACTATAGAGATCCTATATCTAGATCCTCAGTTAGCAATGAATTTGCAGTCTTGGAATTGAAAATCTCTATTCCCCAACTAATGCAAAAAGGTAGTATGCGCATATGGACTTCATACATTTATACTGCTCTTTTTTTTTAGACGGCAGCATCTGAGTCAACTTACCATCAGGTAGGTGGCCTGTGGGCTCATTACCATCTCCACGCCATAAAACATACCACAACTCTTGCCATAGTATAAGTAGAAAAGTTGGTCATCCTTCAGGAGTTTCTGTTACCTATTACCACTTGGGCGCGTTATCCAGGTGTGACATTTACTTGACGACATAAATAGACGGGTTAGAATAGTGCCACTCCATGTTTCCAGTGGATGTCGTAAGAGGCGACTAAGGGAATAAGGGCTAGGGCAGTACTCTGTTAGGCAGGTCTGGGTGGCTGATGGGCTTGCAACCTGTCATTAATATACTGGCTAACATGTAAAAATAAATAAATAATACGGGGCAATGTCACACAAATAGATCTAGTCCCAAACTAAGGACTAGGCTTGTACTTTGGGTACTGGACAACGATATTAATACTTATGTGTAGATAAATAAATACTTTAGGTACATAAGCATTGTCTTGTACCCAAAGAACAAGCCTAGAGCTTAGCTCATTACAAAATTATTTGCCCATACCAGCAATCGAAGCCGAGACCGCTAGCTTCGTAGGCACCACCAACCAGGCTAACATGTCGTCTACATATACATATTTGCGTCGATTCATGTCGCTCGATACTTGATAGGCAACCAAACGTGGCAAACGGCAGGGCTTCAAGTAAACCGGCTCTGTACGTCCTGTTGAGTTTGCTTGTGGTGTCTTGCAGTGCGTACGGTCGAGGCACGCACACATGCAAGCTGCGCGTATACCTTTGTTTGAAGATGTACTACTGTTTTTACTGTGCTTTTGTTTGAGATGATGTCGGCTACATTTTGTATGATAATGTCGGAGTCAAGATCATAAATCATAGAAAACTGCGAGGGCTTTTACTAACTATACTCGTAGATATAGAATATTTGCTAGTTGATGTTGTATCGACCTGTCAGCTTAAGATAACCGGAAATATACCTACGTATGAGAGATATAAGTTGATGCATTTTTCATTGAATATAATGTAGGAACTTGAGAGAGTAATTAATAGAATCCAAGGAATTTGTTGTGTGTGTTTTGTTTGTTGAAGCGTCTTGATTCTATAGAAGCCTAACAAGACGGTAAAAACACCAAGTAAGATATTAGTTGAACACTAAAGAACTTGCTGCAGTTACTATCAGCTTTGTTTGATATAACTAAAATCATGACTATACAGGATATTTTTTTAATAGGTGCACAAATTTTAATATTTGCTTCGCTATTTTTAATCAATAACACATGTTGTGTTATTTTTACTCTAGCTTAAAAAATGATAGAGATATTGCCGATTCAATGATTCCACTAACTTAACGATTAGAGCGTTGTTAAGTAAGTTAATTAAGAATTTGAGTAGGAGAGGGGCTTGTTGTCTGATAAGCTGTACATGAAATTTCAAATTTCGAATTTTAATACAGTGTATCGCATACCTACAGCTTGACAACCCATGTCATCATTTCTAGTGTGACTTTGTGTCCACACGAGAAGGTAAAAGAGAGATAATTTGCAATAAAAAAAAACTTTTTTTTGAACTCGTTTTACTGTCGTAATATATTATATTAACGATACAAAATCATAATTATGTTAAAATTTGTGTACTGATAAAAAAAATACCGTGTATATTTAAGTCAATGAAGAGAAAATCTCTCTCTTGGTTGGCTCTCATTTTTTTCAAGGGACAGAGTTTCTAGTTTCATATTGACGAATCGTATCTGACCACTTCTCCTATGGCATGTTTAGGTAATCTAATTTGATATTTTTACTATTATACAGTTATCGTAAATTACATTTAAATTCCAATTCAAACATAACATTATAGTTCCGTATTCTCAGTCTCCTAAATGTTTTTAATTGGAAATTTGGGATAAATTCCAAAACCACATTGTTTTAAAATAATTCAAAACATTATTTCATTATACTCGTATATGGACGCAAGGTTTTCTCAATCTCTCAAGGGTTAGCTGGAAGAGATCCTTCAAAGGGGAAAATCGCCTTTGTATGTAGATATTTTTCATATTAATTGCATTCAGTGGTGGTAGGACCCTGTGCAGGGTCCGTCCGGATCGCTACCACCATCTTATCCATTAACCACCCGCCAAGCAACAGTGTTCGCATTGTTGTGTTCCGGTGTGGGGATAAGACAACCGGTGAAATTACTAGCATAGAGGCATTCCATCTTAGTCCTCAGGGTTGGCAACGCATTTGAGGTCTTAGGATTATAGTCTTGAGAATTCAAATGTCTATGGGTCTCAGTTTCCACTTACCATCAGGTGGCCTGAGTGCTCGTGTGCCTTCTCCTTAACATAAAAAAAAAAAAAAAAAAAAAAATGTTTTGGATACAAGCACAGCTTGGCTGAATTTGATCTCACCCGTGATCAGCCATTACTTAAACTACGAGTACTACTGCATTAATTATTTACATAAAACTAAGCTTATTGTTAAATATAAAAGTGGAGGTGGAGTTAACCTAGTTGTGCAAAATGTGGTTACAACAAGTTTTTTTTTGTGTTTTTGGTATTTCTGTAGCTCTACCTACCCCACTCTGGGAATGAAGGCAAGAAGGGATGTTATGTATGTATGTAAAGTGTATTAATAGTAATAAACACTTATTCTATCTTAATACCTTAAATTTTATGGACACATCCCTTAGCGGGCTCATAGGATTGAAAAGGTTACCCATATAAAAGACTAGCTTGGCCATAATTTGAGTAGCGATGAAACAAAGAGAAATTACATAAGATCTAAAGAATACTCTGAAAAATTTCAATTCCCTCGCGCATTTTTGGTGGAAATGGTTAACCTTACGAAGTTGAAACTTAAAATTATATAAGTAAAAAAAAATTGGGCTGTATTTTAAACTCATCTTGACTAAGGCCCGTATTAATAAACTGATCTCGACTGTAATGTCCGTCTCAAGATGCGTCAAAAATGATGTTATCTTTGGTTTGACGATAACTTTGACGTATCTTGTGACGGTGATAGATGTGTTAAATACAGCCATAAGAAGCCCGTCTCAAAACATCATATTCGTAAAAGACAGTTTTTTATCACGTTCACTTTGACATTTCCAATTATCCGAATATAACCCTATTACCCATTCGTACTCTGTTCTTGTTCTTTTATATTAATGGTGGACCACCGCGATATTCCGCAGTGATTTCGCCAGTGTGAAGTAAATAGAGTCAATCAGTAAAGATAATAAATCATAAGTAAAAGCCGGACATCTTTCAATCGGCCATCTTCCCTCCCCGAAGGTTACCGGAACATCCCATTCGTACTCGTAACAAAATAAACATCTGTGAGCTGTCAATCAAAAGCCGCCAAAAATTGCCTTGACTTCTAGTATTTTGGTTTCTTGATGGTTTGTTTTTTTATTACGTTTATACAATTCAAGAACTTACTATATTATGACACGAGATTGCACGCCGAACAACGCCTTGAAGCAAAGAAAAGTGACCGTGAATGACGTGTCGCTTATGTTTTTTGTCCCTTTCTTTAGCGTGATACTGAGTTTTTTTTTTAATGTCTTCCAAGGTCTTCTTCGTTTCAAGGCATTGTTTGCCGTGCAATCTCCAGTGCCAGATATAAGCTTCTTGATACAATTCAATAGTGTTTATAGCAGGATTTGTAAGATAATAAATCCTTGTCTATTTCCTGGCGGATATTAGGAAGAGATCAGAAATTGCGGTGCTCATATTCCGAGTTTGTTTACATTGTTGTTGTGCTGTTTTTCTTGTGGAATAGGGTTGTGTCGCTCGTTAGACAATATATTAAACGTCAGTTGAATAGTTGAACTACTAGAAGTACTAGAAGGTTTTTAAAGTACGCAGTACATTACTTAGGGCCAAGAGGGAAACCTTGTGAAGTTGCTAATGAAATTCTAAGTAATTTTCCTTTATTATTAGTCTAGAGTTATAATTTTAATTCTACTTCATGATCCATTGACACGTTGATGATCTTTCTTGCATACATAGATCATTAGATTATTATTTTAAACATGTTTATAATTTTGTCTAAAACCAAACTGGTTATAACAGGTCATCATTCCCAACTTTACAGATAATTATTTAAAACAAAACTGGTTTATCATTCCAAAGCATAGATGCAATGAGATAATATTGTTTTATGACTGGATTTCGTGTAAGCCGGCGCCCGCGCATCTGATTTATTTTATTGGCCGTGTGGGAGATTGATAATATGGATATTAGGGACAAATGTGTTACATTGTTTTATAGGTGAATGGAGCTATAAAATAGTTGAACAAATCCGGGTTTTTGTAGTTTAAGTGTTTTTGGAGCTTCGGAATTTAAACTAGATAATATTTCTTTGTTATTTTTGGCAACGGATACGTTTATATTTTCTCCTAATTTACGTTTCCAACTGTTTCATTTGTCCGTTTTTACATTAGTTAAAAATTCTTTTTTTTCTGAACTCGTTTAATTTATCCATTAAGGGGGCACCGAGCTTTTTGCGCTCATTAACTTTAGGTATTTTATGCACTCTGTGTATGTGTGCGTATAGCACACCAGCAAGGAGCGAGCTGGAGCCATGCGCCGGCCGCGCGCCGCGCCTGACGAGCCGTGCGCCGATCCACTAGGCGCGGAGGTTGCTACCAATGTTTACAAAATAAAAAAACATAATCGATTCCGAATACTTTTATTAAAATATTGACTATAAGAAGTTAAAAACTTTTTTCAGCTACATTTTTTTTTAAATTTGTTGTTTACTGTCTGTAGGTAAGGTAGGATTGAATTACTTGTATGAGGTACAGTCACATCACGAGATTGTTGAGCCACTCTAGAACCCACTCACAGATAGATAGATAATTTTTAATTAATGTCGTTTGTACCTACATCTAAGGTGTATTTAGCTAGTGTTAAGTTATTTACAATATTTATTGGGCAAATTGTTCGGCTAAAGAGAATAAATCATAAGTAAAAGCCGTACATCTTCCAATCGGCCATCTTCCCTCTCCGAAGGTTACCGGGAGAACCCTTTCATAGAAAGTTGACGGTAAATTTTGACGTAAATAATTTCTTTTGCGTGACTTGACGCTGTCATTAGGACAGAGTTCTATGGTGGCTCAACAACCCCGTGATTTAATGTGACTGTATATTGAAATGAAATAAAACCTAATTACCTTTATTGACAATATTCTAAGCACAAAATAAAGTGAACTCAATACCTAATGTAAAGTAATAAGAACGGCTGAGTAGGGCAAAAATCCCAGTCATGGACCCTTTCTTCAAGATATTATTTTTAACTGACTTCAAAGAAAAGGAAGTTCTCAGTTTGACCTGTATGTATGTATGTATGTTTGTCCGCGATTATCTCACGTTTGGCTGAACCGTTTTTAATGCGGTTTTCAGAAAAGTATTTGTTTCACATAGGAGAAGGTTTTGGTATTTTAACCGTCTTTAAAAAAAGGATCTTAGTTTGTACGAATGTTTATCCATGATTATTTCCGCAAAAACTTCAATGTCTGATTCTGATCACTATAAAGTATAAGATTAAATTGATGTTTTAAAAAACTAAAAACTTTAAGGTGCTGTATCAATCACATATTTAGAAGTTCCTACTTAATGTTTGTATGTATATAATGTAATGAATAATGTACGCAGGTATCTTTAGAAAAAAATATTAGGACATAAGAAACAACAATAATCAATATCGGATTTTACTTCACGGCATTATTTTGTCTGTGTGAGTAAGCAATGTCATTGTCTATTTCTCCATCCACTAAAAGACAAGAAATTTGGTCCATTAGCATCCTATAATAAAACAGAACGTTTTGATTTAACTATAATTTATTTATTAACAGAATTAGTTTTTGGATGAAACTTTGTAATCCTCATTCTATAAAAATAATTCGTATTTGGGACTTACAATTCCATTGTGTGGTAAATTTTATAATCGATGTCAACCAATTCATTTACTCTGTAAATTGAAAAAATATAAAGATAATGTGAAAATTCATACTAAATTTATTAAAATGTTTTCCTATACACCTCTTACTATTTTTACGCATACCTCACCGGTTCATTAGGTACCTAACTCTTCGCTTTGTAGCGAAGTGCCAACAACTGGAACATTAACCCTATAAATAAAAAAATATGAATAATTTTGCAATTTTACTCATTTGTTGAAATATAGTTGTTAGGTACTGAGTATACTTACGGAGTATTCTCTTTGTATTCACATTTCTGGAGATGTCTTGCTCTAGAAATATTGAAACCATCCCAAGAAGTAACAATATTATATAATTAATTATAGTAAAAAAAACCTCGGGTCGTTCTAAGAAGCTTGTCTTGCCTGTAAATGTGTTTTTTTAGCTAAACTATTTTTATATCTTGGTAAATATTCACCATAGAAGTGTATTTTTTATATACCTACCTACTAATTGAAAGAACTTCGCGTGTTGTTTAAAATTACTTGTGTAAATAAACCAATTTTGGACCAAAACATCAAGACTACAACTAAACGATTACAAAGTCTTAGTAATACAAATCGATACATCTCGAAAATCAGTCTATGTTGCTACCGATTTATTTTCCCTCCCTTAGCGTGGCATTTTGACAACTGTCAAATCAGGTTTCTTAGAACTACTCCACTATCAGAGGTTTACGATTTTAACTAACTTCATTTCTTCACGCAAGCGTTTAGCATTGTGCTTTTGCCAACCCCTTCTCTTCCTTTCTTGGTTGTGTTTGTTCCCCATTTAAAATAAAGTGAATAATCACAAAAATCGCGATAAACGCAACCAACCACCAAGCGACACAGCCTCCACCTCCGACGGCCGAAGCCTGACTAATGCGGACATGGGGGAAACGTGACGGCTCTGGCTAAAATGGACGAAACGCGTGCGAATTTAGGTATTTCCTTCATATTAGTAAAATAAAAACACATTTTCAAATCTAAAGTGTAGAATATATAGAAGACGTGTAGTTTTGTTGTAAATCCAAAACTGATGATCTTCCGTGAAGTAATTACGCCGTACTAGTGTTTATTTTGTTATGTAGAGGTATCTTTGGATGTGTTTTCTATCGAGGGAAGTACAAGTAATCGTGTTTCTAAAGTATATGATATATAGAGTGATTCCTTAAATATCTTACATATGAATTGCATAACTAAAGCTTCAGTAAAAACAATGCAGCAGGCGATCAAACAAACGCATTTTTTTCGTAATTACGTATCGTTGCCTCGGCGCACTCTTAAAAGCGGCAGGCAGATTTCCGGCGTGGGCATAAGACAACCGGTGAAATTACTAGCATAGAGGCATTCCATCTTAGTCTTTTCGGTTGGTAACGCATTTGAGATCTTAGGATTTCAGTCTTGATATTTTTGTCTTAAGAATTCAAATGTCTATGGATCTCAGATTCTACTTACCATCAGGTGGCCTGAGTGCTCGTGTGCCTTCTCCTTGCAATAAAAATAACTTTTCTGGATTGTTATAAAAAATACTAACCTAATTTATAGGTTCTATAGGTATCTCTTTAAAAAAAGTTTTGTTTAGAAAAAGAAACATTTGTAACTAATGAAAACTCGGCGAAATAAAACAGGAAACCAAATTTTGGACTTCCGATAGGTTACCTTTTAGGCAATAGTTTATCAGCATAACAATAAGTATGTCAGGTAAGGAGCCGAGAGGCAGGCTATTTCCTATCTGGGAAATTTAGTCAGTAATCGAAGGAAATGTGGAGGTTAATGTTTTTTTAAATTTATTTAGTAGAATTAATACCATTCAATTCAAATATTACGCCATTTATACAAGACCTGAAGCCAACCACTCAGGGGTTCCTTATTGCGCTCGTACAAATAAACAGAGATGCAAGATAAACAGTCCTTGTTGACTCGGATAGGGCACTATAACCTGACAAGGCTTCGCGGCATTGCAAAGAAATACAGCCAGCGGCAAAAGGAGCAAGTTACAATACAAGGGTGAATCAACTTTTAAGGTACTCCCCAATTTTCGACATGTCTCACTATGTCACCTTAATTTGGTAGAATGCAATATTTTTTTTGATGTGGTCAATATATTGAATAAATCAGACAATTAAACTTACTTTCTAGCTGACAATTTTAAAAATTCTTCTATGATTTACACAAATATATCAGGGAACGCAGGGGACGACGTTGTCCCCGGGTTTTGTATGAAAAACGTGCATTTTCCACTGCGTTACCATGTTTTTACAAAATTATAGAATTGGTTTATGATTATGAATAGTGAAATCCGAAAATCTGATTATCTAATTTTAACATGTGTAAACCATTATCAATCTCACATATTCTAGTAAGTTTTTATTAGCGTGTAGAAAAGGAGGACTTTAAAAGTTGTTTCACCCACAATATAAGACCGCACTCCACAGGACAATCAAATAAAAAAACAAGATTCAAAAGTCTTAAGATTAAGGCAAAGATCCCACTTATCATAAGTTTTATAAAGCTACAAATTACAAATTACAAGCGGAAGTCTCTTTCTAGCAAAAGGAATTAGAAAGAGACTTCCGCATGGCTTGCCAAAGCAACTTATTCAACATGACGTTAAAAAACTCAACAATCTCTTCCCTTAGAACCTTAGTAATAGAAGAGACGTCCAACAAATATGTTGTCAATTTATTAATTAGCATGGCATTTTATGTTTATTTATGTATGACAACACAAAAGTTATAAACATTTAACTGTATTAACACTTTGCTGACTGTACTTGGGAACTTTATAGCTTCTTACAATTAATATAAGATTGTTGATATTCAATTATTTAGTAATTCACGTATTTAAATAATAAAGTTAATATTTAATAATACCCTCGCGGTCAAATAATCAGGGTCAGAGTGCGTTTTTCATACTATAGAGACTAATTCGAAGCCTTGGTTCCTCGCCAGGGCATCCCCTTTAGTGAAATCTGATGATCACTTTTGGACTTTAACAAAAGGTGAAAAAGTAGTTACATCTCCTTGTAGTCGACTGTACCTAATTGACCTTGACCGCAAACTCCATAAAATATTTAATTATAAACGATATCGCCACCGATTACAGAATGCACTAACTCGACACATACAAAGCCTCTTTAATAAGCACAGGAATCACTTGTATTGAAATCAGTAATTCAGATATAACTTTATGATATTTTAATGCCTACGCGCTCTTTGGCTATAAATATATTTATATGTTTGGATATTTTTGCACCAAAACTCTAGTAAATAAGACAAAGTTATGCCTTATTGTAGTAGTTTGTTTTTAGAACAGAATTTTTATAGGGTCCGAAATTGGCTGAATGGTATGTACCCCGGTGCCTCTAAAATTATTAATGAATGTTGAATTACAAAGATGGCGGCAAAGTAAAACTTTTGTTTAACCTTTAACTACCTAAAACCAATTAAATAAAACCTGAGGCTTTTGGGTGTTTCCTTTGAACATTCCAATTTGGGGCGTAATTGTATTTTGTAAAAAATATAACAAAATGTTGCCAGTTAAAAAAATCTTACTACACTAGGAATATGGTTTGTTTTTCAACGAGAAAACGATAAATTTTCCAATTCGAAGAATTTATGTATTTACTAACACTTATTAATCTAAGACATTCGACATAAATCAATTTGCATTTGATTTTGAAACGTTATTTACATGAAATCATAGACTTAAAATAAAGCCGTGAATAAGTGTTAATGTCTACTCTACTCATAGTTCTTGTTTTGTTTTCTACCGCGTCGATTCCGTCGTGTTGGTGGGCGGTGAAAATCTTGACACATGTCAATTTGTGCCACCTCCGTCGGCATTGACAATGACGTTTAAACCGCTTTTAACTGTACAGCCGGGACCAATCAATCATTTTCAAAAGTCATTCTTAATACTTACAAAATACGGATCAAAGCTTTATATTTTAAAGGGTAAGGTGTCTTTGTAATCTATATTTGTTACTGGCATAAAAGGACAATGCTGCATTGACAGTTTGTTGTGTAAATAAAAGAATGAGTTATAGCTTCCGTGGGCCGTATCGAACTAAAAGTTTTGTTTAAATAGAATTAGGATCTTAAATTTAATTGCTTACGCCTTTTCGGTAATTTATTAATGAGCCCACGTAAAAAAAAGTTTTTATGTGGGAAAAGTTATGAATTTTACATATTGTTCGTTACTGGCTCAATAAAACTTTAGAATGAGTTATTTAAATCGAAAATACTCTGCCAGTTTGAATTCTTAACCTAATTATGTTTTTATTAACTCACGCATTTCACCATTTGTCTACAAATCTATCGACACCTCATTTATCGATATGAAATTTTGAAAGCTGCAGGGGGTAACCATAATACATATGACAGCCAGAATGACTCAAGAGTACACTATGCTCGTAAACTTTTTATTTCAAATCTTAACAAAATAAATAGATAAATAAAAATAAATGAAAACTTTGTCACTGGAAGACTAAAAGAAAAACAAAATCAATAAAGTGAAGATAAAACAGAAAGTACAAAGCCGAACTTATCCCTTTAAGTGATCTCTTCCAGCTAACCCTTGAGAGATTGAGAAAAGTGAAAGGTTACGCTTCGAGTAGGCAAGTGTACACATTTATTCAGAAAAGGAGCATGTCAATGGAGAAAAAGCAAGGCCCACACCTAAGTAGTTTACAAAATATTCCGAAATTTGAGATTGCATAAAGTAACAACGAATATGGACAAAGAGTATGGAAGTATCTACTCCCAAGTACCTTGAATCGATTTCCTGATGATTTATCAAGCTCAATAGAGCATCAAACTACAGGCAAAGTCAAAAAAATAGTAAAGGTACTCATGTTAGGCAAGAACAACTTGTAAAACAAAAGTGATAACATAAATAAATGAAGCTAAGCATGTACGTATTGCATATTAACCGATGTATAAGTTTAATAATAATAACAATATCAGTAAGTGTATTAATTAACATACATCACGCCTTCATTCCCAGAGTGGGGTAGGCAGAGCTACATAAATACCAACAACTCTAAAAGGACTTGCTGATAATTCTGTAACCACATTTTGCACAATCAGGCCAAGAAGTTTATAGTGTATTAGTGACAGGTTGCAAGCCCATCGCCTAACAATACTACAAGCCCTTATTCCCTTAGTCGCCTCTTACGACATCCACGGGATGACATGGAATGGCACTATTCTAACCCGGCAACCACACGGGCCGCGAATTGTTATGTAAAAAATAAAATAAAGTTTTTTAAAAATAAAACCTATAAAAAATAAACTCATTCGAATGTCTGCATAAATAGATACAGAAATATATTTTTACACATCCAACTGGTAATACTACTAACGACAAAGTGGAATTAAAATAACCAAACAATTAATCGAATGAAAAGTGAAGTATACAACCATAGAATAAAATGCGTTATTTCCGCATTGTTATCTCTAACAACGCCCCTTTTACTCTATAGATAAGTTATTAGTCTGTAATATTTATTGCCATTACCTTCGGCTAGCGTTCCAAATTTGAATTTCGATTGCCTTTCTTCCCGCGTCTCACGGCCACAATAGAGACGCCAGACTTGACAGTTTGCCAAGTGGCCAGTCTCAACGAATAAACACGCTTGTATGCGTTATCTGTGACTTTTCTTTTTTTAAACGCGTAGAGTAAAAATACTCCGCGCGTTACGTGACATCGCGTATGTTTTTATTGTTCTGGTTTTGTTGGCACTATTGTTAATTCATAAGATTTAGCGAAGTACAGCAGAGAACAGTATAATCTTAATAGAAAAAAAACCGGGCAAGAGTATGTCGGACCATGCTCAGTGTAGTAGGGTTCCGATGCCGTTAAGTACTACAAACATAAGTCTGCTGTAACTGTTTTCTATTTAAAGTCATTTCATTTGGTACCGTCTTAGATGATTTTAGTAGGTATGAACACTTCAATCGCCTGTATCTCAAGAACCAATTATGCCTACTTAGTCGTGATAGTTTTCCTTTAAAATTCGTTATATGTGCCTTCATTTAAGATTTATTTAAATGGTATTCCAACGCTATTAAAATTAAAATTTGTTGAATATATATCCGTTAAATTATAATCTTGCAATATCGTTATCGGATTATTTATTCAGTTTACATTATGCTGAAATATTAAATAATACTGTATTCGCTGAGATAAAATTGAATTTCGCTTGTGTATTTAGTTTACATTAATTATAAATTGTGTATTTGCTTAATTTCGATTCAGAGCTGATTGTAACAAGAATTTATTATGTTATGATAGGGTTCGGTTGTATTTATACACAACCGAAACAATATAAATTAAAATTAAAAACCAACAAAGCCCCTTACGGATCGTTTTTGTTAAAGAAAGCTATTTAAATCGGGATTGTTCTTAACTAGGTGTCATAAAAACAGATTTGCCGTTTAAAATATATCAGAGGGCATAGTCAAGACGCAAAACTCTTACCATTTTTAGAAAATCGATAAAATGTATAGAATTAACGTACCTAATGACAGATCGCGTCAAAAGCTTATGTCAACTTCATACATCACAAGCAAAAGGAAAACAGAATCGTTAGAAATTGTTAGATTTCGAAAATCCCTAACTAAGTGTTATGTTTCTTATGTGGTAGCTTAGGGCACCTATTATTCTTACTGCGTTAAAACGATATTGCGTTTACCATGTTTAACTATCGTTTATAACTCGGCCGTCGTTACTGTCACGTACATAAAAGTTATCAAAACGTTGACAATACGGAAACACGTCAAAGACGATATCGTTTTTACCGTGTGGAATCTCGGCCCAGGGCCTCTAATCTACTGGTTTGAAACGATATTGCCTTTGACGTGTTTCCTTATCGTCAACGTTTTGATAACTCTTATTACTTGACAGTAATGGCCGAGTTCTAAACAATACTAAAACACATTAAGCGCAATATCGTTTTAACGGAGTAGAAAAGAGGCCCAGAAAGAAGGGGTCACCATTTAATCGGAGTTTTTATCTATTTACTTAGCAGGCTCACAGTCTCGAAGCAATGTGCAGATTTCTTTCTACAAGACCGACGCTCAAAGTTTCATGACCAGTAAAGTCACCCATGAGGCACATGACGTGCTTCATCGGACTGTGAACCTGTTAATAGTTATTTACTAGTAAATTTTGACCTAAACCACTATACAAATCCTTATTTAAACCTACTGTTTTACTATGCATATAAAAAGTAAAAAGGAATCGAGGTCAAATAAAGCTTCCACCGTCTCGAATTAGATTACATAATTTATCCACAAGATGTCGTGACAAAAACAGCAACCGAGTTGAACTCGTGAACTCACGGATCCACTTGGATAATAAAACTAAACCGCGATAATGCTCTCTAAATACTGTTTGTCATTCCGAATGGTTATTACGTTTGGTAACAGATTGTCGTTGTGTCAAACGCGACGTCGCAGCTGTCACGTATAGAATGTACGCGACAAATTGTACACAACATCGTTAGCTGGGGCGGAGTTGGGAATAGGCCGCCGGCGTGAAAATAAGGTAAATTATAAACTGTATTTAACGAGTATAGTCGTCTTTTTAAAGTGTAATTCGTGAAATATATTCTATACAAATCAGGTCAGATGTATCTAAGACAGAATTATATTGTCTCATTGAAAAAGTTGTGCCAAATGGCTGTCAATTATATTTAGACCTTAAGTACGGTCCACTTTCATGGAAGATATGCATCCGTGACATCAGTCACTCTTGCACTAATGTACTAGTCAGAAAGTGACAGTTGCTTTATTCACTGCTTTAAACACGACCAAAATGGGCCCGCAAGTTATCGTTATTGATATTATATGTGTTATAAATGCCAAAGTGTTTGAGTGTAGGTTTTTTCTTCACGCATCCGATCGATGTTAAATTTGGTACTTTTCCGGAAAAAAAACCGAGAATGGCGATAAATGACTTCTACACGAAAGGTACCGCGACATAAGTTATAATAATGTGTACGAGTAAGTTCCCAAATTTAAAAATTAACCACACACCTCTTTATTGGCTGTATAGACATTAGTTCAATGTCCCAATGAAAAAAACAGTAGATGAAGGATTATGCGTGTTTGACAAGTTTATGTAAAACATTCTAATGTTCAGTGATTTGCATAAATTTACATAGAGATAAAAAAGTGGTTTTACCTACTTAAGGTTAAAAATATGTCAAAAACAAATCTAATAGCAGTAATAACGAAAACAAATAATTCCGGCCATTCAATTTTATTCATTCACTCACGCGATCTGTCAATTACGAGAACCATTTTCGAACGACCTGTGACTTCCCGATTTAGTTGTTACGCAAACTTATCCTATACACTCTAAAAACAGAAGAGTTTTAACGAGTTACAGTAGACGTTGATTTTTCCAACGGTTAATGTAAAGTTGTTTTATTGCGAACACACAATGTTATTTTATACACATGCTAAATTGAAAATTACTTGGAAGTTAGTATGTGGTGTTTACTTTTTCAACGGCAAACATAAGTTTGATTTTATGAAATGTTGGTAGTTGTGGGTTGAGGTAAAGCTTGTAAAGGAGTTATGGATGGGCTTTTTATTTTGATATTTGAGGAAATGTATTATTTGGGGGAATTATTGCTATTGCAGTGAAAGCTGGTGACTGATGGGGTAAGATCTTGTTTGTTTTGAGGATAAGAAACTCGAGTTAACCCGTAACAAACATAATGTAACGTGTAATAAAATAAAATAAAACAAATTAAATTCATTGATTTATTCAATAATTTATAATATTAAATAACCTCATGTTACTCACGTGCCCACATAAATTTCCTTAAAAAATATACTTAGATAGATTTAACATTCGACAGTTTATAGAATTCGGGTAAATCACTACAGAGTAAAACTAATATGACATTCTTTGTTGGACGCATCATGCCAAAATTAATCAAAAATCTGTTCATCACTTTAACAGTACAAACGTCATGAGCTAATACAACGACCAAAACAGAGAAGGTATTCACATAATTCTCTCAACACGTAGTTATGAAATTAACGCCTCCTAATACAAGTCTGTCGGCAACAAAGCTTCTATTATAATGTCCCATTAGCTATGAAATATTAGTTCTTTTGGCGGTAAGCGCGTTAACCCGTCCACACGACACTTACGTTAATGGAGGACTCCGATGACGTTGTTATAATTGTTTGTGACAGCTTATGTATATACCCGGTGTCCCAAAAATTGACGTCAAGCCGGAAATAAGTGATAGGGCAGCTCATAAGCTATCGATTTAACCCCAAGTATGTTCAGTGATTTTTAGTATTTTCGGAGTTATTAATAATTTTAATCGGAATTATTGTATTTTTCCTTATGCCCTGCTTACGAAAAACCCTTGAGTTCAAGCATTAATTTAAGATTTTATCAGTAGTTTCTTACATCGATAGAATCATTATGAACTTAGGACATTTTTAAAGCTACTTGCCAATACTTTTTTCATGACAACTTATTGTGTAATCACACAAAGTTACTTTCTCCATACTAAGTGAACCCTAGTTCCCTTTTCATCTCGTATGGAAAAACAATCTTTGTGTAATTACACAAAAAGTAGTCATTAAAAAAAATTGGCAAGTAGCTTTAAAAACATCCTAAGTTTATAATGATTCTATCGATGTAAAAAACGACTGAAAAAAACTCGAAATAATGCTGGAACTTAAAGGTTTTTAGTAATATGGACATAAGGAAAAATTACAATAATTCCGATAAAAATGATCAATAACTCCGCAAGTACTAAAAATCGCTGAACAAACATGGGGGTTAAATCGATAGCTTATGAGCTGCCCTATCACTTATTTCCGGCTTAACGTCGACTTTTGGGACACCCTGTATGAATGCAAACTCAACTCATGCACTAACAAAGTAACAAAACGAAACAGAAACACAAACGGTACGTACAAAGGCGAACTTATCCCTTTAAGGGACCTCATCCAGTTAACTTAGAGCGATTGAGAGAGAAATAAAACAGCGGATGGCTAAACGTACAACAATTAAAGATACAGAAGATAAAGATAAAAATAGCATTTAAATACGTATAAACATATACATGTAATAAATAGGATAAATAAACAAATATATATATATTTTTTTTACGGGACAATCTTACACAAATTGACCTAGTCCCAAACTAAGCTCTAAGCTTGTACTATGGGTACTAGACAACGATAAACATACTTAGATAAATAAATACTAAAATACATAGAAAACATCCAAGACTCAGGAACAAATACTCGTGCTCATCACACAAATATCTGCCCTTACCGGGATTTGAACCCGGGACCGCCGGCTTCGGAGGCAGGGTCACTCCCAACTAGGCCAACGTGTCGTCCATGTATATACTAGTATAATTCTAATTAAATACATTACTAAATAAATAAATAAACATAACGTAAGTATCAGAACAAGAAAGGACATCATGTTTTACGTCTATTGTCCAACGTGCATTTAATTTTCGTTGATACTTTAATTACACTATTGTAATGTGACGTTCATCATCTGGGGGTGATTCTCTCAACGCAGCGCTGCGTCGATCTTAAAGGTGAAGTTTTATCCGGCAAGTTTAAGAAGTCCCGTCGGAGCGTACAAAACACATTTTAGCGCGTGCCTTCTCAATTAGGTAGCTTTATACGACACGGAACTCGACCCACCTGCCTGCTGCCTAAATGAGAAGGCACGCGCTAAAATGTGTTTTGTACGCTCCGACGGGACTTCTTAAACTTGCCAGAGAAAGCTTCACCTATAAGATCGACGCAGCGCTGTGTTGAGAGAATCACTTCCCTGAGCCGACATCCGTTAGCTGCTACTGACATAGACCTTCCCTAAAACCTCTATCACGACAGGTCCTGTAATCCATGCATCCAACGGTTTCGTGCTGCCCTGATCAGACTGTCCACCTTATAACAGGCCTGCTAACATTGCGCTCATCTGCTCATCACTGGTAACACCCGATAATCGAAGACATTCGGCTTTTTAGTGGTGGTAGGACCCTGAGCAGGGTCCGTCCGGATCGCTACCACCATCTTATCCATTAACCACCCGCCAAGCAGTTGTGTTCCGGCGTGGGGATAAGACTACCGGTGAATTTACAAGCATAGAGGCATTCCATCTTAGTCCTCAGGGTTGGCAACGCATTTGAGGTCTTAGGATTATAGTCTTGAGAATTCAAATGTGCCATTCAAAAGGTGGCCTGAGTGCTCGGGTGCCTTCTCCTTCGTAAAAAAGTAGCCAGTCAGTCTTATCTGTGGACCTTAGTTAGGTGTTATTTAGGTTTTAGTTAGGTCTTGGTTAGGTCTTAGTTAGGTTTTGGTAGGTCTTAGTTAGGTATTACTATTACTGTTTAAATGTCCTTTGATCCTTTTTATTTACTTTGTGTTTTAGTACCAATGTTTGACAAATATTTGTAGGAATTGTAGGTATGCTCTGTTTGACTGTTTGATTATTTGTTAATTACCTACTTAATTAATAAACGATATTATTATGTAATATAATTACCCCTGTTTTTGTATTAAAAGTACGACACCTGAATGTTGTCCTTGTAGAAAGTTCCTGTTCTGTGTTAAGTTTTGTTATATGTTTTGTTTTATAAATTATAATATCGTGATGTAATGCAGTGTACCTTAAGGCTTAAGCATTTACACATTGAGAGGGAGGTGCAGGCTGAAAAACAGCGCTGTGTAGACCCCGTCTCACAGCATACGCTGAGTTCTGAACCTTTTGCCGTAGCATCTATGAGACTTGTTGTAGTTAATACTTTATATTTTATCTTACTTTAAATAATAATCTGTACAACTACTGTGTTATGTGTGGCAATAAATCTTTTTCTGATTCTGATTTTGATTCTGAAATATAAGATTACTGGTAAAGCATGCTGTGCTCACCTGTAATTGGTGGAACAATATATTTGAACCAATTCTGATGTAATACTTATAGCTACTAAAACATTGTATCCACTGATGGTGATCCTAAAAAATAAGTAAAGGAAAGTTGTATTCTGTTGTAAGATGTAAAATTACTGAAATGATTTAATGGCTTTTACTATTTTCTTGTTTTAATTCTCTGTAATTGCGGTTTCATTCACATTGTTAATGTTTGTCCTCTATTATGTTTTTGTCTTTATATCAGACTGCATTTGAAGTGGGGTAATTTCTTCTACTCAAAATAAATAGGGGCTATTTAGTATTTTATATGTATTTAAAAATAACAATACCATCTTGTACCAAAGGATGTAGAAACAATAAAACAAATATGGAAACTTTGGCTGAATTTAAACACAAATTACATGATTTTCTAGTACAAAAAGCTTACTACACAGTAAATGAATACTTGTGTGACTACAATTAGTTGACGAAATCCGAGCATGTGCATGCTACAACTTCCTTAACTGCATCTACAATTTGTATGCCTCGCGGCGCAACATGGTGACACTTCCTAATATCTAAGACCTTATGTACCTACCTGTGTTATACAAATAAACGATCTTTATCTTTGTGTTCGTTTTTTATAAGCCGACAATAAAACAAATTTTTGTAGTTTTTTAGTAATTTTTTTCGTTTAATTAATTTGGCATTTGTTGTGATTGTTCCAGATTACATTAAATTAGTTCATCATCAACAAAGCACCAAATAATGTCCTTTATTCTCTTGTAAAGGCTAAACGAATGGTCTTTGCATTGCGAGTGTCACCGACTTTAAATAATGATGGTGGTTTTAGAGGTTTATAATATAACATGGGTTTATAATAAGAATAAACATAAACTTTAAAAAATGCATTCGGCTTTATAAGCTTTCTTTTTAAAAACAAACTATATATTTTTAGACGTATGTTTTCACATTCCGACTAAAACGCCGTAACTGGTGGGACTGTTCGAGCCCCCGCTAAACGCGTTTAACCCACGATTTACGAGTTTCGAACGACGACGTTTTTAGTCGTGAATGGAACGATCCTGTAATATGAATAGTCCATAGTATATTTAGAACACTCGGGTTACCTACTAGCACTTGTGATAGGGTTATTTAAGACAAGGTAATAGGTATATTAGTAGTGTTATTAATGCGAAAGTGAAACGTTTTTCTGTTTGTTTGTTCCACGGCTTGCCTGATTGGAAGAACAAGGGATTGTTAGCCTAAGCAAATAAGAAAGTGGAGTAATTAGTTAAATAAGTTTATAAAACTTAAACCCGACTGCAAAAAAAGAATGATACAAACAGGCGTAGTACCGCCTTTGCCCGCTAGATGGTCCTCGAAGTCTATTAAATTACATTTTAATAATTTCCAGCCGCCATCTTTAATTTATATTAAAACAAGTAGCCTATAACCATCGCACAAAAAAGACAAATCGATAGACACCTCCTTTGTCAAAATCGGTTCATCAGGAACGGCATATATACATACATACATTCATACATACATAGAAACATACATAGCGTGTTAAAATCATTACCCTTTCTTTGCTTCGCCGTAGTCGGGTAAAAATGGTAAAGGATTGAATTTTGCACTTTCAGTGTAACAATAAACGCTATGGTCGGCTAGCCCTATAACCCTACGTCATTGGGATAATTTGCACAGGGCGTCTAACTGATTAGTATGTAATCTTTGTAACACCACCTAACATAGTTTTAAGCCTCATTGTTAATAACATATATGAAATTAATTCTGAAATAAAAACAATTATTATTATTATTTATTATTATTAAAACTTAACACGAACATGACTATTACTTATCAAATTCAAATATTGAAAATCAATGACATCCTATCTATTTTAACATTTAGCCAGCTCTTATGACATTTTAAAATGCCTTTGGATTCTTCTTTTAAATAAATGTCCTGCAACAAAAACAAAGTACTTCTTATACCCTTCCTAGGTGTCCAAGGTATTTTTTATCAGTTTTTCAATTTCACGATGAAGATGTAGCAGACATAATAACAGATAAAAGAACACCTTTTTTTGTAAAAAATATCATAACCTCCGATATATTGTTTTAGGATAAAAAATACTAGTAAACATAACCATTAGGTATGTAAGGGAAACCTATAATTATCAGCGTCCAAAATACCAGTTATTGACAACTATTGGTTAAAGAATGATCACCATAAAACATACATACATACATAAAGTCACGCCTTTATTCCCAGAGTGGGGTAGGCAGAGCTACAGAATTACCAACAACTCTAAAAAACTTGTTGATAATTCTGTAACCACATTTTGCACAATCAGGCTAAGATGCTTACCAGTGTATTAGTGACAGGTTGCAAGCCCATCGCCTAACAGTACTACAAGCGCTTATTCCCTTAGTCGCCTCTTACGACATCCACGGGACGACATGGAGTGGCACTATTCTAACCCGGCAACCACACGGAAAACCACCACCATCAAAGGTCCAATAATAAGGCAGTTGCACTAGGTAAATCATCCGTACTTATATTATAATTATAACCAGTGATCGGAATAGGTAGTGCCATTTCGGGTGAATGACCTAAAACATTGTACATAACAAGGATAAGACTTGGGATTCCGAGACTCGTATTTTACCATAGATTTTTTTCTTAACATGTCATTAATTGAAGTAGGTAATAAAACAAAACGCAAAAATAAGAGGCTTTGTCATTGTAAATACATCGTTCATTTAACATTATGAAAAGATGCAAAATCGGCAAAATTTCGAATACAGGCCGTATTATGTAAGGAATGCTCTTTAATAAGCAACATGTGTATACCCAAAGATAAGAATACGGTTTTTTTTTGTTTGCATGAATATCAAAACTAGTGTATTCATATTTAGTCAATGCCATATTAAAATTATACATTTATAACATTTCTAAACCAAACGCAATCTTAACACTTTTTATATGTAATCGCGGGGTTAAAAGCTATATCCATACTAAGCTTACGAACCGATTTAAATGAAATTTGATATGGAGATGGCTTAAACCCCGAAGAAGAACAGAGGGTACTTTTTACCCGCGAAAAAAGACTTCCACGCAGACGAAGTTGCGGGGAAGAGCTAGTATCTAATAAATATTTAATTTAACCTTACGACTTTAATACAAAAGTACGTCGATCATACGACGAATGTAAATACATTTCCCTGAATGCTAATAAAATAATATAAATTCTAAATTACCGGTTAATACTCAAACAGAAATTAAAATGGCTTCAAAGGAGATGTAATTTATTCACGTTCTCGTCTCTGAGGGGCCTTTGTTCTAATTTGTCTTGAATTATGCCTTATTTAATTTTTAAAACGTAATTTTTGATTGAAGTTTAAGTGGAGGAAATGAGGTTCTTGAATGCAACCTGACTTACGTTCTTTTACGCTTAAGGGGATGTTACAATGCTGCTCTATTTATATACATACATACATACATAAAGTCATGCCTTTATTCCCAGAGTGGGGTAGGCAGAGCTACAGAATTACCAACAACTCTAAAAAACTTGTTGATAATTCTGTAGCCACATTTTGCACAATCGGGCTAAGATGTTTACCAGTGTATTAGTGACAGGTTGCAAGCCCATCGCCTAACAGTACTACAAGCCTTTATTTATATTATTTATATACTTTTTTGTAATTTTTCAAACTTTGAAGTAATTATTAATAAATGATGATTGATGACATTTAGGGAAATGAGGGCTTGTAGTACTGTTAGGCGATGGCCTTGCAACCTGTCACTAATACACTAGATAACTTCTTGGCTTGATTGTGCAAAATGTGGTTACAGAATTATAAACAAGTCTTTTTAGAGTTGTTGGTATTTCTGTAGCTGTGCCTACCCCACTCTGGGAATAAAGGCGTGATTTTATGATATGATGATAGTGACATTTTTGTAAAAAAATATTTAAAGGACTACATCCAGTCTTTAGAACTCGACTTTAAAGTAAGTTCAAAGAAAAATCAGGAAAGGTTCAAGAAACCTGAAAAATAAACGAGAGTCTTAATATAGTTACTCTTTTTTATATATTGAATAATTAGGTAGGTACACTTGATTTTATTCCTCACATTATATTTATTAAACTATTTGTAGCTTTTGCGTTTATAGAGAAGGAAATGACTTGACTTAAATCAGAAAAAATTACCATGTATGCCAACATTGATAAGTTAGTAAACTAGAAAACCGGCAAAAATCAGGTTTAGGCACGTACTTGTATTACATACATCCAAAAAATGGAAGCCAATCCCGCCGAGACGCCGTGAAACAACTTTTTGATTCAGCTCCCAAAAAACATGAACATACAAGCCAATGTAGATTTTAACACATCCGTGTAGAGTATAAAATAGTAAGTTAAAACAAAGTTGACAATTCATCATCAATAATAAAAGTGTGTGCCAATGATATTATGCGTAGGCACGCGTACGCGCGCTCAACTGTTTATTCAGCTGCCGCAAGCCACAGTGTACTCTACACCTACTTCGTAAGACTCGCATTCGAATAAAATAAAAACAGAACAAATATGCACAAGAATATAGGGCCACTTTTACACATATTCGAAAATCGAACACGAATTTTTAATTTATACATACGTAATTCTTGTCGCATTCGAATTTGCTATTTAATGGCTTGTTTTAAAGTTGTAATTTCAATGCGTGGGTTTGTTAAGGGGCAGTGACAATGTTTGCTTCCGCTGCCTTTGTGTGTATAATCCTCGCGGCGTGTGCGTCGACGCGACCGACTTAAGGCGGCGAGCTTTGTTTTTTTTAAAACTAATGGCTCGATGATTGAACGATGAAATTAATCGATTAAGAATCGAAAGTTTTTGTTCGTGTAATTAAAACGGTTTCAAATTGTTATATCGAATGTTATTGTTGTGAACATATTGCAATTGCTGTTGACTACGTTTTTTTGTTTCATGTTAGTGAAAAAATAATTATAATATTGAGAATTAGCCATTTCTCCATGTTTTTTTATTTAGTAAATTAGAAAGCTATCAAAACCCAGTTGCGGGTTATAATGTAAGAAGAAATAAATATTTTAGAACATAATTTAATTCAAATATTTAATATACCAATCTTGACCAATGTTTGAAAGCTAAGACCGCATTTCCTCACGTTGTATGAGGAACCTTCAGCCAAACTCATGCAAGAATATCTTCACACTGGAGACCGGAAGTCAGCGTAGGTAGGTGTTCTACAAGGTGGGCCAATGACCGAGCGCAGGACTGGTCTTATGGCAATCCTTGGAAACTACATTCAGCATCTTTTCGTCTGCAACATGTGTGACGCGTCTTTTCGTATCATAAAGTAACGTTGTACTAAAATATACGCGGTTTAGTATTTGCATCTTTAAGCGTTTAAAAACATTCACGAGACTCTTTATTCTAAGTTAAAGCAAGGCCGCTGTGCTTTTGAACGGTTCATTCTCTACGCCACGATAGAAATATCGTGTAGAAATGAGACGCTTTGTTCATTTCATCGATAAAAACAGCAAGTTTTAGGTGGATTACTAAAAAGTTAATACAATTTGTAAGTATCTATATGCACATAAACATAGTATTGTGCAAAACATAAAATCCAAATGAAACATTTACAAAATATACATTATGTACAAGGGTGAACTTATCCCATCATACTTATTTGTCATCTTAAACTGTAAAATTAAACCCAGAAAATACTTCTTAAATGCGTTTATATTTATACATTGTTACATAACGCTGTCATTTACGTCAAATTTACCATGAATTATTTATCTAAAGTGACACCCCTTTCAACCCGTCTAACTCAATAAACCCTAATCCGTGAAACCTCAAATCATAACTCAAAACAATACTCATCTCTGGGTCCATCCATCTCAGTCATACGTGCCGCCATCTTGCCCCGGGCAATCCGTATTGAATCCTCGCTTTGACTAATAGCCGTCTCGACTGATTTATTAAATAAATTAACGTCCAAGTGATAAACGATGGGAGCTCTTCGCCTTAACTAAATTTGGCAGATTGCTAATCCTGGCTGAAGTTGATTTGAAATAAAAAATAGAACCATAGATGTGCCACAGATAAAAGCACACGTGGCGAGTGGGTTTGACATGTGATTTAGTTTTGTAGAGTGAAAACAAAATGCTACCTATTAAGATGACGTAATCTGTCAGGGGGGTGGTTCTCTCAACATAGCGCTGCGTCGATCTCAAAGGCGAAGTTTTATCCGGCAAGTTTAAGAAGACCCGTCGGAGCGTACAAAACACATTTTAGCGCGTGCCTTCTCAATTAGGCAGCAGGCAGGTTAGTCGAATTCAGTGTCGTATAAAGCTGCCTAATTATAAGGCACGCGCTAAAATGTGTTTTGTACGCTCCGACGGGACTTCCTAAACTTGCCGGATAAAAGTTCACCTTTGAGATCGACGCAGCGCTGTGTTGAGAGAATCACCCCCCAGGGTGCATTAAAAAAAGAAAATGGGTGAGGACCAAAAAGTTGAACCTAACAAACAACGAAGGCGAAAACCCTTCCATTGTAGTTACAACGAAAAGTATCCCTACAATTAATGTATGGCTAATTTTCGTCTCACGACGGAAAAGTTTAATATTAAAAAAATACTTGAGAGTCGTGTTAAAACTGCCCTTGACTGTATCGTCTCAACATGCGTCAGAAATGACGTGATCTATGGCGTGACGTTAACTTTGACGTAACTTGTGACTGGCGTCTCAGCCGAGATGAGTCTATTAATACGTCCCTTATCATACCCTAATTTTTTGAGCTTACCGAAATAACTGAGGAAAATACGATTCTTATACTACGACTAGGGCCTCTATTCAACTGCGTTATAACGATATCGTTTTTGATCTGTTTCCGTATTATCAACGTATTGATAACTCTTATGTCATTTACAATAATGGCGACTGTGACATAAACGATTCTTAAACGTGTCAAACACGATATCGTTTTAACGCACCTGAATAGAGGCCCTGGGGGGTTATTATGACTTAACTATGCATTTCATTTTACGGTGAGCGTAAAGGACAGAGCTATGGCAATTATATAGCTCTGTCCTTTTCTCTGAGCGTATACAGAACTGCATAGTTATGTCATAATAACTCCCCAGGTCATATAACTATTGCATATGATAGGGGATATGTCACAAATTTACTTTGACTTATCTAAAAATGTAAGTATAATTTTATTCTTAAATGCATTATTTCGTAATGACTTGGTGTTTGGCCAAATCTTTTTCCTCCCTAGGGATGTAATAGTAGATTATGTCACGAGGGAGCAAAATGACAAATTAACGTAGTGAGGGATTCAAGTGTTAACGCCCAAAGGTGGAAATAATTTTGCTACCGTATGACACAATCTACTATTGAGTTATGAAAATGCTTACTCCCCGTCTTGGCGTCTTTTATCGTTTGTAAAATGTCAAAAGAGTAATGTCATCTCGTTGCTTCTGTCACAGTACCATTTACCATTTGTTATTGGCAGGCCTTTACCATTTCCGTTAGATTTACGATAAATCAGTTTAAGACGTAACAAATATAATAATAGTAATTGGATGGCTTACTTACATATTGAGTATACCGAACGTAGCCCTGTGTGGTTGCCGGCTTAGAATAGTGCCACTCCATGTCTTCCCGTGGATGTCGTAAGAGGCGACTCAGGGAATAAGGGCTTGTAGTGCTGTTAGGCGATGGGCTTGCAACCTGTCACTAATACACTGGTAAACTTCTTGGCCTGATTGTGCAAAATGTGGTTACAGAATTATCGACAAGTCTTTTTAGAGTTGTTGGTATTTCTGTAGCTCTGCCTAACCCACTCTGGGAATAAAGGCGTGATGTTATGTACGTATGTATAATACAACAACAGGCTTCGTCAAGACGTTTTACAAAAAAATTAAAAGAGTTAAATAGGTAGATATTTTGAATTTATTGCACAATAGTTAGCGGGGTAAAGTATTATTAATTTAAGAGTGTTATGTACTCCATGACTTTTACAATTAAAAATGTTCGCATGCGGAGTCGCGGGCTTTACAATACAACAATAAATAACAATATCGCAATCCAAACAGTTGCCAGCCCTAACCGCACCCCTGCTGGGCGCACCCCTGCAATGAAAGCGATACAATAAATAAATGCTCTAATTACTACCATTCATATAAAATTACACGTTCGAATTAAGAATTTCCGCAACATATTACAAACTTATTTTTGCTAGCGGGCAACGCGAGAATTCAAATGTTTTGCTTCTATTTTCAAACACACATTTTGGTGACAGCGCTTTTATTAGCTGTGTAGTTAAATTTGTAATGCCTTACAATAGGATAATCGACGAATCGAATTTGGAATTTGCAATTGACAGCTGGCGTCCATTTTGAATTTTGTAAATGGCGAATGGTCAGTGTTTATTTGGGCGTAATGTGAAGGATTACGTTTATTCCGAATATTATTGAAAGGCTGTTAACACGCGTCCATTATTACATTTGTTATCTACATTGTTTGTTACATTTAACACTGTGGTTTTAGTAAATAGCTTTTAATAAATAACTTTTAATAATAACTTTAACATCGCTAAATTTAGAAAGAACTGTGACATACATAATGTTAATACCAGAAATAAATATAAGCTCGCAGTGCCCTTCACGCGGCTCCATAAAATAAAAAACTCTTTTATGGGTAATTGTATTAGGTTCTATAATAAGCTCCCAAGTAATGTTACTGAACTATCAGTAAATAAATTTAAGAGTTACGTTAAGCGTAAACTAATTTCTAAAGCATATTATAGTATTAAAGACTATATTAATGATAACAATGCTTGGGACTGAATTGCTTGTAATAAAATGTTTAGTCCTTACGACAAAAGGTTTATTAATGTATTTGATAGAAAGAGTATTTAATAAGTGCCTAAACTACGGATAAGTAACTTTTTTCTACCGCTCTTCATAGCGCAAAAAATCCAACTTTTTACCCAAGATCAACAAATAAATTATTGGAATTTGAATTCGAAAATCCATTGTGATCACTGTGATGAGGGGCACCGTACCTTCAAAAGTTTAGCACGAGTTCAAGAGCGCTCGAAAACATAAAATCCCCGACCTTTAAAAATAACAATTCTACCGTTTCACGTTCATTTTTGAAATATTTTTTCGATTGTTCGATTCTCGAAAATCGTCCCGCAGAACTTTTAATGTCCTAGGATACGTCTTACGGTCAAACAGAGATGAATCAATTACTAAAATATGGAACATTGTAAAAATATAACACCTCGCTGGCAAAACCAGAAAAACCTTTTTAAACGACGTTATTGTTAAGCAACTTTATACTCTATGTGGATGCTATACAGGCTTCCATAATCATAAATCTCATAAATCTTGCGTGCGGTTAAGACAATGCCTTGGGCCGTTATCTGAAGGCTTGTACAATAGGAAAACGGACGAACAATGTCTGACTAGGGAAAGTTTTAGAACACTGAAGGCATAACATAACAAACATAAATTAGAACTACCTGTTGCCCGCAAGTCCGTCCGCGTAGAATATCGCTATTCCCTCGGAAACTGTTTGATTTACCATGTCTTTTCACAAAGTTCAAGGTATCTCCATACCATATTTCATTAAAGTCGGTTCAGGGGTTCAGCTGTGGAAGTATACAGTATACAGAGTTCAAACAGCGTACTTCAAAGTTAACTGGAAGAGATCTCGTATTGGATAAGTTCGCCTATGTATGTAATACGGTTCAAAAGCTACAGCTTTTAGTAAAGCTTAAAGCAAAACTTAGAGTTTGATGGAGGGAGGGACGAACAGCGTAGCCATATTATAGGGTCCCGTTAGGCTCCCTAAAAAGTACCTAATACCATTTGCTGAGAAGGCCAGCCACCCTCTTTGTTGCACAGTCAGGTCATGAATAGCCCAAACAACCGATCGAACCAACCAACCAAGAGCGGTTCCACGCATTTAAAGTGATACCGATTAATACAACTTACAGCCTGTCATTCCGCTAATTAATTACAAAAACCGATCCATGACAAATTAAGCAATTATTCCACACAATGAGATTTTATTTATATCCGTTGTTTCACGTTCAACAGGCTATCCATTTTATTTTCGCTTCGGAAACTGGTTTGGGACTTTCTTGGCTTTATTTACAAGCTCTCCGATGACCTCTTGGCCTGGAGATACGGATGGTGTCATAAAAGATGGAAATCCAATTCACGTATGTGTTTATGGCTTAGTGTATTTACTTTTAAGAGTTCCGTTACTATTCTGCAAAGCACCTGATGGCATGTGATGATGTGAACTCTTAGGCCCATGAAATTATGCAATCTCGAGTTTGGGATGCGTTGCTGACCCTGAGGACTAAGAAGGAATGTGCCTAAGCTTTCGATTTTACCGGGCTTAGTTTCATTGGTCATTAGGCCGCATGCTATTAGCAATACATTGACGAGTACAGTCGGGAGCTATTGCAACGACGCAATGCAACGCTACAAGCATGCGGGATAAATCCCAATGAAACTGAGTCTACTCCTCAATGAAAGACAGCGATGCGATCAATATGCTGTTTGGGGTCAGGTAAGCCATTTAGAGTATTTGCTGCCAAGTAGGTGGTGTCCCAATGTGGAGTTAGGAAAACCTGTGAAATTATTGCAAAGAGGCATTCCTATCTTAGGGTCTATTCCGACTAGTTACATTATTAGTTCCATTGATGGAACTAGATGGACTTTTATTCCTTGTAGTTACATTCAACGAAGATGGTTTCCGTAATTAGTTATTAACATTAGTTACATTAATGATGCAGGGTTTAATTTTAAATGAACTGAACCTAAGTATAAATCATGAAAATAAAATTGAAATAAAATAAAAAGGTGATTAATTGCAATTCCTTTGCCTATTAAAAATTACTTATACTTAGGTACTACGGCGGATCCAGGGGGGGGGGGGGGTCATGGGAGTCATGACCCGCCCCCTGAGCTGGTTCCAGGACTTTTACTTGTATCTATTGTTATCAAAATTAAATAAGTTCTTGACCACTAATGTTAATAACTAATTACGGAAACCATCTTCGTTGAATGTAATCCTAGGAAAAAAAGGCCATCTAGTTCCATCAACGGAACTATAAAAGTTACATTAAATTCATTTATTATTCGAACAACGAGATTCATTACAATTCATTAATTAATTAATACTATAACTTGTCGGAATAGACCTATCTTAGACCATTAAAACACTAGTTGGCTTGTGAGATCGTTTGCTGCTTCTCAGGCATACAACACACAAGTTAGAGAAAAGATACTAAGAGATACGAATTACCAGTCAACATTCTTTCAGCCAGTCATCATGGTTTGCTAACTGTTTTTACGAAGTATCTTTCAAATTGGTTCAGTATTCAAGGAAGAAATTGTCAAGAGCCAGTTTCTGAATTATTTCGCATTAACTTGCTTTTTTCGTATGTTTGTTTGTAAGTTATCCTCTTCAAATCTTGCAAGTCAATATTGAACCAGTTCCCGTTAATATCATGAGATATCATTTGGACCAGCCCCCTAATTAACCATCTTGACAATGACACGTGACAGTGACAATTCGGTATACATTGAAAAGTTAACACGTTGATACATCACTGCGTTTCATATAAGCTGCGCCATGTATACTGAAATGTCACCTGTCACCTGTCATTGCAAAGATGGTGAAATAGGCAGGTGTTAAATGACAATGCAATATTATGGTATCTAAGAGTTGACCTAATGATGGAGTTGAAAGGTGGCGACAGGATCTCCGTTATACTTAATGTAGATCCATCGTATTGGGGCTCATTCGTTAGGTCTTTATAAGCATATAAATGACTTTACAAAATTAATACAGGCCGCAGCAAAAGCTTGTCCCATAGATGACAATTTTGATAGAAATGAATTCCTAGGTCATTCAGTCAGAGCTATAATTGTCCTTATCGCACTTTTTCTGGCAGACGAGCCCATTAATAAAATATTGCCACTCCATGTCTTCCCGTGGATTATTGGCGACTAAGGGAATAAGGGCTTGTAGTACTTTTAGGCGATGGGCTTGCAACCTGTCTCTAAATACACTGATAAAAATCTTAGCCTGATTGTGCAAAATTACAGAATTATCAACAAGTCTTTTTAGAGTGAGTTTGATTTCTTTAGCTCTGCCTACCCCACTGTGGGAACGAAGGCGTGATGTTATGTATGTATGTATTATTAATAGCTACCTATTTTACAAAAGTCTCCGCCAACGTTCCCTCTTAATGGCACAACATGCAATAAAACGCGTTAAGTGTTGTACACGTATAACGGGACGTGTACCGTGTCACGCTTAAAATATCGCGCGACGGCAACGATAAAGTCCTGGTCAAACCAGCGTTTGCACTCAACGTCGATATCCTTCGAAACTTTCGTTCGAAAAAGAGTGAGAGCGAACGAGATGCTAGACTTCTTCTTAGTCCTCAGGGTTGGCAACGCATTTGAGGTCTTAAGGATTATAGTCTTGAGAATTCAAATGTCTATGGGTCTCATGTTCCACTTACCATCAGGTGGCCTGAGTGCTCGTGTGCCTTCTTCTTAACATAAAAAAAAAAAAATCACGAACGTCTACAAACTCATAACATTGATATTGGCATAATACACATTGCCACAAAAGCAAGGAGTGAAAGCCATTAAAAAAGTAAACGTCAATCCATATAAAACTGTCATTTTTGACATCTTGAGACGAGCACAGTCGATATAGTTTACTAATATGACGATAGGTACGCTAGCCTAGGTGGCAGTGACCCTGCCTTCGAAGCTCGGTGATCCTTGGTTCAAATCCCGGTGAAGGCAGATATTTGTGTGATGAGCACGAGTATTTGTTCCTGAGTCTTGGATGTTTTCTATGTATTTAAGTATGTATTTCTCTATATACGTAAGTTTATCGTTGTCTAGTACCCATAGTGCCTGGAGCTTAGTTTGGGACGAGGTGACGATTTGTGTGACATTGTCCTGTGATATTATCATATCATTACTATTAATGGGCCCTTAGACTAGCAGCAACGGAATTACAAAGAGCGAATCGACTAGTTTTATAGTCAAAAGGTAACTGAAGAAAATTGTTTGAATGTATGAGATTCACATTAGCGAACGCTTAGTTTACCGTTCTTATTCATGTCGCAGTTGATTATCAAAATTCATGATATTTCCCTTTTGGCGACTACGGTCTATAAGAAAAAATGGCGAGGTATAAAATGACTAGAAAGAGAATTGGAGAGAAGTATTTATTGACTAAGCATAAAAATGCCGACATTTAAATACGTAGGTAGGTTTAGGTTGTGTCAGTTTTGCAGCAGGCCCGGAGGGCCAAACCGCCCAGAAATAGGAGCTCCGCCGCAGGAGAGCTTCGTCGACACTACCTAATTTCAAATGATTACGTATTTGAATGTCGGCATTTTTATACTTAGTCAATAAATCCTTCTCTCCAATTTTTTTTCTAGTCATTTTTATACCCAGTCATTTTTACTTATAGACCTTAGTCGCCAAAAGGCTACCCCACTCCGGGAATGAAGGCGTGATGTTATGTATGTATATAATACAAATAAGTTGGAACAACTCGGCCACCATCAAATTTTAATTTTTTTGATGCTCCAAAAGCTATTTATTTAGTTTTATCTTTAAAGAAACTTCAGGGGAGACTAAAGTCCTCTGTTCAGCTGAATCTCTTTGATGAACCTAGTCTATAAAATCATTGACTGATTGCAATAACAAATATGGTCGTTAAACGTGGAACTGGCATTGCTGCTTATTCCCTTTATTGCCGAGTTTGTCATAAACCAGAGATATTTATTGCTTAATATCGTTACGTGCTTCGATTGTGGAATGTTTACTTTTACTTTGTTTTAGGGCTCTGTTAGGAATATACAGACACAACAAGCCTGTGGTGAACCAAATATTATATCCCAGTGAACTTTGAAAAAATTGGGGTAATAATTAAAAAGAAATTAAAAGTTTACTTTACCTTTTTAAAAAATATATGAAGAACATCGCATCTGTAGGGCTAGACAAGATGCAACAGAATACGAACGACATCGTTAAGCGACTCTTTGTCATAGCCATTTTTTCATTCATATATGTAGCTTTCGGCGGGTTTCGGAGGCCGATCCAGCAGCGAGAGTACGAACTGTGGTTGAATTTAACTTGCTCAACACGGTCGTTTGTCACCTGTGAAAAGCGCTACTTGACTAGCATTAGTATGGAGATAGCGACGTATAACGTTGGTAGTCATTGAAACCATCTCTATCGCTTAGCGCAAGTGATAGTGAAAACATGACCGATTTATCACGTGACCATCTCGGTGGCTTACATCAAATTCCATACATTGTTCAATCGGCACATGATTATTGATTGGTAACGATTATCGAATGCAACTTTGTCTAGCCTCACTGAAACACCACTCCGATTCCATCTTATCTTACTAATAATATACATGCGAAAGTTTGTATGTCTGTGAGTCAATCACGCCAGAACAGCGGGGGGGTGATTCTCTCAACAAAGCGCTGCGTCGATCTTATAGGTGAAGTTTTATCCGGCAAGTTTAAGAAGTCCCGTCGGAGCGTGCAAAACACATTTATGCGCGTGCCTTCTCAATTAGGCAGCTTTATACGGGACTTCTTAAACTTGCCGGATAAAACTTCACCTATAAGATCGACGCAGCGCTGTGTTGAGAGAATCACCTCCCGGAACGGAGCTGGATGAAAATTGGCACAGAGATTTTTTTCCCGAAAATTTGACAGTTCCCGAGGGAATAGACGACTTACACGATTGAAGTCGCGCGCAAAAGTTAGTCTTTTATAATTATTGGAACATTATACATACCTAATAGAAATCTTATTTGAAGAACAGGCAAAACAAATGACTGAATTGTTTAGGTCCCTGTTTCAAACACATATATGTGTATATTTAACGTGTTATATTTACATCTTTTTAATCAGTGTTTCGCGATTTACGGGAAATTAGGGAAAGATAGGTAATTATGTTCCACAAACTAAGTAAGTATTTACAACTGGTACACTTGTTACTTCTGATCAAATCTCTCAATTGAATGGGTTCGCTAATATTCCCTCGTTCTTACCTTAAACATACAAAACACATACACTCATAAATAATTCAATAAAACTCTACAATGCTACGGGTAAAAATGTGTCTGAAATTGTATCATTCACTCTCTTGAGCTCATTAGAAAAAAAGAGCAATAGATAAAAAATCCTTTTTCAAATTTAAAAATTATTTGTAACCTCAAAAAGTGTAACCTCCTTTAGCTGTTTATCCACAGATACAACTTATTATCATATACCGGATTGACGGAGCTAAAATGTACCAGTGCTAGTGATTCATTAAATATCAACTAAGTTTATAGACATCGATAAAAAGCAATTTTTAATCATCATTACTGATGGCCAAGTTTGAATATCTTTAAAATATGTGCTAACCTCTTTTGTTTATACTTATCGCAACTATAAAGCACCGGTATCTGACATTGACTCTGGACTCGAGTCACTTTTGACAATCATTGAAATAACATTAAATAACAATTATTCAGTAACAATATTCTTTAGCATTCCGACGAATTAAGAACCTTTTTGTTTTTTATTTCGGTTAAATACGCCTCGCAAAAAAAATCGTTTATCCTCATGGATTTAGATATAGAACATAAAGGTACGTCTAACTTTTGCAAGAAATGTAAAATACATATGTCATGAAAAAAGTTGTCGATAAACTATTCGATATTTAATGAATTACTAGCATTGCTACATTTTTGCCCCCGTCAATCCGGTGTATGCTTATTATAATTAAGAGGGTAGTTGGTGGCTTCCAACGCAGTCTGGTAGTGTCGCAAAATGAATTGACGTACTCGCCTACTTACCGTCCCCCCTGCAGGGTCGTAATTAGAAATAATTGGTCGCCTAAAGCTCCCAGACACAATAAATACTCGGTTCAGACAAGCGAGGGGCCGGCAGGCACTTTACTGTTTTTTTTTTATAAAATCCGTGGAGGTTCTAGTTGTTGTAGTACAGCGTTGTTGCAGTCACATTAATAAAAATAAAATAAAAAAAATAACATTGATTTATGCTTCTTCTTTTGGCAACTTTAATGTAAATTTAGCGCCATTTTTAACTATGCCAATTGTATGCGTGATTTATTTAGTACTGAAATAATTTATAATTTATTATTTATTTATCTTTAGTTAATTCCTCCGTGTGGTGGCCGGGTTAGAATAGTGCCACTCCATGTCTTCTCGTGGATGTCGTAAGAGGCGACTAAGGGAATAAGGGCTTGTAGTACTGTTAGGCGATGGGCTTGCAACCTGTGTAAAACTAGTAAACTTCTTGGCCTGATTGTGCAAAATGTGGTTACAGAATTCATACAAGTCTTTTTGGGGTTGTTGGTATTTCTGTAGCTCTGCCTACCCCACTCTGGGAATGAAGGCGTGATGTTATGATGTAATATATAATAACATGCCCGTGTGGTCACCGGGTTAGTATAGTGCCACTCCATGTCTTCCCGTGGAGGTCGTTAGAGGCGACTAAGGGAACAACGGCTTGTAGTACTGTTAGGCGATGGACTTGCAACCTATCACTAATACACAAGTAAACATCTTGGCCCGTTTGTGCAAAATATGGACACAGCATTATCAAGAAGTATTTTTTATAGTTGATGATCGAGTCTGGCAAATGAAAGATGAGAATGAAAAATTCACTTACGCGGCATCACTATATGTCATTACCATAGGTTCATTCTCATCTTTCATTTGCCAGACTATAGTTCTTTAGCTCTGTCTACCCCACTCTGGGAATGATGGCGTGAGGTTATGTATGTTTGTCCGCAGTGGTTAAATGGTCTATTTCCGCAAGTATAAAATACAACCCACGACCATTGCTATATGCTATTTTGTATTATTGGTGTAACTCTGTTTCAGTTTAGCGATTAAGAAACCGTTATATATAACCATATAAATGAAAATAATGATGTGTGATAGTGTATGTATGATTAAAAATAGCGCAAGTGAAACATGCCATCGCATTACTTATAAATAAAAAACCTAACGAGCTTTTATATCTCATACAATAATGAATTCCCAGTCAGTTCTCCGAGCGTAACAAATTGTATGAAAGGGAATGAATGCCGACTTAAGTGCCCTTGCCTACTGCGACGGGGACTTCATACATACAAATATACGAATAGCTAGCTCGTTTCTGGTTTGAAGGACCAAGTTTTATATTTAAAGTAGCTAATTTGTCGTTGCGGGGAACCAAAGGCCAATGTTTGTCAGTCATCCTTATAAAAATGGTGAAATAACTAGCATAGAGGCATTCCATCTTAGTCCTCAGGGTTGGCAACGCATTTGCAGTTTTAGAATTGCAGTCTTGTGAATGCGAATGTCTATAGGTCACAGTTTCCACTTAACATCAGGTGGCCAGTGTGCTCGTTTGGATTCTCAAAGCAATTAAAAAAAAATGTAATAATTTGGTCATCCATCCATATTATAAAATATGCGAAAGTAGCTCCGTCCGTCTAAATACGCTTTCAAGGCTAAACCGCTGAATCTGGTACTTTTTACTCGCAATAAATGACTCCGACGTGGATGGACTCGTAGGCAACAGCTAGTGTTGTTCATAATGTATATTATATGATGAAAAAACAAAAATAAGATTTATTGCATACTTTGTCTTGCTTCCTACTTGCCTTTTCGTAGTAAACGATCGAAGTATACGTTCTCAAAACGTGAAAAATATATCTACACACCTACAAGCCACTACCTGCCTCCGAAGTCTGTGTGTACACATACATTTGTATAGATATGACACCAAACTGTTCCTACAGTCGCCATCCGAATATACAAGGTGTTCAAAAATATCTAAACTTAACTGTATTGTTAGAGACGTTAAAACTTACTTATCACACTTTATTTTATTCATTGGAGAAAAAAACAGATAAAGACAATATACAGAATTCAGATAATATGCTAAAGAGAAAGAATAAAAGTCTAAATCCTAATATAATTCTCACTACAGCGAGAGATGAAGGTAGCGGTTAAGTACAACTGTTACATAGTTAGTTTATAATTATAACACACACTTGCGATAATTATGATCTAAGACATGACAAAAATAATTGTACGTTAACTCGGATTTATTTTCAGTTTTTGAATTAATCGAGACATGCTAAAGGATCAGGTGTTTTAGACAACAATTTAATTGTCGTTACGTCACCTCGTCGAACGGTTTGCGAAGGCTTTGTTTTTGTAACTATATCACATTGTAATATAACTACGAGTTTTTTAGTGTTTTACCGACGTTGGTTCTACATATTAAAAAAGTTCCTAGTTACTCGTACAGTAGTTTTTTTCGTCATTGTACCTCCGTCCTTGTAAGGTAGCCATCCTGCGTACGCGCATAACTCGTACGATAAAATCTTGCGTGGGCGATAAAATACGCCGTTTTACCGTCGACTTATAGAATAATCACCTAAATTGCATAATTGGAGACAGGCTGTTCACGGATTGAAAAGGATTATAATAAACATTAGTAATAAAATAACGTTTAGGTTATATTTCATTAATAATAGTGTTTGAGAACAAGTTCTCCGAGAACTTAATGAATACTTTTTACAATAGAACTAACAAATGTTCCAGTTTTTTTAAGTTGTTCTAATTTAAAATATTGTTTATCTGTGTTAAATTTATTAAAATGTGTATAACAGATTAGGTTCGATTGGATGACTTTTTTTTTTGTTTGGCATTTAGAAGGCAAACCAGCACACAGGCCGCCCGATGTTAAGTGTAAACTGTGACCCATAGCCATAGACATTCTCATTCACAAGACTGCAATCCTAAGACTGCAAATGCGTTGCCAACCCTGAGGACTAAGATGGAATGCGATGGCCTCTATGCTAGTTATTTCACCGGCTGTCTTATCCCCAAACCGGAACACAACATTGCGAACACTGTTGTTTGACGATGAGCATCTGTCAAATATTCTCGAAAACGTTTACATTTAATACCAGCTACTGCCCGCGAATTCGTCCGCCGACTAACCGAGATGAGAACTAATTGAAATTTGTATTGAAAAAACCTTTTAAAACCCCTTCTCTCCGTGAATCCCACGCACACCATTTTGCGCCACTACGCATAATCCTCCCATTAACTGCTAAATCTTTTATTGAACCATAAATACAACGTTGCAAATACTCAATAACATAACATTACAAAACAAGCGGGCCATTTCCCGCCATTTAGAAGCCCGTCCATAAACAACAGACGTCGACGAGTATCAAAGACAAACTAAATAGCTCATTTCCATAGAGCTAGTCTGTGGTACAAGCTATCTGGAACCCATTATGCTGAATTAAAGTGCGTATTTGTAAAGCTAGTAAGAACTAGTTTCTACTAATCTCACTATAACCCTACTCTACTTTATTCTATACTACTTCCTACTATACAGGGTGATCTGTTAGTCAATTTATTCATAACCTCCGACAAAAAAAAGTGTTATTAGTTTAACGTGTATATCTGATATGCCTATGGCATCGTAGCTCCCAAACGGACAGACCGATTTGGAAACTTTTTTCTGCAAACGAAGATGGTTTGATTAAGATGGTCTTTAGCTATGTTTCATGTAAATCGGTTGAGCTGTTTTAGAGATATCAGCTGCAGCAAAAAAGTTATGTTGGCAAAGCGATTTCTAAAAAAATATGTCCACATTTGGTAGACATGACTATCATCATTTTCACCTTTACCTTTACTGCACTTTATGCCTCATTCAAGAGCTAGTAAATAAAGTTCGCGTCGCGGTGATCCAGTGTAGGAATAAGACAACCGGTGCAATTACTAGCATAGAGGCATTCCATCATGGTCCTTAAAAGCAAAGAGTGCACGTTTATTTATTTTAGCCAAAAACAGTTTGTCACTTAAATTTAAAAAAGTAAGTTCTTAACCACCGATTTTCTGAAGGTGCACTACAGGATCAGTTTTGCTGCAATACGCCTTCATTATACCCAGCCTTGGTTTAGGTCTTCTGGCAGTATGACGCATTAAGGGCCTGGTCACATCACGAAGGCACGGCGCCGTGGAAAGAAATGTTGCTGTGTGTATAAAAGCCCTAGCAAAGATGCAAACACTCCTAACGTTTTTCTTTTCCATCGCTAAAAATGTATGGAATGACAGTTGACCACGTGGTTTATCGTAACTCACGAGAATGTCATCCCATAGATCTTGAGTCATAGAAAAGAAAAGCTTTAGAAGCGTTTGTATTTTAGCTAGGGCCCCTGATGTACGGCACCGTACCGTAGTGATGTGGACAGTGAATACGCACGGACGCGCAATAGGCAGCCTTGAATATCTTTTTAGGGGTCCGTAGTCAAACTAGTAACCCTTATAGTTTTGCCATGCCCGTCCGTTCGACGGTTCCAGCCTAGGTCAGAGACTTTTAGTACTAGAACTCTGTAATTTGGCATGAATATACATTAATCACGCCAATAATGAAGTAAAATAATGACATGAAAAAAAAAAGTGCACCTCCCCTACACGTAACGTGGGGATGTGTTTTTTTTTCTTCCTTCTACGTGTCGTTGGATAGCTCTTTCAAAAATATTACGGGGTTGGCAAACAATATTTATTTTTTTAAGAAATATTAAGCTTTCAGCGCAAATTTTTGTTAGAGTAAGTGTCCCCCCCTCCTACTGCCGAAACTACAAATACTAAAAATCAGAAAAAAATCTTCAACAAAAGCGCATAAAACGAATTTAAAAGAAAAACTATCACGACTAAGCAGACATTATTACTTCTTGAGATACGGGCGATTAAAGTGTTTATACCTACTAAAATCATCTAAGACGGCACCAAATTACTTTAAATACAAAAATTCTTATAACTTGTTGTTTTTTTGTGTTTGTAGTAGGTACTTAACAGCTTAACCATAACCATTATAACCATAACTATTTTTTTTATTATAACCATTATTAATTATGTAATTTTATTGCGACATTTAATTTAATCTCGTTATTAACAATTGTAATTTCTCTTTTTCTTTCGATTATACTATGTAAGCAAAAATTGTGAACACCTGAAAAGGTAAGGGCTTAGTGAAACTTCATAATACATACATACATACATAAAGTCACGCCTTTATTCCCAGAGTCGGGTAGGCAGAGCTACAGAATACCAACAACTCTAAACTTGTTGATAATTCTGTAACCACATTTTGCACAATCAGGCTAAGATGTTTACGTACCAGTATATTAGTGGCAGGTTGCAAGCCCATCGCCTAACAGTACTACAAGCCCTTATTCCCTTAGTCGCCTCTACTTAACTAATAACTTCATAATAATAGTGCAATTATTGAACACCTATGTACTGTACCTAAATTCTTCACAATAAATTGATTTGATTTGATTTCGGAACCCTGCACTGAGCATGGTCGACATGGCTGCTGCCCGGTTTTTCGGAAATTATTTACACTTTTGCATTTATACATTACAGATACGCTGTTTCTTATCTCCTTGTACTCCACAAGCGGAAGGGTTCGGGGCTTGTTGGGAATAGACATACGCTCAGATATCCGAGTTGTTCTGGAATATCCCATGACCTCCATTACGTAGTACTCCATTAGTATCTTATTCGAGAATACGTTAGATATGCTATAGAAAGGTTTAACATTTATTCAGGCTGTTGCACGCGTTGGGGTCTGGAGATTGGTTTCATCTCAATAAGATGTAATATTTGATTTTAGTTATAAATTATATTGTATGTTATTAGAATAGAAATTCTATTCAATTCTTGTGCCAATGGGGTCATTGGGAGACAGGCGTGAAGATATGTATGTATGTAAATGTAAATGAGTGAGTAAGATGGTATATTTCTCGATCCCGCGTTCGATAACCTTAGCCTTACCCCTCTTGCTACCTTACAGGACCATGTGTGATGAGAACGAGTACGGGTTCCCGATTTTCAATTGTTATCCATGCGTTCAGCTAATTTATTCCCTTCGAGTCTATAACAAACTAACTTGTAAACTGTAACTGTGTATAACATGGGTACTAATTTATTTATGTTTCTTTGTGACTTCTCTTCTTTGTAAGGTTGTCTGGAAGAGATCGCTACTTAGCGATAAGACCGCCTAACTTTTTATTTGTATTTTACTTTTCATGCTGTATTTGTATGTGGTGTTCAATAAGGAATATTTGTATCATATTAACCTTATAAGACCATGTCTAAGATGTTTACGGAGATTTTAGAATAGGTTTGTTATGTCAAGTTCGTTTGTTCCACCCTGTATACATAGGTAGGTAGTCACTTATTTTATCTGTATAATTTACATTATTCTCTGTCACATAAACATATTGAATTTTCAATAAGATTACTGGGAATTAACTTTCATGGACGACAATTAAATCATGTAATCGGGTTTTTAAAATCAAGCTTTTAATTTATCACTTTTTAAATTTACTTTCTATTCTTTCAGGTATGTGACAACTTCCTCAGGACCAGAAAACAGGTTTGAAATTTAACTACGAATAATGTTTTGTAAAAATGCGTTAAAGTGACTGTTTTAAGAATAATAATAAGAATACTTTATTTGCAATAAACATTACCTGTGAGGTGTTAACATAAGTAAGTAAAAGCACAAATGTTCGACACTTTTAGCTGACATGCACCAGTAATCGACAGAAGCTTTTAATTCAAAGATCATAGGGTTACAAATAGATTGTTGCAAAACAAATGAATAACTCTCATCTTCTTTGCATAAGAGTCAGTGTCGAACATTGGTCCTAAGTCCAGTACTGGTGTTTAGTTTTCGATTGGTAGGTTTACATGTTTAACCATATTTGGTATGTAAAAATGACAGATTTGTCTCTTAACGTAGGTAATACAAACTATTCATAGGTAGGTACCGTTCATATTTCATCCATGTCACGGTTACAACGATAAAATTATTATAAGTAGTATATATCATATAAAGAATTCATTTAAAGTATACACATTTTTATTAGTAAACCACTGGTGTAGTTGCTTTTTAAATTAATAAGAATTCACTGTCTTCATCTTATTCATTTTATTGACGTGTCGATTTAAAATCGCAAGGTACAGTCAAGTTCAAAAGTATGTATACACTTTAGTTACTTGTCACTTTAATCGCTTGGATAATTTCATATGGCAGTTTAAACATGACGTTAAATAGACAAGGTACTAAAGTGTATACATACTTTTGAACTTGACTGTACCAAGTTCGATCTCCATTGGCGACCATGCAGTACCATTAAGTGTTTCAAACTTAAGGACTGATGAGTATTTTCTGTGGTAACAGATGCTGTTACGGTAAAGAAAGACATAGTTTGGAAATCTGCTCATTATGCATGCTGAATGTGTATTTTTTTTTAAAAGAACTCGTAAGTTTGTATATTTATACACCTGATGACATATCATTTTGTGGACGTTACAGTAGCTCTTATTTACTTGACATAAAGTCAACGGTATGATTATGATATAAAAACAAGATGGGCTAAAACTAAGTGAAATACGGCCCAGTGGCGCTAGACAAGTTGCATTCGACAATCGTTAGCGATTGTTTCGATTGATAAATGTATGGAATTGACGTAAGCCACCGAGATAGTAACGTGACACTTACGTCAATTCCGTATATTTTTCAATCGAAATATAATCGCTAACGATCGGCGAATGCAACTTGTCTAGCACCACAGATCTTGTAAAACTATATCTTAAAGTCATGTCAAGTAAAACTTAGTTTATTTTTAACTTGTAATTTGTATGCTGCAGTAATTTGAACAAATGAACAAAAAAGTTACAATTGTTTTGACTACGTGAGGGAAATACAAGGTGACATAGTTGACCTTATACCAGTGACTAACTACATTGGACTCTAAGTTATGTGTGTAAGGTTCGTTATGCGACTTGTAGTTCTAAAGTAGTTTAATACGTTGCATATGTCAACACATGTTTGTTTAAATATAATGCGTGTTTGAGTTTAAAAAGTGGAACAGTATTTGTGAGTCATATGCTTGCATCTGCAATAAATCCTCAAATATATAATTAAGGGAATGCAGGTCTACACCATATTTGACTAGACTCTATAAGGCCCGTATTAAACTGATCTCGACTGTAACGCCCGTCTCAAGATGCGTCAAAAATGACATTGTTCTATGGTTTGACGTTAACTTAGACAATCTTGTGATGGCCATCTCAGTCGAGATGAGTTCATTAATACGGCCCAAAAAGAAGCTTATCCAGGAAGGATAGTTATTCTGTCAATAATTATACTGACCGATCATTTTACAATATTAGTGTAGTATTATTGACGACACGCTAGCCTCGTTGGTAGTGACCCTGCCTTCGAAGCTAGGGGTCCTGGGTTCAAATCCCGGTAAGGGCAGATATTTTTGTGATGAGCACGAGTATTTGTTTCTGAGTCTTGGATGTTTTCTATGTATTAAGTATATATTTATCTACATAAGTATGTTTATCGTTGTCTAGTACCCATAGTACAAGCCTAGAGCTTAGTTTGTGACTTGGTCAATTTGTGTGACATTGTCCTGTGATATTATAATTATTATTATTATTATATTATTTTAGATATTTATTTGTAATCAGTAGGTTAAGAAAATCTACGTCAATTATTGTACAAATACCATACCTATATTTAAACTAGGTTAAATAAGATATCTAACATAGGTTAATAAAAAAGAGTTTGAAAATCAAGTTCTGTTTGGAAGGAAATTTGCAACATGTTCCGAGTTTTGCCTAACATCGACACACATACATACATAACATCACGCCTTCATTCCCAGAGACGGGTAGGCAGAGCCACAGAAATACCAATAACTCTAAAAAGACTGGTTTATAATATAATTCTATAACCACATTTTGCACAATCAGGCCAATTAGTGTATTAGTGACAGGTTGCAAGCCCATCGCCTAATAGTACTACAAACCCTTATTCCCTTAGTCGCCTCTTACGACATCCCCGGGAAAACAGAGTGGCAAAGGAAAATTTAAATAATTCCTTTGCACATGGAGTTTTAATTAAATTGCCTTAATTATGTACATCGAGGTTAATTATTGTCTTTGGCTCTTTGATAAATCAACTCGCACACAGGCTGTTTCAAAAATAATATCTAATTCTCTTACAAGTTCAATTCTTATCATTGACGGTTTATGTGTTAGTGACAAGTTGCAAGCCCATCGCCTAACAGTACTTCAAACCCTAATTCTCCTAGTCGCTTCTTACGACATCCACGGGAAGACATGGAGTGGCACTATTTTACATTTAATGTTTATACTGTAGAAAATAATATTAGTATAGAAACAGGACCTTAGAAAGAGTGGCTGTTACCTCTTAACACAGGTATCAAATTGCGATAAAAATGCTCCTAACGCCATTGTCTAATTGTAGAATTAGTTGATACGAATGATATATCGCACCTTCGGTAGAACAAGGGCAAAATATACAATGTGACTAAAGGGGCAATTATGCCCTTGTCCACTAGAACAAAGGGCACAATGTACAATGTGACTAAAGGGGCAATTGTGCCCTTGTTCTACCGAAGGTACGATATGTACAATGTACCTAATATATTGTAGTATTTAACTTGATGTTAAAACTGCCGGTACATCTGGCAACACGGACTTAAATATTACTCAATAAATCACTATTTGAAGCAACGCGAAGCCTCCGCTAATTACACCTTTAACTGTAACATTGTAACTACATCCAGAATTCATACCAAAACAAACTCTATTTCCTGAACGAAAAGGTTTAATTTAATTGTTAAAGATTGGTAGTTGGGCTGTTTATTACTGATTGAAGGGCCAATCGTGACTGTAGTATGGTGAAATAATTACAGAAAATTTCAAATAAATGGTCATGCTCGAGCTTTACCTTGGTTTTGTCGATGATTATTATATAATAACAAATAATAGAGATATTATTTACCGTTGTATAGGGCTTGATTACAATTGTTTTGACCTCGTCGGTTTAAGTATTACTTGATTTTTGTAACTACGCAATAACTGGACTGTAATTTCTTAATCAAACCTCAATTTTATGAAAAAATCTTAGTTATTTATTTGAATTAAAAAAAGACCACATATTTCTGAAGATTATCTAAATTATTTCGAATATAACTGTATTTTATCATTCTAATGACTCTAACGAAAACCTTGAGTGTAGCATATACAATGAGTTCGCTTAGTTATGGTATAGAATATTTATTCAATTTTCGACATAGCCTATTTAGGCATCATATGCTAGTCTAAACTGACTAGAAACGATTTAGAATACAATCAGATGTTTGCAATAGTTAAGAATATGTCAAAAGGTGCTGCAGAAAAAGGTCGAAAAACGATACACCTTCATTAAAAAAACACCCTGTTATGTAAATTGTTACTAAATCTCCGTAGTAGGTACTATAATTATTCGTCACGTATAAAAAACATCACGGCTTTTTTGTCAAATGCTCGTTATCATTCCCATCAATATATATAACACATAAAAAGCCGGTTCGACAACATATAAAGTATCTAGTCAACTCTTATTAAGCCTTATCTTTGCCATCGGCTCCGAGATATATATTAATATAAGATATGGCGATACTATCTGTCCACATGTTATTCTGGTTTAGTACAGTCAAGGGCATAAATATATATACGTTCCCAAGACGTCAAAAATATCTGTACAGTTGATTAGCCAGAAATATTTGTACGGTAATCCGGTCAAAAATATGTGAGCATTTAATTACTCAAAAAGATCTAAACATTTACATGCCCATAAATAAATGTACGATGTCAGTCAAATATATGTTGGCAAATAGGAGGCCATAAATATGTATACACGCAACTCTCACATACATAAGAACAAAACCCAAGCCAAAAATATCTATACAGTCAAGTGCTTTATTATGTATACACGGACCTTATTGCCAGAGATATGAGAGGTGTATAGATATTTTTGACGTCTTAGGGACGTATATATATTTATTCCCTTACTGTACACATAATGCGAATTATTATTCACAATATAACTAACTCGACTAAGGCGACTAAGGGAATAAGGGCTTGTAGTACTGTTAGGCGATGGGCTTGCAACCTGTCACTAATACACTGGTGAACATCTTAGCCTGTCAGTGCAAACTGTGGTTACAGAAATATCAGTAAGTCTTTAGAACTGTTGGTATTTATGTAGCTCTGCCTACCCCACTCTGGGAATGGAGGCGTGATGTTATGTATGTATGTATAACTTTTTAAGAGGTTTAATGATCAGCACTTCTGTATAAATACTGGCCGCTTACTCGCACCTACTTAATGATAATAATGTATTCGCCTGTCAAGTTTGCCATTGATATGCCTCAATTTGATTTATGTTATCTGTAAGCAATGTGTAAGAATCTAATTTAATGCTATTCTAGATTTTGCCAGATCTCGCACTTATTATTTTTTCCTTTTTTACGTTTTTTACAAACAGTTTAGAGTCGGTTTTTAAACTTCCGACGCAAAAAGAGGGGTGTTATAAGTTTGCCGTGTAAGTGTGTGTGTGTGTGTCTGTCTTTGGCTCCGTAGCTCTTAAATGGGTGATTCCATCTTGAACCTCAGGGTTGGCAACGCATTTGAGGTCTTAGGATTATAGTCTTGAGAATTCAAATGTCTATGGGTCTCAGATTCCACTTACCATCAGATGGCCTGAGTGCTCGTGTGCTTCCTCCTTAACATAAAAAAAAACCTTTTGATTTACTTTACTTTGCAGTAAACATGAACTAAAAAAACGATAACAAGCCTAGAGCTTAGTTTGGGACTAGGTCAGTTTCGTAACATCGACCTGTGATATTTATTTATTTTATTTGTTATGTCGAAAGCAATATAGTTTTAACAAGTAGAGTCAAGTCCCAGATCTTAAAATAACATGCATGCAGACCATGCATGACCATGACAATGACAAGGTAAGGTTCTAATATGCTCAACTGTACTTATCTATGCCATCAGCTCTAAGAATACTATAGGCCGTTGGCATTCTATACTTTCTTCTTCAATATTTCAACAAAACACGCCGTTTATTACAGCTGTCAACGTAAAATACGAAAACAAAAGTGTAGATAATTCCCAACACTCCGAAGCCATAATTTCTTGACAAGTCATTGGCGACCAGCGATAAGCGGAGCGGATAAGGTTAACTCACTAGCTATAGACCGCTATACAACTCTTTTAAACCATACAGTCTTTGACGTATGATTTTTGTATTTATTTTAACTTCGCTGTCATTACTGTCAAGTAAATAAGAGCTATCAAAACGTTGACAATACGATAACATGTTAAGGGCAAAATGGCTTTTGCCCAGTAGAAAAAAGGCCTTGAACACAATTCAAAAGTTATGTTCAAGTGCCTTTGTTTTGTACTTAGCATATCAAATAACCATAAAATAACAGGTAGATAATAACATAAATATCCTTTTTACCAGAGGGAGGGTTATTGTATTTAGGGTTAGAATATGTAGGATACTAAAAAACCGGGCAAGAGCATGTCAGACCATGCTCAGCGTAGGGTTCCGAAGCCGTTAAGTACTACAAACATAAAAAATCATCAAGTAATCACAAATTTTCTATTTAAAGTCAATTGGTGCCGTCGTAGATGATTTTAGTAGGTATAAACTGAGGTAAATAGGTGAGGTACCTACACTAAAAAAAAACATTTGTTTACTTTTTATTGTATCACTTTGTTGGCCTGACTAATATGCATATTCATCCCAAATTGCAGCTTTCTAGTACTAATAGTCTTTGCACTAGGCTGCGGACGGACGGACGGACAGACATGGCGAAGCTATAAGGGTTCCTAGTTTGACTACGGAACCCTAAAAACCGGACTTATAGCTCGACAGATCAGTGGGCGCGAACGTCATGGTTATTGTAAACGTATTAATGAGAGCTTATGTAATTTTCATAAGTTTCGCCAGTTTTTGAAGATCGTTTACCTTACGCATTGTCAAGGCCGCTAGAGCTGTGATATTGAAACATTTCCCAATAATTCTTCTAAAGCTGCTCGTTAATGGTGGTGGTTGCTACTTAAAGATATTGTAGTTCTAGCTATACATCTCTTTGCGCTTATAAGTTGCGCCGGCGCCGATCCCAGCGGGGTCCTCTAATTTATTTGAAGGCTTTATTACGGCGGACCGTTTACACATTATGTAATTTACACCTACGTCTCTCGAATATAGCGGTCGGTTTATTGGGTATCATAGTAATAGAATTAGTGGTGGTAGGACCCTGTGCAGGGTCCGTCCGGATCGCTACCACCATCTTATCCATTAACCACCCGCCAACCAACAGTGTTCGCATTGTTGTGTTCCGGTGTGGGGATAAGACAACCGGTGAAATTACTAGCATAGAGGCATTCCATCTTAGTCCTCAGGGTTGGCAACGCATTTGAGGTCTTAGGATTATAGTCTTGAGAATTCAAATGTCTATGGGTCTCAGTTTCCACTTACCATCAGGTGGCCTGAGTGCTCGTGTGCCTTCTCCTTAACATAAAAAAAAAAAAAAAAAAAAAAAGAATATCGGAGTAATATCAAGTCTAGTCGTAGTTATGGTTAATGCAACTAATATCTAGATTAGCTACTGTGAGATTGCTTATAATTTTAGGAATAAGTACGCCTTTGTACGTTGCAATTCTGTGAATATTGTATTTGTTTTTTTTTTGTACAATAAAGTGTTTACGGTCTCGCGGTCTGTGGCCTTGGCCTCCCGAGTCCCCAGATTTTACGTTGAGGACATAATGCCAAATACAAAAGGCACCCTATGGTTAATATAACAAGGTTGCAATTACTATGTTACTAGAATAGGTCCATCCAGGCTAGATGCATTCGGCAATCGTTATAGAAAATATACAGAACTGACGTAAGCTGCCGGACGGTACAGTTCTACTCGTTGATCGATACACCAAAGCCCCAAACGGACTAAGAGCAGGCGCGGTATGAATATGCGCTACATCTTTATTTGTATACAGGGTGTTCCGAAAACCAACGATACAATGATTATGGCTGATCGGTTGGCTCAGGAGCTACAAAACAACATACATTTCGATATTATAGCACTTTTATAAAACTGGTGGTTCGTATAATATTTTATCGGGTACCTCCGATGTTATTTTACATTATAACATCAAGTGAGGTATCATTGGATAGCTCGAAAATATCATTACGTATATGTTAGTATAGATTTTCCTCGAAAATATTAACCTCGGAAAGTGTAATTTTCACTTGAGTTAGACGTGTCCCCTCCTAAAGCCAAAACTACAAGTACTAAAATAAGAAAAATATCTTAATGAATTTAAAAAGGAAAAGTATGACTATAGTAGACATGACTAGTTCTTGAGGTACAAGAAAAAAAAAAACCATATTAAAACGGGAAGTTATTAGTAACTTGGAATATTTTTTGTTTTTCAAACTTAATTAGCAGCACTAGTAGGAAATACTCGCCAGCATTGTCTAACACCTACCAGCGACTTCATCGGCGTGAAACTTATTAAACGTTATCCTAATAGGAATTATCTAAATTTCCTTTAAGTTAAGACATTAAACTACCTGTGTGCCAAGTTTCATTCAAAAATCCTTGTTAACTTATAAATTTATAACACGAGGAATTATTAGGAAGTACGAAGTACGAAAGGAAGTAAGGGAGAGATTGGATGCGACCCAAGATCGGAAGAAGAGACAACAGGTTGAAAAAGAGACATCGAGAGAGGAAGGAATAGGATGATAAACCAAACAAAATTCAATGATTCAACGACATTTATTATACCTTGGCCACATTCGGTAGTTTAGTTGCAGTAGGTGAGTAGTTCCTCCATGCTGCAGGGTTTGTCGCAGCACTCCTCAACGATGCCCCCGCCGCGTTTGCCCCGGGGGCCAGCCAGACCCTGGGCCCTCGCAGCCGCCATCCAGGGCCAGCCGAACTCGGGCTCGTAGCCGTATTGGATGGCGTTGTAATCTGACCTAGAATCGGTAGTAATTGGAAATATTATAAAAATTCAGACGAACATACTATCACGCCTTCATTCCCAGAGTGGGGTAGGCAAAGCTACAAAAATACCAAAAAGACTACAAAAAGAGTTGTTGGTAATTCTGTAACAACATTTTGCACAAACGGGCTAAGATGTTTACTATATTAGTGACAGGTTGCAAGCCCATCGCCTAACATTACTAGAAGCCCTCATTCCCTTAGTCGCCTCTTACGACAGCCACGGGAAGACATGGAGTGGCACTATTCTAACCCGGCAACCACAGGGGCAAAATGCAGACAATTTCATACAATTTTAAGTACTACCAAATTAATTACAGTTATGTTATTTTTAAAGGGCTTAGAAAAGGTACAAGTCATCTGTTGTAGACGGGTTTTTGGGAACCATAGACATCTGCAATCTCCAGACTAAAAATGCGTTAAAACTTCTATGTTAATTAGTAATTTGACTGACCTGTTAACGACGAGATTCTAAATAAAACAACGCGCGAAGAACAAGTCTAACAAAAAGCAAGTTTTAAATCCCCACTGCATGTTTGATAATGTCGTCCATTGTATGTTAGTTACCCTATATTATTTTTGCGTTAATGCAAGTATCCAGTCACTTGCGACGTTAAGGCGAATCTAACGACACCACGCTTGTGAAATCGGCCCATCCATCCAGCCTCTACGAGGGAACAGAGTCGGACATTCATGCAGGTCAAACACATAACCCTCCTTTTGGGCTTTGCGGGTAAAACGAAGTGGAGATCGCAGGAAACCGATGAATGTGAGAAGTACCATCACGACCTTCAAGAAGATTCTTGGGAAAGGTGTTCAGCAGTGGACATCAGCATTATATTATAAATTAGAACAAGGAAGCTTAGTACAGATTTCGGAACGACCTACCTTTTAACCAAGTTGTCACTCTGGCAGAACATCGCCAGGGTTTGAGCAAGACGCCTCCCGCAGTAGACCTGAGGGTCCTTCTGGCCATGACTAGATACCAGGAGCGACACGAAGCCGAGGAGGATAATCACTTGGATCCTCATGCTGCAGAGTTGTTTGCTGCTTGTCGTTAAAGGGGAGATGCTCCTCGTTTGGAAGGCGATTGTGGAATGTTTTCTCAGTGGAAATTCCTCCCGTTTTATACTGTGAGACTCATCAATATTCGAAAGCGTTCTTACACCTGATTGATCCTATTTTAAGATAATTTGTATGGTAATGGGGGTGATTTCTGGCACTAATGTGTGATGACAAGGGCTCTTCAGTCACCTGAAAGGCAAAAACAAGAGTGGGTAGGAAGCATAGATGCTTGAAATTTGGAAGAGGTAAGTAAATCTTTTTTTTAACATTTCTGCGTTTTTCAAACGTATTGAAAAATATTGCTATTAGTCAATACATTGCTGTTAGACCTAAGCTTAAAGCTAAGAGAAGAGAAGAGCTATGAGAAGTACTCATCAACGATAAACAATAAATACAATAAAAAATACTTAAATACATAAAAAATACCGAAGACATGAATAAACTTCTTTGCCTGATTGTGCCAAATATGGTTATAGGATTACAAACAAGTCATTTTAGAGTTGTTGGTATTTCTGACCTACCCCACTTTGGAAAACAATTCATGTTGTTATGTACGTATGTATTTATATGAATAAATACTCGCGCTCATCACACAAATATTTGCCCTTACCGTGAATTGAACCCAAGACCGCTAGCTTCATAAGCAGGGTAACCGCGTCGTCATGCTAAATAAACTAAATGACTGGGATTATGGAAACAATACAAAACATACAAAAAATATTTTAGGTATAAAAGAAGAATAGGAAATTTGGAGCTTACGTCCTTAGCTATAAGTGCTATAACGCCTATAACTGTTGCACTAAATGATCTCAGTATTCTCAGTGAGCCTGAATCAACAATGCTTCTAATCAGCGATGATAATGATGCAGCGATATCTTGGAATAGAAATATCAATCATCATTTGATGTAGAAATGGCGAATCAGTACGTGGATGACTATGCTAAATGCTAGTGCACGTATGATGGACAGTTTGAGGCTTTCTTTACTTAAGTACCAATGACCAGGGCCTCTATTCAGGTGCGTTAAAACGATATCGTGTTTGACACGTTTAAGAATCGTTTATGTCACAGTCGCCATTATTGTAAATTTATTTATTTATTTATTTATTTTCAAATTCCTATAATTAACACTTACAGACTAGCTAAACGTGTTGTGTAAATGACATAAGAGTTATCAAAACGTTGACAATACGGAAACAGGTCAAAATCGATATCGTTATAACGCAGTTGAATAGAGGCCCTGGGCCTCTATTCTACAGCGTTACAACGATATCGCATTTGACGTATTTAGAATCGTTTATGTCTCAGTCGCCATTAGACGATATCGTTATTACCGTGTAGAATCCCAGCCCTGACGTGGAGTCAGTATTGTATGGAATTAGAGAGCCGGGCGCCTAACGTAAGTAAATTAGGTGTAAGACCTCCTCGTCTTGGTACACGGTAACCCAATTGTTTGTTTAACGGTCCTTGTTCGCGAAACAGTTTTGTGTTAAACTCATTTGTAAATAGAGCTTGTAAGCGTATAATGTAAAATATTCCCAAGCTGATATTTTCTATTTATCGTTAAACTTCAATTGTCCCACTAATATCCCTTACTTATATTTTTATCACCCATTTAGTTACTAAGTCAATTACTTATAATACTGACTTACTTAGATAATGTATACATGTATATATATAGATAACTAGCATAGAGGCATTCCATCTTAGTCATTAGGGTTGGCAACGCATTTGCAGTCTTAGGATTGCAGTCTTGTGAATGCGAATGTCTATGGGTCACAGTTTCCACTTACCATCAGGTGGCCTGTGTGCTCGTTTGCCTTCTCTATGCCATAAAAAAAACTCGTTCCATAGCTATTTTATTTTATTTTAAAAGCAAAAACATAGTACTAATTACACATTTAGATTATAACTGTCTGTTATAGTAATCTGTGGCAATTTTGCTAGTTAATGTATTTTTAATAATATGCCCGTGTGGTTGACGGGTTAGAATAGTGCCACTCCGTGTCTTCCCGTGGATGCCGTAAGAGGCGACTAAGGGAATTAGGGCTTGTAGTACTGTTAGGCGATGGGCTTGCATCCTATCACTAACACACTGGTAAAAATCTTAGCCTGTTTATGCAAAATGTGGTTACAGAATTACCAACAACTCTTTTTGTATTTCTGGTAGCTCTGCCTACCCCACTCTGGGAATGAAAGCGTGATTGTATGTATGTATGTATGTAATAATATGATTTATAAGTAACATTGTACCGTTTGTGCCCAAATAAACATTAAAACATATCTCTTTGTTGTTAGAAATCGGTAAATGCGACTGTATTTATGTACTAACTAAGGCCGAATTATGCGACAAAAACCTGGTCAAATTTAAGGCCGTGAACACAGTCCACCTCATGGTAAGTGGGATCTGACACCCATAGACAATTGAATCCTTAAAACTACAATCACAAGACTGCAATCCTGAGACTTCAAATGCGTTACTATTTCTATACCATCAGTACTTAGGATTAGCCCGAATATAATAGATCCCCTGCTCTAACGATTAAAAATCTCCTCTGAAAAACTCCATTCCATTTGGCTTAAATTCTCCAGCCTGTTTTAAGTAAAAGCCGCGATCAGAACTAAATAATAGTATACTGAATTTACTCTAAATTGCTGTCACTTAAATTTATTGTAAATTGTCGTGTGTAACTGTTGTCTAAATTGTTGTTATGTTTATTTGTACAATATTTGTTTATTTGCTTAGTGAGTACAAATCTTGCAATGCAACTTAAACTAGATTAAACGAGTTTCCTGTACATGAAACTATAGTGCCCATTATATTGTGATAAAAAGCTACATCTTTGTTTAACGTCAGATCTTAATTAATGTTTGCTCCGTTTTGAGCTCGAATAAACAAGATATTTGAATTAAATCATGTACAGTATGTTCAGTGGTTTTCACACGTAAAAGCAGTTGGACGGGGCTGTTTATTCACAAGGAAAGGATTAAGGCTGCGTTCACACTGTTTCAAGTTCTTCTTTATAACCTACAATCCTACTCATTCTAATATATCAAGTATAAGTTAGCCTAGTTGATAGCCATACTTCACAGAATATCATATTCGAAAAACATGATATTCGCAAAACACGATATTCACAAAACATGATATTCGCAAAACATGATATTTGCAAATTGTGGAATTAGTGGCCCGGGGGTCCAAACCACCCAGAAATAGGAGTTCCGCCGTAGCGGAGCTCCGTCGACACTGTTTAATTGATGTCTTGTTAATAATGATGTTTTGAGAATGTCATGATTTGCGAATTTGACGTTTTCCGAATATCGTCTTTTGCGAATATCCTGTTTTGCGAATATGATGTTTTGCGAATATCGTGTTTTGCGGATATGCTATTTAACATAATAATTACACAAGTAACTCTGCCTCCGAAGTTAGCGGCCCTGGGGTCAAATCCAAAGGCATTTGTGTGATGATGGTGGTGGATGTTTTCTATGTATTTCTCTAAGTGTATCATTATGATTATCATTGTCTCGTACGTATAGTACAGTACTAGCCTCGTGCTTAATTTGGAACTAGGTTCATTGTTCAAGATGTTCCATGGATATTTATTTATTTGTAGTTTATTAAGGCCTTTCAATGTTTGTCTCTCAATCTATTTATAATAAAAAAGAAACTGTCCAGCTGACTGGTCGATTAACGCACAGCCAAAACCAATGGACCTAGGGGCCTGAGAATTGGAGGGAATGTTCCTTGGGTACCCTAGGCGAGCACTAAGAATGGATTATTTAAATATCAACCCCCGACGTTAAGTTCAGTTTGTTTGAATTGTAATATACACTTTAATATTATTTTTATTTTTTTGGCTATAGGAAGGCACAGGAGCACTCAAGTCACCTGATAGTAACTGGAATTTGAGACCCATAGACATTTGAATTGTCAAGACCACAAATGCGTTGCAAACACTGAGGACCAAGATGGAATGCCTCTATGCTAGGAATTACACCGAAATATGCCACGAAACTCTAAAAGGATTCGTTACTAAGCATGTTTTTTTTCTAGAAATTAAAAGTTAAATTAAGGGCACATGCATTCATTTGTATGCTATTAAGTAAATAAATATCTGGCGACAATCTCACACAAATTGACCAAGTCCCAAATTAAGCTCTAGGCTTGTAACTATGCGTTTTAAACAACGATAAACATATTTATTAAAAGAAATACATACTTATATACATAGAAAACATCCAAGTCTCATGACCGTAAGCTTTTGACATGTTATCGTATTGTTTCATGTTTTGCCGTGTGGTTGCCGGGTTAGAATAGTGCCACTCGTCTTCCCGGGGATGTCGCAAGAGGCGACTAAAGGAATGAGGCCTTCTAGTACTGTTAGGATGGGCTTGCAACCCATCACTAACACACTGGTAAACATCTTAGCCTGTTTGAGCAATAAATGGTAACAGAAACTCTTTTTGTAGTTGTTGGTATTTCTGTAGCTCTGCCTACCCCACTCTGGGAATGAAGGCGTGATACTATGTATGTATGTATCGTATTGTTAACGCTATGATGATAATGTTCTTATTGACTTAATAGTAATGGAGGCCGAGTTAAAATTAGCACCATAACAATCCACGTTGAGACATAGTAGAATAAAGCCTCTGATCTCGATCCACGAAGTTCCTTGCCTTCTACTAATATAACGTACAATTGATTGACGCAATCGTTCAACGGCAACTTATCTGGGCCTCTATTCAGGTGCGTTAAAACGATATCGTGTTTGACACGTTTAAGAATCGTTTATGTCACAGTCGCCATTATTGTAAATGACATAAGAGTTATCAAAACGTTGACAATTACGGCATTTTATTACTTTACATTAATATACGGCATTAAGTTCGCCTTTTGTATATTAAGTGTATTATTTGGTGCAATAAAGATAAAATAAATAAAGCACACCCCTTCAGGGCCTCTATTCAACTGCGTTATAACGATATCGTTTTTGACGTGTTTCCGTATTGTCAACGTTTTGATAACTCTTATGTCATTTACAATAATGGCGACTGTGACATAAACGATTCTTAAACGTGTCAAACACGATATCGTTTTAACGCACCTGAATAGAGGCCCAGGGCTGGGATTCTACACGGTAATAACGATATTGTATTTGACGTGTTTCCGTATTGTCAACGTTCTGATTACTGTTATGTCATTTACAATAATGGCGACCGAGTCATAAACGATTCTAAAACACGGCAATCGCGATATCGTTATAACGCAGTAGAATCGAGGCCCTGAAGGGGAGCGCTTTATTTATTTTATCTTTATTGCACAAAATAATACACTTAGTATACAAAAGGCGAACTTAATGCCGTAAAGCATTCTCTACCAGTTGACCTTTGGGCAAAGCAGAGATTGTAGTGGCGGTGCAACATAAGGTCTAACTAATACACATACACTTACATATCAATAAGCTATAATAATATAAATACATACATTGCACTAAAAAAAATACATACATATATGATACTAGTTCTCGAGTTTTAGCGAGACAAACGAACAGCAATTGATTTTTATACAGGGCGTCCCACAGCTATGCCACATGGAAGGAAAGTACCTTGAATATTGTAGATGGAATATTTTACTGAAAGAAGACATTATTTTAATTTAAAAAACAATTTAAACTGCATTCATAGATATTTAAATAATTACATGGTTGAACCGGGAATCGAACCCGTTGCACTAGGTAAACAATTACCCTGTATCTTTATCATACCGATCGAAAGGCTTCATCATAAGGATTATTTTTTGTTAAATAACATAGTGTCAGAAATAAAAGGAAGACCATGAATTTTAACATTTGATGTGAAATTTTGTTCAGAAAAATGAAAAGCTGATAGATAGAGAGATAGATAGATTTAGTTTTTTTTTATGGGGTTATTTCAAAAATGTTGTTTACAAGAACCAGTATGAAAGTGTCCACGAGCTACAAACAATTTCCACCACAACAAGATCAAAAAATCGACAGGGAGCGAAATAATCAAAAGAGTGCGACTTTGTATTCAACAGGAAGGGACTCATTTTGAGCATTTGATAAATTGATTAATTTTGTATTAAAAATGTTAAAATTCATGGTCTTCCTTCTATTTCTGACACTATGTTATTTAGCAAAAAATAATCCTTATGATGAAGCCTTTCGATCGGTATGATAAAGCTATAGGGTAATTATTTTTCTCGTGTAACGGGTCCGATTCCCGGTTCAACCATGTAATTATTTAAATATCTATGAATGCAGTTTAAATTGTTTTTTAAATTAAAATAGTAGTAGTAGTAGTCTTCTTTCAGTAAAATGTTCCATCTACAATATTCAAGGTACTTTCCTTCCATGTGGCATAGCCGTGGCACGCCCTGTATACATAGATAAATGTATGATATATACGAAGATAAGCAAAAATTAATACAGATAAAGCCATCCAATGCCAATGCCAATTCTACCTACTAAGAAATTCGCTTTCGTGGATTGAGAATGCTGTAGATTACTTATGGCAAATATTTTGTATCAAAAACCTTAGTCTTCTACTTTGTCCCTACACATAAATAACATTTTACTATCAAGTATATAAACAAATATAGCTGATGTAAACGCGGCTTAAATAACTGTCAACTCATAAACATCCCTAAGACATGACGTAAATGTGTGGAAGGTAGCGTTCTACAAAATAATATTCCTCGCCTATATGCAAATTATTGAATTAATTAACGACTATAAAAGGGGCTAGATCATCCTCCAACCTCATACTTCTCCCATCGCCGCAATCAAGAGCACTCGTCATGAAGATCTACGCTGTCTTTCTCCTGGCCATCGTCGGTTCCTTGGTCGCAGACCAGGACCCTGCCCAAGTCTACTGCGGGCGTCGCCTCGCTGATGTCCTGAGAGCTCTTTGCACCAGCGAATACCTGGTGAAAAGGTCAGGGTTGAACCACTACGGCATGCAGCCTGAATGGTTCCCGGAGTACTGGCCCAGAGTTCTCCCGGTGAAGGCTCATGGAATCCACGGAGGCAGGGGCAAGCGGCAAGTCGTCTCCGAATGCTGTGACAAAGCCTGTACCATTGATGAACTGCTGACCTACTGCTAGAAGAATCAGGATCTGAAACTTAGAATATCTGGTGTCAAATGCATTCGATTGTTGAATTTCTAAATAAGAATAGTTAAGTTTTGTATTTGTTGTATTGTATTCGCCAGTTAACCAGAGAGATGGAGATCAAATAAATTGACAAACTTGTAAAATGACGTCTAATGTACAAAGCTTATCTTGAGTTATACATCGCACGTTCTGTTTTCTTGAATATGCATCAACTCGAGAGACAACAACACAGCCTCCGAACAAGATAGCCTCCGAAGGTTTGATCTGGTAAGTGGTACCCAAAAGCCAGCCTATGCGTGTAAGGGCTAGATTAAGGACCTGGTTGCTCTTGATTTCTGAATTCTTACATTTTCCATGTAAATTAAGTATTAGAGTATATTAGTGTGGTTAAGTTATTCTATAAACTCGCTATTTTCCGTGAATGATGTCTCCGTTTTTCTAAATAGTACATGAGCCAGCTTTTTATTTCAATCATTGCGGAAGGTAGTGATTTTTGTTAAGTATACTAATAGATTAGTTAAAAAAATTGTAATAATAGAAATAAATAATGAATATGCTTGCTTTAACATTTATTATTCCAAGTGTCGTGATCAGGGAAATGTAAGAAAGTAGAGTAAATTAATGTTTTCTTTTTCGTGTCTTATATTTACCAACCAAAAAAAAACTGGTCAAGTGCAAGTCGGACTCGCGCACTGAGGATTCCGTATTTAGTTCGTAACAAAATGTTTTCTATGCAATAAGGCTCATTTTTACAAATGCCTTCTAAAAAATTTTTTTTTCATTTTATTTTGAAATCGGAAAAATTTCACAAATTACTAATTTTTTGAACGGCATTGGAATTGGTCCAATCCGAGCTCAATCCGCGCCCAATGCACCGTTTCTAAATTTATGTAAATAATGGACCTTTCTAAAGTTTATATCTCGAGATTACGGCTAGTCCCGAGAATAAATGAGGCGTCATTATAGTTATAGTCTTCAGATTGGACTCGATTGAACACTGTGTTTAACTTCTAGATCGGGCGATGTGGATTTAGTTATTATTCGATAGCAAAAACAGATTGTTTTATGGCATAGAGAAAGCGACCACACAGCCACCTGATGGTGTGTGGGTCCTGAGACACATAAACATTTGCAATCTGGGTCTCAATCCTTAGACCAAATTACATATGCAATAATTTCACTTGACCGAATTTCAAATGACATAATAAGCCATAATATTCATTTGCCATAAAGGCATCTTTTCTGAAACCGTGAACTATTCAGAATTGTAATAAAACAAACCTAACCTGACCTATAGGGCTTTATACGATGGCATTTAAAAATTACCTGAAACGTAAATTGGCAAATTAAATTATGGTATGCGATATTAGGGGAAATGAAGGTTATAGCCAGTGACCATTATGGCAAATTAAATTAGTGCATATGAAATTATGAAAAATGAAGGGATACCCTTTCTACTCTTATTGCGTAGACATAAAGAGGTTTTTAGACGATTGGTGTAGGGAGACGCTAAGAGTACAATCATGACTTCAAATGCGTTGATGAGGGCTAAGATGGAATATCTTTATGTCAGTCACAGGTAAGATATGTTTAGCACGACTTCGCACAGCTTCCGACCCAAATTATAATTAAATTAATTAAAAAAAAAAACTTTAGTTCGTTTATTTAAGTAGGTAATATTTCGATGGATATCGATAGGTCTTTTGTATCACTTAGCTCAAATTGTATTTTTTACTGTTTGAAATTAACAAATTTGTCAAATGAAAATATCCCTACCTATTAATACTTTTAAAGCCTTATCAAGAAGATAAGAAGTTACGGCTAAATCAACAAGATGAGTCTGAGTGTTGATCCTTAGCTCTGTTGTGGATTCTAATTGCTGTTTACGGATGTGGTAGTTTATGGTAGTATATCTAATTATCTATCTTGCATTATCCTTGCTTATTTTACTCCTGGGTTAACTGGAAGACATCCCATATGGGATAAGTTCGCCTATGTGCATACATACATACATACATAATATCACGCCTTATTCCCAGAGCGGAAAAGGCAGAGAAAGCTGCCAGAAATACCAATAACGCTAAAAAGACTTCTTGATAATTCTATAACCACATTTACCAAAAACAGGCTAAGATGTTTACCAGGGCCTTTATTCAGGTGCGTTAAGACGATATCGTGTTTGACTCGTTTAAGAATCGTTTATGTCACAGTCGCCATTATTGTAAATGACATAAGAGTTATCAAAACGTTGACAATACGGAAACAGATCAAAAACGATATCGTTATAACGCAGTTGAATAGAGGCCCTGTGTATTAGAGACAGGTTGCGAGCCCATCGCCTAACAGAACTACAAGCCTTTTATTCCCTTAGTTGGCTCTTACGACATCCACGGAAAGACATAAAGTGGCACTATTCTAACCCGGCAACCACACGGAACCTTATTAAGGAGATAATCTCTAAGTTATATTTCGTTGTTTGACGTATGTTCGATCGTTCGTTGCTTGTGATTATTTTGTTTCGTGTCGTTTTCATTCGTTTTTATTCGAAACCTTGTAATTGGTTGCGCCGTTAAGGTGGGACAGTTTGCTAGCCATGGTGGGTTTTTCCCTAGGTGGTCAAAATATTATGATAAAATTGATGAAAATATGTCTTGTAATTGTTTATGTGCTATAAAGAGTTTACATATGTATATACATATCACTGAATAGGCATTCGCTGACAAGTCAAGTCAGTTACTTGCAAATATGATATAACACACGGCTGCGCTCGCCACTTCCTTATGGCGTGAACTTGGCTGGCCATGCTGCCGCGTGCCCAGTTTTTTTTTTTTTTTTTTGTAAGGTGAAGGCACACGAGCACTCAGGCCACCTGATGGTAAGTGGAATCTGAGACCCATAGACATTTGAATTCTCAAGACTATAATCTTAAGACTGCAATCCTAAAACCTCAAATGCGTTGCCAATCCTGAGGACTAAGATGAAATGCCTCTATACTAGTAATTTCACCGGTTGTCTTGTCCCCACACCGGAACACAACAATGCAAACACTGCTGCTGATTCTGCGACGCTCAGGAAATAAAGCTAAGTTAACAAAATGTATAGGATCGACATCAGTTGATGACAGATAGCGTCGCCGGCTTATGTCAACTGCATACATTTTGTGTCGATAGAAAACAAAAGCGTTAACAGCGTTTACATCTTCGCTATGCCCTAACTCGCTGTGAAAGCTTTGTTTCTATGTATCTTGACTTAGCACCTATACACAACAACCTCAGTCAAGTCTGGCAACGCGTTTACGACTCCGATAAAAGCTTTATAAGCTCAGCTTGTTAAACCGCAAATAAACCGTTAACGCCTACTTCTCAAATTTTATCACTTTTTGGCTTATGTTTTAGTACGTGTTGTAATGTGCAATTGACGCGAAATTAATCCTATCTTGTTGTTAATCTAGTCTTGTTGTATAGGCGACACGTTGGCCTAGTTGGAAGTGACCCGGCCTCCGAAGCCAGCGGTCCTGGGTTCAAATCCCGGTAAGGGCAGATATTTGTGTGATGAGCGCGAATCGTGTGCCAAAAGAATACGGCGGGTAAGTAGGGTCACTTGCAACAAACTTTAGGCTAATTAAAACTCATCCTGCCCACTTTTTTTAATTATTTTTTAAATATTATTTCGATGTTTCCAGAAACTTCACAGTTTTATTTACATATCTTTTTTTATAAAAGTCGCAGTGACAAGCTATTTTTTTTTTCTCTAATGTTTGCTTATTCTAAACTATTAACATCTTATTTGCATTCACATAGTAAACGAAAAAAAAGATATGAGTCAACAAAGTGTGAAAATTAGAAAATAAAAGTCGTCAAGCTCATCTTTACGGCGCTGATGGTCTTATCTGAAGCGCTAGTAAATTCACTTCATATTACCGACGTGTAAAAGAGCCCCATGGGGGCCTATTTACTGAATAAACATTTTGATTTAGATTTTTTGCACAATTATAATAGAAATAGGAGCTTCTCGGATCTTCCAATTTCACAAAAACTTCTTCAATTCATGACCTCTCTAACGGTATATCACATGTCTATTTTCTGGCAAAAAATTGGCTTAACTCTAAAATGATGGTTTACATCACCTATTACTTCTTTGAAATTAAGTGAACTTACTCTCAGGGATTGTAAAACCGGTTTTATTTAATACCTGTATCTAGATTGTCAAATTATTACCGCTAAAAAATAATACCTATATTCGAATTAGAGGTATTGTTGTCATTCCGCTTTTGTTTTTATCGCTATGTATTCACTATTAACAGTATTAAATACCTGTATTCAATACCGCTATTCATTGTACCTGATAAGTGAGATGTCAATTAGTCTTTAATGAACTGTAATTTCAGACTTGTCTAAGGCGAGTCTAAGTTTTTTGTAAGAGCACCGAAAACATTAACATATACATACTTAAACGAGAATATTGACACTGACAGGACCAGAAAAACCAGTAATACTGGTTATGGTTTTTAGGGGTAAAGTATCAAAAAGGGGTATTGTTGTCAATTGTCTAAACCGATAATAAACTTGAATACCGGTATTCATTATACCGCTAATAAGAGCTTTAGCGGTATAAATAGTGAAAGTCAATTATAACCGGTAATACCTCATTTAAAACTGGTAGTCAGAATACCGGTAACGATCCCTGCTTACTCTATCAAATAAATAAATAAATAATAAATGCTCTCAATAAAACAAGTTATTTTGACAAACAATTATAAAAAAAAACAGTAAAAGTTATCTACAATAATAAAAAACGGTAATAAAAGTCAACATTTATTTTCACCGCTAGGTAATTATTCTTTAACGATATTCAATACGCAACTTACGACTAAAAAGAACCTATTCATTTTTTTCCCGACTTCATTGCATAATAAATTACCTAATTGAACAGCTATTCATTAAAAGTTAGCTAGGTATAGGTTTGTGGTAGGTAGGAGTCTTTTTGTAGTTGTTACTATTACTGTAGCTCTGCCTACCCCACTCTGGGAATGAAGGGGTTGTAGTATAGGTATGTATCTATTTAAGGTATATAAGGTATTTTTATTTTTGCTGTGTCATAAAAACGATAAAACAAACAACCGTCTTTGGTATGGTTATAGTACAAACCCAAAAGAATAATTAAGAAATTGTCAAGTGTGAGGTCACACTGATTCGATTCGAAATCGAATTCATAATGCAATTTTATAATACCTACTGTGCGGCGGTACATAACCCTCGGTGCGCGAGTCCCACGCGCACTTGACCAGTTTTTATAATACTTAGCACGGTTTTTTTAATTCTGACAAAAACAAACGGTATAACCGCGAATCCTTTTATCCTCTCCCGAAACTAAAAGCACACTTAACTCCACAAACTCAATTCAATCAATATAATTCCATTTTAATGTTAATTAAATCCAAACCGCATAGCTTGATCCAGTTCCCATTCACTCAATTGAAGAATTTCATTCAATACGGAATAATCATTCGTTATCTTAACCATTCATTTGAACGATAACAATGTTATCCACTTTACGTGCTATCTGGTAGATTCGAGAGATAACACAGCTATTGGGGTTGGGATGTTATACTGATAATTTGAAGCACTTGAATTGCTTGGTGGTAAAATCAAAGTAAAAAAAACAAGTATTTTCTCAAACTGCTCGGAAATATGAACATTTTTGGTCTGGTTAAGGGTCAGAAAACTACACTTTTGTTACAGGACTACACACATAACATTGCCTTCATTCCCAGAGTGGATAAAAATACATAATTATCTTGTGTTGCATTTCAAGGTAACTATTTCAGTTTACGTATTACGTAATTTGCTGTGTAAAAATTAAATAATCACGGGACAATCTCACGGTTCACGGTTTATGTCACACAATTTGACCTAGTCTCAAACTAAGCTCTAGGCTTGCACAATGGGTACTAAGTATACAGCGATGAACTTACTTATATAGAGAAATAAATACTTAAATACATTGAAATAAACATCCAAGACTCAGGAACAAATACTCGTGCTCATCACACAAATATCTGCCCTTACCAGTATTTGAACCCGGGACTGCTGGCTGAGGCAGGGTCACTCCCAACTAGACCAACGTGCAGCCTATGTGAATGACAATCGGTTAAAGTCAATCAAAGGTGTTTAGTATCTTATTCTTCGCATATTTTTAATCCGGATAAAGTTTAACTAAAGAGGATGGCATGCACGTAATAAATGATTAGGAAGAAATTAATTTCATATGCAGCGTGACTTCGATTTCGTATCAATGGTTTTTTTCTTTTTTCTTTTTTCTTTTCTGTCTAAGGGAACTTTGCCTCTTCAGCCAAAGTAGGGCGATAAAAAAGCGATGCGTGCGAATTTATACTTTATATGACTTAACTTATTTAATTTAATTTTCTTAGCTAGGCACAATTTGTTTAAATAATCATGTGTGTGTAACCTTCCGTGGTCTCACCTGGTGGTTCCAACGGAAGATCAGCGCTGACAAATGCCAGCGTTATGCTGAGTTGGAACCATTTCGTGACTACATTTTTCTGGTGCGTATTTGTCTGTTATTTGTTAATGTTTGTCACGAATAAATGTATTTCTTTCTTTCTTTCTTTTAATGGCACCAAATGCACGGGGTCTGATAATCATATTTACTCAAAACAAAGTCGTAACTGTAACATCTTATTAAGCGCTTCCTGAGTGATGAAAGTGCGAAGCGATTTAATCTATCCATCTCATTCAAAAGGTCATACATACAAATTAAAAGCTTAAGCATATTCAACTCTCTACCTTGTTAATAAACTGACATGATGCAATAAAAGTTTTACAGCTGATTGGTGCTTTTTATTTCTAAAAAGAGCAGAACTGTTTCTTAGGTCAAAGGGTACATTGGCCATTAAATACCCATAGGAATCCCAACCTTTCATTCTAATGAATAAATACGCATGTGCAATGAGAGTTTCATGACAGATGTTACTTTTGGTACTAAAATATCAGTAGTTTGTCTTTTCAAGCCAAATTGTCCCAATTCAGTCTGGATACATGCAATTGTGACTCTATTTGTTAGCTTCTTATGTTCTGAATTTGAATGAATATTCAGATGGACATTGGACGCTGGTTCCAGGGTAGAGTTGTAGATCGTTGGATCGTGCGCGTCGATAATCCGTCGATGAGCGCCCGCGCAGGCGGAGGTGCGAACGCCGCCGGGCGGCGTAGGCGGCACGCGATAGAGATTTAGGGATTATGTTCATGAGAAAAGGGGTTTTTGTTTCTTTGTTATTATCGCTGACCTCGTTTAAATGTCTATGCTAAATAAAATGTTAGTATTATATTTTGAAAAATTCTTTGCTATTATCATTTGGTACTTAATTTATATATTATTTTCCATTTTTTTTTTTAACTAACATACTTTTGTTACCAACTGTGCTTCTAGCACTGATAATAAAGTTACTCAAAAAGACCAGTTAAATGAATCTAAAATTGATAGATCTACTATCAGCCCTCGAGGAGTTCCTAGCCACCCTTCGTCACCACCATCATACCAGCTCGATGGTACTGTATTATTACCATCTGATCATAGCCTCTTCCGCACACCCAGATACTGTACGATATTTTGATATAAATCCTATTAATATTATAAACGCGAAAGTTTGTAAGTATGGATGTGTGTTACTCCTTTCACGCAAAAACTACTGGACGGATTTAGGTGAAATTTGGATTAACACATAAGATATCTTTCATATCGCTATGCCCACGGGAACTGATTTAAACGCGTACGAAGTCGCGGGCGGAAGCTAGTAAGTAATAAGTATCAGGTGAGCATGCTGGCCACCTCATTCATGGTGCGTGAGCAACGCAACCCATAAAATACTTTCATAATCAAATTTTTTTCATTCCGCCATGTCCTGTCGCTTCTACCAAACGTCAACTGCATAGCAGCGCCGGGGCAGCGTCCAGTCACGAAAGATGACTTTTAATAGCGAGATGATGGGCTCAAGCCGCTGTCAAATTAAATGGATCGCGTTAATGTGCTACAAATTATTACTCTTCTCAACTATGTGGCTACAAACAATAAGTGGTTCAGTTCGTTTAAACTAAAAAAGTGTTTATGGTCACTAATAAGAAGAGACTCCTTTATCGGGATATGGCTTTTATCGTACGATAGTATAGCTCTTATGTTAACGTATGAGAGAGCAGTTATAAGAGATATTGTGCTGTACTTAATATCTCTAGTACAAAGAAGTGTTTACATACATAGGTTTGAGTTTCTTGCGGTGCTTCTTCTCAGCAGTGGTCTCCTCTTGGGAAGCGCTGTTTGAATTGAGACGTGTAAAAGTGCCCGTGCGGCTTACTTACTGAATAAACAACTTTTATCTTTTAAGGTAACTGACGGGCTTCGTTAATAAACACTTTAAAGTCTTATTCTAATATCATACGATTATAATTATAATGTTGCAAAATAAATCGTGCCATTGCCATACATATAGCAGTGCTCGCATTTTTGTGTTTCGATTTCGGTATAATCAACCGGTGAAATTACTGGCGAAGAGACATTCCATCTTAGTCCTCAGGGTCAGCCAAACATTTGCAGTGTTAGGATTGCAGTCTTCAGATTTGTGTTGAGAATGCAAAAATCTCACTTACCATCAGGTGACATGTGAGCTCGTTTGCCTTTTCTACGTAATAAATAAAAACAATGTTTAGGCCTGGTTTAATTGCCACAATATTGTAATTACCATGCAAACCCACACTCATTTGCGTTCAAAAATAGATATCCAGCACGAAACCAAAGCCCTATTGAGTAGACGTGGGTGGAATATATTTCCCGAATCAAAATTAATTGTTTAGATTCATATAGAAACACATCTGCGATGATTAAATCAAATGAATAACAGGAAACAAACAGACAAATCGAACTAGTCCTAGCTCTAGGCTTGTACTATGATTACCTACTGGATAAATACATCCTTAAATACAAAGAAACCATCCAAAACTCAAGAACAAATACTCACGCTCATCACACAAATATTAGCCCTCTATACAACTGGACCGCTTGCTTCGAACGCAGTGTCACTATCAACTCGGGTAATTGCGTCGTCCATTCTAGGGCTCTATTCTAAACTGTTTGAGCTCTAACTCTCACGTGAAAAAGTCGCATAACGTACTCAAAATGATAACAATAGAGAAGCAAGGTGGGCTAACTAAGAAGAAAGTCCTTGAAGTGGTGGTCCGAATGGTTTTTAAAAAGCAGAAATGTCTAAATGTTGGATGTCCCGTTTCTTTTCACTCGTCATTCGAAACTAAAGCGGGGTAAATTAACAAAGCCAAACATACTCCTTTGTTTTTGATGGATTTATAGAAAATAGATCCTCAAATTAGCTGACTACGGCGAGAACACATAATCGTTTTACATTTTTAAGAAAGCAACATAGAACGCCCAACCCAATGAGTTGCATTCCATCTCTATTGTCTCAGTTCGTAACCTTTCACATAAAATATAATAAGCTAGTGTGCCCCCAGCTTTATGCATGGAATTTAGTGTGGCAACACCTCGTTAATCTATCTCAGGCATTATCTTTTATGGAGAAATTAACGGATTCATTCTTTATGATATTTTGAAGTTTTGAGGCGATAGCAATATCGTTCTTATTTTAAAACATCAACGTTTGTTAGTTATTTGGCCTTTGTCCAGGGTCTGTCCTTATCACTTCCATCATCTTATCACGTAACCCACCGCCAAGGAACAATGTTGGCAATGTAGGTGTGTCAAATATGAAGTGCAGTTCATCAGGCCACCTCAAGTAACATCTCAAGTAGGCGTCCCTGTCATAGATAGCGGTCTTTAAAAAAACCTGTCAAATTTCAAGCAGACAAGGTCAAATGTCAAATCATCCGAACACTTCATCTTTAACTTTTAACGGCACATTCAAATATCATTGTATTGTTAATATACATATTTTTTAAAGTACACAGGTTGAGTTTTAGGTACAAGGGGAATCTTTCGTTTGTCTTAATATCGTTTCCTAACGCATCGCGAGTCCGAATTATCATTTGTCCTAAACTGGTTTTCAGCTGAGTCGATCTATTCAGGGTTCCGTTTACAAAGGGTAAAACAGGACCTTATTACTAAGACTTCGCTGTCTGTCTGTCTGTTTGTCTGTCTGTCTTTCTGTCATTTAGGCTGTATCTCATGAATTATCATTAATCCTAAAGCCATAGATAAACCCAGGGAAAAGCCAATACAGTGATGATTCAGTGCCTTTACCCCACTTTGGTTTAGTTCATATTGCTTTGACATCGTTGTCATATTGCTGAGGTTATGATAGCTCGTGAGTGAAGCGAAGTAAAACTTCTTCTTTCTGTGCCTCACCAAGTAGTGGTGGTGGGCACTTGTTAGTCAGCTCCGCATACTTCTTCAAGTCTTTGGCGAGGTTAAAATTTGAATAGCTTCGCGGCACTTGCGAAGTGAATAAAATCTGTTATGACGTTATCAATATGATGACAATATCGAATCAAAATTGACTAATTGAAAAAGGACCTTTTAGACTTTCTTGCAGCGTTTCCTCTCTGGTCTTCTCCGAAGCGCTAGTAGATTAACCTCTATATTACCGGCGCGTGTAAATGAGCCCTCTTTAGCCAATTTAGATACTAAATAATGATTAAGAATTTTGAATTTGGAATGTGGAATAGGTGCCCTGAGCAAAATTGACTCACACACACATTAGCGGTGAACATCAATTTGTACAATACTCTATGGTAACACAAATAAAAACATGGAAACGGAAACCTATAAGCTTTATTGTAAAAAAGGCAAAATGCTTATTAATATTTTCATTACTTCAATGCGCCGCCACCTTAAAAACTTTCCAACTTGGAGTATTTTGAATGGCAACATTTTGAGCGATTCGCGTTCAGAAATAATGAATTGCTCATTGTGCATTGAAAGTCGAAACAGTCCCGTTTCTGAACGGACAATGAGCCTTGCCAGAGAATTATGAGCGTAAGCAATTATACATTAAATGCCAGATTTAATTGATTGAGAATTGGAGGGTTTTAAATTAAGAATGTTTTCGTTCAGAATTCGTTGGTAATTTAAGGATGGAAATAATTATGTCTTGAGATAATTGAGACATTTCATTGTAATTATGTTTAACTGCGATTTTAAATAGGGTTTGAAGAATGTCTACGTTTGCCGTAGACTTCATCGATTTGGGTTATTGTTCTGATTTAACTTTAGACAATTGTAGTAGCTTGACGAACTAATTATAAAGTTAGAATATCATTTTAATGCAGCTGCTCAAGAAGTGGTACTTTTCGTAGCTGTATATCGTGCGGAAAGTTGCATTTTTTTAGAACTAGTGTTTTATTTGTTTTCTTAGCTGCACATGGTGCGGACAGTTGGCTATTTCACACTTGTGTTTTTTACTTTTTTTTTTTTTTAATATATTTTTTTTTCAACTTCCAAGCCGTGCATCCAACCAAAGAGTTTGCACGTTCAGCTACTTTTGGATTAGGTACGTCATTTAGTATTGAAACTATACGTATAGGTAATTTAAAATTACATAAATACGTACACGAATAAAAATATCTAGGTAATATTAAAAAAAAGCTCTCATCCAGATGGCTGAATCTGAATTAGTATTACGAATAATCGGATAGTTGAGTATTAAGGTAGATTCACCATGCTGAAGACGGACCCAGCCCAGCACGGCGTAATGTGAATCCACTTTTATGCGTAACCGCTGGTTAATAGAGTATTTTATGCTTTTTAATTTTTAAATATAGATAATTAAATTACTTTATGCCATTTTTTTTCTTTGATTTGGCTGAAAGGTCATAACCGTTGTCATGTAATAAAATCTGTGTCAATTACAAGTAAAATTGTCTCGTATCGTTTTATTTACTGGTTATTTATGTTTGATTGATATTTTTTGGCAAATGAACTTAAAAAAGTCGTTTGATACACGTGCGGAACTGTCGTTTTAACTTGTCCCGAGTCTTATCGAGCCATGGACTCGGGACCTCGGGACTCGTGTAAAAAGACAAAGTTTCCGCACTTGCATCAAAATGTACAAACACAAATATTTCCGTCTTCCGTTATACCTACAATCATCTGTATACTTAGATCTAGAAAAAAAACAGATTCGTTAACATTTACCAAGAACCCTATCTTTCCTTCCGCTGACTGATTTAAATTACTTAAAGGTTGCGGTATTTGTGTGTGGTAATAAAACGAACTCGGCAACGATTGAGAACAAAATTAACGCACACAGTAGCATATCATTGGGTGTCAGTTGCGATCAATCTATTCGAACATACTTACACCCACGTGAGCCAACGCAAGGGTAACGTGATTTAGGTGTAAATGAGACAAATGGTTGTTTTATTGAACGCCATCTCGCGGGTGAGATCATACAGTTAAATCAATTTGGGGACGCTGTTTGAGTTGAAGTGATGGAGGGCTGGCAAGCATAATCAACTGCAGGATACTAAGTATCTATCATTTCAATCGAGTAACAGAAAACTGGTGTAGAGCGAGATCGACCCATGTACTGAGACGTACGTTCCAAAAAACCTTATAGTAGTACTCAGTAGCAGATCCGGTTTTTACAAATAAAACCACCCGCCAAGCAACAGTGTTCGCATTGTTGTGTTCCGGTGTGGGGATAAGACAACCGGTGAAATTACTAGCATAGAGGCATTCCATCTTAGTCCTCAGGGTTGGCAACGCATTTGAGGTCTTAGGATTATAGTCTTGAGAATTCAAATGTCTATGGGTCTCAGATTCCACTTAACATCAGGTGGCCTGAGTGCTCGGGTGCCTTCTCCTTAACATAAAAAAATAAAAAAAATAAAAAAAAATTAGGATACCTATAGACTGTTAGGCAAAGTACAGGACATGACGTTTCCTGATTGATTTATATTAGTTACCCAAGAGGAGTATGTTGAATGAAACATTATACGGTTTCTGTCGTAATGTATAAGGGAATAAGGGCTTGTACTGTTAGGCGATGGGCTTGCAACCTGTCACTAATACACTGGGAAATATCTTGGCCTGATGAAGTAAAATGTGGTTACATCAAGAAGTCTTTTTAGAGTAGTTGAAATTTCTGTAGCTCTGCCTACTCCACTTTAGGAATGAAGGCGTGAGGTTATATATATATGTATAAGTGGTACGAGAGAATAGCAGATAGTATCACGAAGTCTAACCATATGCCTCATGTTATACTACTTATAAATTAATTGTGTTGTTCCTAATCATTAAATTATTTGATCAATACTTCGTAAAATGAGACGTTCAAATTTAACCATAATAATTTGACTATCATCTCTTAGATTCGTCAAGCCCAATTTGTCATAACTCCACACGCCGATAACATTATCGCCCGCCGCTCGATCCGTCACCCCGGCCGCATTACTCATCCTTATCTATAATTTATTCCATCTAATTTATTTCGAAGACGGTAAGAATTTTGAAATTGGAAAACAATTGGGCGCCATTTTTTTATTTTTAGGAAGTCGTTAAGACGTAGATTGTTTAAAAAAATATGGAGTCTACCCGCGACAAATAATGAATGATTTCGAAACATTAACTGATTATTTTAAGTTCAAGTTACAATCATTCTTATCCAAAGTGCAATTTTACAATCTGAATTCTTTGAGTATGAACTAATATTACTAATGGTCAAGGTAAATAAACTATATTACGTATCGTTTAAAAAGTTTTAACAACGTAATGAATTCGTGAAGACCCAAGATTAGTAACATCAAAACTTATGGCCGTATTAATAAACTGATCTCGACTGTAACGATCGTCGCAAGATGCATCAAAAATGACCGTTTTTTAAGGCTTGTCGTTTACTTTGACGTAACTTGTGACTGGCGTCTCAGCCGGGATGAGTCTATTAATACGTCCCTTAACATATTTTTTGACATTACCGAAATAACCATTGCACATCCGAAGGCCTCTATTCAGGTGCGTTAAAACGATATCGTGTTTGACACGTGTAAGAATCGTTTATGTCACAGTCGCCATTATTGTAAATGACATAAGAGTTATCATAACGTTGACAATACGGAAACAGGTCAAAAACGATATCGTTATAAAAAAATAGAAATAGAAAATATTTATTCAACGCACAATACACAACACAACAAAAAATAAACATATGAAAAACAGAAAACATTGTGTTGAACAGGATCCCTCTCAGCAGTTAAATAGAGGCCCAGGTCATGTAACTATTGCATATCCCCTATAGTATAGGGGATATGTCACAAATTTCCAAGCAACAGTGTTCGCATTGTTGTGTTCCGGTGTGGGGATAAGACAACCGGTGAAATTACTAGCATAGAGGCACTCCATCTTAGTCCTCAGGGTTGGCAACGCATTTGAGGTCCTAGGATTATAGTCTTGAGAATTCAAATGTGTATGGGTCTCAGATTCCACTTACCATCAGGTGGCCTGAGTGCTCGTGTGCCTTCTCCTTAACATAAAAAAAAAAATGACTTATTTAATGTCATACAAAAAATGTAAGTGTCATTTCATTCTAAATGCATAGTCTTTAATGACGCATCTTGAGACGAGCGTAACAGTCTATTTAGATCAGTTTAATACGGCCCTTAGAATGATGAGAGATACTTACCATACTTGCCCTAGGCGACTTGCTTTCTTCATTGTCTATGGCCGAGCCTATTGCCGTCTCCTCAAACTGCACTTAACAAGTGCATTGGGCGGCAGTCAATGCACCGGCGGTCGATAGCTATGCATATTGTAAGCTTCAGCCGACGGAGGTCAAAGGAGAGAGAGTATTGAATAATACCGAAAGGGATCGCCATTTAGCGTTAAAACCTGAAACATTTTCTTGTTAAAAGTTGCCAAGACGAGATTAAAGGCTGTCCCAGAAGTAAAGTGACAATTTTCATAAACAAAATTGTTCAAAGAAAAACATCTAAAAAAGGTTAAATCAACCCTAATATCAACAGTCAATGTTAAATCTTTTAAATAAGCCGGGAGTCACGTACTTTTTCGGTTGTTCTCAACAATAAACCAAGTGGAACAAGTAATAGATGAGAACAGACTAGTTCTATACTAGGGTGATCGCACCAGTGTTGGACACTTTAAGCTGACAGGCACCAATAATGGACACTTTACTCTTAATTCAAAGATCATAAGGTTATAAATTGATTGTCGCAAAACAAATGAATAACCTTTATTGTCTGTAAAATAAAGAGTCAAGTGTCCATCATTGAACCTTGTCCATTACTGGTTCGATCACCCTATGAATGTCACGGAAAACGCATACGATATATCATTTTATTGAAGAGGAATCTAAAAAAACAAGTATTACTACTCGTAACAGAATTATATAATGTTTTATAAAAACAGAAAAACGAAATTTTAAGTACATAACAGGAGGACTACGTACAGTTGCGACTGCTCAAAGTATAAATAAGATACCTAAACAAGACATTTGATCAAATATCATTGACATCTGTTATTGTTACAGCAGAAAAATCTAAGATATCAAGATCTGGTATAACCAGGATAAGGGCTAAACAACCAGGAATTTAAGATTTTGGAATATTGTTTAGGCAAACGTATGTATATTAAAGATCAAAACGAGCACGGTAAAATCGGCCGTAAAGTTTACAAAAAAACATATAAAGTTGACATTATTAACGTCGAGCCTGATTCCTGTCGATAAAAATTGCATTACTGGCAAGCGATATTTTCTTGCTTTTTGTCGAGGTAGATAGATATGGTCGTTATGTAAAAATACAAGCGGAAAACCCCAAATCTTTCACTGTATTTAATTATTGGTGGACCAGATTGGCCAACACTGTAGCTTCGAGATCTTGAAAAGCTGTGATTATTAGACAAGCATCTATTGACCATAAAAAAAATGATAATATAGTTGTAGTAGGCGTCTATTGAGTATAGTTTATTTTATGTTATTAATACAGGATTTAAAAAAAAAACCTTTAATTTTTAAAATATTTATTTAAATATTTTTAATCTAATATTGTCTTCTATTTTACTTCTGGGACAGCCCAGTACTGTCAAAAAGTTAATAGATCTCTTATAGAGTCAAGCTTCTAACACTTCTTTCAATAGTTTCTAGCTTCAGGGTCTTGATGCATCAGTCAATTTGTTCAAAATTGTTAAATATTGTTAATCATTTAATTATCATTTTTATTTTGCAGGTGGTAGGACCTTATGCAGGGTCCGTCCGGATCGCTACCACCATCTTATCCATTAACCTACCGCCAAACAGCAGTGTCCGCATTGTTGTGTTCCGGTTTGGGGATAAGACAGCCGGTGAAATAACTAGTATAGAGGCATTCCATCTTAGTCCTCAGGGTTGGCAATGCATTTGCAGTCTTAGGATTGCAGTCTTGAGAATGCGAATGTCTATGGGTCACAGTTTCCACTTACCATCAGGTGGCCTGTGCGCTCGGTTGCCGTCTCAATGCCATAAAAAAAAATAAAAAATAACATTACACTTGAGTTACTTTAACGTGGTTTAATTTCAATTCATTCATTTCACCCTAGAGCACCCTGCCCCACGGTTTAACCACAAATATGAATATATTGTCTGTCGGTATGTTTACTGATTTAGGGTAACGGCGGGCAAGTTTGATTAAATCTAGCGCTTTGATCACTGGGGTATGGTCGCCCCGAGAAATCGCTATTGCTTGTGTATCTGTGGTATCGTATCTCCCAAACGGATGCACCGATTTGGACGCGGTTGTTAAAGAAAGCTGTTTTAATCGGGATAGTTCTTAGCTAGGTTTCGAGCCGCTTAAGAGATACCCTGGTTACTATGACACGCCTAAGAAATTCAAATTAGGATGAGTAAGGGGTGCTGCGTGTAGCTATAGCAGTTACACGGTTCTGTCTCAACTAAATTGAAAGAAAGATAGAAGATAATAAACACAGTTATTCGAAACAATCACATACTTGCAGAGGTGGTAGGACCCTGTGCATGTTCCGCCAGGATCACTACCACCATCTTATCCATTAACCTAACGCCAAGCAGCAGTGTTTGCATTGTTGTGTTTCGGTGTGGGGATAACAACCGGTGAAATTACTAGCATAGAGGTCTTAAGATCACAGTCTTGAGAATTCAAATGTCTACGGGTTTCAGATTCCACTTACCATCAGGTAGCCTGAGTGCTCGTGTGCCTACACTCCTTGCCATAAAAAAAAGCTCTGTAAGAGGGGGCAGCCATTTTATCGCGGGCTTTTATTCATAAAGTACATACATACATTACATCACGCCTTCATTCCCAGAGTGGGGTAGGCAGAGCTACAGAAATACCAACAACTCTGAAAAAACTTGTTAATAATTCAGTAACCACATATTGCACAATCAGGCCAAGAAGTTTACTAGTGTATTAGTGACAGGTTGCAAGCCCATCGCCTAACAATACTACAAGCCCTTATTTTCTTTACTCGCCTCGTACGACATCCACGAGAAGACATGGAGTGGCACTATTCATAATTAATAGTAATAAAGTAATAAATTATTCGTGAAGTAATTGTATTTATTCAGTTTAGTAAGATTACATTAAAAATAAAAGTGGACAAAATAAGTTCTTATGGTTTACGCGACTATTCAAAACAGGGATGTAAAAGGCAAAAGTAAATGAGATTTCAATTTATATGTTCTACTGGATTGCATGCAACAAAAGCTTTGCTACGTACTTGTTACCACTGCGTTATTTTTTTCAACTAACCCGACGTTATTCCTCGTTACTAATTAGTTCGATTGTTCTACCTTAGTCACACTAAAGTGGCTTATGTGCTTACAGATCAACCTATCTACCGCATCTCTCGCTATGCTCATTGTCACAGTTAACTTGTGTACTTACTACGTAATAAAAAAACCGGGCAAGAACATGTCGGACCATGCTCAGTATAGAATATAAAAATCAACAAGTAATAACTAATTTTCTATTTAAAGTCAATTGGTGCCGTCTTAGATGATTTTAGAAGGTATAAACACTTTAATCGCCTGTATCTCAAGAACCAATGATGTCTACTTAGTCGTGATAGTTTCCCTTTAAAATTCGTTTTATTTAAGTTTTTTTTCAGATTTTTTGTATTTGTAGTTTTGGCTGTAGGGAGGAGGGGGGGGGGACAGAGTCTTCCAAAAAATAGCGCTTTAAAGCTTTATATTTCATAAACCAATTACTTAATCGGATAACTGTTTTCACATGCACGGAATATTTTTGAAATACCTATCCAACGACACCCAACACTATAGGGTAGACGAGAAAAAAAAAATACATCCTCACGTTACGTGTAGGGGAGGTACTGTAAAAAAACTTACATTTTATTGTACCACTTTGTTGGCGTGACTAATATGCATATTGATGCCAAATTACAGCTTTCTAGTTCTAAAGGTCTCTGCGCTAGGCTGCGGACGGACGGACGGGCGGACGGACATGGCGAAACTATAAGGGTTCCAAGTTTGACTACGGAACCCTAAAAATCGATAGACACCTAAAGGGAATGAATGGATCAGTAGTTATTTTAGTTTTTATAGTTCGTAACTCCGTTTGTTAGTAATTAATATTATTCTATTTGTTTTATTATGAAACATCAAATAAACGTTACATCTATGCATCTAAATTTATAACCTCTTAACCACTTCTAGGAAGAATATAAGAAATGGTCTTGAAATAAGACCACACGCAAAATATATTTGTACTTAAAGCACATTAAAACCGAGATAGTTGGTGGTCGGCAATTGTAATGTCGTTCTAAATCAAAACGTCTTAACGACTACTTAATAGCCGATGTATATTAAATTCTCTATGCTTACAAATATGGTTGACTTCGTAATAGGCGGTTTGTAATTGACGACCTTTTTTAGAGCGTATTGCAGTGGACCACAGGCGACTTTAGCGACCCCTGCCGCGCACCCTCGCCTTTTAGAACATTTTGTTTGTTTTCTAACTTCTCTTGCTTTTTCGTAGTAACTTTTAAAACCCTTAACGCGATTGGATTCCACGCTTTCAGAGTTGATAACTCTTGAAAGATTATTTAGCCAACTTTAAAATATCTACATAAATACTAACATTTAAAAAAAAGTACCTATTTAAGTCTTCGTAAAAACAATATCATGATCTCGTCCTTTGTGTAGCGAAAGTTAGTCATACAAATTATGTGGCTAACTTTCGTCACACAAAGGAATCGATTAAGTTTTGTTTTAATTAAGTCCCTTAAGTATGTATTTTTTTTTAAAACGTTCCTAATTCCTAAATTAATCGCATAAAAATGTAAACGTAAATTAAGCTTAGAAAACAGTTGTCTTCTGTTTTTAATGCGGTAGGTGTTATACTTATTCTCCCAACTCCCAGATCTTTCATTTTGATAAATTGGTTAAACTTCTCGTATTAAAAAAACCGGCCAACGCGACCGAGTCGTTCTGTTACCTCGTCGAAAAATAATTTTATTTACCAACATAAACAGGAGAAGGTTACATTATAAAAATACATCATTAACAGTGGTTTATTCAGTAGAATGGGATTGAGACTCGGCGAGATCGCTGATTTTCAGTCTCCAATCATTACTTAAAACTAATTATGTACTAAATGATCGAGCAATCAATAAACAAGGACTGTGTTGATGTTTACAGGGCTGGGATTCTAAAAGGTAATAACGATATCGTTTTTGACCTGTTTCCGTCTTGTCAACGTTTTGATAACTCTTATGTCATTTACAATAATGGCGACTGTGACATAAACGATTCTTAAACGTGTCAAACACGATATCGTTTTAACGTACCTGAATAGAGGCCCAGTCTGCGTATACGGTAAAAAAAAAATATTTTTATTTTTCCTATAGTTACGATGGGCTTTAACCCAAAAATATGTATGTATTCGTTACAATAACAATTTTTAGCTTGCAGCAATACTAAAGTCAATGCCGGCATCTGTTTAACTATTTATTGGGCAATTTTTAATCTTTTTTTTTTTTATTATGTGTACTATTCTGAAAAAAAATTAAGTGCAATACCGGTCATGAGATAAATACCTTCAGCCCGCTGAAAGACAGACGGACGGACGGACAGAGAGGGGGCATTGTTATAGAGCTATAAAAACTGGTCAAGAGCGAGTCGGACTCGCGCTCCGAGGGTTACGCACCGCCGCACAGTACGTATTAATCAGTGATCGGGGAAAACGGTGCAATACTTTAACAAAACTTACATAACGGCCATGAAAATATATATCTTTGTCAAAAATACGTTGAAAAAGTTTCCCGTATGGGGTTTTTTTTATTATTTCCTTGCTTATTTTAGTTGTTAGTAAATTGCCCGTATGATGCCCGTGTGGTTGCCGGGTTACAATAGTGCCGCTCCCTGTCTTTTCGTAGATGTCGTAAGAAGTGACTAAGGGAATAAGGGCTTGTAGTACTGTTAGGCGATGGGCTTGCAACCTGTCACTAATACACTGGTAAACACCTTAGCCTGATTGTGCAAAATGTGGTTAATTATAAATAAATAAACAAATCACACAAATTGAGCTAGTCCCAAACTTAGCTCTAGGCTTGCACTGTTATGGGAACTAGACAACGATAGACTTACTTATATAGATAAACTAGCGACCCGCCCTCGCTTCGCTCCGGATTAAAGTATTATACATATAATGAAATGAAACAATAAAAAAAACCGCTATCTATTACGGTTCAAAAGATACACCTCTTTAAAGGTAAGACAAACGGACAGACAGCGTAGGCTTATTAACCCTTAATTTGGCAAAAATTTAAAAAGTCGGGAATTCAAACCCTATTTAAATATTGGACATTATCAAATTAAAGGTTCAATAGGGTCCCGTTAAGCTCCGGACACGGACACTACGGACCCAAATGATAAATCTATGAGAGTCGTTCTTTTACATCTACAAATTACTTTATAATCATTGTGCGTATGTGTAAAGTACTTATCATGTATTTAAAAAGTTCGCAATTACGCTCTAGAATATTACCACAAACATAATAAACGATTAAAAGTCCTTTGATGATTCTACTTCAAGAATTCATTTAAAACTAAACGTACAGCAACTCGTAAACGATAGTCTTAGTACGGCTAAATCTACTGTCCCAACAAATAAACATAAATAAAACAAACTCGTTTGTACCCGACTGTACTCTACCCTTCTAAGCAAAAACGTCGTATCTAGCAAAGAGGTAGTACAGCATTAGCAACCTTACTCCTAATAGGCGACGGTCGAGTCTTTTAGTTATAGAATATCAGATACGATTTACTGACTTGGAACGATAGTATTGCTCTAGGCGTCCACTGAACCAGACATTTCATTACCAACAACCAATACAACAAGACCCGCGTTCACATTTAACATCCATATCCAGATAGATCTCTTTAAATTGGCCACTATTTTAATATAACCAGTGTAGCAAGATCCGCGATTCACCTGAATTGAAATTAAATGGAGGTTTAAGTTGAATTGGTGAAGGATATGCATGTAATCGAGCTTGTCAGTTAATTTGCATGGTTATTAGTGTTTATTTAATTTTGCGTTTTATTGTTAAAGGCTTTATTATGTGAGATTAGAGTGTGAAGTTGGAATTCTGCATTTACATACTATATTTTTTAGTGGCAATCGGCTTTCTTCATAATTTTATGTAGCCCGGGTGACTGAATAATACTGTTAAGCAGGTGCGTGCGTGCACGCATGCGTGAATGCGTGCATGCTTCCGTGCATGCGTATGAAATATAATATTTTACACCAAATTTCACATCAGTCAATGCGTTGAACCGTTACGATGACTCAAACAAACACACATTCATATTAAATTAATGAATACTTACATCAATATTCACTAATGTGGAGTTATCTAATAAATAAGCCAGTGTGTTTGTCGAGTTACTAGTGCCACTCCATGTCTTCCCGGGGATATCGTAAGAGGCGACTAAGGGAATATAGGCTTGTAGTACTGTTAGGCGATGGGCTTGCAACCTGTCACTATTACACTGGTAAACAACTTAGCCTGAATGTGCAAAATGTGGTTAATTATAAATAAATAAACAAATCACACAAATTGAGCTAGTCCCAAACTAAGCTCTAGGCTTGCACTGTTATGGGAACTAGACAACGATAGACTTACTTATATAGATAAACTAGCGACCCGCCCTCGCTTCGCTCCGGATTAAAGTATTATACATATAAACCTTCCTTTTCTATCACTCTATCTATTAAAAAAACCGCATCAAAATCCGTTGCGTAGTTTTAAAGATTTAAGCATACATAGGGATATAGGGACAGAAAAAGCGACTTTGTTTTATACTATGTAGTGATATATACTTAAATACATAGAAAACATCCAAGACTCAGGAACATATACTCGTGCTCATCACACAAATATCTGCCTTTACCGTGATTTGAGCCCAGGACCCCTATAGCTCCGGAGGCAGTGTCATTACCATCTAGGCTAGCGTGTCATCAAACAATTATTTTAGAGTTGTTGGTAATATTGTAGCTCTGCCTACCCCACTCTGGGGATCAAACCGTGATTTAGCTAATAAATTGAAAAAAAAACGTAAGTGATAGATATGTTTGGATCGGTGCACCTGGCATTCCAATAAACTACCAATTCCAATAACTGCCTACCGCATTAGCAGTCAGGCGTGAACATATGTATGTTCGTTGTCTGATAAATCACTAACTATAATACCAAGTACAGCTAATTCTCCGTATTACCTTACTTGGTTAAAAGCTAAACCTAACTTAACGTTGTCCGTCATCTGTCTGTCTGCAAAGTCTAGTAATTGCTAGCAATTGGCGTACAAGCCCACGTTTAAAGGTAATTATATCTTAGACTAAGTAAATGTTTACGTAACGTAACTTAATGGCTTTAGCAGTTCGTTGGCATTTAAATTCTTCAACTTTACTGTTGAATTAATTTGTCTTCGTTGAGGTCTTTACATATATCTTAACTAAATAAGGTATTATGCGCATTTAAATTCACGGAGATGGAGGGATGACCAACAAAATGTAAGAATATTACTCAATTTTAATTCAGTACCTAATCAATAACGAATGGTGTGGTTACGTCATGAGGTCATGGTACAAAAAAAATACATACAGTCGAACATAGAATCTCCTCTGTGTGCGTGTTATTTTTAATAATAATTATTTATAACTTTATTACCTTGTGAGTAATGTAAATTTTGTTATGATTGAAAAACCGGCAAGATCTTGTCGGACCATGCTCAGTGTAGGGTCCCGAAGCCGTTAAGTACTACAAACATGAAAAATCATCAAGTAATCACTAATTTTCTATTTAAAGTCAATTGGTGCCGTCTTAGATGATTTTAGTAGGTATAAATATTTTAATCGCCTGTATCTCAAGAACCAATGATGTCTACTTAGTCGTGATAGTTTTCCTTTAAAATTGGATATATTCTCTTTCATTTAAGGTTTTTTTCAGATTTTTATTATTTGTAGTTTTGGCTTTAGTGACGGGGGGGGGGACACTTGAGTAACAAAAATTAGCGCTTTAAAGCTTAATACATATTTCATAAACGGATTACTTAATTAAAAAACTGTTTTCACAGACCTTAACCTTTTATAATATTTTTGAAAGACCTATCCAACGGCACTCCACACTAAAGGGTAGACGATAAAAAAAATACATCCCCACGTTACGTGTAGGGGAGGTACACCAAAAAAATTTTTTTTTACTTTTTTTGTACCACTTTGTTGGAATGACTAATATGCATCTAGGCTGCTGACGGACGGAAGGACGGACGGACGGACATGGCGAAACTATAAGGGTTCCTAGTTTGACTACGGAACCCTAAAAAAATATCTTTTGCTAGAATTTATTGCGGCGCTTCTTTTCCGCTATGATGATATGTCTGACGTGTAAAAGAGCCAAATATTTTGAATATTGAATTTGTTAAAATACTTATACTTATACTTAGTATTTGTTTGTTTGTTTGTTGGAATACACTGGTAAACATATTAGCCTGAATGTGCAAAATGTGGTTACAGAATTATCAACAAGTTTAAAGTTGTTGGTATTTCTGTAGCTCTGCCTACCCCACTCTGGGAATGAAGGCATGACGTTATGTATGTATGTGAATGAATTTGTTGAATTCCTCCCTTTTTAAGTCAAAAAGATTTTCAAGTATGAATGGAAGGTCTAACAAGATATAGATATGTGTGAAGATTGATATCGTCGATGAATCTGCTGAACCGCGTAACTAACAAATTCAATAAGTTGCAAAATGAGCCTTACTGACTTACTTGTTAAGGGGTATTTTGCAACTTATTCAATTTGTTAGTTACGCGGTATTGCAGTTTCACCGATGATATGCGCCGTCCGCAGATCATTGCGATCAGGGCAAAGAGATGATGAATTAAGAAGGAGAAAAATGCGACGTCGCCAGTGCAGCTTTTGCATAACGACTTTTTACCATCGTAAGATTACATAGATAGTGACGACACGGTGGTCTAGTTGAGAGTGACCCTGCCTCCGAAGCCAGCGGTCCTGGGTTCAAATCCCGGTAAGGGCAGATATTTGTGTGATGAGTGCGAATATTTGTTCCTGAGTCTTGGATGTTTTCTATGTATTTAAGTATTTATTTTTCTTATAAAGAGTATGTTTATCGTTGTCTAGTAACCATATTTCAAGCCTAGAGCTTAGTTTGGGACTAGGTCAATAGGCAAATTGTGTGAGATTGTCCCCTGAAAAAAAAAACATAATAAGTATTTTACTCTTATCACCAGAGGGCGGAATTTGTCATGGCAAAAATTGATATGTCATAGGGATAGAACGAAGTATTTTATCGACTATCGACAAGTAGTTCTGGTTCACGTAGCACAAGATCTTTTACCAAATAGAATTATACCTCCTATCGATACATTACACTTGGCAAAATAATTTTCCAATATTAACAATGCCCTCTAGTAGCGGTCTTTTAGATTAATATAGTTTTTGGTAAATGTAGGTGTAGTTTTCATTATTATTGTATAGTTCTATGTCTTAGATTTAGCTTTATTTTCATTTGTTATTTACCGTTAATAAAGACAAAAATAACATAAAATTTACAAATTAAATCCTAAAACTTCACGTATTGATGAAAACAATAACTAAATGCGAATCAATAATGACATTTACATTTTAATATAAAAGCAAAACTAAAATAACAAAGAGATTAGTGATTACACAATATCGATAACTGGAAAAGTCGATAAAGCAAAATGTTCAATCCCTATGACATTTCAATTTTTGCCATGAGAAATTCCGCCCTCTGCTTATCACCCATCCTAAACTGAAAGCTAACAAACTTATTACGAAAATAACATCAACAAAACCTAAAAGTTAGATTTCTGTCCCTCATAATTTGCCCACCCACTACTTATGATCCTAACTTATCTTACAGATACGCACTTTCAGATACACTTCGACCCCTTTAGTATCTTTTGTGCAATTAAGTGTAAGAGGGCTTACACACTCAGTTGTTCGATGTTTTTCCTTCACCGTAAGAGCATCGGATAGTGTACTAAAGTTAGAAAAACTCATTGGTGCATGGTGACCGCGGGGGTTCGAACACTTCGAACTCGGTACCTTACGATCACGAATCGACCCTCTAAGCCACTACTCCAATATAACAACGCTTGACTATAGCGATTGCTGTAGCATCTACGATAGGCAATCTCTATAAATACTACTGGTAAGATCCTCAGCAGGAACGAGCTGAATAATTTAAAGAAAGACACAATGCGGCGTCGGTCCGTTTGTCGCTATTGTTCCGTCTGCGGTCATATTTCGCTGTATCTGAGCAGACAAAGGTAAGTACAGTGTTTCTCTGTGCTAAAGCTGAACAAAGGGAACATGTAAATATATGTAATCTATGTACAGTCAGCCAATGTGGTCTACCAGCGAAAGGTTTCGTTTGCAAGCTGTATACTCTATAACTGTTACATAGATAAGATCCCCGATGTTTATTCATTGATTTATTTATTGATACATAATCAACAGCAGATTATTAATTCGCCATGCAATGTATTAGAAATAGCCCATTTAAACAGCAATTAACTGTCACTTACATCTTCGTTTCAACTGACAAGGTTTCAAGTAGGTACATTGCTGCTCGATGGGACCTTTAGAAATTAATTGCGCTCTATGTATTAGAGAGTTATTAACGAAATTCCACGTCTGCATGACTTGAGCATCGTTCGTCTGGTTTTTAAATGTTTTCTCGTATTCCATTTACGCACTGTAATAAGTATTTATTTCTCTATATTATTTTACTATCAATAGGCATACATAATTATATATAGGCATATGGAACTCAAATTGTAAAATTATTATTGTATTGACATTTATTAATCTATGTATACCTATTGATTGACATCGGATAAGTGACCATTTACTAGATATTTAATTGTTGTTGTTTTGATTATTTGAATGTTATTTTTGTTTTCTTTGATTATTAGTATTTATGTCGACAATCTCAATGTAATTTCATATTTTTTGACATTTAATGCATTTTATATTGTAATATTACATAGATTAATAAAAAAACTAAACTAAACTTAACTACATTATTGTGTAAACTAACATCTATGGACCATAATAGAAACTTTTGTCTGATAATAAAAACTTTTGTTTTTATATACGTATGTTTATCGCACAAGCCTAGAGCAGAGTTTGGGACTACGAGTAGGTCAATTTGTGTAAGATTTATCATAATTAATTATTACAATACAATACAAATACTCTTTATGGAAAACCAAAAAAAACAGAACACGGATTATTATTCAAATTACCATACTTTTCCTCCACTGCCTTCATGTATTTTCTCCATTTTCCGTACTGTATAATCTACCTTCTTCTTGCAGCTAGGTCTATAGCTATAGAATACTATAATAAGTGAACAGTGCACAGTGACTCTTTCGGTAGGAAGATCGTGTGTGTCCGCAACTCGATATGCGCGCGCGCCGAACGGGTTCCGCGCTGAATATCGCCAAATATCCGATTACGCGCGGGAGCTGAATATGTTTTATATACCATTATGGAGTTTAATATTTTCGCTACCTTAGGACTTTAACAAAGAATAAATTACGATACAACTTTTTGCAACAAGGTTTTTGAGTGGCCTAACTATAAATGAGTTCTGGGCCTCTATTCTACAGCGTTATAACGATATCGAATTTGACATGTTTTAGAATCGTTTATGTCACAGTCGCCATTATTGTAAATGACATAAGAGCTATCCAAACGTTGACAATACGGAAACGCGTCAAATACGATATCGTTATTACCGTGCAGAATCCCGCCCTAAGTCTCTGCCATAGCATTGTTGGGCGTTTTCCAAAAAAAAACCTATAGTTAAGGACTACAGTTAACAACGGTAACATTTCCATTACGTCACCAAAATTAACTATTACTGCTTTAAGAGAAATAGTGGTATCTCAGACAAAACTCCTGTAGCAAGTTCGACCATATTACTAACAGGTGAGGTTTGAATCTGCTATGCTTATTTATTTTGATATACCGCCTATTGGCAGATGGCAGTATATAAAATTATTTGTAATTTTCGTGAGGTACTTTTTAACTATAGGTACCTTATAGGATCACTTTGTTCTCAGTCCGTCTGAGTATCAAGGCCCTTTATCTCGGGAGCGCGTGGAGGTATCGAATTGAAATTAAACCCACATATTTACGTCTATTGTCCCTTCAAACTGTGAAAAAATAAAACTTCTAACGCTAACGTACAAAAGATACGGCCGTTTATGCCGAAAAAAACGTACATTTCGACATTCACAAGGGAATCAATTATGAAATTTGGCATGAAAGAAAGTCTTAAAGCACACGTAAAGGAAAAAATCCGTAAACCATAAAATTGTGTACGGAACCGTCGGTGAGCGAGTGAGATTTTGATACAGAAATTTTCTAATAGTATTTCCGGTGTTAATTCGTAAATGTCTCCTTTTGACGGCAAACGACTTGAAATGACATCTCGTAACAATCCAACTGGTGTAACCTCGTAAGATAACTAGTCACAGTAGTGACAACTCGTAATATTTATATTTTACTAACAACAAAAACAACACACAACTTTGTTATGGTGAGAACTAGTAATTTTTTAAACCAGTTTTTCGTGCTTTCTGAAATGTTTGTCAGTTTGTATATACAAGGGGTCACATCTAGACCGACGACATGTGATCCAAATTTCAGCCCATTCTGGTTCAAAATAGACTTACGGGTCACACAGATTTAGGTTACCGTCTTTCCTGTGGACACACCGAAAGTTAACCTTTTTAAGGCCTAATTTTCTGGCTAAGCCCATTCCCGTAAACGCCGTCAGGACTGCTTTAGACCTATCATACAAAAACAACTTATATGCACACAAGCTTTTAACTATTGGCCACAGGAGACACAAATTTTGTTTTTAAGAGTGTTTATGACCCTTACAAGATTTGAAGCGGAAACTTACAAACATACATACGAACAGTTCAAGTTTAATAGAGCTTGTAAAAATGAAAATCTAAAAACTCTTCCCGAATACGCTCGTGGCCGTTCCACAATGGTCCAATAACTCAATAATGAAGATTTCCGTACGGCCGCGCCCACTGTAGATGGCCCGTCATATACTTAATTGGTTTTAACTAATTTATCTGATTATTTACGAGCGGGGGTCAAAGTGCTGTATTAACTTTCTTGGAGTAATAAAAGGTTTGTGGAGTTCTGTAAGAAACTATTATAGTTAAGGGTTCTCGATAGCTAATGAATATAATTAAATAATCTTGGTATGTTTTTTTACCGTGTTGCTTACATGTAATATAATTATGTGTTTGTACTTCGTAACTTATACTTAGGTGCTTGTCAAAGTCAAACCTAATTACCTATATTTTTTTCTGTTAACAATTTTTCTCGATACCGTTTTCGAGAACAAAGAAGTGAATTTGTTAAAAGAATCTCTTGGTACAGTCGAAGTCATAAAATGTTTACACTTTAGTTCCTTTCCTTGTCACTTTCATTCACTGAGACAATTTCATACATTTATTACTTCGACAGTACATATATACAAACTATAGTATTTCTGTAGTCTGTGGTACGAACAAAGTGTTTTTTTTTCACTTTGCACTTTCTGCCGAGGCAGGTCAGCTGCTGATCAAAGTAGCCGAAGATACCTAGCCACCCCTCCATAGAAAGTTTATATGAAGGGGTCATATAAACTTTCTATGCAGGGGTGGCTACGTTTCTTTGCAGCTGACTGTACTATTCTCAACTACTGCGAAGAAATAAATCATTTTTTAATTTAATTATTTACATACCTAATTAGTATGACAAGGATCTGTCATAAAAGTGAGGTTTTCTGTCCCCAAACCAGACCAAAAATGATATGTTATATTTTTATTTTCGTCTAACATGATTTTACTTTTACATAATTTCTTAAATAATGTAATTTAATTTTATGTAAATGATATATGTATATAAATATGCTTGGTCCGAAATAAAGATTAAATTAAATAATTTAATTTATAACAATGTTTAAAATCTCTGAACCCGATGTAATTTTTGAAAAATCCGTTTCTGATAGAAAGCTACGACTATTCCAGGGTGAGATGGGACACGTTATGTTACCTAAGTCGTGAACAAAAGCCAGTAGTCTAGTCTAAAATCAACTTCCGTATACTTAGAGACCTAGTACTATCAATATCGCAATCAGGGTAACCTAACGAGCCTTCATAAATCAGACCGTTCATAATAATCACTGTTGAAACGTTTAAATCAAAAATAACGTAATGGCCAATAGCACTTACGCCATTCTGATTATTATTACCATGTTATTTTGTAGTATAATAAATACAAGACGAACGTAAACGCCGACCACTGTAACGTCTCTTTTGATTTGAATTGAGAATACACAAAATGGCCACAACTCAAAAATAAATGCCAAACGATTTGAAAATTTATGAAAGTAGAGTTCTGATTTAAATGTAACAACGATTTATTTTGAGTTGTGTCCTTTTTGAACGGAATTGTCAATGACTGTAATTGGCCTCAAGAACGTCTCGTTAGAGCTCTAGTTGTTTGAGAAAGGCGTGGGTGGATAGGTCAGTTTATAATGGAAACAGAATTGAATGTCTTTAACAATCGATATAATTTTAAACTACTTTTTAAAAGACCTAACGTAATAAAGGAAATTAGAAAAAACTTTACTAATCGCGAAACTAAGGATGTCGGTTTTGTTACCAAAATACAAAAACAATATTTTGCGGTAAGTAATGAAATGGACGAAAACTAACGTTATTTTAGGAATATATCAGAAATTGCTTCAACCCACCAAATTACTTATTAATCAGAAGGACCTATGTACCATTTTTGCATATAAAGCTTCCTAAGTTCCCTCTTCTGATTTAAGTAGACCTACAACAAACCAACCACCAGTTAAATGCTATGAAATACATCGAGAAATATAAGTTAGTAACATTTTCATTACATAGTCAGCCTTGCAAAACATGATACAATCTGTTAAAATTTTAATACCTTTTATATATACTCTTATTTTTATTCAAATAAACAATCCATTCATTCATTCAAATAATCATTCATTCATTAATTATTATCCTACGAAACATCGCCTTGATTATTTACAGAAAACAGTCAAGCGCTCAAATTCCTGCTCTATCAAAATATTATCAAGATTAGCTCATCCTTCTTCACAAAAAGGAAGTATACTTAACGTAGCAAAAACTCCTGTTTTGTTACCGATGGCAAAAACATCTGGTTGGGGGCAAATTGACCGTGTTACGGATTCACTGCAACTTGAGCTTCCGCAGAGCTTTCTCTTAAGTTTTTTGGATCTGTTGACTTTTTTTGCCGTGGTGGCCGTCTGTGACGCACGTTTTTTAGGGTTCCGTAGTCGAACTAGGAACCCTTATAGTTTCGCCATGTCCGTCCGTCCGCGGCCTATTTCTTAACGTTTTATGGAAAGCATAGCTTATTGACATGGCTTCGTGAGCGTATTTTTTTTTGCGTTTGAAATTAAAAACAATAGGGGTAAAGATAATGTAGACGAACGACCGCACTCAGAGTCAAGTCGAAGTACTTTAAGTACAAAAAGCTATCTCAAAAAACAACAAGCATGAACTAATTTTCTATTTAAAGTTATTTGGTGGTGTGGTTGCCGGGTTAGAATTGTACCACTCCATGTCTTCCCGTGGATTTTGTGAATAAAAGCTTGTAGCACTGTTAGGCGATGGGCTTGCAACCTGCCACTTATACACTGGTAAACATCTTAGCCTGACTGTGCAAAATACGGTTTCAGAATTATCAAACAAGTTTAGAGTTTTTGGTATTCTGTAGCTCTGCCTACCCCACTCTGGGAATGAAGGCGTGACGTTATGTATGTATGGTGCTTATCTTAGATGATTTTTAGTAGGTATACACACTATAGCCGCCTGTATGAGTATCTCTTGATAATTTTCCTAAGTTGGTTATACTCCTCGTATACGCTTTCATTTAATATATTGGTCAGATTTTGAATTCTTGTAGTTTTGGATGTAAAAATTACACAATTCGAGTTCAATATTTCCTAAATCCTCCTAATCCAAAAAATACACGTTGGTGCATATACATACTGTTTTTTCAAGAGCTATACCATGGATACCTCACTCGATGTCATATCGTCACTACTTTGAATAAATCTCGTATCTCATAATTAGTGATGTACGATTTTAACATTAAACATGAAGAGAAATAAGTTTGAAATCGTACACAACGAAAAATGAGATACGAGGTTTTTTTCAAAGTAGTGACGATATGTAAAACAACAAAAAAAACTTATACAATATATAGTAGAAGTAGTAGGCCCCTGGTCTGGTGTTATAGACGCGGGACAATGTCACACAAATTGACCTAGTCCGAAACCAAGCTTTAAGCTTGTACTAGACAACGATAAACTTACTTGAAATTGATACTGAAATACATATAAAACATCCAAGACTCCGGAACAGACTCGCACTCCCCACTGCACCGTGCGCTTACACTCCTCAAAGACACTATGGACAGGACAGCACAGTACAGATTTTTTTCAACTCTGAGCCTAGATTCCTTGCTTTAGCCAGCCGTCACCTAGAATCTATTGTAACACCAAGCTCAGTTCAATAAATGTACTTACGTACCTAGTATTTGTGATTACGTTTAACTTATTTTTTTGTAAATATTGTTTTTCCATGATTTGATTAACATGTATGGCTTGATTGTAAGTGTTAAAAAAAAAACTGCTTTTACCGGGATTTGAACCCGGGACCGCTGGCTGCCTATGAATAGGCACGGTCACTACCAACTAAGCCAACGTGTCGTCACATAACGTTTACTTTAGCTAATTCTATGTACTTTAACCAAAGATATTAAGGCGCTTGAATATGATGTTGTAAGTAGCCCTGTGTATTATACTAGCTAACTTAATCACCTGTATGGTATTAATTATTCATGCGAACGTGTTTTTTTCTCCTGGCAACCTCGAGCGGGAAATAATGATGCGAAGCGGGTGTGCTCGCTAATTAATTGAGTGTTAGTTATTAATGACTCGATGATACGTTCATTAGGGAGTCACGCAGATTTAATAATTATTTTATTTATTACTATAAACAACACAGGTGTTGTAACCAGGGTGTTGTATCATCTATTCGATCTTAAACCATCTCGTTATCATATCTTTAATTTTATGGTTCGTAGCTCTAATTATTTAGACATCATTTTTAATGATACTGTATGAGCAATATGATAAATACGAATAAAACAAATTAAATACGAATAAAATCCATGTGTTAGCGCTTTACCTAGGTGCTTACTTTTTTATACTCTGTGACGTTATCCGGTCTTATGTCCATTTTTACCATATTAACTCTTAGATACACAGCAAGACAACCCTTCTTAATACGCGGAAAATAACACCTTCACCTTGGGAAGTAATCACTAATACCCACCAGTAGTGTCATTTTCTCCAACACGAGTTCCTATTGAAAGGTCGATCGAGCGAACAAGTTTAAGACTGCGTTACCACCGTTTTCTATTGCTCAAAATGTATGGTATGACAGTCGACCACGTGCTTTATCGAAACGCACGAGAATGTCATCCCATACGTTTTGAGCGATACAAAAGAAAAACGTTAGGAGCGTTTGCATCTTGGCTAGGGCCCCAGTAGGGCTAGACAAGTTGCATTCGATAATCTTTAGCGATTATGTTACGATAGACAAATGTATGGAATTGACGTAAGCCACCGAGATAGTCACGTGGTACTAACGTCAATTCCATATATAATTTTCATTCGAAATATAATCGCTAACGATTGTCGAATGCAACTTTTCCAACCCCACTGAGCCGTTAGAAAATTTCGTATCCGCAAAGTATATAAATCATTTGTAGGTCAATGCATTCTTTTCTATAATAAATCACCCGACGCAGTTTTAAAGTTACCATTTTCAGTACATAAAAATTACTTGAAAAAGTCGCTAATGTCTAAAGCTTACTATTGGGTCGAGGATTATCTAACAGACAATAATGCTTGGCCTAAAGATACCTAACGTAACAGCTTAGTACCTATCTAGTCTAGGGGACACGGTTTCTGTAGGAGAACGTATCGAAACTTTATTTCTATTCTTTATTCTATTTCATTTAGTTTTGCATCGTCATGGGTGGGTATAAATATAATTATTATTTTATTTATTTGCTCTTGTGTTTATTAGAAGTTTCTACACTTTTTCCTGCTTAATTACGCATGACATATATAAATTTATATTTTATATTAATTGATTTATATAATGCTAGGTTAAGTTCTATCATTGTCACAAGCAATATAAAAAAAAATACTGACTGTTGGGTTTCTTGTGCCGCTTCTTAGCAATGGTCTCTTTGAAGCGCTAGTAGAGTTTTGACGTGTAAAAGTGCCCGTGCGGCCTACTTACGGAATAAACAACTTATATCTTTTTTATCTTTTAGCTGTTCGAGGTAGCGGAGCGGTGCGCGAGGAAAAATTCCACCAATAGGAGAGCTGCGCTGAGCGAGACAAGGAATTCTATTGGTGGATTTTTTCCTCGCACACCGCTCCACTACGGTGCATAGCTCTGGTGGAAACGCAGCCTTAAGCTACCTAATTGAGAATGCACGCCCTAAATTGACGACAGGATTTTGTTACGTCAGCCAAAAGGTGTTTTGGCTGACGTTGTGTGAGCTTAAATCCAGCCAAGCTGTGCTCACGCCTTTTTCATTTCTCATTTAATGAAAGAAACGATTTGAATTTGAATTTTGAATTTTTGAAAATAAACATATAATAAACATATATTTTATTTTATTTTGACTATTATTTGCTGAGAAAATATAATAAATAAAATAAATAAATAATCACAGGACAATGTCACACAAATTGAGCTAGTCCCAAACTAAGCTCTAGGCTTGTACTATGGGTACTAGACAACGATAAACATACTTATATGTATAGAGAAATGTATACTTAAATACATAGAAAACATCCAAGACTCAGGAACAAATACTCGTGCAAATCACACAAATATCTGCCCTTACCGGGATTTGAACCCAAGACCCCTAGCTTCGAAGGCAGGGTCACTCCCAACTAGGCTAGCGTGTCGTCAATATTATTAGTCTTTGCGACTAGTGGTCGGTATGACGTCATTTAGTTTTTTCAAGACTGGCTTGGAAAAAACTTGTGGCGTTTCTATTCTTTAGCCATTAGCAGAAAGTTTACTTATTGTCTCAGTCAATTTATGATGAAAGTTTCTGTTCCTAATTGCAGTTTGTATGCCCTGATACGACAAGTTAAACTCGCCGGTATTTAATTCGTCCGTCGGGTTAAAAAGCAAGCTCTCGCTTCTCTAATATAAATCGCATCTAAATAAACTATTTAGTGCCTATGATAACTTATAATTACAATGTAGGTACCTTATGCGAGTATCATAATTACGTCATGCTGTGGTTCTGTGGTTTTTGTCATTCAGAAAAAGGAATTTATGAGTTAATCAGTCAATATGTATGACGTAATAGTATCATTTTCTTAAGCAAATTGTACAGGTTCTTATCTATGTTATTGGCTCAATGACCTAACTTAGTGACTTAGGCGCATGATATTAAATATTATATAGAAGATATTATCATATCACCATGTCAATTTTTTAGAGGTGTTTTATCTAAAAATAGTCCAGTCATCTGGATCACATCGATCGGATGCCTTTAGTTTATTTTATACTCTGCCCTGCTAAGCCAAATAGCAGTATGTCAAATAAGTCTCCTGTAGCAATCAAAACCTTATTACTAACAAGAGAAGATTGAATCTACTTTGGCAATTGAATCTGACATACTGTGTTTTAGCTTAGGAGGGCAGTACTATTTCCGTCTTCTTGATGAGACGCTTCCCAAAACCATAAAATTCCAACATTTTTCGTAGTAAGCTCCATTTCACACCAGGTCCGACAGCACAAATTTACATTTACCGCTGTCAGAAACAATAACATTAAGAATTAGTGTGAAAACAGGTTTGTTTCACACGCACGAATAAGTTTGTCCGGCGTTTCTGCTGCCCAAAAGAAAAATGCAAAAGATGAGTAAGGACTCCTTGTGCGCTTACTATCTTTTGGTTTTGGGCGCCAGATTTAACGTCAGGTAATCGCCCATATTGGAATGTCAACCATTTTTTTTTAAATCGCTTCAATGGACCACGAAATACGACAGACTCTGTGGCAACAAAAAGCTTTTCGAAATGACTGGCCATTCATAAAAGTTTAAAAACCGTTCCGATTTTAGAATCACTACTACGTGAACTTGACCTTAATGAGAACGAATTAGAGTTCGATTTGGAGTAAAATACCAATATATTTTTTTTCCAAGATGAAGACATTTAAAGTTATTTTAAAAATGCAAATGCAGCTGTATTTTAAGGTACATATGATTCAATTTGGGACGCTCGATGCACTTTTTTTTTATAATACATCTTGCCAGTTTGTTTAGGATAGGGATGTACCGAAGCGTCACATTAGTTTGACGTTCTTATTATCGATTTAAATTCACAATGGAACGATTATAGTTTGGCAAAGAATGCGACATAACCTTTATTTAAGTATTGTGGCGCGCCCGTAATATACGTAATTCAAAATTAGAACAGTTTATTTTACTCGTTCCAGATGACAGCGTATAAATATTTATATATGATATCATGATGATGTACGTATAAGACTTAACCGGCGTAATCCTTGTCTAATACTGAATGCGGTTTTTGTGTGTAGTGATAAAGACACAATAATGAATCAGAACCAAACACGTCAATTGTGACGAGTGTGAGAGAGATAGTCATAGTGTTCGTGCTAATAGACACGTATGCAGAAGCATAGTTGAAATGACTATCATAAAGGGAATACCATCTGGTCATCAGGGTTGATGCATTTGCAGTCTTAAGATGCCGTCTTGGGTTTGCTGTCATGAGATTGCATATTTCTTCTCTTATACTTTTCCAAGCTTTTTTTTTTTTTTGTTAAGGAGAAGGCAAACGAGCACTTAGGCCACCTGATGGTAAGTGGAATCTGAGACCCATAGACATTTGAATTCTCAAGACTATTATAATCCCAAGACCTCAAATGCGTTGCCAACCCTGAGGACTAAGATGGAATGCCTCTATGCTAGTAATTTTACCGGTTGTCTTATCCCCACACCGGAACACAACAATGAGAACACTGTTGCTTGGCTGGTGGTTAATGGATAAGATGGTGGTAGCGATCCGGACGGACCCTGCACAGGGTCCTACCACCACTAAAACTAACTATTAACTATAAACTATTTTAGGCTATTAACTAAGTATATTTATAATTTTTATCTCTGGTGTTCGGTAATGAGAGTTTCCATATCTCAATGGTGGGATGAAACACTGCCACTACTTGGTAACTGGTTTTTATAACTCGTTTTATTTTAAAAATCGTGTCAACAATATAATGAAACCTTATTATTTCTGTATGACAATAATTCAGACTTATCAATTGCACCCTCCCCTACAAATATCTCGGGATGTAATTGATCACTTATTAATCTAATATAGTCGACTTAACAGCCATAAGGGATCTTAAAAAGCATTTCGAGTTTGGGTGCAACAATGCAAAACAGGTCGTTTTAGAGCTTAAAGCTTAAACTTTAATAAATAATAAATATCAGGGGACAATCTCACACAAATTGACCTAGTCCCAAACTAAGCTCTAGGCTACTACGGGTACTAGACAACCATAAACATACTTATATAGAGAAATAAATACTTCAATACATAGAAAACATCCAAGACTCAGGAACAAATATTCGCGCTCATCACACAATTATCTGCCCTTACCGGGATTTGAACCCAGAACCGCTGGCTTCGGAGGCAGGGTCACTCCCAACTAGGCCACCGTGTCGTCAGACATATATATATATATGATGTAATCAGATTATTGTCAAACAAAAGAGATAACAATCATAAAAAGACAAAAATATAGCAGGGAAACAAAGGCAAACTTATCCCTTTAATCGATCTCTTCCTGTTAACCTTTGAGCGATTTATTTAATCATTAGCGACCCGCCAGCGGCGTCGCCCGCTGCTATATTTTTTTCATGCCATTTTTTTTATAATTTTTGTAAAAAATATTTTTTTAATAAAAAGTATCCTATGCTACTTCTAGTACCTCTCAGGATATGTGAACAAAGTTTCATGATGATTCGTCAAGTAGTTTTTGCGTGAAAGTGTAACAAACATCCACGCTTTCACATTTATAATATTAGTAAGGATAGTATAAATAGAAAAATGCGTCATCTTCGGACCCATAAGAATTTCTGTCACCTATTACAACTAGGGTCGTCCATATGCGACAACCACGTGACGCGTGCGCGTTGCTCAATACTTAACCAAACGCGGCAACGTCGTCGCAGCCCCGACTAAACCGGCTTGGTCCGCCCTGTTACGTTTGCTTGTGGTAGCTCGCGGCGCGTACGATAGCGATACGCACACATGCAAGCCGCGCGATATACCTTTGTTTGACGATGAACGTTCTATTTATACGTGGCATTAATGCTTCCACTTACCTGCCTTCCATAATGCATTTAATATCAAATAAACATAAGTCCCGTGCGCTCGCGTCTAACGGCTTACTTGAACAAACAAGCAGTCCTGCGTTCCCGGTGATGCTAACCACGTTGTATCTTTACGAGCCTTTGTCTCGGAAATATCCTGATTGTCTGGCGCTGGTCCGCTACAATAAGAGCACTTCCGGGATGAACGTGGAGGAATATTACCTTTAATAATGTAGCTAAGGTTATTGTCGAGGTTTCCGTTGAGTGGGCAAATATGTCTGCAGACAAGGCAGTGCTTTTCATCATCGAACAAGATGCATATCTTGGGCCCTAGCCAAGATGCAAACACTGTTAACGTTTTTCTTTTCTATCGCTCAAAATGTATGGGATGACAGTCGACCACGTGGTTTATCGAAACGCACGAGAATGTCATCCCATACATTTTGAGCGATAGAAAAGAAAAACGTTAGGAGCGTTTGCATCTTGGCTAGGGCCCTAGATCTTATCTTACAGATGGGCCCTTCGACTTCTTTAGGATCTTTTGCGCAATTACCCACGCACAGCTGTTCGAAAGTGCAGGTTTAATCACGATGTTTTTCCTTTACCGTAAGAGCTTTGGGCAATGTACATAAGTTGAAAAAAATCATTGGTATATGGTGACCGTGGGGGTTCGAACTTGGTACCTTACGATCACAAGTCAACCCTTTAAGCCACTAGGCCACCGACGCTCAAAAAAGGTGAAAAACGGTAACGGTAACGATTTTCAAAAATTAACGCATGTATTTGAAGCAGACGTCAATCTGCCCTCAATAAGCATAAATAAGTCAATAGGCAGTATCTCAAATTAAATAGCCAACGCAGATTCAATTTTACCTCGTTAGTAATAAGGTTGCATTTGCTACAGGAGTTTTGTCTGAGATACTGCTATTAGTCTTAGCAGGGCAGCATTTTCAATAGCGATAAGGTTTTCACAAAACATCTTTTTTTGACTCAGTTGGTTTTTTTATCATAAGGAGAAGGCACACGAGCACTCAGGCGAATCGATGGTAAGTGGAATCAGAGACCTATATGCATTTGAATTCTCGAGACTATAATCCTGAGACCTTAAATGCGTTGCCAACCCTGAGGACTAAGATGGAATGCCTCTAAGCTAGTAAATTCACCGGTTGTCTTAGCCCCACACTGGAACACAACAATGCAAAGACTATTGCTTGGCGGTAGGTTAATGGATAAGATGGTGGTAGTGATCCGAACGGACCCTGCACAGGTCTACCACTACCAGGTAATGCTGGTAACTTGTGCATAAAGGAATACCATCTCACTTCTCAAGGTTCGCAGTACCTGTATGCATTATTCATACCACAACATAGGATGTGTGCTCGTGTGTTTTTTTAATGTTTTAAAAAGTAATTAAGTTAATTATTATTCTTATAAAATATCAAATATAAGCCTATTTAAAGGTTGACCAATGCTTTCCAGTTTGAAGAAACAATGATATTCTCGATTGTTCTTCATCGCTCTTTATAAGAGAAAACAAAATGAAAACAGTGAAAGCACAGAAAAAAAAAACAATTCGTTCAAACGAACATAGTGTAGTGACTAATAACTCGTTACCAACAAACGATGATCCTATTCTCGAGTAACATACAGACAGATGCAAATATTTACATGTTAACTGCGCGTGAGTCGTAAACGGCGAAGTTGATGTTTGGAAGGTGAGGGCATAACTGTTAGCGTCAACAAACACGCAGAAGTAAACTTATCATTTGATGATCAATGGATGAATCATCATTTAACAAAAACAAGTTGGCCTGTATTCAGCATTGGGTAAGAATAGGCTGAAAAGGAAGACTAAGAGGAAGTCCTTAGAAGACAAATCAGTTTTTAGGGATCTGTACCTCAAAAGAAAAAAACGGAGCCCTTATAGGTCCACTTTGCTGTCCGTCCTTTCATCTGTTTGTCTGTCAAAAGTCCTTATCTCGGGAATGCGTCGAATTAATGAAGTTGAAATTAAAACCATATACTCTACAGTCCCTTGAAGCTGTGAAAAAAATCAAGCTTCCAAGTAAACTTAAAAAACACTTTCAAGAAAATCAAAATTTATACTTACGGCACTTTCTATAGACATCCTGGAATTTGCCAAGAAAGTACAACACAAGTTAAAGAAAAGTCTTAAAATCGTCCACTTCTTGCACCATCACAAAAATAAATATTTTTTGCGATTGCAAACTTATTTGCAGTTAGTAAACTAATCGCAACCTATGTCGATGTATGGAGACAACAGTTTTTCAATAGCAAAGTCAAGTTTGCTTTGACCGCCATTTTTTTTATGTAGAGTCTTTGGCTCTCGACTAAGGCTTGCAAGTTACTGAGTTGCCTCAGCGGTTGTAGACTACCAATGAGTGTTTCTTACTTCAGCACACTGCCAGAGCCAATGGGTCTTACGGTCAAGAAAAACATTTAAAAAAATGTTGCACACAGGCCCAATCGGCTCAGGATACGATGAGATAAACTCCTTCTTTTAATGATTATCTAGACCCAAATGTTTTCAGGAGGACAAACTGTGGTTAAAAGGACTAATGCGGTTTGAAACGGTCCTTTAATATGTATGTGCCAATGTCTGTAGGCCTACCAAACGTGTATGGAGTTGACATAAGCGGTCGACGCGATCTGCATTTTTTTAATAATAGGAAAAGGCTAAAGAACTTGTATAGGTAACCAGAGAGGAAGTTAATGTCAATCATAAACATTTTGTTGATTTTCAAAAATTGGCCGCCCTTATTATGTATTATTTACCTCCACGTGTTAGTTAGTATGTTTAGCTCAATTCTCGCAAGTTAACTTTGAACCAGTTCCCATTATCGTATGTAAACCCAATGAACATATTGTAACTAAGAGTTGACCAAATGATGGAGTCCGAGGAAAGCAAATTTACCTAACTAGAATACATAAATAAAGTCTAAACGAATGTTAATATCAATAAGAATCACAATAATACTCCGTTACTTTACTCTAATTCTACTTATTCACTACGAGTCGGTACAGTTGATATACGTGCGTGTAATGCAACATTTTCACTTAGCACGAACGGTCAAAACATCTCACTTGTTTTTGTATGACTTAACGCGCATTAGTTTGCCTTTGTTATGCTTAAGTAGCTAACGTAAACATTGCTAAAAATATCCCTATAACCGCCGGTCAATCTTCCAAGACTTAGCAGCAACTCAAGTGAAATTATTTTCCAGATATGCTGAATAAAACTTGGATGTTATAACTTCGGTTGACTGACTTAATAATGTCAACAGAAACGTTATTAAAAACTATTAATAATATCCAGGATATAACAAATTCATGCATTTCTTTAAAGAAACAGAAATATATCGAGTTTCAAACAGCGAATAAGCTCAATGTGAAGCGGTTTCCGCGCGACAAATAACACGATCAAAAGCAAAAAGCGACAACTGAAAATAAAAATACGCTTCAATTTGATTCTTGTCTCAAGTGTATAAAGTTTAAAGTCAAACTAGAAATTGAAGTGATTTATTTGCTTTTAGTTATAAATAAGACAAATCAGAAGATTAAAGGCGAGAAGTTGATTATTTATCTCTTTCCCTTGGTAATTAAGTGGATTTATAGTGATCGTGGAAATGCATGTTTTAGATGAAATGGTGCAAGATAGGGAGACATAACTTGTACTCATTTGTGTTCTAGTTCAAGTTTCTTAGGATGTTAATAAGAGATGAATAATTACTGATATGGAAGACTATAAATATAGATATATTTGTGGCACGTTAATAAATGCAGAAATAGCAAATTAACAACATCAGCAGATCTAAGTATAAGAAATCACAAGTTACGAAGTGCAATTTAAAATGTAATAATAAATAGTTGCAAAAATATACCGCTGTTACAAGCGTAGTCCGTAGTCAAACTAGGAACCCTTATAGTTTACCCCCCCCACCCCCTCCTACAGCCAAAACTACAAATACTAAAAATCTGAAAAAAAAACTTAAATGAAAGAGTATATAACCAATTTTAAAGGAAAATTATCACGACTAAGTAGACATCATTGGTTCTTGAGATACAGGAGATTAAAGTGTTTATACCTGTTAAAATCATCCACGACGGCACCAATTGACTTTAAATAGAAAATTTGTGATTACTTGTTCATTTTTATGTTTGGCTTCGGAACCCTACACTGCGCATGGTCCGACATGCTCTTGCCCGTTTTTTTTAAACTTTTTTCTACCTTCTTATCCTTAACGATGTACACTATATATAGAGGTTTGGTGAAGGTGCTTTTATCGAGGTTATATCCGAAAATAAGTTATTCGGTATAATATCCTTTTCAATACTGCTGGTAAGTAAATTGAATTCAATTTCCCCTAGAATAAACAGTCTTCCAGCAAAATGCTTGCTTTTAAATCCTTGCTTTCTTAACCAAAGCTGGTTCTAAGAACCCAGCTCCATCCATATCAAGTTAAGCTAAACAAAAACACGTGATTATCATGAAATCGTCATAAATCCTGCCCCTATCAGCGTCAACTGGCTCTGATCCACTCAAGGGAAAACGACCCGTAATCCTTTGTCTTTAGAATGTGTGTTTAAGCACAGAGCTAATGTGATTCTCTGTTCCTGCTCGATTGTCCGTGAAAGACAGATGGGTATATAATTGTTGGCCGCAGTCTCTAACCTATTCAGCAAAAGGACATTTATCCTCTAGAATTTCTATTTTAAGTTCTTCCTTATTAGTAAGTATTGAATGTTGAATTTCCTTTGACAACTGAATTGTAGATTTGCCGTTTTTGGAAGTAAGGAAGGTCAGGATACAAATGATTCGGCTCCGTACGTTGACGACTTTATACGTGGATTGTGAAATCTGTTTTTAATGCGATAGTGTATAATGTACATATGGTTATTTGTTTTTGGGCTTTTGGTAATTATGAATCGTTTTGGCCGAAGGAAAAGAAAAGAGGAAATAAATAGTGGTTTGGTTGTTGATAAATGATGCACCCTAGGACTCAAGTTGCATTCTATGAAAGTTAACGACTTATAAAAAACGTATATATCTATCTTGAGCTTCTGTGCAATCAATCACAAATTGCACAAGCCAAATCTATATTTTTTCACATAGCCTTTATACATTTGAATGACATAGTTCTTATCAGGAGAACGCATAAAACTTTTTAGGTTTTTAAGAACCAAATTGCGAAGAACAATACCACTTAATTTCAACGATAATCACAGCATAAAGTCAAATAGACTTAATGTAAGATGTAATCATTCTTCTAGACACATAACTTATTATCTTCAAACATGTCATTAGATACAGACAGATCTGATATTCACATCCTGAATATACGTACAAAAAATGGGACGAAAAAACTAGAAACCGTTTTGGTGAAAAGGTTCTCAACCATGAAATTGGCTTTGTTTTTAGCGAAGTATAATTGCTATAAATAGGATCAAAACAAATATAGTTCGTAGATGACTTTTAGATGTAGCAGAAACCATTATGTTTTATTTGAGTCAGAATTTTGCAAAAAAACTGTTTAGACATGTAGGATGAGCTAGTTTCTGACGTAAAGATCTTCAGAGGACGGTGATCCGACGATTAAATTGCATATAAACGTTTTTCCATATACTTAGCTCCGGGCGATAACATTTGTCACATAAACCATTTCAAATTTCCACGATTTTTGCATATCTGTTGTAGTATTATGAAAAACTAGGTGTTTACCTTGAAATTTCGTATACGTAACTTCGATGACAATATAAATAATTATGGCAATAAAATTCATTTGGTATCATCGAGTCTGATGCTGTAGTTGGAATTTGGTGACAGGACCTCCGCTATACTTGAAGTATACCCACCGCGTCTGGAGTACTTTGGACTTATTACATAGGTCTTGATAAGCAGTCAGCAACAAAAGACTGTTCCAAAAATGTATATTTTTACAGAAATTTATTAGTAAAAATATTTTGTTAGTTTTACTATTATTATTTATTTCTTGTTTGTGATGTTAGTGTGACGATTAAGGAGTTTATTGTAACGATTCTCAGTAACGACATTTTTTTCTTAGCACCATTAGCACGAATCGCTGCTCAATCCTAAAGCTACTGGCACCCCTTAGTTATTATTTTATATTTACAAGATACTTATAATACACTATTCCTAGTTACCTACACAAAATATAGTCCAGTAAAAAATCCTATACAAACTACCTTTGCCTTCTTCTTTAAACTATGAATTGCCATGACAACCTACTTCAAAGTGTTAAGCTCCAAACATAACACACGACATCCTCAAAACCCAAACGACTCTATTCTCAAGAAGCTACGAGCGTTTTTCCATGTTTATATCTCCATCGTGTGACGGTACAAACATATTAAAATGCTTGCAAGTCGGTCTGTAATTGCAGAGGAATTAGTCGCAGGCGCAGCGTTCTTGCGCGCTGTAATGACACCGGCGTGCCTCGCGTACCGACAGCGAAATAGGCTACGGAAAACTTAGCTTCATGTGCGGAGTGCTTAATTTTTTTCTGATTTTTGAATGTGGAATGCTGTTCAGAATCAAAGATTTTGCCCGCAATTTTGTATGCGTAGAGTTCTATCGTCTTTTTAAGGTTCCATACTCAAACTAGGAACACTTATAGTTTCGCCATACCTCTTCCGTCCGTCCGTCCGCAGTACTAGAAAGCTGTAATTTGGCATGAATATACATGTTAGTCACGTCAACAACGTGGTAAAAAATAATCTTAAAAAAAAAAATAGTGTGTCTCCCCTACACGTATACGTAGGGTTTTTTTTTTCGTCTACCTCATAGTGTGGGCGTTGAATAAGTCTTTCAAAAATATGAATATTGCGCGAATTTGAAATCATTTTTTTGATTTAGGGAGCCGTTTATGAAATATTAAGCTAAAGCGCAATTTTTTGTTAGAATCAAGTGTAAACAGCTGCGTCTTACGGTTTTAGCACTCTTCGTCCCCAGCTGCCATTCGGTAGCTAAAACCGGGATGTTTCTGCCGACGGTACGGTTCCGCGCGGCCAGTGATGAGAGTTGGCAAAAACACTAATAACCCATTGTCTTGCGACTGCGCGACGGAAATCGGATTTCGGCTGTAATTTTATGGGAGAATTGTTTTTGATTGCGATAACTCGGGTGTAACGATGGAGTCGCTGGGATCGAAAAATCTTTATGCGGCTCATTAGTCGAGATTTGTGGTGTATTTTTTTGTTATTTAATTTAAAAATGAGTTATGAGTTTTATTTTAATTATAGTTGGGTGAATTTCAACAAGCGTCAAATTATCCTAATTTTGGTGGTATTTTTTATTTTCTTAGTAAGGTTTACAATTAAACGTTTAAGTGACGTCATTAGTCATTATAAAAACAGTGTTAAAATGGCCCTTTATTATATCAAGTGTTTTCTAAGATATAACGATTTTACTAATTATGTACCACCAAAATTGTTATTATCCACCAAAATTACTTTTCTTAGAAAAACTCACGATCAATAATAACATATCGGGCTAATTAAAATATAATCGTTAGGGAATCTTCCTTGTTATTATTGAAAATCCAAAACGTAATTTTCTAATATTATAAATAATGATTATTTGTTGTTTAAATAATTTTGGTGGAGACCAGAAATTTTGATAATTTTGGTGTTTCGCAAAAGCCACCAAAATTGTACCACCAAAATTATAAAATTTAACATTTTTTTTAAATAAAAACAAATGTTTTAGTTTAACAAAAACTTAACTCGTTACAGTTAAAAAGACACCATAAACATACTTGAAAAAACTATCACACAACAAAACTTTTTGCGAAATAATGACTTATCTAAGTTATCACGATTAATAAAGTGTATTTCATACCACCAAAATTAGATACTTATGTGCTTAGCGGGAAGACGCAGAAAGATGGTACAAATCTTTCACCGTCTATTGCTGGAGTGAAATTGAACGAACATCTGACGCTATATTTGTTTGTTTAATCACGTTTCGTTCGATCATAAAATCAATTTCAATATTCACCACCAAAATTAACTATTTCGCTTGGACAGTTTTATTTACACTGCTCCCAGTTTCTTTTTACTTGCAAATGCAATTTTTGATACATTTTAAAATACCTCAACTAATAAAGAATACAGATAACTAAAATATAAGTCTAGTTGAGGCTTAACAAGTTTGTACCACGACATATCAGTATATGCGGGAAGTACAGGACACGACACCAAAATTTATTTTGGATTGAAAATATTTTTTTACGATAAATATAATAAGTTAATAATAAATTTAACTTTTGCTCAATGTGGTACTTTGAGTAGGTTATTTATAAAATAAATAGTTTTCCAATACATGTACTTTACACCCCAATTATCACGTCCGCCGCTCAAAAAATGTGGTTGAGATAATTACCCTGTTAATTTCTGGTATAATTTGATTAGCAGCTTGCAATGAGTTTTTGAAATAACTTACTCCTGTTTTTTCATTAGGTATACTGATTTAATTAAATACATGCTTGCTTAGAAGTTGTAAGAACCTCTAAACATCGCAAACAAAGCGCGACGAACTCTTTTTTTTTTTTTTTTACTTTGTTAAAGCAATACTCGGAAATCGATTTAAATACAGTTATTGGTCGGGGTCTACCTGTTTGACCGATTACCGAGATTCTGCGAAGACAGACATATAGCGGCACTCCCAGTGAATTATTTTTTTAAATGACAAGTGTTGAATATTTAACGGATGTTTTTTTTTGCGATAATATCACCTATCTGCTGTCATTTGCTGTTTGCTACACATGCTGTTTGTTTAAATAATATAATTATTAAGAGCAAACATACATACTTAATGTCACGCCTTCATTCCCAGAGCGGGGTAGGCCGAGCTACAGAATTACCAACAATTCAAAAAAAACTTGTTCATAATTCTGTAACAACATTTTGCACAATCAGGCTAAGATGTTTACTAGTGTATTAGTGACAGGTTGCAAGCCCATCGCCTAACAATTACTACAAGCTTTTTTTCCATAAGAGCAAATACCTTAGATTTTTAATCTATGGGCTTTGCCTTGGACTCCGCCAAGTAATTTTGACAGCAGTCTTTTAATTTTACGCTTAATGCAGATATGAACTTTGCTCAAACCTCGCGCTGACGCCAGCACTATTTAAAGAAAAAAAACGAAATCACTTTTATTATGCTTCTTTTTCTGGAGACATATTACGAGAATGTGACAGATTTATTTTAATAGTGATAGCTTTCTTTTTCTTTCATAGTAGAAAAAAAATACTTTTACTGACAGATATTTTTATCCGAAAAGTTATTCCTAAAAGTAATATTATTGAAGGTACTTTTGTAGTCGTGGTAGAACCCTGTGCAGGGTCCGTCCGATACCACCATCTTATACATTAACCAACTGCCAAGCAACAGTGTTCGCATTGTTGTGTTCCGGTGTGAGGATAAGACAACCGGTGAAATTACCAGCATAGAGGCATTTCATCCTAGTCCTCAGGGTTGGCAACGCATTTGTGGTCTTATTATAGTCTTGAGAATTCAAATGTCTATGGGTGTTAGATTCCACTTACCATCAGGTGGTCTGAGTGCTCGAGTGCCTTCTCCTTAACATAAATAAAAAAAATTGTCTTGGGTCGTCCCATTCGATTGTCAAGTTCATCATCTTTGGCCATATTTGTTGTTTGTCTTGTTCTTATTCTGGTCCATTCGATGTTCGTCACTTCTTCTTGAACTGCTTGAAGTTTATTTTCTTGTTTTTGTTACAGGTAAGCGGATAGAAATGACAAAATCTGGTTTCAACTTATCAAAGAGGTAAGTGAAAGATATGGCGATGAATCGAGCTGGTCTAATGATGGAGTCGGAAGGTGGCGACAGGATCTCGGCTTAACGTAGACCCACCGAGTTTCGACTAATAAGGTTGGTCTTAACTTAGCAGAAAAAAAAAACAGTCAAACAAAAGCTTGTCCCATAAATTATTTTTTTTGACAGTAACTTATAATTATCAATAAAAGCAGTACTTCTCGTTTCGCAAAGTTTAAACTGTCAAACTAGTCCGTTGTTTTTCTTGCAATCTGGGTCTCATGCAATTTTTGACGGGTATCGTGATTTCGATAAAGGATGCTCGTAAAGATGGCGCTTGCCTGTCATCGTAACACACCTTACACACGGTGATACACGAAGTACCTAACTCTTATTTAATCTGTGGTGATAGCGCTTGAACTTATGGACGTGAGATTATAAGGTCTATATAAATGTACCTTTGACATTGTTTGAACAATGTGTCATAATCACAAACGGGTATTTTATCAGGTAAAGTGGCCAGAATGTAATAAAAATAATAATACATTTAATAATATAATAACCTAAAATTACGCAGTTTAAAATATGTTGTACTTATCCTCAACGAAATAATGCGTTTATCTTTTGTTATTGGGCGCTTTATGAAAAACATCTAAATTTTTAATAAAGTTCTGAGGAACGTTTATTAACGTCGTTGTTAATCATACTTAAGTTAGACAAATTGTAATTAGTATTTAAGTTGTTTTGAGATGAGTAAATTGTAAAAATAATTTGTTTTATTAGTTAAAATATGATTTTTATCTGGGTGTCATTTTTTTATGATTTTACTGTGGTTTTTATTAGGTTTGTAATAAAAAAACACTTTTTTTAATTGTAAGTAAAAAACGCCGCACTTAGAGCCAGTTAATGACGATACTTAGTAACGATTAAAACACAAATTAAAAAAAAATAAGAGTTATTTGTATCTACAATGTCTCCGAGTTCGGCGTTGAGGTTATTTTAAATCGATAAAGCGCTATGTAAACAGTTATTTGTTCAATGTAAATCAAGAGATTACATGTAAATAAATTCGCTTTTACAAAATAACCTTGACATTTCCTGCCCTCACGCGCCCTGAACCTAAATATCGCTCTAAAAGTGTTTGTTTACAAAGAGAGCGATACATGCGCGCGCGCCGGCCGACGACGGACGAAGGGTAAATAACTTCGTGCTCTGAAATAGGGAAGCTAATGAACACTTAGTAGCAGTAACTGAGTTAAAAGTGGGTAAAATGTTCGTGCTACAAAACCTTTTACGGATAAAACTACTTTTGTCTGTGTCAGAAAAAAACGAAAGCGAAAACTTTCAGTGAAGCGTGCAAAACTTTTGTAGGTAAACGAATCGTGGCATTATCAAAAAAAACTATCTACTGGGTGTTTTTTATTTGACCAGGGCAGTTTGTTTTGCCAGTGTCAGAGCAGTAGTTAAAAGTGGAAAGCAAATTTTCTTAGGAACTTACTACGAATTTAAAATTTTCAGTAAAATCCAAAGTTTCTAAATTAAATGAAACAGTTTATTTACTGAACGTGGGTTGTGACAGGTATTTACAACTTTTTTTATCCAGTATTCCGCCACATCAAAACATAAACAACGCATAAGTTACAAGTTTCGGTTACCCATCTTGGTATATGCAATCTCTGAATCCAATTTCACATTGATCGCGACATTGAACCGTGAGGAGTAACCAACAAACGAACAGATTTTTTAATTATTAAGTAGTAGGATAAAGTTAGCATAGAAAAAGACTACGACAGTGCGGAAATATCAGGACATATAAGTACAGTAGTGTCAGCTATCAGAAGACAATATCAAGCATAGATGTAGAGTGAAGCCTCCATTTATTTCAGTAAAATCAAGAAAGCTGACTCAATCACCACATTAATAACAGCTCCTAACTGGTCCCAGTGACAGCCGTATTCCGTAATTTCAATCAATAAACGAGGAAATTAAAAATCGGTGATATACTATTTAAACTGAATGGCGTCAAGGTTTTTGCCAATGTAGTATTTATGTAAAGTTAAAAAGCAAGTTTAGTGTAAAAGGTACGTGTTTATATGAGCTGTCACAGGCGGGTCTATAATATCGTCACGAATTTAAAAAAATCTCATATCTCATATTTCGTGATGAACAATTATAAACTTGAACTTTAAGAGAAATAAGTTTAAAATTGCATTTCACGAAATATGAGAGACGAGGTTTTTTCAAAGTAGTGACGAAATATAGTCGTTTCTATATAGTGGCATAAACATTGTTTTGTCGAAAATCGTTTATTCGAAAACGGATTTTGCAATTGGTACAGTTTTTTAAATTGTTATAAAAACCTAACATAACGTAACTAATCTACACAATAGATGTTAATTAAATCCTGTAATTTCAGCCTAAAAGGATGTTAGTCGAAAATATTTTAAACCAAACAACTGTCCCAGATATCATCCTAGATTGAACAGAGTATATAGTGTACAGAGCATAAACTAGAGAAAGAATATAAGATATGTATTGTCTGAGATTGTTATTTCACAATACCGAATAACGTTAGTCTCAGTTGGTATATTGTCCTTTGATATCGCAGAATATCGTCGGCACACAATGCGACCGCGTTGTGATTGCGCTCGACAGCCGCTGGACCGTGCGGCGCGTAACGAACCGAGATGGGCGAGACGGTCGACACACGGGACTAACGACCAAACGTAGGACAGGACCATAGACATAGAATAGTAGCAAACGATAACTGTGTTATTTACAAATAACCGCTCCTTCTAGTTAATAATTTGCTGAAGGACTAAACAATCCTTCCTGCATTTATAACACACATACATAACATGACGCCTTCATTCCCAGAGTGGGGTAGGCAGAGCTACACAAATACCAACAACTCTAAAAAAACATGTTAATAATTCTGCAACCACATTTTGCACAAGCACACTAAGATACTACTGAAGACTAGTGTATTAGTGATAGATTGCAAGCCCATCGCCTAACAATACAACAAGCTCTTATACCCTTAGCCGCCTCTTACGACATCCACGGGAAGACATGGAGAGGCACTATTCTAACCCAGAAACCACACGGGACATTTATTAGTGCCTAAATTTCCGCACAACGCGATATGTTTTAAACAAGGCGACCTGTACTACTCGTAGAGGACGCTGGTACCTTCGTGTGCACAGAATTCGCTAAACACTACCTATTTTCGAAAAATCCTTTCATAGTGCAACTCTAGGGTAGGTACCCAAGAAATATTCCCTCCGAATGTCTTAAGATTAATCAATAAATTCAAAAAATCATCAATTATTTTTTTCTCTCCAGCAGTTTAAGCGGTGCGTTTTCAGTCAGTCAGTCACGAACGAGTTACATAATGTACAGATAAATAAATAAAGAAGGATCATAAGTTTCGAGGAGAAACTGCAAATAAGAGAACACACAAGTCGCGAGTTGGTTTTAAGTTATTAGCTTCTGAATTATAAAATTTACAACTTTAAAACTATGAATACCTACACGACACTAACAAAATTTCACTTTCATACATGTTTCACCATAGATAGACGCAACATGTCCCTAAATCGGGCATAGACAAAATAAGCTCCGACCAATCAGCGTTTGGCTGTTTATGGGCGGTTATTGGGTGCTAATGACGCGGCGCAGGCGCGGTGACATTCTGACACCTGCTACTGCGCACGAGTATATTTACTTTTTTGTTTACTGTGTTTATCTTTTAGGAAGCCGTTATCTCGTCTAGAAAAAAGTATGTACACATCGAATGGATTTAAGTTATGTGGCAAGTTAATAATCAAAAAATGTATAAGAAACAATATTTCACTTTTAAAATGTTTCAGACGAAAACGTCAGGTCTAAGCTTGTACTATGAGTACGAGTCAACAATGTAAATACTTATAAAGAGAAATAAATACTGAAATACATAGAATATATCCAAGGCTCAGAAACAAATACTCACGCTCATCACATATAAATATTTGCCCATACCGGGAATAAACTACGCCAATGCGTCGTCAAGTTAGGCTTTATTTAACCGCGTAGAACTCAGTTTTCCTAATTAGGGAATTTTCTAATTTTCCGGGATATAAAGTATCCCATATCTATCAAATTTTGCCTTTTCTTCCTAATTGGTAATAAACATAAATACTTTAAAATTAAATAACTTTACTTACCGTGTCTTAATAAAACAGTAATGAAACAACTTTTAAAACACTTAATTTAACAACAAAAAAAAACATTTAGGAGTGTTATTAAATTAATTAACGATAATTCCTTTAATCGGCTGAACGTCAATCCATTAAAGTCGACGTGTGTGGCCGGCTTTACTGCAGGATTAAAAACAAACTCGTGACCATAAATATCATTATGGGAAAGTAATTCTACTTCATTAACATTTTAATTAACTTGTAATTTATTTTATTTACGATTACGTGTGATAGGTACAAATAGTAGAATATGAAAAAAACAAGTTGAAAAAAGTTGCAATGTCGTAGCATTATAGTGTTTTACTTTATTATATAACACAGTAGTGTGATCAAAAGTTTTATTAATTTTGTACCATTGTTGAGGGAACAATCGCATCAAAAAATTACAAAGTGGTCAAAACGGCTCTATTTTTTGTGACCGGCAACCTCATCAAATCAATCCTGGCTACTTGACACGGACCTCAGCGAAAAAATAAAACGTCAAATTTCGCGCGCTTTCCATTTTTTTTTTAATCCCGTTTAAAGCCATGATTGATGAGCTACAGCCGCGCGGAAAGGCGTGAACGCTAAAAAACGATGCATTAAATAACGATTTTTCACACTGACAAGTGTCGGGTGTATGCACTTTTATGCTGTATGCTGTTCAGTTAAGACGTAAAATTAGGTATTTGGAACGCTGGAATAATTTCGATGGTTTTAGTTTATGTTGCGGATTTTATATTGTATTTTTATAGTCTGTTCCAGTTATTACTTATGAATTTTTTATTGTTTTTCTCAATTCGGTAACCACGATAGAAGTTAAGTACTAAAAGGCGTCTTGAGTACAGCCGGGATTATAACATTGAGCCCAATACAAAATATTATATTATGCTATGGCATTTCATCAACACGTTTAGAACTCAATATTAAAAACAAAGTTTCAAGGAGCTTATAGGAGCAAAACATTTTTTTTCACGAAAGGTATGCACTGCAAACTGTGGTTTTCAAAACCATAGACTCAATTTATGAATCATAAGGAGCTTATTGTTATCCGAAAGACAAAACCTCAACAGCTTTTATCACCACATGCATTACAACGGTTTTCAAAAACAGAATTCAATAAAGCCGCTGTCACACTGCACTTGTAACGTTAATACCGCTAATGGTTATCGGTTAGCATGATTGACGCGCAATTACGCCGCTCGAATAGCGCCGAGTCGAGCCACTCACGAATTGACTTTTGATCGATTGTTCTTTATACGAAATTTGAAAATTTGAAAAAGTTATGAGGAGATCGAAGATTAGTAGGAATGACAGGGGTAGTTTAGGTCGTTGAGATCGATGTTAATAATAATGATTTCAATCCATGAATTCGCACCACAACACTTATTTTTAAGCAAAAGCAACCATGCAATGGGAAATTCAGTCGCGGGATGCGACTTTATTATCACGGGATCCTATCAATTCATAACCAATTTTTCACAAATGAGCAGTTTCCAAAAAAAAGTGTACATCGTTAAAGTCAAAATAAAAAAAAAAATTTTTTTCATTTCGTCACGAAAATTAACGTACAGTAATCTCGGGTTACTTTAGCCCTAGGGGGTAACATTGCCCACCCTTAAAACTATAAGTATTTTAGTGGTAATCATCTTCAATTGGTTAAATATTTTTAGAACTATATAAGTAGCTTAGTTCTGATGTATCATTTAACAAAATAATTAAATATTAAAGATGGTTTTTGGGGTGGGCAATGTTACCCCCTAGGGCTAAAATAACCCGAGTTTACGGTATCGAAATGTAAGGCTAATTCGTGTCGAAATGGAAAAAAAGTTAAATTTTCTTAATTTTGTCCTTAACGATGTATACTTTTTTTGGAAAATTTCATCTAAATCGGTTTAGTAGTTCCTGAGATTAGCGCGTTCAAGCAAACAAACAAACTGTTCAGCTTGATTTACATTAGTATAGATAAACTTTTTAATATTAACGTTGCCGTTCCAGCTCACGGGCGGCCATTTTGTTTTATATTTTCTCAAACACGATACATTTCCCGGGTGCTTTCTCCTGTTGACAGCGCTAAGTGGGCTGCTAATTTAATTTCAAAGTTACCGAGAAGCGGTCCTCTTTTTTGGCTATTGAACGTGTCAGATTGGCAGTGTTGCCAACCTGGCCCACCTGGTGAATTGGGTCGCGGTGCTAATAATAATCTTCGATTGTTATGAAGTACTCCATTAACTGTGACAACTAATGTGTTCCGTATTTAATTAGACTAGCTTTTCCCGCGACTTTGTCGTAGAAATGGGTGAGGACCCAATAGTTGGAGCAAAGTTAACGCAGTTAACCATACAAACAACGAAGATGGAAAAAGTTCCGTTGTGCGACAAAAGGTATCCTTACAATTCTGCCCTGCTAACACAAAAGGCAGTATCTCAGACAAAACTCCTTTAGAAAAAAACAACCTTATTACCAACAGGATAGGAATCTGCTTTGGCCATTGAATTCGAGATACTGCCTTTTGTGTTAGCAGGGAAGAATTGTATGGCAAATTTTTGTTGCACAATGCGAAAAGTTTCGTATAAAATTTAATTGCTGGCCAATGTTACGGTCTTCATGCAAATGTCACACACACTCTTAAAAACAAAAGTTCTCTCCTGTGGTCAATAGTTAAAAGCCTGTGTGCATATAAGTTATGTTTTTATATGATAGGTCTAAAGCAGTCCTGACGGCGTTTTTGCGGGAATGGGCTTAGCCAGAAAATTAGGCCTTAAAAACGTTAACTTTCGGTGTGTCCACAGGAAAGACGGTAACCTAAAGCTGTGTATGACCCAAATGCACCTTTAATTGTTTTTAAAATTTCTCTGCGTAGTATTCACTATTTCCAATATTTTAGGTAGGTACCTAGTTGCTGTCCAACGGCGTTCGTTTTTACCGCCCTGGATATTTGTCATACCAATAAAAATATTCAGTATACTTAGAATCTTGTTACATTATTGTTCAGTTTGAAGTATACAGCGTGTAAATTTCATACGGGCATATATTTTATCCTGACGTAGTTAACGATCATACAAATCATGTGAGAAAGATATTTTGTTGGTAACTTTTATTATTGAGGAGCAGTAACTTAAATTTTTTAAAGTTTGTCTTAGAAGCAATGTACGAAGTGTGCGAGCGTCCATCGGTCGTCAATGTATCGCCTGTATCCAAGTGCAAGGACGAAATGTGTGGAAACTAAATACCAATCTCAGGCGAGAGCACCGCCTGCACCGAAATTTTTGACTTTCATGGGCGAAGTAAACAAATGGCGAACCATAACAATTCGTGAGCATAACATGACTATTATGTAGATGCTTTAATTTAATTGCGCAATGTCATACATTGCTTGCTGAATTGATTAGTAAGAAAAAAAGAAATACAACTAATGTTGCTGTTACACACGTTTTTATGTTAATTAGGGTGTATATTAACTATTGTTAAAATATATGCCCGTATGAAATTTACACGCTGTATTATAACAAGTCACTAACAATCTCAACATTTTATCGTCACATATATTCGAAAACTAGTATCATGCGCCGAGATTCTACATGGTATCAACGATATCGCCTTTGAAGGGTTTCCATATTGTCAACGTTTTGATAACTCTTATGTCATTGTCAATAATGGCGGCCGAGTCATAAACGATTCTAAAACACTTCAAACGCGATATCGTTATACCTCAGTAGAATAGAGGCCCTTTACCGGTTGTACCGTGACGGCTTCTATTAGGTACGAAACCCTCAGTACGCAAGTCTAACTCGCCCTTGACAGTTTTTTAACTTTATTACCGCTGTAACAAACTACGTGCATTAACATCCGTTAAAACTTTGTCGTTCGGATCCGGGAACCGATCAATCGATTCAGAAATAACCCTTTGATGTGCGTGTTTACGCAATGCGCATGCGCTGACAACTTCATGTTCGGAATTAGACGTTTTACAAAGCTACTGGACAGAATGAGCTATAAAAAGCCTGTATTCTAGCTGGGTTACAAGCTGTTTAAATTAAATAAGATTTTTACATGGCAACTATTTCACCCATCAAATAAATAAAACAAACATATATCACGGGACCATGTCACACAAATTTGCCTAGTCCCAAACTAAGCTCGTTTGGAACTAGGTCAATTTGTGTGACATTGTCCTGTGATATTTATTTTTTTATTAGCACTAATTAAAAGTTTCTTCTTTCTTGGAAAATTTTAACTAGCACATGTACTGGAAAATTTATAAGCTCTGAGAAAATTCTTTATAGTTTTCTCAGAGCTTATAAATTTTCCAGTACATGTGCTCGTTCAAGACAGAATATTATGTGTGCCAAATTTCATCCAAATCCTTGGAGCCGATGGCGCGTGATTAAATGACAAACATTGTCACCAATTTGTCCATACTAATATTATAAAGAGGAAAGATTTGTTTGCTTGTTTACATTGAATAGGCTTCGAAACTACAGGACTGATTTAAAAAATCTTTCACCAGTAGAATACTATTTTATCACTTAGTAATAGGTTATGTTTTATTTTTCTACGCGGACAGAGTCGCGGGCAACAGCTAGTGATTTATAAAATAAGATATTTAGATGGAAACTAATCCGGTTTTTTAACCATCACATTTAACCCGATTCCGATCTCAAAATGAATATTTGTGAAACAAATAAAACATCTAAATTCACATCAAAGCTTATGTTCAACAATAAAATTAATATCCACCATGTCTTTGACATAAATACGAAAAAAAAACGTCGAGCGTTATCTTGCCCATTTATCGCCGCGCGGTAAACGCGCGTTTATCGCGCGACAAATCTTTGTATGCTCACCGACACTTTATGATTTCATTTCGTAGATCCGACTTCACTACCCTCTTTAAACAAAACTGACACAACTATTTAAAAAATATGTTTTGAAAATTCAACTTTATTTGTAATGTGAATGCGTTTCGTTTGTAATAGAGTTAATTTACCGATAAGACCTTTTAGTTTCAGCGGTTAAGGTTGGCGTGACGTGTAAACATTTGATTTTATTTCAATATGGTTGTAAATGTTTGGATTACTCAGTAATTTGTTAGTTTATTTGTAAAGATGGTCAAGTTTCTTTATTGTTAAGAGCTTAATTTAATTATTTATTCTTAAAGTGAACATACAACTAAATATTCTGTGAATAGTTCAAGTGTGTACCTGTTGCCGTTATTAATATCGAGCAAAAAACGAAAAAAAATATCACGTTATATTAGCCCCCTTAAATATTTATTTTATTTTGTTTTTGCTATTTGTTGTTATAGCGGCAACAGAAATACATAATTTGCGAAAAATAGCAAATTATCACAGTTCTTGAGATTCAGCCTGGTGACAGACAGACGGACGGACAAACAGCGAAATCTTAGTAATAGGGTCCTGTTTTTACCCTTTGGGTACGGAACCTTGTTAAATTTCTTACAAGATTCTTCCACCACTATTTGTATCACGTCCACTTAGAAAAGTCATAAAACGTTAAGGTTTAAGATAACAACTCCCACTCAGTAATTGTATAATTTATTATTTTACAAAAAAAAAACGCACATTTCATTCATGTTTAACTTACGTTGTTTGGCAGATTGACACGGCATTTTACAACCAATTTACTTTTTGATTGCACTTAAATCGAGTACCGCTATTTCAACAATTCTATGTTTGTTTATTGTCCCTTTGTTTCTACCGTTGTTTCTTGATATTGAGCTTATGATGTATAATATAAACGAAACATTCTAAAAATGTCACACCTAATATTTCATTATAATCTTTCTTTATATTAAGAAAAACAACAAAAACTGCAGATGCCAAATAATTCAAGCTTATAAATTTGTCATACTTACGTTGCCTTTAAATTAAAATCTTGTATTGAGAACAGTAAGGTAGCTTTTGCGTTAGGAAGAACAAGTAAGATACACATAAGAAAGTAAACATTGAAAATGATTCCAGCTTTAAATATGATTTTCAAGAACAATATTTATAACGATTAAGGTCGAGATGTGGCTGTTTTAATAAATACATTATTGCAATGGCCAGCTTTTATACGATAAACATTTTTTAAAACAAATTAAAATTACAAGCGAGACATCTTTGTGTGAGGTTAAAATTACTAAACAATAGGAAGTTTTTACTTCGCCAATTATGTACAGAATATAGTGGAAAAACACATCGTTTTTCATTGGAAAATTGAAAAGGATCGTGTTTTATTTTGCTTTCTCAGTCAGTTTTAGTACCCATTATGAATAAACTAATTTACTAGTAGGCAATAAAATAAGATGATAAGTATATTCGATACTACTGACGGTTTTCGAAAACTGTAAAAAATATATGGAATTAACGTAAACGTTCTTACATTCGCAGCTTACATCAATCCTATATATTTTCGATAACGATAACGTTCTCACAATTGACGACATGTTAGCCTAGTTGCGAATGACCCTGCCTTCAAAGCCAGCGGTCCTGATTTCAGATATTTGCAGACATTTGTGCGATGAGCGCGAATATTCGTTCCTTAGTCTTGGATATTTTATACCGGGTGTTGCCTGTAATAGGAGCAATAAATTGAGGGATCGCTTCTACTCTATAAACGTAACAACATTTGTTCTACAACTTTAAAAAAATATGTAATTTATTATTTGGGATATTTTCGAACAAACTAAACAGTATTTTTAATGTACTCCATCCAATAGTCTAGTTGACGTCTGACTGTCAGCCTAGCAACTTCGTAGTTTTCGCAATACATTGCTTGCTTAGAAAATCTAAATTCATTAATATTTAGTTAACAATAAGTTATTTCCAAAAGTTGTAGAATAAATGTTGTTACGTGTGTGGAAACAATCCCTCAATTTATTGCTCCTGTTACAGGCAACACCCGGTATGTATTTAAGTAGGTATGTATTTCTCTATTTAAGTATGTTTATCGTTGTCTAGTACTCATAGTACAAGCCTGGAGCTTAGTTTGGGACTAGGTCAATTTGTGTGAGATTCTACTATAAAAAAAAACGTCTGGACAAGGGCCATAATGCCATCATGCCTAAAGGTGACTCTTCATGAGAGTTCGTGAAGTCACCTTTACTTCGTGACTCTTCACGAACTCTCAAAAGATGCAGAGCCAGATTGTGCCGCTGATGTATTTGAACTAAATGGGTCTTACACAGATTTAGGTTATCGTCTGTTCTGTGGACATGGCGGAAGTTTTTAAGGCCAAATTTTTGGCTAAGCCCATTCCCGCATAAAAGGCGTCAGGACTGCTTTAGACCTATCATATAAAAACAAATCTTATATGCACACAAGCTTTTTACTATTGACCACTGGAGAGACAACTTTTATTTTTAAGAGTGAAACACACCAAAACAAACCCGACTGCAATAAAAATAGTAATTGGAAAGCGAAAAACAAGTTCTATAATATAAAGAAATCTGTTACAACAATGAAACAACACGTGTTCCAATATTCAAGTTATAAGAGGCGGGAACAAGCTAACAGTGCCATTTTTTCAGCCTGCAGTGTTTTTTCGACACACTTTTGAGTTTTAGTTTATCTTAATATTTACGAACTTTATGACTTTCCTGTAAAAAAGGTAGCATGATAGTGCTATAATCAAATAACCCTCCTTCGGGCAGGGTAATTAAAAGACATCCTCTCTAATCCTCAACACCTTAAAAAACTCAGGGCCCGTAGCATGGTCGCCTGTATCGATGTGGATAAAGGCGGATAAGATATCTGTCACTCTCGCACTAACATACTGGTCAGAAAGGGACAGATGTGTTATTCACGTTTATCCACATCGATAAAGGCGACCATGCTACGGGCCCTGTTAGTAAAATTATATCAATAACTAGCGACCCGCCCTCGCTTCGCTCCGGATTAAAGTATTATACATATAAACCTTCCTCGTCAATCACTCTATCTATTAAAAAAAACCTCATCAAAATCCGTTGCGTAGTTTTAAAGATTTAAGCATACATAGGGATATAGGGACAGAAAAAGCGACTTTGTTTTATACTATGTAGTGAAGTTGTAGTTCGACCCAATTTCATCCGTTGTTATAAGTTTCCTTTAGAGGCAATTCACCTTCGAGAAAACAATTTGAACGAAAAAATCTTTTACTATTTGCTCTTTCCTTTGTGTTTTGAAACAAATTGAATCTTTTACTTAACCGAAAACAAGCATTGTCGCGTTATTTGCGTTTGCAAGTAAACAGTTTATTTCTTAAATAAATATAGCATTATTAAGTCAGCGTGGACAGCGTAATCCAGAGCATAAATACTGCGATGTTGCACTTCACAAATACTGAGACACAAAATAAATATAATGGACTTATGTGTTTTTGCTATTTGAACAGTGATTATGGTTGTCATGAATTGTTGTAACCGCGGAGATCAGAGAAGTTTAACCAAACATTGTGCGAATTGTGCTTTCAATTGACTTTTCTTTTTAGAGTTTCGCACCTCGAAAGGAAAAGCGGAACCCTATAAGATCATAATAGGATCACTTTGTTGTCCGTCCGTCCGTCTGTCAAGACCTTTTTTCTCAGGAGCGCGTGGAGGTATCAAGCTGAAATTTATATCAAATACTCAGGTCTACTGTCCCTTGGAGCTGTGAAAGAATCAAACTTCTAAGCCAACGCAATCAAAATATACAGTCGTTTATGCTGCAAATTTCCGTAAATTTTCGAAACTCGCAATCAAAACCTAAAGGGTACTTCCAGTCGATCTAGAATCTTGAAATTTGGTACGAAGCAACGTCTTATAGCAAATGATTGAGAAAACCGTAACGTTTTAGCTACATCACAAAAAAAAATCATTTTACGATTGCAAACTTTTATGCACTTAGTAAACTTATCACGAGTTATGTCAATGTATGGAGACAACAGTTTTTCAACGGCAGAGTCAAGTTCGTCCCTCAATACAATTTTACATTCTTATAAGTTTGTACGGAACCCTCGGTGGGCGAGTCCGACTCGCACTTGACCGCCTTTTTTTTTTTGTTAGTAGGTATGTTAGTTCAAACCCTATAAGTTAATTTAAACCTGTCTTAAGTATTCAATTAAGATGAAATCTGAAATATTTTATGAAAACCAGAAGGCATCCTACTAAATAAACGGTAAAGTGTATAATATGGATGTGTGGATGTTTGTTACTCTTTCACGCCTAAACGGATTTTGATGAAATTTGGAATGGAGATAGCTTATACCCTGGATTAACTTATAGGCTACTTTTTGTCCCCGAAAATGTAAAGGTTCCTAAGGGAATATCGATAATCGACATCTACGTGAACAATGTCGCAGGCAGTAGCTAGTTTTTAGGGTTCCGTGCCCGAAGGGTAAAACGAGACCCTATTACTAAGACTCCGCTCGTCCGTCTGTAACCAGACTGTACTCGTATCTCATGAACCGTGAAAACCCACAGAAAGTTCACAGATGATGCATTTCTGTTGCCGTTATGACAACAAATACTAAAAAAGCGGCCAAGTGCGAGTCGGACTCGCCCATGAAGGGTTCCGTAGCAGCAAGTAACATAATGTAAAAGTTCGTTGTAGCTTTGATCAATGTTTTTATGACGTATTAAAAAAAACTACTTACTAGATCTCGTTCAAACCAATTTTCGGTGGAAGTTTGCATGGTAATGTACATCATATATTTTTTTTAGTTCTATCATTCTCTTATTTTACAAGTTACAGGGGGGGGGACACATTTCAACACTTTGGAAGTGTCTCTCGCGCAAACTGTTCAGTTTAGAAAAAAATGATGCTAGTAACCTCAATATCATTTTTAAAGAACTATCCATAGATACCTCACACGTATGGGTTTGATGAAAAAAAAATTTGAGTTTCAGTTCTAAGTATGGGGAACCCCCAAAATTTATGTTTTGTTTTCTATTTTTGTGTGAAAATCTTAATGCGGTTCACAGAATACATCTACTTACCAAGTTTCAACAGCGTAGTTCTTATAGTTTCGGAAAAAAGTGACTGTGACATACGGACGGACAGACAGACAGACATGACGAATCTATAAGGGTTCCGTTTTTTGCCCTAAAAACAGAATAAAATAAACTTTTAAGGAAGCTGACAGAGCTGACATGTTTCTTTGCCGTTTTTATTATAGATAGTGGTACGGAACCCTTTGTGCGATTCGCACTTGGCCGGTTTTTTAAACCATGGACAATTGGAGCAGCTAACGTGCATACAGGCCACCTGATGGTAAGTGGGATCTTGACTTTTAAGACTGCCATCTTCAGACTGCCATCCTAAGACCGCAAATACATTGCCAACCCTGAGGACCAAGATGGATCTATGCAAGTAATTTCACTGACTGTCTTATTCCCGCACACCGGAACACAACAATGCGAATAAGATCGTTGAATGCAAGTAAAATCTATGCAGTTCAATCAAAAAACAATTCTAAGCAATATGATGAAAAGTAATACTGATAGTACTTAACTGTCACGTGGAATTCGACTAAATATCCGTTCTCAACACCGAAATATCCTCGCTTCGAGTCCAAATCCTTCCAAAACCAACAGCGGCGTCCGCGGCGCGCGCGCTTAATCCACCGCGACCGTCACCTGTTTTAATTTGTCACCCTGTCAACGCCGGCAGTGGTGCAAGGGTTAAGACGCGCGCGTCGTCTCTATAAGTCCAGAGTAACATATTTTATCAGACATGCTCGGAAAGAACCGTTTTCCGATTGAAACACAAGGACGGAAAATACCTCATTTACTCCTAAAAGTAAAAAACCATATGAAAACACTTTCCGCCCACGTCCATATTTTATTGAAAAATGATCTCTATTGCCTGTAAAATCAAATTGGCCGTGAAAAAAATCCCATACACCCAATAATAATAAAAGGTACGGCGCTGGGGCGGCGCGGATTGTCAATTCTCAATAGTGTGTTGTAGAATTCAAAAGGAGATTCTCTCAATTCGTTGTTTTTTACAAATGCTAAAAATTATGCATTTTCTCGCATTTATTGAGAAAAGCATTATGTCGTGCATAGTTGTAATCGAGTTACGAACTAGTCAATTAATTCTACGCAATATCTATGTGTATTCTGAGTTAAGTTTGTAATTTTTAATTGTGCCTAATGAATAAATAAATATGTCTCGGCGGAAATGGGATTGCCTGACACGTATTTTAGTTTTAGCAGGCCTGGCTATAGCTCGGCCTGCTAACCACACTTACTTTCCGCGCTTAGGCAATAATGTACTTTGATGTTTTTTATGGCTAGGCATGTAAAAGACAAGACCTCACGCACGACACGTTTAAGCCTCGTTCCTATTAACGTAAAATTCGGTGCTAATATAGTTTATAGCCCGGGGACGATAGCGATAAACGACTTCTAAGAGCCTTATCACATGACGATTTGCGGGCGAGTTCAAAGCGAGGCGAGCGCGCAGCGATTTCACCGGAGTTCATCGCTTAGTCTTAATATCTAACTTTATCACTTTATAGGTACATCCTTTACTTATAAATTTGTATTATTATTATATTGTATATTATTGTTTTATGTTCTAAGTAATTATTATATGCTTTTATATTTTTATTTTTTATTTCCCCCGTGTGGTTGCCGAGTTAGAATAGTGCCACTCCATGTCTTCCCGTGGATGTCGTAAGAGGCGACTAAGGGAATAAGGGCTTGTAGTACTGTTAGGCGATGGGCTTGCAACCTGTCACTAATACACTAGTAAACCTCTTAGCCTGTTAGTGCAAAATGTGGTTACAGAAATATCAGTAAGTCTTTAGAGTTGTTGGTATTTCTGTAGCTCTGCCTACCCCACTCTGGGAATGAAGGCGTGATGTTATGTATGTATGTATGTATATTTTTATTTGTGATTCGGACAACCTCAATGTAATTTATAATAATTTGACATGATGTACAATTTATGCTGTAAAATTACATTCAGCAAGAAATAAACTAATCTAATCTAATCGAATACTAATATTATAAATGCGAAATTACGCTGTCTGTCTGTTACGCTTTACGGCTAAACTGCTGAAGCGATTTCGATGAAATTTGGCATGGAGGGAGATTAAACCCCGAGGGTTCTTAGCCGTAGAGTTCAATTTCCTCTGCTCTTAAATGGCATTTTCAAGTTTGAAACAAATTAAAATGAACTTTATATTCATTGATATAAATTTTAAACTAAATTGGCTTGATTATCTTCCTATAGAACATCAGGTCTCAGGAGGTTATAACAAATATGCGACTAGCTAACAGAAATACATACATACAAAACATCATGGGGTAGGCAGAGCTACAGAAATACCAACAAACTTGAAAAAACTTGCTTATAATTCTGTAACCACATTTTGCACAGTCGGCCAAGAAGTTTACTAGGGTAGGTATTAATTAGTGACAGGTTGCAAGCCCATCGCCTAGCAGTACTACAAGCCCTTATTCCCTTAGTCGCCTCTTACGACATCCCGGGAAGACATGGATCGGCACTATTCTAACCCGGCAACCACACGGGGCAACACAAATAATTAATTTCCTCATTTAGGCTATACGTTTTTGTACCAAGCCCGACGCAGTCCCCCAGAGCAGGCGTCTAATGATAATGACAGGTAGAATGCCCCGATGACACACCTCGGACGTCATTATAAGTATTTAGGTACCAAAGGGGCGGCGGAAATTAATTTGATGTGTGTACACACGAAGACACTGTTCACTGAACACCCATAGACTTTAACACGATGTGATAAGGTTTATGTTCGATTGTAAATGTACAGTTAACAGTGTCTTCGACTGTACATGTCCATGATATATTAATGTCACGATGATAAGATCTATCTATGTAATATACTAGCTGCAGAGCCGTAGGCCGCGACTCCGTCTGCGTAGAGGCCGTTTATAGCAATTAATGTCCATATTCTATTCTTGCAATTAATTGATTATAGAGATGTGGTGTCTGGGTTAGAATAGTGCCATTGTCTTCCCGTGGATGTCGTAATAGGCGACTAAGGGAAAAAGGCTTGTAGTATTGTTAGGCGATGGGCTTGCAACCTGCCACTAATACACTAGTAAACATCTCAGCCTACTTGTGCAAAATATGGTTACAGAATTATTAACAGGTCTTTTTAGAGTTGCTGGTATTTCTGTAGCTCTGCCTACCACACTCTGGGAATGAAGCCGTGATGTTATTTCAAATCTCAAATCCTTGAGATAGCTCATTTTACATTTTCTACAAAAATCAAGTGTGAATGACATGGAGTGGCTCTATTCTAACCCGGCAACCACACGGGGTAAGAAGCGGCTGAGGGAATAAAGGCTTGTAGTACTATTAGGCGATGGGCTTGCAACCTGTCACTAATACACTAGTAAACTTCTTAGCCTGTTTGAGCAAAATGTGGTTACAGAATTATAAACAAGTCTTTTTAAAGTTGTTGGTATTCTGTAGCTCTGCCTACCCCACTCTGGGAATGAAGGCGTGATGTTATGTATGTGTATGTATCAAGTGTGAATGCTGTGATGAAGCATTAAAACATAAAATAATGGTTCCTTTAAGTAAAATTACTTGTTTAAATGGTAGGTCTGTCCAACTGAATTTGGCTTTTGGTTAAAAATATTGCGGGATGCCGACTTCAGTTTGATTGAGCTTACCGACCATTTTAAAAGAAGTTATTTCTTGCTTTTTGAAGACGTTGTTTTGTTATTTAAAAAAATTATTTTATACCTTTTAAAGATCGTAATATATTGTTCTGTCGTCCCACATCTCAATTAATAAGAAACAAGCAACGCAGCGGGAAAGACATAGTCATTATGTTTAAACCGATTGAATGTGCATCGTCATAGTTGCTTAACTAACTTAATCGAGATATCCTATCACCACCCTTGAAATAGGTACCGCTGAGGAGTTCCGGTGGCCATCAGTGGTCTTCGTCATTAGTTCAACTTACTTATATGATACTTTTCGAATGAAAATGCTAGACTTGGCACTGAAAATACTAAAATCGCTTTATGCATTCCTATAATATTTGAGGAGTTCCCTAGATTTCTCTAAGATCCCATCATCAGATCTTGACGTGCTGAGAAGGAAACCAACTAGAAAATATAACCAATGAAAAAAGAAAGAATGACCAATCGGTCCAGCGGTCTTTGAGTAATCGAGGATCATACATTGGTAAGGGGGTCTTACACAGATTTAGGTTACCGTCTTTCCTGTGGATACACCGAAAGTTAACGTTTTTAAGGCCTAATTTTCTGGCTAAGCCCATTCCCGCAAAAACGCCGTCAGGACTGCTTTAGACCTATCATATAAAAACATAACTTAAATGCACACAAGCTTTTAACTATTGACCACAGGAGAGAACTTTTGTTTTTAAGAGTATGCTTACAATATATATCCTTACAATTGTATGGCTAATTTTTGTCACACAATGGAAAAGTTTAATAGAAAATTTTATCGCGTGAGTTAGCGTGGCCAACATTTTGGTCTTTACGCACATAAAAAATAAATAAAAAATCCCTACTACATGAAAACCTTCTCCTTTTCTTGAAGTCGGTTAAAATTGAGCTGTCTCAAGGATTTGAGACTAACTAACATTTAAACTAAAATTATATGATATAGCATTCCATCTTTGATTTTAGATGTTTACTATAGAATCTCTGTATTTCTTACTCAGTGTAATTTTAAATTTTAATTAAATGTTAGGTACAAAAAAAAAAAAAAAAAAAAAAAAAAAAAAAAAAAAAAAAAAAAAAAAAAAACAATGAAAGGAGTATGTACTGCCACATCCTTCTTTCATTACAGTACTTCTTCTTGCCCCATACTGATTAGTTTACACCGCCTGCCGTGAATTTGAGTCCTCAGTTATTTCTCTTACAAGGTTGTCTGGAAGAGATCGCTATTTAGCGGTAAGACCGCCTGTTGTATACCTATGATTTAAATGTAGTGTTCCGTGTTCTGTTTTTATTTTTAATTTTTGGTGTTCAATAAAGAGTATTTGTATTGTATTGTATTGTAATTGTTTCCACCCTGTATAATATAGCTAATTATATCGATAATTACCAACACTGTAATATTATTATCTGATTCTGTAATATGTTGTATTCGATACACAAACAATATGGGCACAGAGACTACTGAGTACCCACTCGAGCCGTCGCAGCGGGACCCATTAGTACCCGTTACGGCCGCATTTCACGAACTATCCATATTTGAGCAACGGCAGCGGATATTCCGTTTCATATCACATCGGAGATAACAAATATCAAAATAATATAATAAAAGGCCAAGTGCGAGTCGGAGTCTCTAGTCGCACACAATTTCCGTGCCACCTTACAATACAGTAAGAGTGATGGCACCAGTGTTGGACACTTTAAGCTGACAGAGACCATTAATGGACGCTTAACTCTTAATTAAAAGAACATACGGTCATAATTTGATTGTTGCAAAACAAATGAATAACCTTATCTTCTTTACGGGTCATACACAGATAAAGGTTACCGTCTTCCCTGCGGACACCCCGCATGTTTAATCAAACAAAGAATTAACTCAAAACCAAATTCAGTTTTAAATAAAACTCTACTAACAGAAGTCAGGTTTGAAATTTGAATGTATTTCTATTTCACGATATTTCTTTGTTTGATTAAACGTGCGACCCGTAAGCCCATTCCCGCAAAGACGCCGTCGGGACTGGTTTAGACCTATCATATAAAAACATAACTTATATGCACACAAGCTCTTAACTATATTGACGTAAAAATGTTAGTATTGCCTTTATATTTAATTCAGTTGATATGAGATAATATTTATTAATCTTATTTAAGGTAACTAAATGTAAATTTATTTTGACTTGTAATTTGACATTATCAATAAAGAAGTATCTGAGTATCTGAGTATTGACCACAGGAGAGACAACTATTGTTTTTAAGAGTGTGTATGACCCTTACAGCGTGTAAATTTCATACAGGCATAATATTTTATCCAGACGTAATTAACAATCATACAAATAAATAAATATAAATATCACGGGACAATGTCACACAAATTGACCTAGTCCCAAACTAAGCTCTAGGCTTGTACTATGGGTACTAGACAACGATAAACATACTTATATAGAGAAAAATATAAAATAAATATCACGGGACAATCTCACACAAATTGACCTAGTCCCAAACTAAGCTCTAGGCTTGTATTATGGGTACTAGGCAACGATAAACATAATTGTATAGAGAAATACATACTTAAATACATAGGAAACATCCAAGACTCAGGAACAAATTTCGCGCTCATCACACAAATATCTGCCCTTACCGGGATTTGATCCCAGGACCACTGGCTTTGGAGGCAGGGTCACTTCTAACTAGGCCAACGTGTCGTCACTACACATACTTTAATACATGGAAGACATCCAAGACTCAGGAACCAATACTCGTGCTCATCACACTAATATCTGCCCTTACTGGTCACTACCTCGTCGTCAACATTTAGGTTAGACTTGAGACGACAAAAAAAAACTTTTAATGAAATGATTATTATTCTCCGTAATGATGTTAATTGAAAAGTGTTTCGATAAGCCCCAGTAATATTATATGAAGTTATTTTCTCAGACTATAATAATATTTCTGGGTTGAATGTGTGCCAGTAATTTATTATTAATTTAATAGCTGTCGACGAAGAAGTCGTTTTATCGCCGCATCGGGAGCTAAGCCAATTTCCGGGATATTCAGGAGAACGTAAAAGTTATGTTAATTATGCTGACTCCAGGTCATAAAAAGGTAACTTTTTCTCGACTATACTAACGTTTATTTACCCTTATAATAAGCAACTTTTGTAGCTTTTAGGCGATAAAAAGATTTGGAGGTAGTTTTTATATTTTAAAGCTGCAGTGTTTACTTTGTTTAAATGAATATGCATATTATTTCAGTAGAAAAGTGTAGGGAACCTTAACATTGTCAATTAATGAAACATTAAAAACCATTATCATTAGGCGATGGGCTTGCAACCTGTCACTAAAACACTGGTAAACATCTTAGCCTGATTGTGCAAAATGTGGTTACAGAATTATCAACAAGGTCTTTAGAGTTGCTGGCAATTCTGTAGCTCTGCCTACCCCACTCTGGGAATAAAGGCGTGAGTTTATGTATGTATGTATGTAAAAACCATCTATTGTAATATTTTAGTGCTGGTAGGACCTTGTGTGGGTCCATCCATCGCTACCACCATGCATACATACATAACATCACGCCTTCATTCCCAGAGTGGGGCAGGCAGAGCTATAGAAATACCAACAATCCTAAAAAGACTTCTTGATAATTCTGTACCCACATTTTGCACAAACATGCAGTGAATTAGTGACAGGTTGCAAACCCATCGCTGCCACCATCTTATCAATTAACCCACCGCCACACAACAGTGTTCGCATTGTTGTGTTCCGTGTGGGGAGAAGACAATCGGTGAAATTACATTGAGGCATTCCATTTAGTTCTCAGGGTTAGCAACGCATTTAAAATCTTAGGATTTCAGTCCTGAGATTGTAGTCCTAAACCGACAATTATTTTCTTTTGAAGGTACTGGCCGAAATTACCGCTCATTAAGTATACCTCACGAATCTACATCGTGTAGGTGTACAACAAAAGGAACACCAAATTCAAAACAAACGTATCGAATCCTTTAGTTCAGTTCAGAGCGAATGAATGAATGAATGAACGTCGGGGCGTTCAGATCCTAATTCAATAACATTCAATTAAGCCGCCCTGCAATTAGAAACCGGTCTCGAACGAGGATCTAGGGAACTGAATGAGACTTGCTTTTAACATGAGATAAGAGACGCCTCACGGAAGCTTGCTTAAGGGGGCGCCGGGTGTCCAGTGGCGCTCTCATTACTTTCTAATTAACTACATCTCCTTCTTTCTTTGTTTTCTAATAAACTAAAGTATTATCGTAAAAATGTTGTACAAATTAATACGCAATATACAGGGTGTTACAAAAGTACCCGTAAAGCCGAAAGGGGGGTAAATGGTGCCTTATAACTTATAAGTCCATTTACAATATTTTGAGAACCGTAGTATCACTGTATGACTCACCGTCAAAAAAAATAAAACCATTATTTTTTTCATTCATGTGCAAACCCTATTTCAGTAAAACTAAAGAGTAAACTACGCAGAATGTTTATGTACATTTTTACCTAATTCGTGGAACGATATAGAGACATAATAACAAATTGTTCAGAATTAGATTATTTAGATAGATATTACAAGTCAAGTTTTGGAAGATTTTAAAAGACCTAACCTAACATAATTTGAATGTTGCATCATCCGTCCAAAAAACATAGTTTAAGTAATTAGGGCTCTCCCCTAACTGTCTGAGGTACCACTCGCAGAAGTTCCTCCTGGGTGCAAGATCGGAGGGTATCAGCACTTATGTACGGCGATAGTGATAAAGGTGACGATTGTCGTCACGAAGAATTCGCCAAACTGCGACATGGTTCATACCGAATCTTGCTCCGGGTCGTCTCGCACTCGTGTTGGCTCTTCTTCAGAATGCTCTAACACTAATTCAGCCTGCCTGACATCGACTGTGCTTGGACGTCGCGTCCAGTAGACCGATGAAAGATGGAATGTCACCGTCGCTGTTCAGTGGGGGGTCTTCCATCGATAAATTATTGCCAGTGTTAAATACAGTTCGCGAGCACGATTCAAATTGCTATCTTCATGGCATTCCGAGTTAGAAAATATCGTCATTTTGGAAAAAAAAAACACGAAACAATTATAGAATATCGATAAGAAAATTTGAAATACATAACATAATATTTTTTCCGTCGTGACGATTTTTGAAGCCCGTACTTAAGTAAAATGACATCCTAGTATTGAGATAGCAAACCTTTGTGTATGAAAAACAGAGAAACCATTAAAGTTGACAATTATCAAAATAGATAAGAAGAAGAAGAAGAAGAAATACATTTATTCAAAGCCATAAGACACACATAGGTATAAATAAAACATTATACATTATAGAATATTAAGGCAACCGGAAAAGTGTGTCGTCACACAAAGTCAAAGTGTGTGATAAGTAGGCCTCTCTGTTAAAATAATCTATGCTAACTCCGGTTCCCTGACATGACAGCTTACTAGGGTTGACAATGTTTTTGGCTTTGATAATTTATTATATTTTTACGGGGTATTTTGTAACACGTTGTATAGCATACATGACACAGTTTAATAACCTCTAACCTTCGTGAAGTCAACTTAACCGAAAAAGGTGGCCGCTTTTTTCCGTTAAGTTGCTCACTCATAGTTCAATTGTTGTTAAGTTGTGTCATATTTTTTATAAATTGTGTATTCATTTGTACAACAGTAAAGCAGTCTTTGATTTTAAGATACTACTTTAGTTCATTAGAAAACACAGTAAAAGTAGAGGGCGCCAATGGACAATCGGCGACCTCTTAAAAAAATCTGAAGACGCAAGTTTAAAAACCTGCACGTTTTGATGAGGTCGTCTATCTACGTTAACCGTATTAGTCAAGTCACCATTTATTTTTAATCCCGCCATATTGTTTCTTATTTTACTTTTTATACTGGGTGTTGCCTGTAATAAGAGGAATAAATTGAGGGATGGTTTCTACTGTATAAACGTAGCAACATTTGTTGTACAACTTTTACAAAATATGTAATTTATTATTTGGGATTTTTTCGAACAAACTAAATAGCATTTTCAATGTACTAATAGTCTAGTTGACATCTACTGTCAGCCTACAAACTTCGTAGTTTTCGCAATACATTGCTGGCTTGGATAATCTAAATTCATTCATATTTAGTAAACAACAAGTTATTTTCAAAAGTTGTAGAATAAATGTTGTTACGTTTGTGGTGTGGAAACGATCCCTCAATTTCAATAAATTAAACCAGTAGGAGCAATCTCCTATTACAGGCACCACCCGGTATACTTTACTTATTTACTTTGTGAAAGAACCACATAATATACAAACGGGTAAAATACTATTTTTCAAAAATTAAATTTTTGCAATATTTTGTTGCCGAATCCTGTCGCCACATTCCAACTCAATCATCAGACCAGCTCGTTGATGCCATATTATTGTGAGGTCATACAAGTTCCAACAATTTCAGCTCAATCGGTCCCCTGGAAGTGGTTCGAATCTTCCTAGCAACATACATTGAAAGTTTAATTAAATGTCGTTACTCTTCATCTGGCATAACTTTTTTTGGCATAATCATCACTTGGCATAATCATCATTTGGCATACAGTCTTTTTTTTTCAGAAACCGTATACTTTTCAGGATTATTTAAAATAGCATTGCATAGAGCCCATTAGGTTAGGTTAGGTTTATTTTGTAACAATCCTGAAAAGTATACGGTTTCTGAAAAAAAAGACTGTTTGCCAAATGATGATTATGCCAAGTGATGATTATGCCAAAAAAAGTTATGCCAGATGAATGTTAACTATTAAATGTTTGTATAATATTTTTGTCACGGGGGAATGTTTTTTAAGTTTTTAAAATTAACATATAAGTATTAAAGCTACTTAAATATTACTTACATAAACAAGTACAGGCCGTTCTACTCGGTAGCTCTAATTTACTCGACAGTAATGGCGGCCGAGTTAAAAACAAAACGATGTAAAAAAAAAATGATTAATTTACCGAGTTGTTACTCGGTAAAATAAAATAGATAGACACGAACTTTAGCGAAAATGACACTTTAGTGTTCAATATTTCCTAAACCTAAACCAATTAATAAAAATGTATACATAATGTAGAAACAAAACCTTTACTTTAGGTACTTTGTATGGCAGATATACATCGCGAAACTATAAGGGTTCCTTGTTAACTACGGAACCCTAAAAATGGCGTAACCTTGTGAGTTTCTTACAATAATAAGTTAATAAGGGCTCCTAGTTTGACTACGGAACCCTAAAAATGGCGTAACCTTGTGCGTTTCTTACAATAATAAGTTAATAAGGGTTCCTAGTGTGACTACGGAACCCTAAAAATGGCGTAACCTTGAGCGTTTCTTACAATAATAAGTTAATATGGGTTCCTAGTGTGACTACGGAACCCTAAAAATGGTCTTTGACCAATTGAAGATAAATTGAATTTATCGTATCATTAAATATGTCTGAATCCACATGTTTAACCACAAAACCTTGACATTTCAAATTTTATACGACACTAAAAATATAGTGCAGTGCATTAAAATAAAGATGTCTGCCACAGTGAGTACGGACACACTGCTTTTAAAAACGCAATGGAACTACAGAAAGCCATTAGACAAAACTCCGCGTTTTGCTGCAAAATACACTTTCCTGGAAAGCTTTTATATTTTCGCGCAAGTCTTTTAAGTTTGTATTTGGAGTTAGTGTTACTTCTACGAGTAACAACGAAATATAAAATGGTTCGTATTGGTTAAGGTTTGCTGTCCGTTTATTGGAGCAAAAATACGTAATTGATTTAATAAAAATAATAATATCAAGGGACAATCTCGAACAAATTGACCTAGTCCCAAACTAAGCTCTAGGCTTGTACTATAGGTACTAAACAACGATAAAAATACTTAAATAGAAAATACATACTTAAATATATAGTAAACATCCAAGGCTCAGGAACAAATATTCGCGCTCATCACACAAATTATCGGGATTTGAACCCAGGATCGCTGGCTTCGGAGGCAGGGTCACTCCCAACTAGGCCAATGTGACATGTAATTTAGTGTTACATATTCCATAGGTTAAATGGGCTTATTAAATAAAATAGGTTAGGTTAAACTTTTGACCACAAAACATTGTATATGATGCAGCGGGAAGTACTTTTAAAAAAATATATATGGTGATTTGGTAAGCGTTAGTGAACCGTTTGTGTTTGTTAATAATAACAAGACATAAGACACGTCATATTTAATAAAAAGTGTGCAATAAAGTTTGTGAATTTCAGTTTTCTTTACTAAAACGACATAACTATTTAAGTACTAAACTCTAGAAAATCTGAAATAATAATAGTTTATTCATTATCTATTAAAGAGGGCGATAAGCGTCCAGTGGCGTCATTATTACTTTTATAGTGTTTCCTAATAAACTTAAGCATTATCTTCAAATCTAAGAGCGGTTTACATTGTACAAATCAATACACTAACAGTATCTTAGATTAAATTGCCAAAAAAAACAATCCTCTCCTTTTAGTAATAAGGTTGTGATTGCTACAGGATTTTTATTTGAGTTACTGCCTTCGTTTCGTCAAAAAGTTTTTGGTCAAATGTTTCATTTGCCATATTTTCATTTGCCAACCCGCTTTGTTTTCTGTAACCGTAAATATTTCAGGTTTTTATAAAAGCTAACATAACCTAACCTATAGGGTTCTACACGATGGTACTAAAATAAATTCTGAAAAAAAAAATATAACATTGGTTTGGCAAATTATACATTTGGGAAATGATACATTTGACCAAAAGTATTTTGGGCAAACGACAGACTTGGTTTAGCAGGTTTAGCAGGTTAGAATAAGGAATAAGAATAAGAATAAGAATAAGAATAATTTATTCAGACACACATTTAGGTACATGGCAGAAATTCAGAAATTCAAAGTTTGCGCGATCACTTATTATAAAGACTTATCCAGTAATTAAGCATCACTGGCGCAGTCGGTAGGATCTCCATAACAAATCGTCACGTCATGTTTTATGTAATTTGCTTTATCTTGATCCTCCAACGGATCTGATAGAAGAAAGTAGTGGTTCTACTCTTGCCTTTATTGTCGATGGTTATCTATTCGTATCTGGAGACGGGGTAATTAATGTGTTTTAAATGTATCCAGTTCAAGTTTGTACATGTTAGGCTTCGCTTGCAGGCTTCATTTTTGTTTTATCAATAAAACGCTACCATATGGAATAGACGGGGTATTGCAAGCATTCCTTTTTCAATTCTAAAATATGATTCTGTTCATACTTGACTCGACATACTTACCAAATTGCAATAAGAAATAAGGTGTAATATTTTGAGCTGTACAAATTAAATACAATGTAAACTTTATTGTTCTTAGATATCCAATAGAGTGTTTATTAGTATATTTTGTATTGTTTACGTCGAGTAAAAATGTTTAAAATAACTAAGAATTACTTAGCTCATTCCTGCAATTTTTACTGAGGTCATCGAACCAAACTATGAAACGGTTGTTAATATAATTTTACGATCTATTGTATATGTGCAATGAATAAATGGTCATTTGTTACTAAAATTAACTTCGCATTTACCAACTGTAGAGCAGTCTTAGCTTTAGCGTAATCAAATCCCAGCATCAGAAGATTTATAGGAAATGCAACTATAAATGACTTACGACTAACGGGCTTGTCTTCGATAGCAATAAATTCAGTCGGTCGAACCGGACCTCAGCGTGTTTCAAGTTTAAAAAAACAATGTCGCCATCCGGTTCCGCACGCGAATATACCGCAAACTTACCTGAGATAGCGGCGAAAAGTGGAACTAGCATTTCTACGTGCTAAATTCAAGCTTCAGTAAGACAGTAGCGCCGTTTTGACTACTCGAGATAAGTTTGCAGAATTACTCGGGATTCGATTTTTAAATTCCATTTGTTCGATTTTTGTCTCTGGTACGGAATGCGTGAAGAATTGCTGCATTTAAATCAAGTAACGTTTTATTTAGTGGATTGGCTCGTTCTTTTAACAGCCAATTATTTGTTACTTTATCTTCGTACAGAGAAACGCTAATTTATATTCTGTGCGAACAAGACAATGCTTTTATTGGCCAATTTTTTCACAAGTACAATTGAAATATGTCATCCATATAAACGTCAACTCGGTGACTTTTATAATTGGTCATGTTTTATCGAATTCAAAAGCTCATTTTAAACGTTATCGCTGATCTTAAACGAAAATCGTGTCTGTATTGCTTTTTATCTAGATCTTGGCTGTCGAGTATGCTTAACATTCCGTACCAGTATCTTTTGATTCCATACGATTTTGCCCCAATTAGGGGTCCTGGGCTCTGTTGCACTGTTCATTATACCGACTTGTCAGGTTCGTGTTATGAATGCCTGTTTTGCATTCTTGTGAAATTTCACGCGTTTAACACGCCGGTGTCATTCAGATATTTTTTAACACATTCTGTACCAACGACACGTTAACGGGTCCATTTTGTTTGTATTTTTTGTGAAAGGGCAGACATTGAAAATTTAATTTCTGCTGAACACAAGGCGTCGTTTATGGGATCCTGACGTTTTGAGTTGACGACTGCCTTAATGAGATTGAAGATAAGAATTAAACTGTTGTGCAGAGTTTTATTTCGATAATTTTTTAAGCTCTTTATATAACTTGTTGATGCTGCAGATGCAGCTAAGATAAAATTACCGTACAATTTCAGTTGATCATAATGATAGTAAACGGGCTGATTGGTTATTTAATATTTTCCTAAGAAAGATATATAGTAGGTAAGAGCTAATTGGCCGTTAAAAAGGCATGTAAGGTGGACGTCCGTATGCTCGACACGTTCATTTATATATCTACCCAAAAGATTTTTATGTGTTTTAGAAGAAGTGACCTTTACTTTTGTTAAATCGAATTTGATAAACATGGTGACCATATCGAAATTTCTCAAAATGAAAAAAAATACAGTCAATCGGACTGTATGAGTAAATGTCTGGTGATTTAAATTGAAAATTAAATCTATATTTTAAAATTGGCGTGTGAAATATCAATTGTCGACACATTTCTGATCGCTAAAATGAGGTGCTGATAAAAGTAAAGTTGATCTTATTTTATCTATCGCAATTGAAAGTATGGTGGTAATACGACGACCACCTGGACATCTACCTCACCACCGTGATCCAAACTGCTTTTTTTCTGAATAAAAAGGGACAGGTACCCAGACTTTAGATTCAGGTGCGGTATTTTTTTTAAAGTTATTTTAATCGGAAAAATTAGCGGCTCGTTCTGACAACACGTTAGCGTAGTTGGTAGTGACGCTGCCTCCGAAGCCAGCGGTCCCGGGTTCAAATCCCGGTAAGGGCAGATATTTGTGCGGTGAGCGCGAATATTTGATCCCGAGTCTTGGATGTTTTCCATGAATTTAAGTATGTATTTCTCTTTATGTTTATTTTTGTCTAAGACTTATAGTATACTAGCGACCCGCCCTCGCTTCGCTCCGGATTAAAGTATTATACATATAAACCTTCCTCTTCAATCACTCTATCTATTAAAAAAAACCGCATCAAAATCCGTTGCGTAGTTTTAAAGATTTAAGCATACATAGGAATATAGGGACAGAAAAAGCGACTTTGTTTTATACTAAGTATGTAGTGAAGCCTAGAGCTTTGTTTGGGACTAGGTCAATTTATATGAGATTGTCCTCTAATATTTATTTATTCTAAACCGGCAACCACACGGCAAAAATTACCTCATGCGGCGAGAAATGCCTTTCCATGGAATTACCATTTTGTGTCATGTACCTTCGTCAAAATGTGTACACACGATGTACACATATGTAGATACACTAATAGGTACCTACGTACAAGGGCAAGTAGCATATGTGCTCGTTTGCCAATTCCATGCCATAAATAAAATCGATCAACAATAATACACTTTATGATCAAATCAAAATCAAAATATCCTACTTTTTTTTTATATCCTACATAATTTTAGTATACCTACGCCACTTAATGTTCTTTTAGCGATCCTTCACTTGTAATTTCAAATTGTAATAGTTTCCGCGCATTTTTGTTTTGATATGTGTATTCATTAATTAACCTCCAGATCTTTTATACAGTGTGTAAATGGTATACGGGCGTTTATTAAAACTGGACATAGATTAAGACTCTACTAATCATTAACAGAAAGAATTATTTTGATTACGCTAACGTATACACCGTTATTAATTTTTGAACATACTATCGACCCGCAATGTACATCGAAGTCCATCTGTCAGGTAAGTACGTAAAGTTTACTTGTGAAAATGTGTATTTCGGCTTAAGTAGCCTCAGCTTTAATAATACTTAACTTTGAAACGTCATTAATTGAGTTTTTAATTCATTGCATTTTTCGTTATACATTGCGTGTTAAATTATTTTGTATGGTTATTTTTTTTAATTTAATTTTAACAAAAGCTGCCTAAATGTGCTCAGTAGGGGTTGTACTAACCACAGTTAAAAGGAACGCCCGTATACCATTTACACACTGTATATTTACATTGTTTAGTACAAAGTACTTCTATATCGCATTTAAATATTCAGACTGTATGTGTTGTAAATAAAAAATAAAAAAAAACAAAATGTTTATTTAGTAAATAGGCCCTCATAGGGCGAATTTTTACACGTCGGTTATATGAAGTGAATTTACTAGCGCTTCAGATAAGACCATCATTGCGGAGAAGAAGTGCCAAGAAACTCACACAGGTGCTTGTGTAAGATTTAATCTTGTATGCGATCGTCTATTTGAACAAGCTTACACACACGTGAGCAAAAGCGAGGCTACAACGATTTAGTTAATACTATTCATGAGACGGTGAAATAAAAACTCCATCTTAAAGTCTAGCGTCTCTGAAATTGCTCTAGAACATCGACTTTACACTTGCGGCAATTTTTACGACATTGCCTTTTAGAAAATACTGGTTTGTCTACCAGTTCAATTTCTTTAACTTAACACTATATTAAACCTTATTATTTGGTTCTTATAGTTTATATTACAGTGGTACTACTTAAAGCTGTTAAATGGTCTAGTAGTTTTTTGTCGTACTTACACATATCAGAGCATCTACTCCTGGATTTTGTAGAGTTTGCAACCTTATTACTAAACAAACAGGATCGAAAATGCTTCAGTTAATTAAATCCAGATACATTTTTACATGCAAGGACTTCTACAATCAACGTAATAAGAAAGCGATAGGTTTAGCGCTTTGTCGCTTTAACGTTATGTTTGAACTGCAATAGAAAACGTCGAAGGAGTAAATAGCGACAAGGTACGAAAGTGGTCATCTGCTTATTTCGCTGATTATTGCCGATTGTTTGCCCTTATAAGTTTTCTGCCATGAGAATTTTATTACGTGAAGGAATTCGTAGCATTTATACTAGTTTTGGTTTTATTTTATAGCTAGGTAATTGATTTAACGCCTATCTTAGTAAAATTTTATTGCTTAGTAGTTGCAAATTAATTTGATAAGGTTTTTTTTATTATTATTTTACGATAAGATAACAGAGCTCTTCTCTCTTAGCCAATAAGCAGTATTCTAAATTCAATGACGAAAATAGTTATAATTCTCTTCTTTTAGTAATAAGGTGCATATTGCTACAGGAGTTTTAAACGACACATTTGCTTAGTTGGTAGTGACGCTGCATACGAAGCTAGCGGTCCCTGGTTCAAGTTCCGGTAAGGGCAGATATTTGTGTGATGAGCACGAGTTCCTGTGTCTTGGATATTTTTTATACATATATTTAAGTATACCTTTATCTATATAAGTACGTTTATCGTTGTCTAGTACCCATGTGACATACATAATGTTAATACCAGAAATAAATATAAGCTCGCAGTGCCCTTCACGCGGCTCCATAAAATAAAAAAACTCTTTTATGGGTAATTGTATTAGGTTCTATAATAAGCTCCCAAGTAATGTTACTGAACTATCAGTAAATAAATTTAAGAGTTACGTTAAGCGTAAACTAATTTCTAAAGCATATTGTAGTATTAAAGACTATATTAATGATAACAATGCTTGGGACTGAATTGCTTGTAATAAAATGTTTAGTCCTTACGACAATAGGTTGCGAACGTCGGAAAAAAAAGACATCCGACAGAGTTTCTTACAGGTTCTTCTCTGATCGGTCGCGATTTGAACCTGCAGTCAATTTAGGCTAAGTCGCTACTATGACGTTTCAAAAGAGTTTATTATTTGTAAACCTACTTGAATAAAGATTATTCTGATTCTGATTCTGATTCCATAGTACAAGCCTAGAGCTTAGTTTGGGACTAGGTCAATTTGTGTGAGATTGTCCACTGTTATTTAGTTATTTTTTTTATCTGAAACACTGCCGATTTGGTAAAGGAGGGCAGACTAGGTCTACTCTGCTAAACTAAATAGCAGAAACTTACAAACTTCAAAAATGACAATGAATCAAAAATATTCCATTATTTTGATATTTTCCAATGCATTGGATAATATCAATAATGTAGGAATATTTTAGATTTTGATCATTGAAAGAAAGAAAGAAAGAAAGAAATACATTTATTCGTGACAAACATCAACATATAACAGAGAAATACGCACCAGAAAAATGTAGTCACGAAATGGTTCCAACTCAGCATAACGCTGGTATTTGTCAGCGCTGATCTTCCGTTGGAACCACCAGGTGCGATCACGGAAGGTTACACACACATGATTATTTAAACAAATTGTACCTAGCTAAGAAAATTACATAAAATAAGTTAAGTCATATAAAATATAAATTCGCACGCATTCGATCGCGCTTTTATCCAAAACTATAAGACAGAAAAGAAAAAACGGACACAAACAAACGTCACATCAGACATACCCTATTAATCTGTGGTCACAATGGTTACAAACCAAGCATCACAACTACCTATTGTTTTGTTTTTATGCAAATCAGTAACAAGTAACGACGACAACATTTTTTATGTTTGTGTTACGAAATATATGCGTTATTTCTAACGGGGGATGGTCGAATATGATTTTGCTACGGTAACGTAAGAAGCTCACCTTGTCCACTGATTTAACTTTAAAATGCGAGTATTTTTATGTCAATTTTCTAAATCTTGGTGGTGAAAGATCCACCACAATTACTTCAGGCGTTTCAGAAAATCTTTTCTATATTATACGAGTAAAGAAAATGTTTTTTCTTGGCAATAGATAAAAACCTCAAACAAAATCGTTTTATTAATGAGTAGGTACCTTATACAGTTTATTTTGTGAGTTAATGTTAATAAAAGCTCTATTCTCTACCACTTTTATTTGATGCAACACCTGGTAAACTAACATCATACCCACGAATTAACGTGCGATCCTGTGGAGCTCGCAAAGGTCAAGTTAAACTAGTTCGATGGAACCGACTAGCCTTTCCTGGTAACGTTTTCATTTTCTATCGACTCAAACTGTATGGAGTTGTCATAAGGGTTTGACGCTGTCATCTGTAATAAGCTTACGTAAATTCTATACATTTTGTCGATTTTCTAAAATTGATAAATTAGCGTTCTGCGTCGTATGAAAATATTATGTATGATTATAAATACAGCCGTTTCCGAGATTAGGATTATATGTATAAATCAAGGACCCAAACATTCACCGATAAAAGCCTTTGAAAGACTAACCTCTCAATAGAATACCTCACTAAAAGAATAGCCTCTTGGAACGAAATACTATATAACTAAGTTATTTGTTAAACTAACCATTCACTATAAGGGAAACCTTAACAGCTAAAGCACAGATAACCCTTATAGATAACGCTTTAAAAAGCATATCGAACGGCTTTTCTAAGTAAAGGACTTAAAACCCATTCGAAACCATTCGATTAATGGGGTTTGGGGGTTTTAAAAGCAAATCGAACTGTTTTTAAGCGATACGAACCCTTATAAAAACACATTTGAAACCCCTTGAATGGGATAGCGGGCCGGTCCCTGGTATAAATATACTATACACATATGTACAAGAATTGCTCGTTTAATATTAGATTAGATAGATTCTGATTCCTCTTGACTAGGCCTAACTAACGAGTAGTAAAGGCGATTTGAAAAAATTGTGTAGTTGAAATGTGCTCGAGCAACTGTTATTAATTGAACAGAGAGTTTAAGAGAAGCCTACGATAATGGAATTACCATATTCTCGGCAAAACTCTATCTCAACGTGCCTCAGGCGTTGGCTATAAATACTATCTGCTGGTTAACGTATTAACTTTAGCTAAAGGCGGCAAAATGACAGCATTCACTTAATAATAAGCCTTTTATGAAGTTAATAATGTGTCGTTTTAATGGCGATACTTTAAGTCATTATACTCGTACTAAATAATAGCAGGCTGTTGTATTACCTAGCCGAGCCCCGCGTTTGTTGTACCTACTTAAGAGGCTGTACACTAAATTTTGCCGATTTCGCTGATTTTCGTGATTTTACAGACGTGATTTTACTATTGAAATACTTTACTTCTACAAATTTTAATGCGCAACACGAAAGATAATTTCGATTTTCAACGAATGTATGAAATACTTTTTTGTTTATATTATTTAATTTTGATTAATCGACCTGAAACCGGCGACTGTTTCGTGAGTTTTGCTGTAAGAGGTTTAGAATATCGCATATTCACGAATCGTTTTGACGTCTTAAAGGTATGAAAAAATAACAATTGATTGCTGTAAAAGTTGACAAAAAATGTATGAATTACTTTTTACCACCTTTATATATTTTTTTTGTGTAAAATAATTATGAACTTGGTAAAATTTTATTGAAAATGGACAAAAAATTGTTTTAAATTTCGGCTTCTTAAAATACTCGTTCATAAAACTAAAAGAACAGTAATAAACTTCAGTTAAAAATCAATCCATTAACTTAAAAACACATCCAAAAATTAAAAATTAAATAGCAATATATAATGTTTTAAAATAACCTAAATCCTGAATTTAAATTCTCGACAAAGATAAAAAAGTAGCTCATTCATTCGTAACTCATTTATTCGATCATAACTGAAATAATATATCATGATGTGCATTATAACTTATAGAAAAGCAGTATTTAAACGATAAAATCACGAAAATAAGCAAAACTGGCTAAATTTCGTATACGGCCTCTTAAGGTTACGACACCAGTGTTCGACACTTTAGCTGACATGCACCAATCATGGACAGAAGCTTTTGATTCAAAGAACATAGGGTTATAAACTGATTGTTGCAAAACTAATGAATAACTCTTATCTTCTTTGAATAAGGGTCAGTGTCGAACGTTGATCCTTTGTTGAGTACCTGGTGTCGTTATCTTATCTATGGAAATTGACAAAATATAAATATACTATAGACTCGGCAGATATGTAGTCAAACCTGCCACACTGCACAACCATGAAGTTTCTAAATATTCATAATGTCGATAGCAGTAAAAAGATGCTGTTTCTTTCGCAGGCAATAATCATGCAATGCTTTACTGCTGTCAACATTCAAAAACTTCATGGTTGTGCAATGTGTCAGAGTTCTTATCTGCCTGGTACTCTAGTACATTTTTTCCACAAAATACAATACCTACAATACAAAACATTTGATTGAAAACTAGCGACCCGCCCTCGCATCGCTCCGGGTATAAGTATTATACCCATAAAACTTCCTCTTGAATCACTCTATCTATTTAAAAAAAACCGCATCAAAATCCGTTGCGTACTTTTAAAGATCTAAGCATACATAGGGACAGTCAGCGGGAAGCGACTTTGTTTTATACTATGTAGTGAACTGAGAAAAACTGCATAGTTATGTCATAATAACCCCCAGTTCTCAAAATGTACAATGTTTAACGTATAGCAACATTAGCAACTGGTCCCGACACTAGGCAAGCATCGTGTGGAAGGCCAAATAATGGTTAAAAATGTTAAAAAAATACTAGGCCCATGCCATGATCAATCTTCAAAAGTGCGTGATTAAGGAGTAATGACGAAAATTGGTTTGTCTACATGATTACCCATTTATAATGACTAAAATAATATGTAAATTTCCTTCTTCCCTTGTAAAGTTTTGTATGGCGGTGAATGCTACCTACAGATGCCGCAACTTCGAAACCAAATAGTTTGCCATCGTCCTAATATAGTTCCCAATCTCTTAAATTTGATTCTAATACTAAAGGAAAACCCTTCTATAGATTAATAATCGAAACACTTTAACCACGAAACTTACTACAACCATGTAATCTTTATTTCAATTTAAGTTATTTCCACAGGATGAAGTTGTACGAGTATATATAACGTGTTGAAAAAATAGGTAAATATAGAAATACTTCAAAAATGTTATAGATTTTTGCAATGAATGCCGAATGAATAACAAATCTTCAACAGCAAATAACAGAACCAAAGATATAATAATGTACAGTAATCCCATTTTGTTTCTTTCTACAGATCGCTAAACCATTCCATAACAAAATACAGTCCGTGTGAACCTAATTTTAAAGTAATTTCAAAAACGGTACATAATTCTGTAATAACGAATTCCCTCAGTATTCTCTCCGTGTATTTACAGAGTACTCGGGATTGTGAGAGCTTTAAAATTGGTATGTGCTTTATGTTAGCTTTGACATGAGCTTTTAGATCATTAGTACTAGTTTTAACTAGAATTAAATCCGACTTTAGTAAAGTCAATAGGACTGTTACTAGCTCTGAAAATACATTTTGTTTTTAATGTAAAACATGTATTTATTTGCCATGCCAAGACTTCTGCATACATAATTGTTCGATTACTGCCTCTATACTGCCTGCCGATAATGAAAAGGCAATATAAGATTATGAAATCCATATGGGCATACTACCTTTTTGCTTTGATTGGCAGAACAGGGATTAGAAATAATGTTTTACGATATTATGAGCGTTAATTTTCTGTATATTCATTGTAAAAAATAATTGTATAATTTTAGTATATGCGGTAATAGTGCTGCAGATATTATTATAAACAAGTAAACCTAAGTCTCCTTGCTTTGTTACAATAAGGCTCTAGTAAAATTAAATTCATTAAATTATGTAACTCACACAGCCTTAACGTAGGTTCGTACCTCATAAACACAATGTTGTTCATTAATTACATCTACTTCTTCAGCAGATTCAAATTAGTCCACGTTTGATGTCAAGGGACTATAAATCGCTTCCACCCAAAATTACCTCATTACCCCTTCGGATGTTTTTGTAGGTACAAGTCAAACTTAGCGTTATGAAATTCAAGGTTCAAAATGCGAAGCAAGTTGTATCATGGGTGTACGAACATTGCCCATCGCCTTGGGCAAACTCTCCCAAACATTTGGCAATTTCAATTATTTTATTTGCAGAAATGTTAAACAAGTTGTTGTTAGTGAAATGCGTTGTGCCCCAAGGCAGAGTTCTAGGTCCACTGTTACATCTATCGTAAGTTAGGGTTACTGCTACGGATCTTTTTATTTAATATTATTTTAATGTTTTAAGCTACGCGAAAATGCCTTAATTTATAATAATAATGATGTCTGTCTTGTTATTTGTATAAAAAAATCTTGTCTTTTTTTTATTGTTTTATGTTAAATTATGAACCCGGCTTGAATATATATGAAAAGCAGTCCGTCAAAGGACTATTATCAAAGAACCTTACCTTACCTTTCATTAGTCAAAACCAATGCCTCAGGCGTGCTCTCCCGTACATACGGCTCATTCAATTATGATATTTGCAGTAATGTGTAAGACGCTTGTTAGTGAAATCCGGTGTACCCCAGGGCGGCTTTCTGGATCCACAGTTATTTGTAGTGTCAAGTAGATAAGACAAAGAGCCCCTTGATCTATCATAGATCATAGAAAACAGAATACATCTTATTTTATTTCATCTTATACATGTTGAACTTTACTATATAGATAACCTAGAAATATGGATTGTAAAATTTTGTTTTAAAACAAAATGGAAACAAAGAAAAAAAAATATTTATGGACATGACACGTCTCTGTTTTTTTATCAAATAATATATAAAATGGTGCAATCAAAACCCTTGTCTTCAAATAAAAAAAAAATTGTATTGCAACTATGTACTTTAATGCAGGTTTTCACAACCATTATTATTATTAAAATAATCGATAGATTTGATTTTTATTTGATTTTTAGAGTTGTTGGTATTTCTGTAGCTCTGCTTATCCCACTCTGGGAATGAAGGCGTGATGTTATGTATGTGTGTGTATCAATTGTGACGTCATAGTTGAGTATCGTCTGATTCATCATTTAGTTTTTACTAAAAACCGAATCGATTAGCAGCATAGAAAAATGACATCTAGCCTATTACAGACTGATGGTTGAAGTAAAGTACTGATTGCCTAATAAATATATAACTATCATGGGACAACGTCACACGAATTGACCTAGTCCTAAACGAAGCTAAGACAACGACAAACTTATTTACATAGAGAAATATAATACTAAAATACGTAGAATAAATCTAAGAACCAGAAAAAATATTCGTGCTCATCACAGAAATATCTACATGGCGTCAAATAATCCTTACTAATATTATAAATGTGAAAGCATGGATGTTTGTTACGCTTTCACGCAAAAACTACTTGACGAATCATCGTGAAACTTTGTACACGTATACTGGGAGGTACTAGAAGTAACAAAGGATACTTTTTATTAAACATAAAATTATTTTTTACAAAAATAAAAAATAAGTGTCAAGAAAAAAAAATTGCAGCGGGCGGAGCCGCTGGCGAGTCGCTTGTATACCATATTTAAGTAAAAGCTGATACAAAATAATTTATTATATAATTAATACCTTGTTCAATGTTTTCATGTAAGACCTAATTCGTTCGCAGGTTTTATATATTTTTGGTAATAACGTAATCTCGGTCGTAACTCTTGCGCAGATAACATGACATATGTATCCACACTTTGTTGGTAGCACGCCTACACAAACTTGGAATACAGGTGGGGAAATGGAATTATAATGTCTAGTAGATTTAATTTAACCTTGTATCTTATTTTTAAAACACATTTGGCATTTTTGGGGATGCCCGTGTGGTTGCCGGGTTAGATTAGTGCCACTCCATGTTTTCCGTGGTTGTCGTAAGAGGCGACTAAGGGAATAAGGGCTTGTAGTACTGTTAGGCGATGGGCTGCAACCTGTCACTAAAAACACTAGTAAATATCTTAGTCTATTTGTGCGAAATTTGGTTACAAAATTATCATCAAGTTTTTTCAGAGTTGTTGGTAATTCTGCAACCTACCCTACTCTGGGAATGAAGGCGTGACGTTATGTTTGTGTATTTGGCGAAAATTATGGTACTTAATTAAACGACTTCTATCCGTACTAAGTAAACTTTCTCGAACCTTCTGACTGGATGAGAACGAAAACGTGTTCCTATCACTCGGATCTCTTTATATTATATGTGTGCTGCGTCAACCCCAGATCATTGAGATTTAAGCGAGGTGATGATATAAGTTTACGTAACATAACGTTGTCTATTACACATAAAACAATTGAAGCACAAGCCCAGAACTTAGTTAGTTTTTTTTAGTACAGCGGTTCAACCAGTGTTCATTCTCTGCTCCTATATTGCTTAGCCTACGCTCTGAACACGCAATTTGTTGCGAGATAAACGTGAACACCCTCTATATGTTCTTGTGCAGCATGCTTGCAGTTTTTTAAGCCCGTAGCGGCAATCATATCATCTACAGACCAATCACTCGGTGCCGGCCGCCGCGGGCGAGCGCCAAATTATCAGTTAGGCCACTTTGTTTATCTTCTCTGTGGCCTTACTGTTTGTTTTTAGTCTTTTATTTATTTAAACGAATTATGATCTTAAAAGCTTGGGGAGTTTTTTAGTTTTGAAATATTAAGGAGGTTCCTAAATAAAGATAAAAGGCAATCAGCATGTAGATATTCGATTATGAGACCACACAAAGTAAGTGTTGATAGTAGGCTTATTAATTTTATTAACAAGTTATTAACACTAAAGCTGCTGCTTCTTTTTTAAACATATCGCTTTCGAATCACTTTATCCGTTCGGAAACTGAGATGCCATAGACGGGACACACTGATATAGGCGTAAAATTTATAACACGCCTCTTTTTGGGTGGGGGCTAGTAATAAACAGTACAGACCCTTAGCATGTGCTTCTTCTTCTCTCTCTATCTTCTCTAAATCTTTAGCACCTAACATGACGTTTTTACTTTCATCACTTCGTTGAGAATGTGAAATGAAGTAACAGTTTTTTTGTGAAATGAAGGAACAATATAAGCTTTTGAAAGAAAAAGCTTTAAAGGAAGCCATTTTAAATTATATAGGTCAACACAAAATGAGAATTATAAACACCATTTATTTTACCGTTGATATTTAAATAGCCTACGAGCGCCCGCGACTTCGACCACAAACAGACCTTGTTTATTGTTTATATCACTTTTTTACGTTATGTATATCTATTTTGTGTCAAATTCTAATCTAAATCCATTTCACCATTCATACGGGACTCACAAATAGACGTCATCACGAGATTCACGAGTATTCATAATTTAGAAAATAAGTTTGCTAATACCTTATCGCTATTTTCTCGGATACTGCTCGGCTACTCCATATACATATATCTGTACCAAATTTCAAATCGATAATTTTAAGCGCTAAGCCATAAAGATGAATCAAACGAACAAACACACTACCATTTATAATATAACTAACAAAAAAAATCCTGATACAGTCCCAGTACAGCAGACCTAATATATTTAACTCCCTCGTTTCGCAGCGGAATAGCCCGTTAGCCCCGGGGCACACGTGGCGATGGGATCACTCCTCGCCCGCATTATCTCCCTTTTGCACAAGTTTATGGCAGGGTTGCTGGTGGTAGATAGTGCACTTGTTTTTGTAAAATGTTAATAAATTTGCTTTCTAAGATTCTATTTGTGCTAGAAAATGTTAGGTTAAGAGGCAGTATACATACAAAATTTTGCCGGTTTTGCTTCTCTTCGTGATTTAACAGTAAAAATACTGCTTTTCTATAAATTTCATTTCACATCATGAAATATCATTTCAGTTACAATCGAATAAATGAGTTAAGAATGAATGAGCAACTTTTTTATTTTTGTCGAGTATTATAATGCGAGATTTAGGCTGTTTTAAAACATTTTGTAATGCTATTTTTTTCATATTTTGGATGTTTTTTTAAAGTGATTCCCATCATTTGTGTCCATGCGACCGCGTTTGAAGTCGGCATACCACCGACAAATGGTTGCTTTAGAGGGAGCTGATCCCACATAACATTTTATACGCCATTGCTGTGCTTCAACGGTATTTTTTTCCATTAAAGACAATGTTTTATCAACACGCGAAACTCGTTTTTTCCATTGTATCGAAGTTACAAGCGTAGCGTCACTTAAATATCTGCAAGATCAATATTATAATGTTCTATTTTTTAAATTTTGACACATATATTTTATTGATGGCCAGTACTTTTGAAAAATCAAAAGAGTTTAATAATATATATGCGCCATTTCCAAGTTAGTCTCGGGACTTACTGAACGATCTAGTAAGTATTGTCATCAAAATCCTTAATGCCTAATGTATAACTTTTCTCTTAATAGTAATTCATTATCAGTGTAAGAACAATCGGAACAATACCACTAAAAAACTAATGTGAGGTTTATTATTTATTCAATTTATTTCAATTTTCTTATCATGGTTTATTGTTACAGGTAATATTCGTCTGAAAATCGTCAACTTACCAAAAAAAAGAAGCTATAAGGTGGGTAATATAAAAATACAAACTGTGTAACATAAAAATCTACTTTTGGTTTGTGTTTTTTTATTAAACCTCAAAAACTAGATGAAAAATACCTATAAATAAAAGAATGTAGCCAACTGCTTAGCCGCCGTATTATACGGCTAATGCGATTGCAACTCGTTTGCGAGACTCGGTTCGGTAACGAGGTACCTCGCTACTTGTTAGAGTTTTCTTGTGAGGTTATAGTGATGTGCCGACTATGATTTAAAAATTCATGAGGTAGGTAAAATATAGGCCTCTGCCTTTTCGCCGACGAATCTTTGACAAATGCATCGTTTCGCAACTTCATTTGCCAACTCGCATTTTGTCTGTAACTACAAATATTTCAGGCTTTTTATAACACTATCCCAAGCTAGATGCCCGTGTGGTTGCCGGGTTAGAATAGTTCCACTCCATATCTTCCCGTGGATATCGTAAGAGGCAACTCAGGGAATAAGGGCTTGTAGTACTGTTAGGCGATGGGCTTGCAACCTGTCACTAATACACTAGTAAACTTCTTGGCCTGATTGTGCAAAATGTGGTTATAGAAATATCAACAAGTTTTTTTAGAGTTGTTGGTATTTCTGTAGCGTGATGTTATGTATGTATGTATGTATGTATCCCAAGCTAACCTATAGTGCTCTACACGATTGTCCTGAAATAAATCCAGAATTATTTACCTTTTCGGAAAATAATGCAGGTTGTCAAATGAATCATATGTGAAACGTTGATCATGAAATGATAGCAATAGCTGGAACTTAAAATAATTAATTAACTTTTTCTTAAGGAGAGTTTAATTATTTTAGTTCCTTAAATATTACACGGCCTTCCCCGGCTCAAGTTAAGTAACACTACGAGTAGGGACAGACTGATATTTTTTTTGTGTTTTTTTCCTAAAATCCTTTTTCGGATTTTTACAAACATTGTTATCTTATTCTGACCAGCCTTTCTCAAAAAATGCGCTTACCAACTAACGGGTCATTCTCCTTTTTACCGACATTTGCCTGTCCTCATTTTACCATACGTTATCAGTTAGAGTATTGATTATTAATGTTTTAGTGTTTGAATATACGTCCAAACATTTATTCATCTATTAGTACTAAATAATCTTTCACTTTCTCTATTCATTGCTTTTTTATAAGTTTGTTTTTCATAGAATCACGTGACAGAGTGGTAATACAAAATTTAGTCTCCACTGAAAACGGCCACTCTGTCACAGTATATTCTGAAAAACCACCATAAAGAAAAAAACATTATCGCCACCGAAATAATCATTAATTTAGTCCAAATTAAAATTCACGGAACGTATTTTAAAATCAAAAATTAAAACCATAATTATCAATAGTTAAAAAACGCAAAATATAGAAAAAATACGATGAATTGTCAAAAAAGGAGAACGACCCTAACACCGTTTTATTGTCTTTTAAAGAAGATTTCATCCTAAATCATTATATATGTTAGCTCTTTTTTGCGTTTTTATGATTGCTTTTCCATTTATTCATTAGTTATTAATTATCATTACATTCAATTTGCAACGTTGTTTATTGTTCTTAATAATTTGTTAATTAAAAGAACTGTTTGGGTCAAACATCTGTCATTAACTTATTTTAAAGTCTCAAGTCTGTTCACTGGCAGAATAATCTAAAACTTTGGTCTATTCTATTACATAGCCTGTGGCAATACGAGCGGGTACTGGCCACATCACTAGGAGCTCCCTAGTTAAACTTCAGTTTATTCCGAGTTTAAAAATGTTCAGATGTTGAAAGTTCAAAATTGGAATTAGCTCGAAAATGGAGTAACTGAATTGTCTTCCTTTGGATTACTTTAGAGTTGAAAGGAAAGCTTTTAAACCCTTTTTCTTTTCTTTTATCGGGAACTGAACAGGTGAGTCGAGTTTGGTAGGTAATCTTAAAACGACTCTTTAGATAAATATTTTCATATTCAAGACTAATATTATTCAAAATAACGATAACAACACAAATTGACAATTATAATGAGAATGTAATTAACATGCATTTCAGCACTCAGGCCACCTGATGATAAGTGGAATCTGAGACCCATAGACATTTGAATTCTCAAGACTATAATCCTAAGCCCTCAAATGCGTTGCCAACCCTGAGGACTAAGATGGAATGTCTCTATGCTAGTAACACAAGCGAATTATTTTAAAAGATTTCAGATCAAAATTGTTTTCATAAAGCTTTAGTGTAAATCCATTACCACCCAAAACAAAAATACTGCTGAGTCTACAACTTTAAATAAGGTGAACGATGTCTTTGTACTCGACTGTACGTTGTATAACAATAAGATCGATCGTTTCACGATGTTCCCGGGGGTTTATATCTATACGCATCCAAATATATACATACGATACACCCAAAAGTACAAACAATCCCAATACATCGAAATCCATTTAAAGCTTACCGGGACTACAACGCCGCGCCGCGCCAGTCAGGCTACAACGCCGCGGGCCAGTAATTAACCCCTACGCGCCATATTTCGCAATCAATGCTTATTTCACCCTTTCAGTGCCGACAACTCAACAGTAGGCTTGGTTTTAATAGAAATTATTTAGTCAGGTAGTGAATGATCCTTACATTTTTGTTATTTAAATGATGTGTAAATACTAATTAGCAATAAATTGATTGTTTTGTAATTATTAATTGGGTCATACACACTCTTAAAAACCAAAGATGTCTGTTATGTTTTTATATTAAAGGTCTAAAGCAGTCCTGACGACGTTTTTGCGGGAATAGGCTTAGCCAGAAAATTAGGCCTTAAAAACGTTAACTTTCGGTGTGTCCTCAGGAAAGACGGTAACCTAAATCTGTGTATGACCCAATTGGATCCTACCCGCTACCCTACCCCGTGTGGTTGCCGGGTTAGAATAGTGCCACTCCATTTCTTCCCGTGGATGTCGTTAGAGGCGACTAAGGGAATAAGGGCTTGTAGGTAGTACCGTTAGGCGATGGGCTTGCAACCTGTCACTAATACACTATGGTAAACAACTTAGCCTACTTGTGCAAAATCTGGTTACATAATTATAAACAAGTCTTTTTAGAGTTGTTTGTATTTCTGTAGCTCTACCTACCCCACTCTGAGAATGAAGGCGTGATGTTATGCATGTATGTGTGTAGTAATTGCACTAGTAATTAATTTATAAACCTCTTGAGACCCAATATATATAAGCCATAGGAGGTACATAATCAAGGAAATTTAGTATTAATTTGTCGAGTTTAGTATACCCTTCTGGTTATGTATAACTAGTTTTTAGAGCCCATCAGGCCCCTATTTCACCAAGTTACAATTGTCAATGACATATGTCTGCTGACAATTCGACATATGTCTAGGACATATGACAAGTGACCGGTGACAAGTAGACAAATTCTCAATTTTATTTCTATGGACATACATAATTGTTTACAATCACAGTGTGCAACGCGTGACAATTGCCCATAATTTAATTTAAGGACAATTATGTTGTGAAACAATTGTACATTTTTCCAAGTCGACATATTTGCAAATTTGTCGGTAATTATTGACATGAGATTAGAGCTGTGTCAGGCTTGCGTTACAATTGTAGTGTTTTCATTGTTAGTTACAAAATAGCTCTCCGCGAAAGTAGTGGTAGTGACAGTGAAAGCGATTTAGATGAGTTTGCATATAGGAGAATATATAAAGAACGAATAAATTTCTCCTTTGACGTCACTGCCTTTGCGTTCAAGGAAAAAAATCGAATCAGTAAAACCAGTGTCAGTTTATATCCACAACTATATATTTAAAATTTAAGCGGTTCTTGAGCGTACGTTCAAAAATAAGAAGCCAATTTATAATAAACCATCAGTGTACTTAATTAAGTATTAAGTTTTGTAATTGGTATTTATATTTACTCGGACAAACTCGAAAACGCTCGCTTCCAAAACACACGTACTTTGAAATTAAAAAATAAACACTGGCTAGTATCAATAAAATTACATTTTCTCAAACATGATCGGAAAACTTACTTTTAATAAAGTGAGAATAATTGCATACAGTCGACAAGACTGAGGAAACTATCCATACAGCCAAGCTAACCGCTCTCGTTTATTGAAAAAAATTGTGTATAGTCATGAGCAATTGATTAAAAGAAATAAAAAATTGTTTGGACACTCCAAACTAATATAATAATTGTTGTTGTATAATTGTGGACTAACAACGCGGAAATGGTGGACGCCTGTCAACAATCAACATTCGGTTGATTTAAACATTTAAAACATATTTAAAAATATTATAAATATTATCGGTTGTCATGACAACGTGATAATGGTGTCAGGATTTTCACAACTGTCATTTAACGACATAAAAATTACTTTTTTTTTAATTATTGTCGCACCTGTCAGCTTGGTTTAATAATGTAGAGATTTGTGAAACAACACTTATCGTGACTACTCGACAATTGTCACCTGATTATTACAATTGCAGTTTCATAGAATACAATAATCACGTAATTTAGACAATTGTCGCACTTGTCAAGCTTGGTGAAATAGGGGCCAGGCGTGTTTGTAACAGGCTTTGAAAGAAATTTATTGGTGGCTAGTTTGCACAATGTAATTAAAAAGTAGAAGGTAAATTTATTTAGTTCCGCTTGAAAACGAAACCTGTAAATGTCTCGAAACGTTCGGGATGTTAGTTAAAATAATATACGCGATTAAAATCCGTAAAAGTTTAAATCGATTTATTTAATGAGTAACAATCGCGGAAATCGAAGGCAACGTTAAGGCAATTTGCTTTAAACTATATTTAATGAACATAAAGTTTATTTTTACTTGTTTTTAAGTTGAAAATGCCATTTTATAGCAAACGTAGTTGAACTTTATACTCTTGCTGGTAGATTCAAATTCCCACAACATCTCCATTTGTTATATGGTTGGCCTAAATCTATGTTCTCTTATATGGCATCGTAAGTCCCAAAAGAATGAACCGATATTGATATCGTTTTTTATAGAACGCTAGTTTAACTAGGATAGGACTTAACTAGGTTTTAAAAGCCTACTTGGTAGTAACGACGTTCCAGGTTCGATTCCTGACTTGGGCAAATATTTGTGTGATAATCACGAGTATTTGCTTCTGAGTTTTGGATGTTTTCTATGTATTTAAGTATGCATTACTCTTTATAGGTTTGTTTATCGTTGTCTAATAAACATAATATAAGCCTAGAGCTTAGTTTGGGACTAGGTCAAATTGTGTGGGATTTCTTCGGATATTTTATTTTTTATTCAATTTTACTCATGTAAAGAGATCCTGTTACATACCTACGTCAACCTTAATAACTGCTTCTTCGTTATAAAATAATGCCAAGAATAATTGATTTCTCCACTACATTATGCTCGTCTATAACACGTAATATCTCCCGGCGTTGCTCGGTGCATCGGTGCATCCATCACCGTGCAATCTGTAATCATGGGTCGCAACGAGTGCATATATCAAGCCCACGCGTGCAGTGGCTGCAAGCTAGTTTCATTTTATTTCAATTTTATGTATACTTTTGCATTTTTAGAGTTCCTTACGTTATAAGCAAAAGCTCCCCATTCCAGCTGCAGAAAGATATGGTTACTTCAAGTTAAAGTTCTACAGATTTTATTGAGGAAAGTGTCAAATCTACTTAAATTAATGTAACCTGTCTATCTGCGGATTAAATATTGCGACCGGCCATTAACCGTTTGTTGTTTGTCTGTCATGGACTTCCCGGCTCTTTTATCTATGGACGGGTATTAAATGGAAATCAATATCAAAACCTTTATTTTTAGCAATTACCTACCCACAACCTAATTACTTACTACCCAATCCAACTACTTTACCAGGGGCTTTATTATGCTCGGTATGACAACATTGCTTTTGACTGGTTATCGTATTGTCAGTGTTGTTTACTCCTATTTACTTGACAGTGATGACAGCCACATTGATAGCCGGGTCATACACAGATTTAGGTTACCGTCTTTCCTGTGGACACACCGAAAGTTAACGTTTTTAAGGCCTAATTTTAAGGCTAAGCCCATTCCCGCAAAAACGCCGTCATGACTGCTTTAGACCTATCATATAAAAACATAACTTATATGCACACAAGCTCTTAACTATTGACCACAGGAGAGACAACTTTTGTTCTCAAAAGTGTGTATGACCCCCCCACATTTGCAATTGCAATCGGTGCGCGACACGAAATGAAAATTAGTACATTAATTTTTATGCAAATAAAAAGGCCGGTAACCAATTTGATTAGTGACCTATAGGAATCAAATTGGATGACTGTACCTACAAGACACCTGGCCGGCTTTTATGTTACGGTTCCACAATCTAAATATTGGGCGTGTAATGATTTGCATAAAACGAATGTACTAATATTAATTTTGCATAGAACGAATTGCATAATTTCGATCTGTATAATCAACTCATTATATAACAATTACAATACATAACAACGAAATGCATAATTTCTTAAAACATAATGAGCTGTAGGTTAAAAACTTAGAGAATTCTAACGTCTTTGGCTTTTACTAATTTGGTCACATTTCTAACCTAACCAAACCTAAAGGAAGAAATTTATTTAAAATGCATAACAATAAGACCATTGTTATGATAAATGAATGTAATGTTATTTGATCGTATGCCTGATAAAATTAGACACTTTGTTTTTATGCTAAACGTTTATTATGCTTTAAAAAAAAAATAAGCCCGTGTGGTTGCCGGGTTAGAATAGTGTCACTCCATGTCTTCCCGTGGATGTCGTAAGAGGCGACTTAGGGAATAAGGGCTTGTAGTACTGTTAGGCGATGGGCTTGCAACCTGTCACTAATACACTGGTAAACTTCTTGGCCTGATTGTGCAAAATGTGGTAACAGAATTATTAACAAGCTGTTTTAGAGCTGTTGGTGTTTTTGTAGCTGCCTACCCCACTCTGGAAATGAAGGCGTGATGTTATGTATGTATGTATTCTGGCGGAAGTCATGTATAAAGTATTTAACATTATGGGTCTGGTTCGGGGGTAGAATAATTTCTGCTTTCGGATTGAACCCTACCCTAAGTAATATACCTACTCAAGTACTCACTGTTAAACATTATTTTCTCTGTAAGCGAAACATGTAATTATTTTGAGAAAAATAAATATTTTAACTGTAAACGCAGTTAAGTGAAATTATGCTACATGTTTTTATGCAAACTAAACTGTGCCCATAAAAATTAACAGCCACGTCAAAAGAGTTTGGCTTAAAACGCAGTGTCACCTTAATAATCTTTATTCAACTACGCGTAAAATCCTTTCTCTATGATAAGCGTCAAATTAGGACCACAGACTAAGTCACAGTTTTTAACCGCTTGACCTAAAAGCAAGGCAAGGGTCAATAATCAATCTGCCAGAGAAGCGTGTCCCAATCCTTTTCACGCATCGTTTGAAGATAGAAGCAGTGATAATTAAATAGGTTATCTTAGTCACAAGTGGATTACAACCTAATTTTACTATTTTTAACCCTCGACGCAAAAAGAAGGGTGTTATAAGTTTTATGTGTAAGTGTGTGTGTGTGTCTGTCTGTGGCACCGTAGCTCTTAAATGGATAAACCGATTTGAATGCCGTTTTTTTTAAATGAAAGCAAGTTTTCTAGCGGTGGTTCTTAGACATATTTTAAGAAAATCGATATAGCCGTTTTTGAGATATTGAGGTTTAAAGGGGTTAAAAGCCCCCACAGTAACAACGACCTACTTTCAGAGCTGATATCTCTTAAATGGCAAACCAATTTTAATTCAATCTTGCTCAGAACCATCCTGATTAATGAAGCTTTATTTAAAAAAATCTTAAGTTGCGTTAACCGCTAAGTAAATGAAATAACACAAAATACCCTAGGTACTTAGCGGTCCCCGACGTGTCAGTTCAGTTAGTGTCAGTGTTCAGTTAACTACCTACTTATCAAACAATCAGCCCTTACTTCTACGCGACGACGCTTGGATCAAAATAAAAATACCTTATAATTAAACTTATAGGGCCGCTACTTATTATTTTTTACTTTTAGAGGTTTTTTACAGACTGTTTTGAGTCGGGGGCTTTTTTATTGTTATATTCTACGGAACCAACAGGCTCCATCGTAACTTTTATTATTTACATAGGGTGGAGTTTCCTTATTGACCTACGTTTATAAGTTACTTTTACTCGTAGTTTAGCCATTTGTCTTTGATATAACTTATTGAGTATAATATAGTAGTAACTATCAAACAGTGCAACTGCAATTCTAGAATTGAATTTACGGGAGGGCCATTGCCTTTACACCAAATACACCATGATTTCACCTGTATCTAAACCGGCCTTCTTAGTTAAGGTCTCCTGTCAAACATGTTCCTAAAATATTTTTAAGCCTTTGCCTCGCAAAATTTTGATTTGAATGCTGTTGTCCGTGACTTCCTTCTCGTAGAAGTCGTTTATCGCTGCGCGCTATAAAAAGTGTCCTATGCTCTTTCTTGGGTTTTAAGCTATCTCCATGCCAAATTTCATCGAAATTGCTCCACGGGTTTAGCCGTGAAAGTGTAACAAACAAATAGAGTTACTTTCATATTATACTTTGGTTTTACTGACACTCCAAAACAATACGCAAGGCCTCTCTCCTATAGACAAAAAATCGTTATCGAAGTTTACGATATGGCTTTAAGGTTTAAAAACAAAGAGGGACGTAACGTAACGTTATAACACCTAATTTTGTCAATTCACTGGCTGCATACCCATTCATCATTTAAAAATTCAAAATAAGAACGCGACCGCAGCGCCACTTAAAGATGACGGCTCGAATTACGACCGCGCCTGCGCTTCGAGTAATGAGCTCATTTCGCGCCTTTAATTTATCTCTCTTATTGGTCAGAAAGAGTAAGTTATTTGTTTTTTCTGGGGTTTATGAAAGGCTTTTATTTATTAGGGGTTCGATGAATTCAGTTATTTATACAGAATTTGGCCGTTTTTTTACAAACCTCCATTGAACTTCACATTTATTTTGTCGGGTACTTATTATATTATCGAAGCACCTTTCAGCGAACGTATAATTACGCAGAATTTTCATTTCATCAAAAGGCATTTCTCACCGCATAAGTATATTTTTTTTGTAGTCACTTGTTTAACCTAACCTAACTTACGTAATTTATGTTTAATATATCTTGGAAACGTCATGGTTTCAGCAGAAAATAATGCTGAAAGTCAGTGAATTCCATGAAATTACGAGTTTCAAGTATTTGACACTTTAGCCCCACAGATTAACCATAGAAGTTGTGAACATTTTTATTAAAGGCAGCGACATTTATTAAATACCTACCAGGGGGGTTATTATGACCTAGCTATGCAGTTCAGTTCACGGCGAGCGAAAAGGACAGAGATAAGTGGGTTCTCTATTGGATGGCATAAAATTATTTGTAATAATAGTGTTGCGCATAATTGCTTTTAGCCGAAATAATGATGTGCATAATCATTTTTACGCATATATCATTACGCATAATATTAAAAAGCATAAATACAGTGAGCATAATTGTCATCAAGGCTAACGTCAAATAGCATAATTGCAAAAATTCATAATAATTGATTGGCATCATTACAAAATGGATATCATACTAACCTAACCTAACCTAATGTACCTAACGTGACCTAATTTAACCTTAAGTATCTAATAATTATTAGCCCAAACAATAAAATGCATAATGTGTATTAGTCAAATACATCCAACTAAAATTATTAATATGCTAAAAAAGGAGTACAATTATGCCAATACAAATTATACGAAAATAATTATGCGAAAAAATATTAGTCTAAATCGCATTATGCGATCCTAGGGGATCCCGATAAGTGCTGTAGCTCCGTCCTTCACGCTCGCCGTAAACTGAGTGCAGCTAGGTCATAATAACCCCCCAGGTCTTTAAGTTAATTTATGCTTAAAACATTACCTACTCATGCTTAATAATTTTCTCTGAAGTAAACTATATCTAAACAATAACCACATGTAGGTTTTTATTGCACAAATACATGTTACTTTACAAGTAAAATGCCATGCATTGTAATGTTAAAGGCTAGATTATAAGAGTAAACGATGATAAAATATGATTTGTTTTAAATGAAGTTTTATTTATTTGACGACACGCTAGCCTAGTTGGTAGTGACCCTGCCTTCGAAGCGGGAGGTCCTGGGTTCAAATCCCGGTAAGGGCAGATATTTGTGTGATGAGCACGAATATTTGTTCCTGAGTCTTGGATGTTTTCTATGTATTTAAGTATATATTTCTCTATATAAGTAAGTTTATCGTTGTCTAGTACCCATAGTACAAGCCAAGCTCTAGGCTTGTCGTTGTGTGCTTGTTGTTGTTTGGCACTAGGTCAATTTGTGTGACATTGTCCTGTGATATTTTTATTTTATAATGCGAATTAAAATATGTTTAAAGTAAGAAATAAAAATTATGAACATAGGTATAATTATTGGATTTTAAATGTTTAATTTTCACCACTGTTTCTACGACTTAAGTTATTAGGAATCGAATTTTAATTTCATCAGAATTTTATAAATTACAACATTTACAAACTCAGCTACCCGGATTAAATACTTATCAAATAAAATTAATGTGTAAATCTTATTTAATCTGTGGTAACGTGATCACCGCATTAAAATGGATTCTACAAATAACTTAAAAATAAAGCACAGCTAAATACAGCACTTTAGTAACAAGCATAGTAAATCCTTCCAGGCAGCGTATCCAATCAGAAACTGGAAACGCGCCGTAAAAAAACAATTTAATGCCTGAAGCCACAGATAAGAATCTAGACACAAAGAGATAAAACGAAACTTGTACAGTAAAACACTTGAAGGTTGCCGTGTTTGGATGTAGTGGTAAAGTCAATACGAGGATAATTTAGAACTAAATTGACGCACACATGCAAACGGTGCTTATATGTGTGTGCGATAAATCTTTTTGTATACACGCTTACAAATACATATGCAAAAATCAGGCTGAAATGATTTGGATACTTAACTTGTTCTTAACATAAATTTGCTGGTAAAATATCTAAACTTTAATTGAATTATAAGTTGACCACCCACGTGCCTAATAGATACTTATTTGAAACATAATTGGCTGTAACAGGTTATTAATGTAGCCAATGTAATTTCTGGTGTTAACGTTGGAGTAATTTTGATGTAATTATATTCATAATTTGATAATGAAACAGCCATTGTGTTTTTTTCAGCGAATTTAATTATATCGGCTTGTATTGTATCGATAGTTTTAAGAGGCCGTTTTAATTTTGCCGATTTCGCTGATTTAGGTACGTGATTTTATAGTAGAAATACTTTACTTTTTAATGCGCAACACGAAAGATAATTTCAACTTTAAACGAATGTATGAGCTACTTTTTTGTTTTTATTATTTTATTTTGATTAATCGACCTGAAAGTGGCGACTGTTTTGTTAATTTTGCTGTAAGAGGTTTTTACGTCTAAAAGGTATGAAAAAATACAATTTATTGCTGTAATAATAGTCTAAAAAATGTATCAATAACTTTTTACCACCTTCATATGTTTTTTTGTGTAAAAAATAATTAACTTAGTAAAATTTTATAGAAAATGGGCGAAAATTTGTTTTTGATTTCGGCTACTTAAAACTCTCGTTCATTAAATTAAATAATATAATAACAGTAATAAAGTTCAGTTCAAAATCAATCCATTACTTTAAAAAAACGTAAAAAATAAATAAAAAACGGAATAAATAATGTTTAAAACAACCTAAATCTCGCATTACAATACTCGACAAATATAAAAAAGTAGCTTATTAATTCGTAACTTATTTATTCGATCATAACTGAAATGATATTACAGTATGTGCATTAGAACTTATAGAAAAGCAGTAAGTATATTTACTGTAAACTCACGAAAAAAGCAAAACCGGCAAAATTTCGTATACGGCCTCTTAAATGTTCTATGTTGTCTAGTAAGTTAAGTTGTATATTCAGTAAGTACCGCCTACTTACTGAATAAACAACTTAACTTACTAGACAACATAGAACATTAGAACATGCGCTAAAATGTGTATTGTACGCTCCGACGGGACTTCTTAAACTTGCCGGATAAAACTTCACCTTTGAGATCGACGCAGTGCTATGTTGAGACAATCACCCCGTTATGGCTTTATTGCGCTAATGCGTAGGGCAGCTTCTTTGATGTGTCGCGTGCGGGACAGGTGCAATAGCCTCTTACAACTAGTTTGGAGCTCACCTACCTACACTATAATGAAGCACTGGAACTCCATTCGGGATCTCTTTAAAATATATTTAAATTATGTTTATTATTATAAAAAATTGTTTCGATCGTAAAAACTGTTTTCGATCAAACGATTTTTGGCCAAACAAAAATTATACCACTCGTTTTATACCCCTCCATTCGCATGGAATCCAGGGGTACCATTTATTTTAAATTAAATCAGTTCTAACATAGGCTAAGTATATTGTAACTGACATTATGGAGTGTCTGAAGAACAAGATTTGAAGTTGAATTAAACTACAAAGATATTATAGAATTGCACAATTATATCTTATAATTATGGTATTTCCGTAAGTCACGAAACATGGAGTTATGAAATACCTATAGACTCCGTCCGCGTAGAGCTGACTATCGTATCTCCTTCGGCGACATTTAAAATTTCCAGTAAAGTCAGCAACAGAAGTAGGTGGATAATCGAAGAGCTCATTTTTTTTATACACGATTCTACTTTCTGGAGAATAAGACCGTGCGTAGATAATTTTGAGCTCTTTGACTGTCTATCTACTTCTACTGCACTGCTGACCGTACATACATAGACTACCTGTGTGCCCAATTTATTTCAAATCTATTCAGCCGATGAATGATTGAGAGACGAACATGCAAACATCATCACATATTAGAAGGGTGGAATAGGCTGGCGTTTTCAGTATCAACATCAAGGATGCATTTTGCATTAGTAATCTATACACATTAAGAGGCCTGATTTATAAAATGATAAAGAATTCGGCAGTCACTAAATGCTTAAGATATTGAAAGTAAAATTATATTCTTGTCAGATTAGAATGGTGACGTTGCTAAACGTATTTGTTTATATAAGATAATGTTAAACTTGAGATAATAATTTCGAATTGCGAACAAGAAACCCGTAATTATCACGAACAACGAAACGCGTTTTATAAAGTTCAAAAGCAGAAACAAAACGCCGCCGCGTAACTTAATCTGGCTTGCAAAATGGCCGAATTTTGGCGGGAAACTCACATTGTCACAATGATCGCTATCGGGCCGTGACGCGCGAGCAAATGGCAACATTAAATAAAATGATTGCTACATCATCTCTTTTTATTGCCAGGATTCTTGAGTGTTTCGAAATCAGCGGTGTATTACACTCTTTCGAGTTGAATTAAGTTTATGCGCGTTCCGTGTCATGTCAGTGTAATGAAATGCGATGGGGTTCGATATTTAACGTACTCTTATTGGTAAGCATTCTTGAGGAAGTGATTTTCTTATGTACACTGACGAGTAATGAAACGGGTCACTTTCTATAGAAATTTTGTACTAAGTAACCCGTTTTCATTGTTCTTGACTATATTATATTACGAGTATTTAATCTTGAACTTAATAAGACTTGAAAAATGGTTAATAATATTGGTAAATGCCTTATTCACCCGAGTACAGTAAAGCCAAAGTTACTACATCTACACTAATATTATAAAGAGGTGTATTTTTGTATGTTTGCAACAAATAAACTCAAAATTGCAATAATTCTTTCACCATTTCAATGCTACCATAGCACAGAGTAACATAGAATATGTTTTATTTTACAACGTTCGCGGGCAACAGCTAGTTATGATATAAAGAGGCAAGACACTGCCCCTTAATAGGGCCCCGTAGAAGTAAAAAATCTAGACCAAAATTAAATACAGTGATGGAATTCTCTGGAAGTCTCTAAAGAGTAACAATAAATGATGTTATATTTGAGTAAAATACAATTGAAATTGCATCTTAAAACGTAGGTAGTAAAGTTTAATTTCAGCTTATTGTGATGTGGTAAATATATGGCCTCTGCCCTGTTAAGGGTGCTGCTGTAATTAATTATTTTATTGAATACTTACACAAGCGTTATGACATACTTACAAGTATTCTTGCGCACAAATAATAAAATGTAATTTTTCCAGAAATACCTGCACACTTTTTTTTCTTAACAACTATGTGTTAAAGATTAGCTTCTTCATACATACATACATAACATCACGCCTTCATTCCCAGAGTGGGGTAGGCAGAGCTACAGAATTTCCAACAACTCTAAAAAGACTTGTTGATAATTCTGTAACCACATTTTGCACAAGGCCAAGAAGATTACTAGTGTATTAGTGACAGGTTGCAAGCCCATCGCCTAACAGTACTACAAGCCCTTATTCCCTTAGTCGCCTCTACGACACCCACGGGAAGACATGGAGTGGCACTATTCTAACCCGGCAACCACACAGCTTCTTCATTCCACTTCGAAATGCATTTAAGAAAAGCGTAACACACATTTTACGTATCATCAGTGCAGAATATGAATGGATGGAAGGTACAACACTGTCGAGTATGTTTTCATCGTTCACATGACATCGATCGTATCCCCCCCTGTGTAATTGGAGGGCGATCACGCAGGGCTAATTGTGAGCCGTGCTTGAACCGCCCCGGGTCTCGTTACCTTGTTTTTGTATCGTGTAAAGTAGTCATAGAGTTAAAACTACAAGTAGAGGCGGGTTACAACGTTAATAATAATTAATTTACGTTACTGATTATCAAAATTAATATAATTATTAACAAACTACCACTACTACTATTTTACTTAAGTACATTGCTTGCTGTAATTTTATCTTGGTATTTCTTATGTTCATAGTGAAGATTCAGGGCAGCATCTGTATGTATGTTACATTGACTAATAATGTTACATACTATGTATGTTTCTGTGTTATCTCCTAAATAAATAAGTAAATAAGCCGCGGATATATTTGATAAATGTTGTCTGATGTCACTATATCGATATATAGTTCTGTGCAGGGATTGTAAAACCGGTTTTATTCAATACCTGTATTTAAATTGACAAATTGTTACCGCTAAAAAAGTAATACCCATATTCGTATTAGAGAAAAAAGAAAGAAAAAAAAGAAAATACATTTATTCACAACAACACAACAATAACAAATAAAATATAATAAACAGAAAAAGAACAGTTGTTGTGAAACGGTCCTAACTCAGCATGTGCTGGCGGTTATACCAGCGCTGATCTTCCGTTAGGACCGCTCGGTGACAGCACGGAAAGTGACACAAAAAAACAAAAAAACATTTAAAATAAGTTCATGTAAACAACAGATAATAATAAAAAATAAAACCTATAATAGTATCAGAATAAAAGAAAACAAATAATGGAACAAAAAGAAAAAAAAAAAAAAGTATGACTGTAACATTACCCTGGTTATGGTGATCCAATTTAATATCTAATCTGTGGCGGGTGGCGATGCCTAAGCGCACAACAACATGTCATACTAATACTAATTAATATGACTAATAACAACTATGAGCCGTATGATCTGTCTGTGCAACTACGAAGATAATAAATAACTAACAGCACAACACAAAACCAAAGAGAGAGTAATCGCTACGTTGCAGAAAACGGTACAATTAAGTATTATATTATTAATCAACACTGCTGAGACAAAACAACTAGTACAAAGCAATAAGAATTAGAGTCAAATATTAATAGCAAACGAGATTACAACATACAATGCAAAGCTCGTGGGACATAACATTCAGGTATGTACTTACATAGATATCGATCATATTCCGCTAGTGTCATGCTTTAATGGTTCCTGATTATATTGGTGATCAAGCAAATATTTTTTTAAATTACATTTAAAACTATGTAAACTTTGCAGGTTCCTAATCGGTGGTGGGATGTTGTTCCAGCATTTAGTTGCTGTATAGCGGAAACTACCTCGAAAGGCGCCCGAGGCATGACGAGGCGTATTATTGTCATTCCGCTTTTGTTTTTATCGCTATGTAGGTATGCACTATTTACAGTATAAAATACCTGTATTCAATACCGCTATTCATTGCACCTGATAAATAAGATGTTAATTAGACTGTAATTAATTGTAATTTCAGACTTGTCTAAGGCGTGTCTGAGTTTATTGTTATAACACCGAAAACATTTACAGAAACAAATAAACGAGTATATTGACACTGATAGGTATTACTGGTTATGGTTTTTAGGGGTTAAAAATCAAAAAGAGGTATTGTTCTCAATTGGCTAAACCGATAATATACTTGAATACCGGTATTCATTATACCGCTAATCAGAGCTTTAGCGATAAAAATAGCGAAATACAATTACAATCGGTTATACCTCATTTAAAACCGGTAGTCAGAATACCGGTAACGATCCCTGGTTCTGTGGTCCAGTAGGTAGTAGATCTGTAGCAAGAAAACAGAACGAGCTCTTTAAATAAAGATTAAAGAATCGACCACTCCAGTGCTGTTAATACGCTGACGGTGCGTATACGCAGTGACATGACTTATGCGTCACGTATTTAACGCATATCGTACACACCGGGGTGATAAAAATACGCTGAAGGTGCGTATACGCAGTGACGTGACTTATGCGTCACGTTTTTAATGCATACCGTCCACGCCTGTCATAAATATACACTGACGGTGCGTATTTGCAGTGACGACATATATGCGTCACGTTTTTAACGCATACCGTCCAACATGACGCATAAGTCACGACACTGCGTATACGTACCTTTAGCGTATTTTGAGCACCAGTGTGGACGGTATGATAATACACATTTTTTGTGTGGCAAATATAATATAATAATAATAATATAACCATTTAGTTAGCTTATAACCCATGCCTGATCTATCCACGGTTTGAATATTGGAAGCGGACGTAATGGTTTCACGCCACATACTGACTTAATATATCTCCGAAAAACGTTGCAATTTCTGTCCAAAATTTCATTATTGGGACGAGCCTATTTAAAGTATTTAAGAATGGACAAACCTTATTGTATGTTTGATTTTCACGGTCGGGTAGGTGAAATTTCATATAATAAAGGAAATTATTATTCTAGTTTTACCTGCATGTTATTTAGTTTTAAAAGCGCTCTATTAATGTCTTAGATAGACCTCAAAACACAACATGCGTAAAAGGTAGTTTTGAATGAAGGTCTTCAAAAATATCACCGAAGCTTAATATTTATTCTTATTTTTTAAATCTAAAGATAAACAAAATGTAAAAAAGAATATACAAAAGGCAAAGCAAAATTATTCTCTATCATTTAACCTTTTGGGCAAAGCAAACATTATAGTGGCGGTGCAACATAGGGTCTAACTATAGGTCGACGACACGGTGGCTTAGTTGCGAGTGACAATGCCTCCGAAGCCAGCAGTCCTGGGTTTAAATCCCGGTAAGGGCAGATATTTGTGTGATGAGCGCAAATATGTTTCTGAGTCTTGGATGTTTTCTATGTATTTAAGTATGTATTTCTCTATATAAGTATGTTTATCGTTGTCTAGTACCCGTAGTACAAGCCTAGAGCTTAGTTTGGAACTAGGTTAATTTGTGTGAAATGACATACACATACACATACATAACATCACGCCTTCATTCCCAGAGTGGGGTAGACAGAGCTACAGAAATACCAACAACTCTAAAAAGACTTGTTGATAATTCTGTAACCACAATTTGCACAAACAGGCCAAGAAGTTTACTAGTGTATTAGTGACAGGTTGCAAGCCCATCGCCTAACAATACTACAAGCCCTTATTCCCTTAGTCACCTCTTACGACATCCACGGGAAGACATGGAGTGGCACTATTCTAACCCGGCAACCACACGGGCTCCCCCCAATAAAATAATGTAATAATGTGAAATTATCCCCTTATAATTAACGTTTACCTACGCTTTCATATCAATATAAATATTACACATTATTTCCAAACATATCGTAAAAATCCAGCACAAATAATGAAGCATATTATAAAGGCGCCAGTGACGACCGTCGGTCTGTTTATTTCTCAAGTACGTATACTTGGCAACTAATTGGAAAGACCGGTCAAACATAATTGTCCGGGAACCGTACCGAGCTCGTACCGCCCCGGGACACGGCGTTTTTGTAACATTCTTATAAGGATTGTGAGAAACTTAAGGTAATTTAGGAAATGGGAATATTTTTTGATACTTGCCGTAGGATCACATACCCGTGTATTATAAATATTACATTATAATAATCGCAGGGCTCCATTAAACAAAATATATACATGCTACGGCTTCTACGCCGATGCTTGGTTTCTGTATTTACAGTACCGTTCGATTGAAAATTAGATAAAGGGATAGTTTAAATCCTTGCGAGCCTATTATGGTCGTGTTTATCGATGTGGATAAACGTGGATAAAACATCTGTCACTTTCTCCCCAGTATGTAAGTGCGAGAGCGACGCATGCTTTATCCAACGCGATAAAGGCGACCATAATACGGTCCCAGGGATAGACATAATTATGTCTATCTCTGGGATATAAACTTAAATAATTTTCTCACGAATAATAAATCTCGCTCACGAGGGAATAGCGATAAACGCGGACGGATTCGCCAGCAAAAGCAATACGATTTATCTAGAAATAAATTGACAAGAATGTGTAAAAATGAGTGTCCAGTGGAAAGTACAATGAAAAAATTGGCGTGTCAGACGCCAAATCGCTTTATTCTATATTCGTATTTCCTACCCTGGGGCCCTAGCTAAGATGCAAACGCTCCTAACGTTTTTCTCTTCTATCGCTCAAAATGTATGGAATGACATTCTCGTGCGTTTCGATAAACCACGTGGTCGACTGTCATCCCATACATGGCCCCTGTTTTCGCCTAAGTTATCGTTTAATAAACGAATGGTAACGCAATAATAGTTCACCAAATTTACCCTTTAAACGTAGCAAACTAAATTCCACATTAATTTTGACAATAACCGGCACTAACTCCGTTTAGATTTAGGTAAGTACAGTCTCCAGCAATAATTATATTACGGACCTAACATTAAGCTTTAATTTCTTTATTACTAGCATGCTAGATATTTTAAAACGCTGCGTAAGCGGCGCCCGTGTGGTTGCCGGGTTAGAATAGTGCGCCCGTGTGGTTGCCGGGTTAGAATAGTGCGCCGGTGTGGTTGCCGGGTTAGAATAGTGCCACTCCATGTCTTCCCGTGGATGTCGTAAGAGGCGACTCAGGGAATAAGGGCCTGTACTATTGTTAGGCGATGGGCTTGCAACCTGTCACTAATACACTAGTAAACTTCTTGGCCTGATTGTGCAAAATGTGGTTACAGAAATTATCAACAGGTCTGTTTGGAGTTGTTGGTGTTTCTGTGGCTCTGTCTACCCCGCTCTGGGAATGAGGGCGTGACGTTATGTAGGTGTGTATGTATGTATGCTGCGTAAGATAATATCGGGCTTATTATGGTCGTGTTTATCAGTATAGATACATATGGATAAAACAGCGGTCACTTTCTGACCAGTATGTAAGTGCAAGAGAGACCGGTGCTTTATCCACCGTGATAAGCTTAGGACGCTAGATTTTACTTTTAAAATTTCAAATTATAATTATTATAGGGAACACGCTTGAAAACAGAGTTGAGCTGCATTGATACGATTTAGGAGAAAACGTAGAAAAAAACATATAAAACGCAATACACTAAGTTTAGATCCGTTTATTAAGATTTTATGTAGGATCAAAATTTGCTTAAACTTTTAAAACTTCTTGTAAGGTTGTGATTTTTTTTGCCAGCATCCTTATTTTGTTTACGTGTTATTTTAATTCAAAGATATTGGCTTGGACATAGAAAAATATATATAAGGTCCGTATATTTTAAACATGGAAGAACAGCTGTGACCTCATTCCTGACGTCGATTTTGTATAGTGTTTTTGCAGGGGTCTGAACTATGACTTTTAAAAGCTTCATATCTTATGAAAAAAATAACACGACAATTGTTTCGCGTAGACAGTTTTCCAGAGAGCGTAAGAAAACAATTTATACATTTTCCCTATTGTTACTTCGGGTTATATCCTCTTATTGATAACTTCTATGAAGTGTGATTGCCGAGTTAGAATGGTGCCACTCCATCTCTTCCCGTGGATGTCGTAAGAGGCGACTAAGGGAATAAGGGGTTCTAGTACTGTTAGGCGGTGGGCTTGTGACCTGTCACTAATACACTAGTAAACTTCTTGGCCTGGCCTGATTGTACAAAATGTGGTTACAGAATTATACATACATAACATCACGCCTTCATTTCCAGTGTGTGGTAGGCAGAGCTGCAGAAATACCAACAACTCTAAAAAGATATAATTTGTTGATAATTCTGTAACCACATTTTGCACAAACAGGCTAAGATGTTTACCAGAGTATTAGTGATAGGTTGCAAGCCCATCGCCTAACAGCACTACAAGCCCTTATTCCCTTAGTCGCCTCTTACGACATCCACGGGAAGACATGGAGTGGCACTATTCTAACCTGGCAACCACACGCCAAAACAGAATTATAAACAAGTCTTTTTAGAGTTGTTGGTATTTCCGTAGCTCTGCCTACCCCCTCTCTGAGAATGAAGGCGTGATGTTATGTATGTGTGTCTATACAGTGTTTTGTTATTGTTATATTGCTTTTGTTATTTTCGCCACACAACTATCTCATAAGGGTCCAGCTAAAAAGCATTGCGGCTCCTTGCGACAGCATCACGCTGAGCTGGCTCACTGTTTCAACTATTTTGTCTTAGTTATGGCTAAGGACCAAATAGTTGGAGCATAGTTTAAGCGTAGTTAACCATACAAAAAACAAAAGTGAAAAAAGTTCCGTTGTGACACGAAAATTATCCCTACAAAAGTATGGCTAATTTTCGTGTCACCACGGAAAAGTTTCATAGTACATTTAATTGAGTGAGTTAGCGTGGCCAACTTTTTCGTCCTTACCCTTATGAATGTTGCTTTTTTTCTGAATAAATTATCCTATTTCTATTAAGGCCCAAAATACAGGGACTGCACAGATATTCTCTTTTGCGTTTAAAAACCACAATCGCCTTTTCCCCTTTGCCAATATTAAAATGGCTTTAAGTCCAAGCCTTCACTTTATCAAGATGAGCGTCGTCTTGAATAATTCCCCCTGATAAAGAAAAGACGTTGATCAATCGATTCTCGTATACGAATCGATGCGTTTTATTCGATTGTGAGGAGTTATCGCGGAAAGCCGTTATTTTACGGCCTATTTCAAATTTCGAAAATGGATTCGAACGATTTATGCTTTAAAAAGGTTTCATTGTGTTCTGAGGCCGTTGTGTTGCTTTATTAACATAATCTTGTGATTTGTGTAGACGTTAAGGTTTAATTTTGAACACCATTATTAGCCACGGCGCAAACCGGTTACTTTAAAAGACATTACAAGATATAAAGCAAAAAAAACCTAGTTAACGTTACGCTTAAGCCACTTAAATACCTATATCGCTTGGACTTGGCATTTGCCTATGTGTGTGTAAAGCAAGTACGGTCAACAATTTTAATTATTAAGTTGACTATAGAACCGTGTCGCAGACAACCAATAAAAATTATGATGTAATTGCTTTCTTGTGACTTAAAGTTGTCATTATGACAAGGTTCTTTCGTGGCTCACAAAAAAAAAACAAAATCTATACAATAAAAATACAAACTCGAACTTATCCCTTTACTGAATCACTTCCAGCTGAACTTAGGTTGATTAGAAAAGATGACCATCGATGGATCCAGTAGACGGACACAATACGACTAGCATTGCTTTCTAAAGAAAGATGGAATCATCATCATTATCTGCCGGAAGACGTCCACTGCTGGCCAAAGGCCTTCCCCAAGGTTTTCCACGACCGGTCCTCTGCTGCTGTCTTCCAGCGGTTTCCCGCGACCTTGAATGGAATAATTAAACATAATTACATACATACATACATACATAACATCACGCCTTTATTCCCAGAGTGGGGTAGGCAGAGCTACAGAATTACCAACAACTCTAAAAAGACTTGTTGATAATTCTGTAACCACATTTTGCACAATCAGGCCAAGAAGTTTACTAGTGTATTAGTGACAGGTTGCAAGCCCATCGCCTAATAGTACTACAAGCCCTTATTCCCTTAGTCGCCTCTTACGACATCCACGGGAAGACATGGAGTGGCACTATTCTAACCCGGCAACCACACAGGGCAAACAAACAAAACAACATATTATAAACATATTAACATATTATATTTTAAACATATTTATGGCGGATTTTCCGAAGTCAGATATAAGTATCATTTTCATTGTCATCTATACTAAAGAGGAAAGATTTGTTTGTTTGTTTGTTTCGAATAGGCTCCGAAACTACTGAACCGATTTGAAAAAATATTTTACCATTAGAAGCCGACATTATCCCTGATTAACATTCGCTACTTTGTATCCAGTGATTCAAGAGGAAGGTTTATATATAATACTTTAACCCGAAGCAAAGCGAGGGCGGGTCGCTAGTATGATATAAAAGGATAAAAGTAATGTCCGACAGATACCGTTAGCCGATTTAAAATACAGCCCTTATCGTCGCATGGGGCAAATGCGTCAAACCAACAACTTCTCCTTACCCCGCCATCTTTTAGCATTATAAAACAAATGAAAGGACATCTATCACATTGTTCTAATTACAACAAAGTGAATAGACGTTCTGCCATTTTGTTAGATAACATTATTAAGTAAGTATCAAGTACCAAGCGTATACAATTTCAAACAGTGCCTAATCCAAATCTCAAGACTGTATTTCGAACTCAATACAAGCGTTTGATCCGGCCGGGTGTAATTAGCGATTTAATATTAATTCCCGGATATCGCATAGCTGTAATCAACCCGGTGAGGCGGGAGGGTTGAAATACGAGTGATGTGCACAAGGATGTTCGTGATGCGCTAAGAGAGATCAAACCTTCGAAAATTTCATTTGAAAATTATCGTGTAACGTGTTCCTTTAAAGTTCCGCGTTAGTTGTGCCGTAACTTTACAGCGTATTCGTTTTCTTTTCTACATTCAAGAATTAGCTTTTCAAAAATAAATCCGCAGTTCACTGTAGATTCGATTCGATAGCGATATTTGCGCGAAACGTGGCAACGTTTCTTTGTCCTGTAGTTTGTGTTACGAATGGTGCAAAAAAGAAATAGAATATAAGGGGAATAGAATATAGAGAGATTTACGGCGCATCATGTGTAAGTAATATAGAGCTATATGTTCATGAGGTTTTCTTCTTTAATCATTGTTTTTTTGATTATTGAGATTATGTGAAACAGCACGTTTTTATTGTTTCTTGCGCTACAAAATCTATTAAAGCTAGGCGTCCACATATCGTAATCGTACGCATCGTACGCATCGCATAAAAAAGATTTAGTATTGTTTGTATAGAAACTCGTCTAACTGCGTCCACTAATCGGCACCAGACGGATCGCCTTACGCCTAATAATTAATCCGTCCGATACGTGGGATGCGTACGATACCGACATTTACCATTACCTTAATAGTACAATCGACGTCATAAATATGTTTACACTTTAGTACCATGTCACTTTCAATCACTGATATAATTTCATATAATTATATATGAAATTGTCTCAGTGAATGAAAGTGGCAAGGTACTAAAGTGTAAACATCTTTATGACGTCGACTACATGCCTTGAAGTGTAATTTAAATAACCCGAAATTTTATTACAAACCATTCAGTCCTCGTGAGTTATCGATTGATACTAAAGACCTTTTAATATGTGGTACCAATTCCATACAAGAAATTACCTTGCAAAACGGTTAGTACTTTGGAACTTAACTATGAGACTAATATAAAACGATACAAACTTCTTACCCAGCGCAGACAATATATATATATATATATATATAATATATATATATATTACTTAGGTACGCATTTGGTCAGACGAAGGCATCTAAAGAAAGGCGCAGGCAGACGTATTTTTAATCCACTAAACCAACCAAATTCAAAACCACAAACCTATTTGGAACGAATGCAATCCCTTTTGAATTCGCACCTCACTGCGGAGCATGAATGCCGGTTATTCCTCGAATTATCCACGGTAATGAGGGGCGGTAATGACGGGGGAGGGGGTGACGACGGCCATTGAATATTTCATGCGGATTTTGGAAACTTCAAAGTGATTTCTGTTGTGATTGGGATGCAAAGGGATTTGGAGAAATATTTTTAAATGTTGGAACATTCTACTATCCTACTTTCCTAGTCAGGATGTTTGTGTTTTGCTTACGCATAAACAACCTCAGGGATTTCGATGGAAATTGGCAAAATATATCCTGGATGAAATCATACTCAATCACTTTTTATCCCGGAAAAATTCATAGGTAATTCTTGTATAATCTAAACACAGATGAAGTTTCGGAAAATTGCAAGTTGTGAATTGTGATCTAAATTTTACCGAGTCTGGTTAGGCAATCAGACCAGAGGAATCCCTCAAAGGCCAAGTTTGCTGAGATTCCTTTTGGTACTGCGGGAGTTGGGCAGCGGTATAGAGAGACTGATTATGTATGGTATCGTGATGTAATATTCATCAACACGTGACACCATAACTTTTTTGTAATTCACATGAAAAAGTGAATTTAGTTTCGTCTTTATGCTACATAAAAATACGTAAAAATACGTACTTGTCAGGAATGAAAATGTTGATGGAAACACATTTCAGGAATCTGCATGTCACATTATGACCTCTCAGAATATCAAAAGCCAACCATCTTCAAGTAAATTGCATCGTCATTACGACTGAAGCTGTGCTATAATAGCGCATTTTTGCTTATTTACTCGGGTCGTAAAGAGCTAACGTTCGCAGTCATAGCATAAAACATCATTACCGTGGACATAAACATGAAAATTTTATCATTTCCATCCCTACGGCGGAATTACAGTGCGTCGTGGCATGATACACCCTCGCAATGAATGAAGCGCACAATCTTGATGGAAGCAGTAATGATATTTACTATGTGTTAACTATAATTTGGAATGGAGATGGCTTATACCTTGGACTACCACATTAGGTTACTTTTCACCCTGGAAAAACAAAAATATCCCAAGGCAATAACGATAATCACGCTTAAACTGCTGAACCCGATTAAAAGGAAATTCGGTATGGAGATAGTTTGAGTCCCGGGGAAGAACATAGGATAGTTTTTATCCCGAAAACTTTAAAATTTTCCGAGGGAGCGATAAACGACTTCGAAGCGGACTGAGTTGCGGGCAAAAGCTAGTTGGTTATATAAGAAAACTGACAAGCATCCGGGTGGCAAGTGTTAAACATAACACCAGAGGAATTGCAAATGCACTGCCGTCCTTTGATAAACAAGAAGGCTTGTTACTTCCGCAAATGGTAGGACCTTGAAGGTCAGTATATACAGGTTGCTACTACCATTCATCCTTCTAAACGACTACCAATCTTCAGTTTACTTTGTGTTCCGGTGTGGGGGTAAAACAGTCATTGAAACGACAAGCATAGATTCTTGCCACTTTTTACCCGACTGCGGCAAGGCCCAAAAGGAGGGCTATGTTATGTGTTTGACCTGTATGTATGCCCAACTCTTATGTTCCCTCGTGGCGGCTAGATTGATGGGCCGATATCAACAAGCGAAGTGTCGTTAGATTCGTCTTAACGCCGCAAGTTTTATTAGGTACATAAATAAAAACAAATATATAGACATTATTATTATTATTATTTAGTACCTAGTATGTAGTCAGGGCACCACTGAAAACCAGCGCTGCAGCTTGCTGCTGCACATTGCTGAGGGGTGTCCTTTTTAGCGTAACTAGCATGTTCTTTTTCATTTGTCACATTGTATATTGTCATATTTTGTTTGCACTGAATAAATTAAATACTTACTTACTTACTTACTTTACATTATTAAAACATGCAGTCGGGTTTAAAAACTTTTTATGTTAGATGTTTTATTATTATTCGGACCAGCGTTGACCTCTATCTCACCTGATGGTAAATGATGATGAAGTTTAGAATTGTGCTCGCTAGTTCTATAGAAGCCAATTCACTCTTGTTTTGAAGGCATCTAAATTGTAATCGCATTGATAACTTTTATCAACTTGACAGGTTGTCTAGTTAAAAACAAATCGATGTCAATACGGGTAAAGACTTAATAGAAGCGCGTGGAGCTAACCCCATGTTCTTTTGTTTAGAAGTAAATACTTTTTACACGAACAATAATGTCCTCGCGTTCGATATCTATGGACTTGTTTCTCTATTAGTTTGTAAGAAATAGGGGTAAACCAATGTAAAATTAGAGATCAGGTGGCCTGTGTGCATTTGCCATCCTCATCCCATTACAAACATTTTACATTCTCTATCGAAACATCTATGTTGACTCCATTTTGTACGGTAGCCCTAGCTAAGATGCGTTCGCTAACTAGCGTTTCGATTCGTTTGGTTTTTAAACCAATCGCGTCACTGGTAGATTACGTCATACGAAAAGTCATGTGATCTACCAGTGACGCGATTGGTTTAAAAACAAAACGAATAGAAAAGCTAATTAGCGAACGCATCTTGGCTAAGGCTGCAAGTTTCTTGGCAATAAACGCATTACTCTACTGTCTGTTTCGACACTGCGTTAACCCTGCGGCGGCCGAATGAGTTGTCATTTGAACGATGACAGGGTTACAGTTACTACGGGCATGATTTAGATGTAGAGTTGAATGTATGTCTCCCATCCATAAATAGTGGTTTGGTAAATTAAACTAACTTTCTTTAATTTCCAATTCTAAACACATTCATCGATAATTCTTGATGGTTGAACTCAATTATGAATTGCTGTGATTCTAAAAAGAAATAAAAATCCAACAGAAACTGTTCAAGTATCAAGCACAGATTATAAGGATATAGTAACAAGTTATCTGACAGTTAAAAGGTTTTAAATCACACTTTCCTAGGACCAAGGCGTTAACTCAAACTGCCAGTCTGAAATCAATCAAGCGGTATCATAACTCAAAGTACGTCGAAGTTACAAATTGCAGCAATTACAAGATGATTACAACGTGTGTTGTAATTGGAACATTCTATGAATTATCTGCACTTAATCAATAGGAGAGCTATGTCATTTATTTATTAACATAATAAGTTATATTACTTTCTGCCTAAATCATGTTTACATACAAGAAAGTACAATTGTACAGAATATTATATCTGAAGTGGTAATCAAATCACCCCATTATTCAGCAGTGTCAAGGTAAAAATTAAATTGGTGCCAAATTTAAATAATAATTAAAAACACCTCACTTGTTCTTCAAAAGTGCGTGCTTATGGAGTAATAATTGTAAATTGGTTCGTTGTATACACGCTCAACACCCGAGGCAATTGAAACTTCATTTCATCCCGTCAAAGTTTCCTAGAACTTGTGCCTTCTCGCGAATCGTCTCTTTGGATAATTGTATATTATATTACCAAGTAACAAATTAATTATTGCAATCAAAGGTATACACGAAAATAGTAGTTAATTAAAATTGTATTGATAATGAATAATTTCACAGAACTACCTTCGCGTGACATTTCATAACTTATTTTAGTTACTTACTTTGTTTTTGTGTGTATATTTGCCTGCTTCTTCGTAAAATATTATGTGACGTAGGTACCTACCACTAAATTCAAGTAAATACCTTAACAGATTTAAACACGCCATTTCTATCGTGTACAAGAACCTTAGTTTAACATATTAGTAGTTGACAAGAGACCCAATAAAAAAAGACTTTATGACAAACATGGCCGTTCCCGCCATTCCGCGCGCACCTGTCAACGATTTGCCAACATGAGCAAATTGGGTCGTTACCGCCAAATTTATCAAGTCGGCGGTGTTGGTATACGCGTTGTTGACTTTGGCACGTGTTTCGCTTTATTTTTTATTTTTATGATTTCGCGGGTTTTAGTATCTTATTTGGGAGTGGGATAATGATGTGTAGTGTTTATTTAAATATGCTATAAAGAACTGAGTTCCACTTCACACGATGAGTGTTATTATTACTATGCACCTTTAATAAGCTGATTCAAGTGGGATTCGAGTACTTAAACAGAGGCAGTAAAACCACTTGGTTTGGGTTTACAAAGTATAAAATGTTTGTTATTTTTGCCAAGAACACAGTTGCAGATATACTGTGAAGAAAAAGCTATAAAATTAAAGCCCCTTTGCGTTCGCGACTAAAAACAGAAAGATATAATATCATTAAGAACTGTTTTCCCTAATAAAGTGGAGTCAAGTATATTAATAAAACTTGATACTTTCAATATGGCTCATAAAATAGTGTCCAAATTAAGCTTCCCACTACTCATTAACCTAGTTTGCCGTATAAGGAATCAATTCGCCCCAACAAGTAACAATGACGCTACTGGGTGATTTTGGGGTCATGATCCGGAATGGCCAAAAGTGAATAAGATGGTCATACTGAACAACTTTTCCAATGGGACCAACCACGAAATCGCCAAAAAAAAACCAGCTGTTAGCATTAACTCTCAATTAATTCACCGTCAATGTATGGAACACCTGGTTTTTTTTAGCGATTTCGTGGTTGGTCTTATCGGAAAAGTTGTTCAGTATGACCATCTTATTCACTTTTGGCCATTCCGGATTATGACCCTAAAATCACCCAGTATATCGGGTCTGTTCTTTTCCAAAATCAAAAACCCTGGCACTGAATGTTATTATACCTCGCAATTTCTCAAAAGCGTATTTCCTGAATGTGCGAGAATCCGTAACCACGCGTTAATCGCAGCGCGTGTGTGGTCGTCTAAAATAAACAATCGTAAAAACGCCTAATTGAGTTAAACTCGTAAACGGGAAACGTTACGCGGTTTTTCTCTGTATTCGGCGCTGCCAACATAAAAATAGGAGCGGGAAATATGTTTGTAATATTGTTTCATGCGATCTCTCTTCATGTTGCTAACAACGTGAATATATTTTGTGTCGATTTTTCTAACGATTTTTTGTTCTTTTCAGGTACGATCAACAGAGACAAAATTACATTGATCAAAAGCAAAATACAGTGAAGGCTGCCTATTTCAAACAATTTAATTATATTAGGTATGTCCAATTAATTCGGATTAAAAAATAAGATGTCATCGAGAATGCCATCGTCGTAGCAAAGGCGTATAGGTACCTCAAATGAATATTAAGCTTTTAGACGGACTCGCACACAAAGGATTCCGTATAATTCTTGTATGGCGGCCAGTTTTATTTTGTTTTTATTATCATTATTTGTACGAATAGCGTCAATAGAAAAACACAACGAAGTACGAACAGACGAGAGGACGGCCAGCAGAGGTTTAGTGGTAAGAAGCCCTAAAAAAGTATATACTACCGCTGCAGGCAAACAAACACACGGCCTAATAAATAGTAAGTAGCATATTATCTGTGACTCATAGACATTTGCATTCTCAAGATTTATCCTTAGACCGCAGATGTGTTCTCAACCCTGAAGACTAAGATGGAATGCTAGTATTTTACACCGGAACTCAATAGTGCGAACACTGCTGCTTGGTAGTAGATCAAATGATAAGGTGACGTACGGACCCTGCATAAAGTCATACCACCACTAAAACTAGTATGACTTTGTCGTTTTTTTCATAATAATATGTAAATCTCTCTCTCTCTTTTTATTTAAGTGCCATGCTCTTGTCGGTGGAGTAATCGCCAACCGCTCCGGTCTTCTGTCAACTACTTGACTTTCTGGTACGAACCAACTTTAACCTTTTATATTATCTACTTAAAGTAATCTCTCCTTAGTCTTCCTATGTCTCTCTTTCCCTCTATATTTCCTTCTATGATGTCTTTAAGGAAAAGGTCGTGTTGTAGCAGGTGCAGGTTAATATGTAAATAACTACACCTAAACTATTTTAACAAGAATAGACATCCGAAGAGTTTAATCAACTTGCCCGTGGATAAACCTAAATTCTATTTAACTTCAAAACAGTCCAATAAACCTGCAGAACTCGGCAAAATTTATCTACAATCGCATTGTCCAATAAACTTTCTCTGTACAAGTAGTTTCGCCGAAACTCCCGCCATTCTACGGACTCTATGGTAGCCTATTTTCTCATATCTACGCCGAGACAATGGTCTTATCTATACAGCCACGATACGGTTTATTGACGCCTCATTGTACCATAGACAATAACGATATAACTCGTTATGTTGCCAACGTTACTTAACGTTTAATTTGACTTCGTTTCGAATGAAACTTTGCCTTTGTTTTCATTGTGTGTAATTTAAATTTACTTTGAATGGAGATATGATTTATGTTATTGTATTGCTAATGTTGGGAATCATTTAGCAGTCGAATAATTTACTTAGCTGTGAAAGGTTTTATTTCTTTTTGTTGTTTTAGAACACCAATATTGTATTAAACATAATGTAGCGTATAAAAAACCTAACTATATTACAAGAGACATATAAATGACGCGCCCTAGGTTTTAGTTTATGATTAGGGTTTAAATTATTTTGTTTTCTGTTATTTCTATAGTTCATTCACATAACATAATTATTGACATTTAATTAATATCTGTATATGTACTACTTAATGCACTGGAAATGGCAGTAGACCACACACAATACCTGAAAATAAGAAGAATCTTACAAAATTGAATACCTCTTTATGTTGGTTTCGCGATGAAAGATTTATTTCCTTTTTTTGCAGTACCTATCAAGATTATTCATGGAAACAAAAGAGACCCAAATCGTTGTGACTTCATTCAATGTTAAGTACCCTTCTCCCACTCTTTATAAAGGAGGGATGACCAGCCCCGACCAAACTTTTGTGACTTGGGCAATCTCCAAATGGTCCCGCTATCCTATCTTTGTTGTTTCGTGCATTGTTACTTCACTTAATTAACCCATTTCGCAGTTTCTAATTAATTACTTCAAGTTTCCACTTACTCGCATTTGCTTTTGTTTTAGAGATTGCGATTTAAAACAATTTATCTTACTTAAATATAAAAAACGAAAGATCATAACAATATTGAAATATTTAACTTTTATAGTTGGCTAATTTTACAAGTCAGGATCGACCCTTATTTGTTATGCAAACCGACAAAAATCTATTTTGCTCACTTTGTAATTGTATCTGAAAATCATATTCATAATCGATCATAAATCCTGCAACAAACAGTTCTCCATACCAATGATTCATTGATCACCGCGTCCGATTGGACCGGAAGCGCGCAAACCGAGTGAATTGCGAACATGACGCGGTGAAATTAAGGCGTAATACAAATAATTCAGAATTCAAATATTAAATTTGTTTGTAGACCTTAATAAAGGGGTGTTCTTTTAAAAAATATCCTTAACTTTTAATTCGATTCATCGGTGCGTATAAAGTAGAGTGTTAAGGGTGCATTTGCCCGCGATATCGCAAACGTAAAAAAAACCGGGATAGAAGGATGTAAAACAATAATAAGGCTGGGTACTGACCAACGTTACGAGGTGTAATGTAACATGTTACACAGCGAGCATTCATGCAGTCAGTACGTAGAGTTACCGGGAAACCATCGAGCAATTACGTACTGACTGCATGTATGCTCGCTGTGTAACATGTTACAATACACCTCGTAACGTTGGTCAATACCCAGCTTTACAGGAATATCCAATCCAGATAATGATTATAACCTGTATCAAACTTTAAACAAAACCGTTTAGTCATTTATACGTGGATAATAGACAAACTTCCAAACAGCCTCAGCAGACTAATTTCAGAATAGTAAGTAGAAGTACTTGTAATATTATCTATTCTGTAGTTGAAGTAGAAAAAACTACGTGTATATCTTCGGTTTTGGTTATTACTGTTATTAGGCGCTCACTCGGACAAAGTTCTATTAGGTATTCTTAAACAACTTGCTTTTTAACGCGTCTATTAATAATTAACCAGCGTTCTGCAGTTACTTGTTTTACGCTACAATTAATTGTACTGCTTACACTAAATCTTCATTTAAAAAAACCATTCCGAGTAACTGTAAACTCCTTTACTAGCCGCGCCTACACGAATATGCATGGGAACGTTTTCTGCAAAATCATTAGTGCACTATCCTTTATACACCTAAAACCAATTGGAAAAGCGCATCCGAATGCAAATTCAATCGAAATCACTGCTCGCTCTGAAATTAGATTATCGCCACAGCAACCGTTGAAATGTCTAATTTACGGGATATTAGGCCAGTTTAAAATGACTATGTTTCTAAATATGTTAAAAGAAGTTTGAAGAGATTTCGGAAAAATGTTTCCTAAATAGAACCTGATTTGTAATAATTTTAAGGATCTGTAGGTCTGAACGCAATTTTGATTTGGTACTGGTTACTTTGAAAACTGCAAGAAAAAAGCAAAATTTATCATATAATCTAGTATCCCACTGCTGCGCAAAGGCCTCTTCGTCATTTCTCCAGTCATCTCTTAATCTGGTTAATGCTTGCTAGTCTGCATTGAATTTATCTATATCCTCTCGCCATCTTCTTTTTAAACTTCATCACCATGTAATAAGCTTTAAAATTGAAATATCATTATTACAGGACTACCGGTAACACATACGTAACATTTCGATAAATTTCTATATGTATAGTATTTACGAGGGAACTTAGTTTTTGGCGGTTTGTTATTGTCTAGATTCCAAATAATTATCGACTTCTTTAACGATGCTAGCTTTACTTTACCAAACAAAGTACCTACCGTTTTGCTAAACCTTTTACAAAATTAAATAAATGTCAAACGCCGCGCAGAAATAAAACTCAATTTGAAACGTTCGAAAATCAAATTGTATTGGAATGAACGTTCGGAAATCAAGTCACGGTGCGCTTCGTTAGGCCGGGCACACACGCGCGTGTGTAGCTTAAGACAAACACAATTGGAGACGCTATACGAATGTTTGTGTTTAGAATTGGGCTATTTTAGGAGTTACTTTAGGTCTATTACATTAGGAGGCCAATAGTACGTTTCTTTTTTAAATAAATACTAAAATTAAAGCTTGGCAAAACAGAGTTTGACGTCATAACAGTTGTAATTACAATATTATCACAGATGTTATTAAAGAGCAACAACCACCACATCAAGCATCAGAGTTTGGGGATTTTATTGCCAATTTCAATCTTAACTGCACCTTTTTATCTAAAGATACCAACGTGACGTGACCTTAACGAACCGCTGTCCGTCCGCCTGTATCTCATGAACATAATTTGACGACACGCTAGCCTAGTTGGTAGTGACCCTGCCTTCGAAGCTAGGGGTCCTGGGTTCAAATCCTGGTAAGGGCAAATATTTGTGTGATGAGCACGAGTATTTGTTCCTGAGTCTTGGATGTTTTCTATTTATACATACATAACATCACACATTCATTCCCAGAGTGGGGTAGGCAGAGCTACAGAAATACCAACAACTCTAAAAAGACCTGTTTATAATTCTGTAACCACATTATGCACAATAATCAGGCCAAGAAGTTTACTAGTGTATTAGTGACAGGTTGCAAGCCCATCGCCTAACAATACTACAAGCCCTTATTCCCTTAGTCGCCTCTTACGACATCCACTATCTATCTAACTATTACACTCACTATCTTTCTATATATCTAAGTATATATTTCTCTATATAAGTACGTTTATCGTTGTCTAGTACAAGCCTAGAGCTTAGTTTGGGACTAGTTCAATTTGTGTGACATTATCCTGTGATTTATTTATTTTATTTATTTATTTATAATAGGTAGACGGGTACACTACACAATTCCAAAGAGTCATAATTCCGAATTTTCATAATTCCGAATGCATATTTTTATAGAAGACTTTATTTTTTGATATCGCTTATATATCAAACCTAACCTAAAAAAAATGCTCCAACGTTACAATAGCTTTCGGAAAAATGAAAATTCGGTCAAAACTCGGAATTTTAAGGTGTTACCAGCTAGACAGTTGAATTTTTTTCACAGGCTAGATATTTCTATTACCGCTATAACAACAATTAATAAAAATATAATTAAAGGGTCCCCATACAAGAATTTAAAATATTTTTTTTGCTTACCCTTCTATATTTTGTCCACAGTACGAGTAATACTTCTAAGCCCAAGCACCCAATAATGAGTCGAATTTGTTTATAAATCAAACAGCCTGGCACCGAACGTGTTAACCTTTAGGCAGGCTGCACACTAGAGGCATAAAGCTGCGTTACACGGTGTTTATTTCTTGTCGCCTTGCGCAGCAGGTGTTGAGTACAGGCGAGCGGAAAAGCGAATGAGCTTCCTTGTAACGCTTCATGAAAAATCACAGTATTTCAAGATAATTTCATCTCGTTATCCCTCATTAGGGCTCGGAAAAGGGAACAAGATCTTGTGCAGTAACTTAAAGATGGTTGACGCCAGTTGATATAACCTTATACTATATTACTCAACTGATCTTTCTCTTACTAACCGTCTTATAATAAAAATAATTAGGATAGTGCTCGAGTATAATATCTGTAGACCTAGATGCTTACATAATGCATATAAAGATGTACCTGAAAAATTAAGACAAAAGAGAAAAAAACTCAGTTTTTTGATAAACTCAAACAGTTACTAATTACCAAAGCTTACAACACAATAAATTATCCATAAATACAATAATTTGAAAGTAGGTACTTAGCTATTACTAAAGTTTATTCATACTTTGAAAAGGATAAGTCACCCTCTAATAATACATTTGCTGTTTCCAACAGGGTTCATAATGAAACATTTATTGCAATATAATATTGAGTAGTGAGTTCATTTTAAAATCCAAAGGAATATACAATATCCCTCCACACTAATATTACAAACGTGAAAGTAGCTTTGTCTGTCTGTTTTCGCGACTAGACGAGATAGCTTTAACCCCGAAGAAGGACACAGGAAACTTTTTATTCGCGAGAAGCGACAAAAGACTTACATACGGACGGAGTCGCGGGCAAAAGATATAGCTTTTTTTTTTTGTTTTAAGTATGAGGATCTTTATTAGACATTGTCTATTAATTATCAGGATAAAGTTACTGAAGTATCTAAAATGGAAAATCCAACTTTTCTTTTCCGATCCATTTGGAACCATATTGTTATTAGATGACGGTCTTGTTTATTTTTTCGCATATACTTTAGCGGAATTAGAAGAATTAGACATCACCTAAGGCATGATACATTTAATACATACACATCAAGCCTTCATTACCAGAGTGGGACAAGCAGAGCTAAAGAAATACCAACAACCCTAATAAGACTTGTTTATAATTCTGTAACCACATTATGCACAATCAGGCCAAGATGTTTACAAGTGTATTAGTGACAGGTTGCAAGCCCATCGCCTAACAGTACGTTACGTTTAATATAGCACCTAAAAATAAACCTTGAACAAAACAGTACTAAAATCTTCAAACGTATTTTGTTTATATACGAGTTTATCATAAAAACACATTAATATTCATCTAAATCAGGCCACCGTAAATATTCAACAAAATGGCTATAAATCAAAACGTGTGAATTTAACAGTACCTACTGCATAATAAACGAATAAATAAATCTTTGTTATCACTGTTGCGGCCGACTGTACATGTACAGGTGAACGGCTTATGGGTCGTAAAGAGCCGAAATAGAATCCGTGCTACGCCACGGTGTTAATCTTTAGGACCAACTACTTTTTAACCCGTGGGGTGTTATTTTGCTAAGCAACTCACTTTTCAATCCGTTGACGAAGTATTAACAGACACGTAAGGCAAAGTTAGGTACCAACTGTGTTACAAATAGGAGACAATGGATGCATAAAACATATTTGAATTTGTGTCACCATACAAAAAATACATAATTATGATGGATTGTCATGAAAAATGGTTGACTTAAGTCGGAAAAATTGCAATAGCTTATTTTATTTTATTTTTAACTGTGACCACATTAATACACCATCACACCGCCATCTGATTCTTTAACCTACCGCCAAGCACTGCTCGCATTGTTGTGTTCCGGTGTAGGGATAAGACAGCACGTGAAATCATCAGCATAGAGACATTTATTTTAATTACTAGCCTAGTTTTAGTCTTAGGATTGTATTCTCGAGATTTCAACTGTATATGGGTCTCAAATCCTATTTACGATCAGGGGTCCTGTGTGCTATATATATGTATGTATTTTCTTACATAAGAAAACGTACAGGTAGACATAGTTTGTCATAATATCTACAACATATACTTTCTCAAAAATCGAAAAAATCTGAATAGGTTTAAGGGGAAATGTTATCGCATTTTTTAATGTAAAGTCAGTTTCTCAATCCTCTAAATACAGATATCTTTATTTTGCATACAATGTGGTATTTAAGATAGTATTAAAAGCAGTCATTGTAAATAATTGCACACATTTTACCAGCAAATGGCATGCAAAGCCATACTTAGTTTAACGTTAAACTTAAAATAAAAACTTGTGGTAGTGCTTGCGAAGAAATGTATTTATAATGTATTGTAATTCTGTTTCACTTGATTTTATTACTATAGGTAAAATAGTTTTAATTTTAAAGTTCCAAAGGACCTCAAATAGAGTCTCAAAACCGGACAAGAGCATGTCGGACCATGCTCAGTGTAGGGTTTCGAAGCCGTTAAGTATTACTACAAACACAAAAAACAACATGTTATAACAAATTCTCTATTTAATGTAATTTGGTGCCATCTTAGATGATGATGATTTTAGTATAACACTTTAATCGCCTGTATTTCAAGAACCAATAATGTCTTATTACCTACTCGTGATAATTTTTCTTTTAAATTCGTTCGACACTCTACACTATAGGATAGACAAAAAATATATCCCCGAGTCACGTGTAGGGATGGTTACACTAAAAAAAATAGATTTAGGCCAAGTTACAGCTTAATAGTACTAAGAGTCTCTAAACTGCGGACGGACGGAGTTTCACTAAGCAACCCTAAAAACGTACAATAAAGCAATTAACTCTCAAAATATTTATTTCTCGTTTATTTAACAAAGGGAAACCACCTTTTCATGGAAAACGTTTGGATACATTTAATTTTCGTTCTGAGTACATTAATGAATTTTTCCTGTTTCATACACTCCCACACTTAGATCAAAGAGGCGTATATACAATTTAATTGCTACAGCGAAATCAACCCTGTAAAGTTAAAAATAAAGCTTTACTTAAAATAAGAAGCGTATGAAGTTCGTCATCTTATTACAATGAACATCGTTTTATTTGCATGAGCCTAGCAAATATTTATTAATTAACTACGTTTGCTCGCATGGCTTGAGAGGAAAATTCCGTTTTTCTTGTTTATAGGGATTACGGTAAATAATTTTGTATTTTCATTTTATATTTGCAATTACGTTCAAAAAATATACGCACAAACGTGGCATATTTGATGTTTACTGAACTTTTCATGTTTACTTGTTCGTATGTTTAATTATCTTGTGTTTAAATTAATGATTGGCGTACGGTTGCTTGTGTTGTTAAACGTTCAGATATATAAAAATACTCATAATTTCAGTCCATACTAAGACGTTGTGCGCCGATCCGAATGAATAGTGATAAGGGCAAGGATGAAATGATGATCAAATATTTACATACTATTCAATTCAACAGTGACTAAACCTTTTTGTTCTCTAATAGTATCCTTAGTACAAACATAGAGCTCAGTGACTAGGTCAATGTAAGAATGTCTCCTAATATGTAACGATAAAAAAAAAGTTTTCTTGCCAGGTCTCGAAAACATCACTTATGATAGACTGTTTTCATACAAAAACGAAATATTCTTGGCCTATTTCATTCTATCCACGTCAATAATTAATAAAGAATACCTACTGTTTAATTTCCTCGCATTAGTTGAGAAAAGCGCTATGCCTCGGCTGAAAGAGGATATAATGGACTCGCATACTAGAGGCCTCAACTACGTTTCGGCCATCTATATGACTCATCCGTAAATCGTGTACTTTCTACCCTCAGCAACAATGTACAAACATTACCTTACAGTAGGTACCTATTTATTACAAACACATTGCAACTACTCGGTCAAATTAATGTACATAACCTTTCGGTAAGATGTCAATTCTGACACCTGTCATATCCGTACCATTTATAAACTTTTCTTGGATTTGAGGTTCTTCTTCTACTTTTTTTATTAATGGCGGTCCACCGCGATATTACTCAAAGATTTCACCAATATCAAACGAGTAGAGTAAATCAGTAAACAGAATAACTTAACATAACGTCACGCCTTCATTCCCAGAGTGGGGTAGGCAGAGCTACAAAATACTAACAACATGTTGATTATTCTGTTACGACATTTTGCACAATCAGGTAAACATAATAAATCACAAGTAAAAGCCGGACACCTTTTAATCGGCCATCTTCCCTCCCCGAAGGTTACCGGACAAAAGGGGTTTGAGGTTATCTTTGGATTTGACAGAAGCGCGTGGACATGGTGGAGTTAATCCCATGCGCTTTTAGTCCACAAGAGATACTCTTTTACCGAAGAATTTTATTGTCCTCGCATGTGAAATCCATGGACTTCTTTCTCCATTAGCCCATGGGGGTGTCTATAAATAACTCGTCAGTGCCGAAATAAACAAAAATAGTTGAAGCCCTTAATTATTATTAGAATTCGATTATTAGAGGTTATAATTTTTACTGAAATGACAGGTGTCACGTTTGACCTCCTACCTTGGTTAAACTAAAGTACCTACTTATTCAAGAGCTAACGTTCCTAGCGCCGCATTTCATACCGTAACTTTTCAAATTATCATATCCCTAATCTTACATCATTATATTTATGGTCCAACACCTTATATTCCTCAATGTAATCACCAGTAAGCCACAAAACCTCAATTAAAAGTAATTTACCCGATATAACCACACTAACACGCAAAAAACCTCAAACTGATATTTATTTCCCTTTACAAATTAAGTTTCAAATTTCTCAACACTAATTTCCACTTATACTCGTATCATATCACTTTTAACCGCGATAGTCTTTTTTTAGGACCGCAATACACATGCCGTTGTAACTGTTTTGTAGTACATTGACGCGTTAATATGATCCATCGTGTTTAAATACGCTTCAATGTACTACAAATATGGTATACGTTTACACTGCCTTAAGGCAAAAGGGCATATGTACATTCTGTAGTCATGGCCAATTCAACCTTCTACATAACGAAAATAAGATAGAAAATGGATTTAGAGTTCTGTTATTCATTCGTCCTTTTTTCCGTGTCCAATAAACTCAAGCCATAACAGATAATTATAAACAAAATCTGTGGGCAATGGTGTTGCCGGCTTTATCGTAATAACAGATTATTAAATTAGCTTTATGCTGTTGGAGATCGGGTGTGAACAGCGACCGGTCTTTAGTACTGACGGGTACAAAAGCAATTAGACATTGATTTGTTGCTCTTGTAATTTACGTGTTATAGTTTTGTTTTGTGGGATCAAAATGTTCTATTCTTTACAGTTTCAATAATCAATAGCATAGGTGCAATATTCCACCTTAGGCCTCAGGGCTGGCTACGCATTTGCGGTCTTAGGATTGCAGTCTTAAGATTGTAGCCTTAAGAATGCAAATGTCTATGGGTCGCAGATGCCACTTTCCATCAGGTGGCATGTGAGCTAGTTCGCCTCCTCCATAACATAAAGTATTAAAAAAAGATCGTTTGATTATGATAAAAATGAACTTTTTATCCCGATTGGTTTCCGGGTTAGAATAGTGCCACTCCATGTCTTCCCGTGGATGTCGTGAGAGGCGACTAAGGGAATAAAGGCTTGTAGTACTGTTAGGCGATGGGCTTGCAACCTGTCACTAATACACCGGTAAACATCTTAGCCTGATTGTGCAAAATGTGGTTACAGAATTATCAACAAGTTTAGAGTTGTTGGTATTCTGTTGCTCTGCCTACCCCACTCTGGGAATATAGGCGTGACGTTATGTATGTATGTAGACTTTTATAAAATCCTTACCCCTTGCTTATAAACACTTTCTGTCAGATGCAAATGTCACAACTACATATGTGTCCTTATAAGCATGGCATAAGCTACGTTTCCACGTTTCCACGTTTATAAGTAAAGGGGTAATTATTTATTTATCTAAGGTTCACCAACAACTTTTGGTGTTGTTATTATCGAGGCAAAATATTCAATTTATTTTTGTACTAGCATTTGTCCGTGACACCGTCCGCGTAGAAGTCGTTTACCGCTGTTCCCTCGGGCACTGTCCATTTTTTCAGGATAAAAATACCCTATGCGCTTCCCCGGGACTCAAACTAACTCCATTCCAAATTTCATCCAATTCGGTTCAGAGGTTTATCCTTGAAAGCTTAAAAAACAAAGTGACTTTCACATTTATAATATAATAATAATAATATAATATATTATAGTATAGATGTTGTTGAAAACGATCGTATGAGCTTAGGAAAATTTAAGTCTAAATATAACCTGAACTTAATGTACAAGGACTTTCTTCCGCGACGTTACCTGGTTGCTTACAAATTACCATTTTTCGTCGAAACTTGCGCGTGTAGATCGGAGCGATTATTAAATTGACTAGACATTACGAAGGCTATTTAAATTCCATAACGATATTGAAAATTTACTAGTTTCGTGTAAGTAAGGATAGTTAGCTTAAAGTAGGTTTTTTTGTGATAAGGAGAAGGCACACGAGCACTCAGGCCACCTGCCCCCAATTTCACCATTTTGACAATGATAGGTGACAGGTGAAAATTCGCTATACATTGCAAAGTTAATAATCTTTCACAGAAATGGGATTTATATCAGCTGCGCCATGTACACTGAAATGTCACCTCTCACCTGTCATTGTCAAGATGGTGAAATAGGGGCTGATGGTAAGCTGCTGTTGCTGAGCCCCATAGACATTTGAATTCTCAAGACTATAATCTTCAGACAGCAATTCTAAGACCTCAAATGCATTACCAACCCTGAGGAATGCCTCTATGATAGTAATTTCACCGGTTGTCTTACCCTAAAACGGATAACTGAGAAAAGTTTGTTTTTCTGAGTTCCCAAAAATTGTATTGATATTCAAACTCATTTAGCCATCTCGAACTTGATTTCTGGACAAAATACATTATTTTACCTTCTTTAACGTTACCAGTTCAAAACCCGGGGTTCTGACAGGTTATAGAAGTAATGGTCATGAGGGCGGAGAGGTTCTAGAGCCCCCTCTAGAACCTCTCCGCCCTCATGACCATTACTTCTGTAACGTATCGTATTATAATGAATAAAGTTCAAAATACATAATGGGTAGATATTATTCATAATATGTAATAAATAATAAAACCATTATATATTATAACTATAACGTATTACCCATTATGCGTTTTGAACTTTATATATTATGATACGTACCCTCTACAGGTGATGAGCGCGAATATTTATTTCTTGGATTTTTCTATGTATTTAAGTATATTTCTCTATATAAGTATGTTTATCGTTGTCTAGTACCCATAGTACAAGCCTAGAGCTTGGTTAGGGACTAGATCAGTTTGTATGAGATCGTCCCCTGATATTTATTTTATTTATTTAAACGAGCGAAAAACGTTACCCTCCTTCTGGGGCAGTCGGGTAAAAACACAGATGTATACAGGTTAAAATTATAAACCTTTAAATAAATGATTAATAAAAATCTTAATAAAACTTATCTAAAAAACCTTAAACACGAAAATGACGTACAAAAAAAACTTACTAATATGTCTAGACGTTCTTTCCGTGTACCATTGAATTGTACATTTTTTTCAAATTATACCAAACACCCCAGAATATATCTATTATTAACTCATACCGCACAAATTGGAACCAAATTACAATTGGTAGAACAGTCTGTTTATTACCCCTAGGACTACCGTGTACCGGAATAAATAGTGTTTATGTAGCATCCTCTAAGGACCACGATGCTCTGTTCATATGAATAAAACATTCCGCCCCGGTGCTTGCTGTAATCATGGCAAAAGTGGTCCAGATTGGAGAATTCTGAGACGATTATTAAGCATTTACCTAAACTTAATTGTTTTGAGACTTACAGCGGCTTTGGAATTTCACTTGGGACTTCCATACCGATTATATTAACGCCTACATTTTAAAGCAGCTTTCCTTTAGGTCTCCTGGCGAACAAATTACGGTTTGAGGGGGTGCCTGACCCCCTGGACCCCTAGTACCACCACTGGTAATTTTTTTACCAACTTTCTAATAACAATCAATATGTAAATGACTTGGCGGCTTATTTAAAAGGTTAGTTGAGATAAGTGTGTCTACGTGGTAAAAAGTTTAAATTTCGTACCAAGTCAATTTTAATTTACTATCATTTCAAACGTTGTCAGCTCTATTAATTGCAACTAAAAACATGCTAAATTAATTTTAAGAATCATTTACGCTGTGATTTCGCTGACGAGTGGGAATATTAATTACCGGTGAGATTAACAAACAGGTACGAATTTGTGGAAATCAGTAAAACTTGGCCATATTGGTAAGCCGTGGTCACCGGATGAGATTCGAATATGAACCCCCAGGTTATGGGCACGTTTTTCAAAGAAATTTGGATGGTTTGTACATTTACCCAAAGCTTTTAACCTCCCAAGTCTCCAGGTTTGTCACTTGAGGACAAAATGCCGAACATAAAAGGCACCAAAACAAAATTGAATTTAAATTGTTACTAAAATAGGTATTATTATTTATTACTTACGAGGTTAAGTAGTAAGTCTTCCCTACGGGTTAAACGTGGGTTACTATACCGCGGCCGCTTATCCCTCGCCCGGCGACTAGGAATGCATTTATTCCCGACCGCCGGCCGCTAGATAAATATTGCATGAGCATTCAATTCAGCTTGTCGCGAATTTGTCGCGGTAATTTGGTCGATTGCGGTATAAATACGGTCGTAAGACAGGAATAATACGGTCCAGAGGCAATATTGAACTATCAAAACCTGAAAAGTTTTATGCTGTGAAAGGGTCAGATAATATGACCTATAGCTCTGCTTTTTTGCTGACTGGAACAATAGGTTTGATACGACCTCAGGGCTTGTATAGCTAGCTTTCGTACTGTTTTACTACTGCCTAGTTTACTTAGCTTACTGTCAAGTTAACTACATGGTCATTTTATGGTTTACTGGAGTATAAAAACAATCGTAAGACCAGAGGCCATGTTATTGAACTATCAAAACCATAAGTTTTATGCTGCGAAAGGGTCAAGTAATATGACCTATAGCTCTGTCTCTGACTGGAACTTGGCAAGTTTAATACGACCTCAGGCCTTGTATAGCACAGCACATCGCTGTCGTATTGTCTTACTACCTAATTTACTGTCTAGTTAACTATCTGGTTAATTTTATTATATGTATTGTTTATTAATAAGGTAAAATAGAGCCCCGGATTGTTTTATGTTTGAGACTCTTCCTACGTAACGCACGAATTTATATTTATTTAAAAGTTTTTTTAATCAGTGATAAGCAACCTAAAAATAAAGCTTCCTAAAAGTACTAAGCTTTCATCTTCTTGTATAATATAAAATCCTGACAAGTGCGAGTCGGACTCGCACATGAAGGGTTCCATTCTATTATCTATACAACATTAGACACTCTTTAGTGGTGGTAGGACCCTGTGCAGGGTCCGTTCGGATCGCTACCACCATCTTATCCATTAACCACCCGCCAAGCAACAGTGTTCGCATTGTTGTGTTCCGGTGTGGGGATAACACAACCGGTGAAATTACTAGCATAGAGGCATTCCATCTTAGTCCTCAGGGTTGGCAACGCATTTGAGGTGTTAGGATTATAGTCTTGAGAATTCAAATGTGTATGGGTCTCAGATTCCACTTACCATCAGGTGGCCTGAGTGCTCGGGTGCCTTCTCCTTAACATAAAAAAAAAAAAAAAAAAAAAAAAAAAAAAAACCCTTTGTTGTAAGTATGGGAGCTCCACTTACATATTTGTTTTATTCTGTTTTAGTATTTGTTGTTATAGCGGCAACAGAACTCAATCATCTGTAAAAATGACAACTGTCCAGTTATCGCGGTTCACGAGATACAGCCTGGTGACAGACAGACATACAGATAATGGAGTCTTAGTAATTAGGGTTCCGTTTTTGCCATTTGGGTACGGAAACCTTAAAATGAATTGTTGTTCGTTAGTTTCGTCAAAACGCGACAATGGCTTGACAGATTTTGATGTTTTTTTTGTGTGTATTTATTTACAAAAGATAATATGCATGAAAAACAGATTTTAGTTTCATTCATACGATTTAGGAGAAAATTTAAAAAAAAAGGATATTAAACGCAATTCACTAAATTTTGACTCTTGACCCGTTTATTGAGATTTAACATAGAATCAAAACTCGTTAAAATATGCCATGCTTTGTCCTTATCTGTAATTGTGACATTTGCATCTGACAGAGAGTGACAAAGCATGGCATAAGCTGCCCCACGGTTATTCCACGTTTATATGTAAGGGGGTTAATCTTTTCAGGTTTCAAAACTGAGGAATTGCGTTTCTAATAATATTTAGCTACCCCCATTAATAGTTGGTGAATTAACTCCAATAGTCGTAAATCAGTCTAATCTGAGCCCTGGGCGTGAGCCAACGCGTTGCAACACTGGGCCAAATACTATGATTGTGATTCTAGTGAGTTATTCCGTTTGTTTGTTTTGATGTCTTCATTGGACGTGTTATAAATATTGTTATGTTGAATGACTTGTACAGTCGCCATCTTACAATGAGCTTATCGGAAAATAATGATATTCTCAAAAATATCTGAACTAGACTGTTTTTGAATAGATTTTATCAGGACCTAATTTGTAGCTTAAATATCTTGGTCCTCAAGATTAGAGACGCATTTGCAGTTTCAGGATTGTTGTCTTGAGAATTGAAATATTTATTTAATCTGACTACGTGATTTAATTGCGTTTTTTCGCTCGACCATAAAAATCGCTGTATCTTTTCACCAGGTAATGCACAATACATCTGAAATTATTCTAAAGTAAATTTATGAAGGTGAGTAATATTGACCTTCTAATAACAAATATAAAAACAATTAAAGGTCGAAAACAGGTCCAATTTGCACTTGGCCGGTTTTTTCTTTATTACATTTTCAAATCCCATCAATCCTTTGGACAAATTCTCGTTTTAAAATCTGCGCAATTAAAAAAAAGGTGAGCGAATATTTTAACGTTAGCCCATCGAGTTCATTTTGTCAATCAATGTCGCCGTTGAAAAATGGTGGGAAATATCAATTTGCGAACCAATCTGTGGTCGAGCGGCGCGTTGTTTGCGCGATTCGGTCTATCTGTGGATATACGATGGCTATTAAGAATTGATCTTTATAGCTATGTACTTTAAGTTTAATTCAGTTTTCTGATTGTCATTTATTTTTTTACGAAATTTTGACAGGGTGGGACAAAGGTCATGGGAGTATTTGAAGATGTGATCTTTTAATATTTTTTCTATCAGATGTTTTTGAATATTAATTGTGAATTAACATTAGTTATTTGTGCAACAAAAAAGCAAAGTTGTTTTTTGCTGCGAGGGATCCAAAGACACGAGACTTTTCTTTAGTGCAGAACGTCATAACGTCAGCTTTCATGACGTCAACAATATGTGATGCGAAAGCACGAGTAGCACCACTATACTCAGAAACAAATAGCCAATTCGCTCAAATAGGTTAAAGTCTCCATTACCCTAACGAGTCGGTTAAAAAACGTCCATTCCATCCTGCACTTGGTTTATCTACAACTAGGTCGGACCAAGAGGCACGGGCCGCGTGCAAACAGGCTAATGTTCTGACTGAGTGCCTTTATTGTCGAACTAGGTACATTTACAAGACACGTAGGTTTTTAATTCATTTACTCATTACTTTGATGTTTAAAACGAAAAGGGATTTTACGCTAAAATTATCGTTTAATTTTAATAAACATGGACACACAGACAAGCTTAAATTACAGCCATAGTACACTTTAACAGACTTAATTATTATTTTTTCCTCCGTGTGGTTGCCGGGTTAGAATAGTGCCACTCCATGTCTTCCCGTGGATGTCGTAAGAGGCGACTAAAGGGAATAAGGGCTTGTAGTACTGTTAGGCGATGGGCTTTCAACCTGTCACTAATACACTTGTAAACTTTTTGGCCTGATTGTGAAAAATGTGGTTACAGAAAACATGTCTTTTTAGAGTTGTTGGTATTTCTGTAGCTCTGCCTACCCCACTCTGGGAACGAAGGTGTGATGTTATATAGGTACGTATGTATGTAATTTTTTTTTTATTATTCAGGTCTAATTACAGGGCAATAATTGGGCTTAATTGGCCCAAGTTTCGATTTTAGTACTTTTGGTAACATAATAGAGACATTTTTTAAATGCATACCTATCCTTACAGACTGCTGACATACAAGCCCCCTTACTAATAAAATAGTGTTAATTGTGTTATTGTGTTAATTATATTTGATCATATTGAATCTTTGTCGATTTGTGTTCCTTATACTAATTATTCCTGATGGTAATTCTTCTTTGGTGTGGGGATAAGAACACCGGTGAAATTGCTAGCGTATAGGCATTCCATCTGTCTTCACGGTTGGCAATGCATTTGCAGTCTGAGGATTACAGTCTTGACAATATAGTGTTGAGAATGCAAGTGTCCATATCTCACATATCCCACTTACCATCAGCCCCCTATTTCTCCATCCTGACAATGACAGGTGACAGGTGATATATTAGTGTACACGGCTCAGATTATATGAAACCCAGTGTTGAATCGGCGTGTTAACTTTGCAATGCATATCAAATTTTCACCTGTCACGTGTCATTGTCACGATGATGAAATAGTGGGCAGCTGGTCGGTATGCTGGTTGGTCTTCCCTATGCTATAAAAAAAGAATCTATCAATAACTCAAATCATCCTACTAATATTATAAACGTGAAAGTTTGTAAGTATGGATGGGTGTTTGTTACTCTTTCACGCAAAAACTACAAGACGGATTTTAACGAAATTTGGAGTGCAAACAGCTTATAACTTGGATTAACACATAGGCCACTTTTCATATCGCTATTCCCTCGAGATCTGATTTATATGCGTACGAAGTTGCAGGCGGAAGCTAGTCTATGATAAATGACGGATAGTCTGGCAGTTATAAGTTAACTACAAACAGATTTCTCGTGAGCAAAAGTTACTGGTTAAGGGAACCCAATGTAGATGCGTTTTCGTATCTTAAGTTGTACGTGTTATTTATTGCCCAGCTATAATTACTTTACCCCTATAGTTGACATCACGTACACCTAAATTATTACCTAAAGCCAAATAGAAGCTATATATCATTAAAGGCATAAGCGCGACGTTCGGCAGGCGTCGGTAACCGAGTTACCGGCAAATTGCCACACTCCAGCTAACGAGTTTATTAATTAGATTAATCCCGAGTATCTCCAAAGGTTGAGCACCCCTGACTCGTTCGAGAGGCAATATACCGAGAGGTATTAGGGACACAGATGTGACAGTAATATTATTTGCGAACAATGAACTGGGGCTCTGTTTTACTCGGTAAAAGGATATTTTGCCTTTGACATGTTATCACGTCCCTGCACATGACTTGGCGAAGTCGGTAGGATACGAACCGACAATCCCAAAGGATTCATGACGTAACGCTAGCAACAGCTAATGTTACGATATCGCTTATTTCGCTCGAGCGGTTCCAACGGAACGCCAGCCGGCCCGGCACATGCTGAGTTGGAACCGTTTCACAACAATTACTGTCCAACTTTGCACTTTACTATTTTACTTCGTTAGTACTTATGTGTTGTTGTTAATAAATGTATTTTCTACCTTCTTTCTTCTTTGTTATTTACTTTATAGTAATGGCCGCCGGGTTAAAAATAATACGATATGTCATAAATCCTTTGGGATTGTAGGCACGCATCGTACCGACTTCGCCAAGATATGTGCAGGGACGTGTACAATGAAACCACTAGATGATTAAAGACTGATTTTCCCTCCCCGTTGCACAATATACCTACCCTACACATATAACTACCCATTTAAACTTATATTATAAAGATGGATCTCCTGAACCGATTTAGATGAAATTTGGTATGGATATAGGTTCAGTCCCGAGGAAGGACATAGGGCATCTATCCCGAAAAATTTGACGTTTCCTGAGGGAATAGTGATAAACGACTTCTACGCGGACGGTGTCGCGGGAAACAGCTGGTAGGCATATGAAGTAGTTTTTATTAAATCTTAAGAACACTCTTTGTTCGGGTCGGGAAAACAAGAAATATCTGTTCAAGGAAATCAAACCATACTTTTTAAAAGTAATGCCATTCACACAAACTTCTCTTATTACTAAATATAAAAGAATAGTGAGACGTGCGCGGGTGTTTCCGGCGCTACTTGGACGGACGCGCGTGCCGCGGCATAAGAAGCTTAGTGACGCCATCTTTTGTACAAGTTTGATAACTCGTGGAGAGATCGTTATTGAAAAAAATGCTGGCGTTTTAAACCTGAGTACCTGTCGAAAAAGTGCATTTTTATGACAAGTTGTGCCGCCTACTACACTGTTTTAATGTGAAAATATGTTATTTGATAATGTTAATTTGATAAAAAAATAATCCACAACAAGCTTCGTCAAATAAGTATGTATCAAGATTCATCAGCGACATGTATAAATAAATAAATAAATATCAGGGGACAATCTCACACAAATTGACCTAGTCCCAAACTAAGCTCTAGGCTTGTAATATGGGTACTAGACAACGATAAACATACTTAGATAGAGAAATACATACTTAAATATATATAGAAAACATCCAAGACTCGGGAACAAATATTCGCGCTCATCACGCAAATATCTGCCCTTACCGGGATTTGAACCCAGGACCGCTGGCTTCGGAGGCAGACTCACTCCCAACTAGGCCAACGTGATGCTTCGTGATCATTCTTTATTAACACAACCATCATCTGCTTATTAAGATTGAGAACATAAGGTGAATTTCAATATCGTACAGTCGATTTCAAATTACATTTATTTTTAAACCTTATTATTTCAATGGAATAAATAAAAAAGTTACAAGCCGACCAAACATAGTGTAGGGAGTAATTGAGACAGCGCAGCGTTTAGTTTCTTCCGTTTTGTTGCGAAAATTATCATACAATCGTACGGTTGCACAAAAGAAAAATACGCTTATATACTTAGTTCAATTGTTTTGAAATTCATCCAATGATAAAAAGAACTCAGTGGTTCTACGTTAAGTATAGCATTGATCCTGTTGTGACCTGGGGGGTGATTCTCTCAACACAGCGCTGCGTCGATCTTATAGGTGAAGTTTTATCCGGCAAGTTTAAGAAGTCCCGTCGGAGCGTACAAAACACATTTTCAGCGCGTGCCTTCTTAATTAGGCAGCTTTATACGACACTGAACTCGACTCACTGCCTGCTGCCTAATTGAGAAGGCACGCGCTAAAATGTGTTTTGTACTTCTTAAACTTGCCGGATAAGACTTCACCTATAAGATCGACGCAGTGCTGTGTTGAGAGAATCACCACCCTGTTCGCTCCATCAAAAAATCTGCTCGTAGTCCCCATAATATTGTAATGAAATCAGGTTGACATAATGCTATAGCTAGTAAACTTGTAAAAGAGCCGGTGCGATTTACGTGCGAATATAAACAACATTTAAATCATTTGCGTATTTCAAATTTCAGCACATTTCCAATAACGGGAAATGGTTCAAAAATGTTTGGCAAGTTTTTAATTGGAATGATAAACATACGAACGAACGAAGCAACAAAAATAAATAGAAACACAGTTTTATTAACGCAAGATTTATTAAAACCATGTAATGTAGAGGGACGACATGTCATGTTATGACTACATATCATGTCCATGATATGTACATGACTTTACAATGAATAAATAAATAAATAAATATTTTGGAGATGCTGGCAGAATAACAGCGTTGTGATCTTGTCATAACACATACTGAGCCAGAACCTATTCATCCGCACACATTGCTTTGCTCCTGTGGTTGCCGGGTTAGAATAGTGCCACTCCATGTCTTCCCGTGGATGTCGTAAGAGGCGACTAAGGGAATAAAGGCTTGTAGTACTGTTAGGCGATGGGCTTGCAACCTGTCACTAATACACTAGTAAACTTCTTGGCCTGATTGTGCAAAATGTGGTTACAGAATTATCAACAAGTCTTTTTGGGGCTGTTGGTATTTCTGTAGCTCTGCCTACCCCACTCTGGGAATGAAGGCGTTATGTTATGTATGTTGTTGTAAAATATTGCGACTTTCGCTCTGTATGCTTTAATAAATAGTTTTCTTTATTTCTATTGTATTGTCTGGGACTCTAAACTACTAGGTAATACCATATTGCTTTTGTCATTTTATAGTGTTCGCATTGTTGTGTTCCGGTGTGGGGATAAGACAACCGGTGAAATTACTAGCATAGAGGCATTCCATCTTAGTCCTCAGGGTTGGCAACGCATTTGAGGTCTTAGGATTATAGTCTTGAGAATTCAAATGTCTATGGGTCTCAGATTCCACTTACCATCAGGTGGCCTGAGTGCTCGGGTGCCTTCTCTTTAACATGAAAAAAAAAAGTATTGTCTATAATCTGTGCGGTAAGATAAGAGTCGTAGGATTTGTGGGCGTGCTACTTTATTGGTTTTGCTATGCTGACAATGTTAGTTCCCGTTTCTGCCACGACTCTTCTCTTTCCGCACATACTCTTCGTGACGATAGCTCTCATTTATTTGAAAGTAATGGCGGCCGCGTTAAAAACAATACTAAACATCAAAAGGAATGGTTTTACAGAATGAAATACAGCCGCAGAGCAGTGTTTCACCGGAAATACTGTTTCTCTTTACCTGAAACCAGGTTATACACGTCAGAAGGATCCATCAAATCATAATAATGAAAAAAACGCTCGCTATAATACAAATATTTAGTCTATTAGAAGCAAACCAGAACAAAGTATAATTTTCGGGCGCGTGTTGACGTCTCTCGAGCAGGGACCGGAACCGCTTAGCATTAAAGGGGTTTTCGATAGGGTATTTGATAGACTTGTTTTTACAAACCCCAAGGATGAGCTAAGCCTATCGTTGACATAGTCCAATGAAAGGGCAACCAAGCGATACAATTAATTCGACTAAGCGCTAACCCATTCCCAATACCCTATCATCTGTTACCCTTTTTAAACTTAATCGAACGGTTTCAAGCTTTTTTAATCTCTATGCGCAAGTGTTTCGACTTATTATTGCACTACCTAACAATTGAATGGGTAGCGGCGGCAGGTGAATAGCGCATGCGAGACGGCGAGGTGAGCCAGCCGAAATGTGCCGAAGACGACCGAGGCTTTGTCATAGAGTCGCACTGTTCGCTACATCAAACAATAGTAAACCTAATTATCGTTGCCACAAAATGTACATTGTTTTGTTTGGGATTTGCTTTGAATTTGTTTTTTTTTTAAGGCTGTAGGTTCAACTGACTTTGGTGGATTTTGGCGTAAAGTGTTTGTTTACTTTCAGAAATGAGTGATCAGGGTCGATTAAATAAATTGTATACTACCTACGTAGTTAGCTAAGTTCTTAGTTCCATCTGAAATATTAGATATTTTTTAAATAAAATCGTCAGTTAAAAAGTTTCGCCGACGAATTTTCAAAGAAAACAAAATGGAAAGCTTGCTTTGCGCAGGCAAATTACGATGTTATAGGTGGGCGCAATTAATATGGCGCGCGGATTATGCAATAATAGACTCTCTATCAACGGTGTAAGCGCTTCCATACGCGCATTATTAATTGTGTCGTGCTATAAACACGGTTAATATTAATAAATATTAAATATTTGTAAAATGAGAAGTAGTTTTTTAGGGTTCCGTAGTCAAACTAGGAACCCTTATAGTTTCGCCATGTCCGTCCGTCCGTCCGTCCGTCCGCAGCCTAGCTCAGATACTCTTTATACTAGAAAGCTGTAATTTGGCATGAATATACATATTAGTCACGCCAACAAAGTGGTAAAATAAAATCTTGAAAAACATTTTTTTTAGTGTACCTCTCCTACACATAACGTGGGGATGATTTTTTTTCTCGTCTACCCCATAGTGTGGAGTGTCGTTGGATAGGTCTTTCAAAAATATTGCGGGTTTGTAAAACCAGTTTTCCGATTAAGTGATCCGTTTATGAAATATTCAGCTTTAAAACGCAAATTTTTGTTAGAGTCAAATGTTAACCATTATTTAGCCTTTGTTCTTTTCGAGACTGTTGAGGAAATCAAAATGATTTACATACATTTTGTACGCTGTAAATCACTATTTACCTATTGTTATATTATACGAGTAAGTATAGGGTTAATTAAACCATCACTGCGATCTAAATAATTTGCTTACGTTTTTAAAGTGTAAGCAAGCCATTATTCACAAATTGTTCCATATATAAGGTCGATTATTTAATGAGACTGGTTTATAGTTAAGTACATATTTTTAGTGTAATTATGTACTAATTGTTCAATATAAGGTCAATTGTTTAATGAGACTGTTGATGATCAAAATGATTTATTTATTTTTCATATTTTTACAGTTTACCTATTGTTATATATAAGGTTAATTATTATTAAATGAAACTAGCTGTGATCAAAATTATATTGTAATGTAGAAGGTTAATTATTTAATGAAACTGTTGTTGAGATCAAAATTATTTAGGTAGGTACTTATTTACTTATATATTTATACAGTGTAAATCATTATTTACTTAAGTACAATTTTTTAAAGTGCATCCATTCAGCAGTCCATTATTAAACCAATGTTTTAAAAAAACCGGGCAAGAGCATGTCGGACCATGCTCAGGTAGGGTTCCGACGCCGCTTATAAATACTACAAACACCAAAAACTATCTCTAAAAACAACAAGTATGAACTATTTTACTATTTAAAGTTATTTGGTGCCGTCTTAGCTAATTTTCGTAGGTATAAACACTAGTCGCCTGTATCTCAAGAACCAATCATGTCTACTTAGTGGCGATAGTTTTCCTTAAAAATTCGTTATATGCGCTTTCATTCACGATTTTTTTCAGATTTTTATTATTTGTAGTTTTGGCTGTAGGGGCGGGGGGGGGGGGGCGACACTTGACTCTAACAAAAATTAGCGCATTAAAGCTTAAAATTTCATAAACAGATCCCTTAATCGAAAAACTGTTTTCACAAACCCACAATATTTTTGAAAGACCTACCCAACAACATGCCACACTATAGGGTAGACGAAAAATAAAAAATCATCCCCACGTTACATGTAGGGGAGGTAAGTACACCAAAAAAAAAATCTTTTAAGATTTTATTTCACCACTTTGCTGACGTGACTAATATGTATATTCATGCCAAATTACAGCTTTCCAGTACTAAGAGTCTCTGAGCTAGGCTGCGGACGGACGGAAATGATCAAAAATGTAATTATTTACCTAAAGTTCAAATTAACAAGACATTAAATAGGTATTTACGTTTTAAAGCTTGCTTGATATATTTTTTTAGTTCTTCTTGAGAATCGTCCTGGTACGTTTCCATGTTAAAAATACTTTCAAATCAAACAAAATTTATTATTTAAAAGTCAACCAGCTCTCGCGTACACTTATAATAATAAAATAGCTTGCACTTTTTGCAGTAGGTACTTGCACAAGCAGCCATCCGTCACGCAGCCAAACGTCTTTATTATTCCGGCGGGAACATGAACTAAGAATTATTAAACAACATTATCATCTCAATCCCGTCCCGTCCCGACACGAACTTAAATAAAGTAGGCAAGTAACGTCAGGCTAGACAGAAATCGCCCAAATGCGCAAAAAAGAGAGGCGATCAATGGGGTAAAACCCAGTTAATGCTAAGCGCTTCAATATTAAACTACCGAAACCCTAATGAAATTGGTAAGCTCTATGGAAGTGGTTAACTAGTTCAAAGGGGTTCCCCTAACGTTAAGGTAACACAATCATAGGGTAACCACATCGATTGGGTAGCCAAATGATAGGCTTACCCTATCGATAGGGTTAATCAAATGAAGGGGTTTTCCGGTCCCTGCTCTCGAGACAGACGGCGATGACAGCTTTAATGCGCGCGCGCAGATCCGTGTGACGGGTGTAGTGTGTTTAAATTAAATTAATTGTTTAGTGTCAACGCTCTGAGTGGACGGCAAGATACACTGTGGGGCATTTGAAGAATTAATTCTAGTAAGTTACACTATAATGAATAACATAAATAAACATCAGGGACCATCTCACACCAATTATTAAAGTAGTCCCAAACTAAGCTCTAGGCTTGAACTATGGGTACTAGACAACGATAAACAACTTACTAAATACCTACTTAAATACATAGAAAACATCCAAGGCTCTGAAAAACATACTCGCGCTCATCACACAAATATTTACAATGACTGAAAATCGAACCCCGGACCGCTTAAAGCTTCGAGTATAGGCAGGGTCACTACCAACTAGTTCTACGAGTAACAGCGTCGTCAAGTTTGTAAAAAAAAACAACCGGGCAAGAGCATGTCGGACCATGCAGTGTAGGGTTCCGAAGCTGGTAAGTACTACAAAAAATAAAAACCAAATAGTAATAACTAATTTTCTATTTAAAGTCAATGGGTGCCTTTTGGCGACTAAGGTCTATAAGAAAAAAATACTAGGTATAAAAATGACTAGAAAGAAAATTGGAGAGAAGTATTTATTGACTAAGTATAAAAATGCCGACATTTAAATACGTAGGTAGGTTTAGGTTATGTCAGTTTTGCAGCAGGCGCGGAGGGCCAAACCACACAGTAATAGGAGCTCCGCGGTATTGGAGCTCCGTCGACACTACCTAATTTCAAATAATTACGTATTTGAATGACGGCATTTTTATACTTAGTCAATAAATCTTTCTCTCCAATTTTATTTCTACCCATTTTTATATCTATTCATTTTCACTTATAGAGCTTAGTCGCCAAAAGGTGATAGTTTTCCTTTAAAATTAATTATATGCTCTTTCATCTGAGATTTTTCTCACATTTGTAGTACCACTTTGTTGGCATGACTAATCTACATATTCATGCCAAATTACAGCTTTCTAGTAGGTACTAAGAGTCTCTGCGCTAGGCTGCGGACGGACGGACGGACATGGCAAAACTATAAGGGTTCCTAGTTTGACTACGGAACTCTAAAAAGGATTTGATATGATGGTTATAATTCGATAACTCAATTAATCAAGTCCCAAGACAGACCTTTGCTTCCTAAATTTTCCCTTTCACTAGATATAGGTTAACTATTCTGCATACCACCGACATTGGCAACGGTTGGTGTGGGTTTACCTTATAAATGCGTGCATCGTTAACTTTATCGTTAGCCATTTGTCGAAGCGATCTTCGTTGCAAAGGTTAGCTACGTAAGTTCATTCTACGCTCACTAAAAGAGCATATGTCTAACAACAGCTAAAGCAAATTCAACCCTACGTAGTCAAAATTTAAGCGTGTTATGTGCTAAAGGAATGTAGTACAAGCGATTTTTTTATAAAATGGGAAGCATTGACGTTGCAGATTAGTTGCAATTCGAAAGCAGAAGTTTTTAGCAAGCAATATAACGTGGTTTATGCTTAACTAACTTGTGCCTGCTACTTTATCTGCAAATGTAACGCATATAAAGCGTGTATTTTAACAATAGTTAATACCCCCCGTGTGGTTGCCGGGTTAGAATAGTGCCACTCCATATCTTCCAGTGGATGTCGTAAGAGGCGACTAAAGGAATGAGGGCTTCTAGTACTGTTAGACGATGGGCTTGCAACCTGTCACTAATACACTGATAAACAACTTAGCCTGTTTGTGCAAAATGTGATTACAGAATTACCAACAACTCTTTTTGTAGTTGTTGGTATTTCTGTAGCTCTGCCTACCCCACTCTGGGAATGAAGGCGTGATAGTATGTATGTGTATGTATACACACACTAATTGACGTAAAAACTTGTGTAACAGCAACATTACTTGTATTTTATTTTTTCTTACTAATTAATTCAGCAAGCAATGTATCACACATTTCGCCAATTAAATTAAATCATCTACGTAATAATATATCATTTTGTAATAGGAAGTTGCACGCGTTACATTGCTCCTGAAACAAACTTATTTATTTTTTACTGCGCCTTAATAATAAAAGTTACTAACAAAATATCTTTATCACATTGTTTGTATGATCGTTAACTACGCCTGGATAAATTATATGCCTGTATGAAATTTACACGCTATATAAGATACACGTATTTCCCTAAAGAATCTCAAATACAAACGCGCAAAAACGTACAAGACATAAATCACTACATAGTATAAAACAAAGTCGCTTTTTCTGTCCCTATATCCCTATGTATGCTTAAATCTTTAAAACTACGCAACGGATTTTGATGCGGTTTTTTTTAATAGGTAGAGTGATTGAAAAGGAAGGTTTATATGTATAATACTTTAATCCGGAGCGAAGCGGGGCGGGTCGCTAGTAATCAATAAAATAATAAAAACTGAAAGTGAAATGGATGTCTAAATTATTCCTCGAAATCGTTTAAAATGCAAAAAATAGTGTCCGAAAGGCTATTGACTAGTTATACAGGGCTGGGATTCTTCACGGTTATAAGTGTTATTAACAATATCGTATTAGACGTGTTTCCGTATTGTCAACGTTTTGATAACTCTTATCGTCACTGCGTGTGCAAAAGTCGCTATGTGTTATTTTCTATACGGAGAATTTTAAATCTTAGATGGCTTAGTCAAAGTGCGGAATCCTTTATGTGAAAACAAACACATAGCGACTTTTGCAAGCACAGTGACGTTATGTCATTTACAATAATGGCGACTGTGACATATATTTACGATTCGAATTCGAATAGAGGCCCTGCATTTGTACCTGACTGTATTTGCATAAGTTTTCTCCTTTAAAAATATTATGTTTTTCGTTGTCCAGTACTCACAGCAAAAGCCTAGAGCTTAGTTTGGATTTGGTCAATTTGGGAGGGGATAATCTCACACAAATTGACCTAGTCCCAAACTAAGCTCTAGGCTTGTACTATGGGTACTAGATAACGATAAACATACTTATATACATAGAAAACATCCAAGACTCAGGAACAAATATTTGCGCTCATCACACAAATATCTGCCTTTACCGGGATTTGAACCCAGGACCGCTTGCTTCCGAGGCAGAGTCACTCCCAACTAGGCCACCGTGTCGTCAGGTCACGTCATATTATGGTATTGTCAACGTAAAGATAGCTCTTATTTACTTGAATGTAATGGCAGCCGAGTTAAAAACAATACGATAGCACGTCAAAGTCAATATACCTTTGCCCAGAACACAGGCTCTGAGTTATTTACAGATGATACAGAGTTCCATATTGCAACGCCAACTGGTGAGTCCACCAGTATAACCCAGTACCCAATATTAATTATTACAGTTATTAATTATCATAATTACGGTGGGGTAAACAGATTTATTAATCGGTGTCCGGCGCTGGAATGTTTAAAGTGTTTATAATTAGCTGTTGGTATTTATACGTTAATGCTAATATTTGGGGCCAACGTGCGCCTTGAATTAGGTATTAATGGGCAAACACCGGATTGACTGGGGCAAAAATGTACCAGTGCTAGTGATTCATTAAATATTGACTACCTATATACCTTCTTCGTGTAGTTTATGTATTTCTAAGCACCAGGCGTAGTCATTAAGAAACATAATTTGAAGCAATAGACAATTAAAAACCTATCCACGAGATATAAACACCGTAGATGTCGGAAGATGCAATGAACTCGATGATATGGTTCCTGATAAAAAACGTATCTGATTTCCACCCTCTTTCCAGAATGCAACTGTAACGGCCACGCCCGCCGCTGCCGCTTCAACATGGAACTCTACAAGCTGTCTGGCCGCGCCAGTGGAGGCGTCTGCCTCAAATGCAGACACTTCACCGCTGGCAGACACTGCCACTACTGTCGCGAGGGCTACTACCGGGACCCCACCAAACCTATCACGCACAAGAAGGCTTGCAAACGTGAGTAACTCTATACGTTGTCTGCTCGTGACATCGGAGGCTTCTGCCTCAAATGCAGACACTTCACCGCTAGCAGACAGTGCCACTACTACCGGGTCTTCACCAAACCGGTGTCTGTTTGCACTTGTAGTGGAGCGTCTGCCTCAAGTGCAGACACTTCACCGCTGGCAGACACTGCCACTACTGCCGCGAGGGCTACTACCGGGACCCCACTAAACCTATCACGCACAAAGAAAGCTTGCAAACGTGAGTAGCTCTATACTTTGTATGCTCGTGACACCGGGGGCTTTTACTTCAAGTGCAGACACTTCACCGCTGGCAGACGTTGCCACTACGCCGGCCAGCCAAAAAAAACAATCTATAACTAAACGAAACGCCAAAAGAAACGTTAAACTAAACGGTTTAAATTCACGCAATAAAAGTTTCTTGTATCGCGGCTATAAAGGAGGATATAAAAAGAGTATTTTATTAACTTAAGTACATGAAAAGGCTGTAAGGAGATAAGTAAAAGTTTTGAAGGGCAGTTATGTTTTTTAAACGAGATACTTTTGTAATTTAAAAGTTTGTATGAGGTGTTTTATTTTCAGGAAGCTTGTGTCGTGCTTATTAAACATACATGGTTGTTCTCGAGTTTTTTAGAAGGTTTTGTTTATCTCGCATGTATTGTTTTAAAATGATGACTATTAGAAGAGCTTATTTATTAGAGAATCGAAAAGAAACAGAATCACTCAAACAGAAAGAAAGAAAGAAACAGTTTATTCGTGACAAACATGTACAAAATATTCACAACTCGGCGTGATGCTGGCGCTGTTCTTCCGTAGTGACCATTTGGTGAAGACACGGCGCAATGACGCGACGATCGCATAAAAAAACGTCATCCATACAGTCAGGTTTTAAAGAAAGAAAAGATGAAAACTAAACTAGACCTTATCTTGATAGGTTAACAATAACGAAGTATCTAAGTATTATTAGTCTGTGACCTCTACGTTTTTTAATCTGTGTAGTGTACAAAAGTTTTAAGTAGGTGTGATATAAGGGTAGGTACCTATTATTTTATCCGAATACCTTTCAACAAACGTACCATTTCGTAGAATTTTTATTTCATCGAAAGGCATTTCTTGTCGCATGATATTTTTGCCTACCTAATTAAAGTTGAAAAAAATTAGAAAACATCACAGTTTCAGCAGAAAATAGCGTTCGATGAAATTTTAAAATCGATAAAGTGAAATTCGATAAAACGGTGGATTACCGTGTTAAAATATTAAAACCTTATCAGATATTAATCATTGGACGAACACACAACCGTCATCACACCTTACTCACAAAAACTCCAACAAAATCAAAACAATTTTCCCGAAATCTGAAACCCCAAATCCCAACACACCGTTCTCTGAAACATCAACGCACCGTCAGCAAAACAAATAAAATGGAATAAAAACTGAAAAAACAAAAGCCGACCGCAGGCCATTTGTCGAATGGGATGCACCATAAAAATATCCCGGAGAATGGACCGGGTTGGGGTCAGAACGATGCCCCGGGGATCGACACTACTTTATCTGAAACACATTCTGTTTTGCCGACGCTACCTATACGGGTATCATTGCTTTCATACGTTTGCAACACTATAATATACAGGGTGTAACAAAAACCGCATTCTAAACAAATCGTTTGTAGCCTCGTGAGGAACAAATATGGACGTTTTTGTGAGTGGGAATTGGAATCTAACAACAAGGAAATAGAGTTCAGTTACCTTTGCTCTTAAATGGCATTTTCAAATTTGAAACAATTAAAAATGAACTTTACGACTATTAAAATATTTTTTTTATTAAATTGCCTTGATTATGTACTTACATAGCTTCTATGGCACACGAGGTCTCACTTCGATAGGGTCACTAACACTTAGCAACAATGGAAGTGGAAAAACAGTAATTTTTTTTTTGCTTGTTTTTGGGAAAATGTAGGGTATATTTGAATTGAAGGACCTTTTTACTTTAATAACAGTTAATGTTAATATAAAAAACACACACAGGACATTGTCACACAAATTGACCTAGTCCCAAACTAAGCTCTAGACTTGTACTATGGGTACTAGACAACGATAAACTTACTTATATAGAGAAATATATACTTAAATACATAGAAAACATCCAAGACTCAGGAACAAATACTCGTACTCATCACACAAATATCTGCCCTTACCGGGATTTGAACCCGGGACATCCGGCTTCGGAGGCAGGGTCACTCCCAACCCAACTAGGCCACCGTGTCGTCACGTCACGTCATATTACGGTATTGTCAACGTAACGAAAGAGTACAGCTCGGCTAGCACAGGTCGGCGCGCGACTTAAGTCGCGCGCGAGATAAACTAGCTGTCATTGTCTAATTAGAACGGTCAGAAAAAGACAGGTAGTCTATCTCGCGGGCGACATAACTCGCGCTCCGTCATGTGCTACACGTGCAGTTTTGTTTCCGTTGTCTATCGCTGGTTGAGTTACTAAAGCAACATAAAAAATATGGAAGGAAAACAAGCATATGAAGTAGATCTTGCGATACTCGTACTTAGCTATCTTAAGCTGTAAAACACGAGCAAGTGCGAGTTGGACTCGCGTACCGAGGGTTCCGTATTTAAATTTAACTTCAATTCGTATTGTAGATGGTGCTAGCCGCTCCTGTAAAAAATACATATCGAGAATCTGTCGTCGATTAATATCTTGAAGACTGTTGATTTCGATAACTTCATTATACTTGTGTAAAATATAGATTATTCTCTATTAGTCTGATTTCAGATTTTGGTAGGTTCAGTAGTTGCTGAGAATAAAACACCATAAGGGTTCCTTTTTTACCATTTTGGTATAGAACCCTAAAAAGCACTGCACATAGTCAAAACAATAACTCTACCGCAGTTGTTATCTTTAACAATTTCACATCGTTCCCCAAAAACTACAAAAAGGTCACACTTTCGACACTACAGATATAATGGAACGGCCCGAAAGGTCCGTTCGGTCAATCGTCAGGTCCAAACTCAATTTCCCACCGAATTCCCCCAGTCTCGGGGAATTTCGGGTAGCTTTTATGAGGGTCGGGGTTTCGCATTATTGCGGTGGCAACACTGGATTGGGTGCTTAAGTGTTTTGATGGGCAATCGCGTTTAACAGTTGAGTAGACAGGTCTTTTTTAGGTCAACCGCGGACCGCCGAAATGTTTGGGACAGGGAGATTGAGTGATTCAAATCAGTACGGGTCAAATTATTTGAGGACGTTTTTGGAAGGTCTGGAATAAATGAGATCGCGCGTCATCGGTCCCACCTACTACGAGCGTCTACCCGCCGAACTTAAACGCGAACCATCTGACGAAATGTTTAGGCGCCGGCTTAAAAATCTTTTGTTGGATAACCCATTATATTCGGTAAATGAGTATATGGAACTTGACTTGTAAATTAGTTTGACTTTTAATTATTATTATTTTATTTTATTTTATTTTATTTTATTCTATTTTTTTCAATTTTGTAATGTACTTTAATTTTTGTGTTGACTTTTACTATTTTTACTATTATAATTTAATTCTATTTCTGACGATCTCAATGTAACTGCATATAATTTGACATGTAATGTAATTTATACTGTGTTATATTGAGAAATAAAATCTGAATCTGAATCTGAATCTGATGCGCCGTGATTATGGGTTTAAAAAACCGAGCAAGAGCATGTCGGACCATGCTAAGTGTAGGGTTCCGAAGCCGTGAAGTACTACAAACATAAAAAACAACAAGTAATAAGTAATTTTCTATTTAAAGTGATTTGGTGCCGTCTCAGATAATTTTAGAAGGTATAAACACTTTAATTGACTGTATCCTGTATCTCAAGAACCAATGATGTCTACTTAGTCGTGATAGTTTTCCTTTCAATTTCATTATATGCACTTTAATTATATTTTTTTCTGATTTTTTAGTGTTTGTAATTTTGGCACACGTACACTAAAATATATTTTTTTCTCATGATTTTAATTTACCACTTTGTTGGCGTGACTAATGGGTTCCTAGTTTGAATACGGAACCCTAAAAATAGATTTGTACTTTCTTGTACAACATGAATGACTTTACAAGCTTTTATTTAACTTGCACTAAGCCATTATTCCAATGAGTTAAAACAACATTGCCGCTGACGTATTTTTGATAACGTTTTTAACACGGCCGTCATTACAGTCAAGTTAATAGGAGTTATAAAAACGACAATACAGGAGAACGTCAAAAGCAATATCGTTTTAACTCGGTAGAATAAAGGCCCTGTTTGTAAGTTGTCCGTTTCAAATCAGTGTTTTTACTTTGTAGACAATATAATGATTCATAATTTCCTTTTCAAAAAGGCCCTTCAGCAATTACTCACGTAGGTAACCTATTTTATTATGTCCATCTCTTTCACAGCATGCGACTGTCACCCGGTGGGAGCAAGTGGGAAGACGTGTAACCAGACCAGCGGGCAGTGTCCCTGCAAAGACGGAGTGACAGGGACGACCTGCAACCGCTGCGCTAAGGGCTATCAGCAGTCAAGAAGCCACATCGCGCCGTGCATACGTGAGTGACAACCCTAGCCGTAATCTCAAGGTCAAGGTTACTTAAGCTAATAGATAATAACTAACACAGTAGTCTCGTGACCTTCTGTTGAATGTAAAAAAAAAATGAAATGAGTGGCAGCGCCAAATAATAATTTCAAGGTCAAAGTTATGGTTTAAGGTCAAGGTTGAGTTTTACTATTGACTTCAACAGTAATTTTGACTTGTTTAAATCTTTGGAAGACCGTTTAACCGTTTTGCACTTCACGCCTTGATCATATGATTAATGATCAATGGCAAATCCTATATTTATAAAATATGGCTTCGTTATCTTCCTAACCCATATGACAGGGAACTGAGCCTCTTTATGCGCGTATATGCGTTCACTGTAATACAAGTTTGTTCCTAGGCCACGCTCCCTGACAGTGAATGCGTTATTCAATTACCTGACGTAGGTATGACCTAAATCCGAGAGCACTGGTCATCACAAGTGAATTAACTAGTAGTGACCTTTGGTTTTGATACCGTAGCAATTATTTTAATGAGAACCTGTAACATTGTACTGTTGTCCACAGGAATCCCTCGCGTGGTGACCGCTGTCCAAGCCATGGAAGCTGTGGACGGGGAGCCGGGCCGCGGTAAGTAGTAAGTGGCCTTCATTGCACTCTTCCATCACCACCACGCTGCCACGATGTATCGCCATGATGGTGATAGAGGTCATCACGAGATCTATCATCTGTTGGGATGTCAAGTCACCATTTTCGTGTATTAAATACAATGATGTAAAAATCTGTGTATGTAGCAGTTTATTGGCAGAATATTTAAATGTGATTGGTTTGAACAGGGCAAAAGACTAAATTGATGAGTGACTTTCACTACACGTTGTATAATACTTTTAGATTCTAAAATGTGGAAGTCAAATCACAAAGTGGTGTTTTTTATGACCTTTGTCACAGAGTGCCATATTCAGTAACAAAGTCAATAATTTCCTCAATGTCTTAGTAGAAGGAATTTCCGTCTCATGTGCAGTTTTGAGCCCAGTGTCGTTTAAAAACACAGGCAGAAACTAAATGCCGTGCATAAAATTCATAGCGCCGCCATTTTTTTTTAAATCTTAAATGGGTTTGCTCTTGACCCTACTTGAGACCTGAAAGTCAGGACAGGGTCGACGATGAAGCGAGCTTACCCAGAAGGTAACTATTAATCCTATTTTTGAAGGACACCGGGTCAAACACACACGGAAATACGGACGTCGGCAAGGTGATCCAAATCTTGGCTGTACGCATTATGAAAGTAGATTCGAAGCGCTTGGTTCTGATGTTAGGCACAGCAACTAAGTATGGGTGGCACCCCGCAGTCTAGAGTTCCTGTGGTAGAAGGGAGAAGGCGGAATCATATCATGCAGCTCCTGTGCACACTCTCCGAAATACAGCCTGTAAAACACGCACAGGCACGCGACCCTACGCCTTGATCAAGGCTTTGTAGCTTATACATGCGCCTTCGAATACAAAGCTCCACTGATTTAAGAAGCAAAAGTCGACAGACGCCATTGTTGAAATCGGCATAGGACAACGGTATACCTATAGGTTAACGGTATACCTATAGGAATTTGAAAAGAATAAACACTAGGTGACTTGTTATCCCGATTTGGTAGATAAAACCAATCTAATAACTACACAGATATCATCGTGGTTGGGTGTTAAAGGAATGACCGCATCTTTAAATTCTTTATACTCATCTAGTTTAACTATTCTTGGCTTTTAGTTTGTGAGCTTGGGCAATAAGATTTTCTTCGACTGGACCTGGGGCTCTAGCCAAGATGCAAACGCTCCTGACGTTTTTCTTTTCTATCGCTCAAAATATATGGGATGACATTCTCGTGCGTTTCGATAAACCACGTGGTCGACTGTTATCCCATACATTTTGAGCGATAGAAAAGAAAAACGTTAGGAGCGTTTGCATCTTGGCGAGGGCCCCAGTAGCGAGACCTTAAGATAGGGAAGTCTTTCAAGAACTGTCAAGCGTTTGTGACGCGTCTTAAAAAAAATGGTTTATCATAATTATCATCCCTAAATATCTACCTAAATTACTCAACATAGAAATGGTTATTGCCTTTCAGCTCCCGCTCAATTTACGCCAATAGTCTTGTTCCAACACATTTCAATATTTTAATACATTTTATTGACAATTAAGGTAAGTGCGGTCGTTCCATTTCTAATTAATTTGCACATTATCTTTGATTTACTGTTCCCTGATCAGCTTTAATCACCTTTTAGCAATTAAATGGATTAAACGCTCGGTAAATAAAAGGTGGCTTAAACTGGTCTAAGCTCGATCAACGTTTTTGGAAATGTGTTTAAGAATTACTGAGAGTTTTCGTAGCACCCGTACATAAACCAGAATTGATTATACATAGAAAGCTTCCGAGAAAAATTATCTAACTGATGGTGAAAACCGCATCAAAATCCGTTGCGTTTTTTAGGAGGAGCTAGCGAATATACTTACGGACAGACAGAAATACTATGTATACTTACAAAAGAAGTTACGCAAAAATGGGACCCGCAAAAAATGACAAAACTCATTTCTTCGAATGTATCGTTTCACCGAATTTCATTTCATCGAAAGCTACCTACTGCTGAAACCTTATTGTTTTTAGGTTATCTTAAGGATCGGGCTACCACCAATAAAATATAACTTCTTTACGTGGAAATGCCTGTCGATGAAATGAAAATTCCCCGAAGTAAACCACTGAAAGAGCGTCAAATGAAATGAGCGTCGACATTCCAAGGGTAAATCCGGAAAAATACATGTTATTAAGTCATCTTAGCTCGCACTTCTTTAAGAGTCAGAACTAAACTAAAATGCGTTCTACCACGTCAATTTTCTGCTTTGCCTTAAACTTAACTGCAAAGGATGTCAAAGAATTACGTTATCAAGCTTAAATTCTATTGTTAGTATTTTAGTGGTAAACGTTTTAAATAACATTTCCTGCAACGTTCGGTCGAGTGTTGATGTTGTAAAGAAAGTGGTTGTTTTCAGGCTTATTTTTAATCATCTTCTCATACATTTTTTGTTTGTTATCAGTGCCGATGACGAGGTAACGTTAGATTTTAATTGTTTGTTTAGTGTATTAAGGTTGTTTACAAAAATAACATTTGATGAATGTCGATCTGTAATTTAGGAACAGTTGGAACTACATTTGAGCGATCCTAACGCCGTCTTCTTTTACAGCGCTGGGGCTAGATTCGACTTTGTCTCAAGCTATATTGCTTTCGATGGTTTTCATTTTGCTTTTGTGTTGTCTCTTGCTTCACTGCCCATTCCTGGCAAAGACAGAGTAAGACGTAACATACTCGTAACAGGACCTACAGATTTTTCTATGCAATCTGGATTACTAATTGTAATCCAGATTGCATAAAAAAAACTGTAATTACAATTCAAACTGAGCGGACAACGATCTTATATTATTTTTGTACTTTTTGCTTTTTGTATAAACATCTAAAGCTGTGTTTTCAATATAGTATACTTTTTTTTTATAAATTTTGTAAATTGACAACATCGAACTCTTGAACATCTAAACTAATTATCAAACCTAGTTAAGAACCACCTCCAGCTAGACGAACAGACAGACAGAAGCAATAATTACACATTTTTGCTCGCGTGTTTAGAACTTGACTGGCACCCTAACACCAACTTGTCAAATAAAATTTGGTGTTATTTTACTTAGAAATTAATTATTCTGACGAAAGCATTAACAATTGCCAAGCTGTCGAGGTGAGTTATTTTAAACTGTGGATTTGTTCACTTCAAAAATGTCATAATAATATTGAATGGATAAATAATTCTGTAACAGTTTAAATTAGAGTATTTTCACTGAAACGCGTAATATTCACGAACACTAATTAGCACGTGCTACTCACCTGAAATTTTAATGACTGCCACAATTTCTCTCCATCTCAACTGGTTGTGGTTAAAGCAATTCTGATCAAGATTTGAAATATGTTTCTCAGCCCCGATTCGACCAAAGTTTTTACACGGGGGTAAAGCTTACTCTGAGATTAGTAATGTCAAAATGCCATAGAAAACTGTCATTTTTTGACATTACTAATCTTAGAGTAAGCGTTTACCCCGGTATAAAAGTTTGGTCGAATCGAGCCTCAGTAATGTAGGAGTATGTAATAATTGACACTAGATACGATTGAGCAGATTACAAGTTAAATTAACAATAAAGAGCCTTACCTTAGAGTTTTTTTGCGTCACGGTCCACAATGCCATTAGAAATGATGTTTTTTTTTTCAGAATAGGTCTATATTATATTGTATATTTTGTTGTTGTTGGACCCTAGGCTAAGATAATTGATGTGATCTGTTACTCTTCAGCGGTGGATCAGTGCGGCAGATGTCGCGCCGGCGCCCGCACGCTAAATCTCAACAAGTTCTGCAGCCGAGACTACGGTAAGTACTTCATCATCATCAGTATCATCACCTTCTATATCATTAACTTGCTTGAAATTAACTAAATGGGCATCATTTACCCTGCTCGTGCCATCAACGTTACCTTTAGCATCATTAAGCCTTTTATATCCTCTTCATAATTTTTACCTTGTCTACATTTTCACATTTAGCATAATTTATTCTGTTACCATCATGATCAATATGTTCATTGTAATATAAATAATAATAATAAATAAATACCATAGGACTATGTCACATAAATTGACCTAGTCCCAAACTAAGCAATATCCTTTGTCATTCATTAAAATATTGTATTATCCGCAATATTGAATAATTATTAAAGAAGCTTTCATTTTCTACACAGTTAGAGTTTCAGCGTAAGTTGAGCTTTTCAGATATTTATTCTAATATAAATCTACAAGGTCAAAATTTAAAAATTTTGCTTGTGAATTAATTTTAAAAAAAGGCCCTTACTAAACCTGAAAGTATTTACACCCGCCTTCTAAACAGGTGCACAATTTATACTTCACTGCTAGTAGCTACGTGATTGTTTTAACATTCAAATTATGTTATTTCACTGTCGGCATGTAAGACGTAACGGCTTATGCAAATCAATATCCGATTTATTACAGCTAAATTACTTCCTCCATAATTAATGTCAGCCATGTTTACATGTGCTTCCATATATGATACTCTTGATTGATGAAAATCTAACATCAGAAGAACAAACACCGATTTCAAATCACACTATTCATTAAAAGACCCCACATCGTGTCCATTTATAAGGGGTGGTAGGACCCTGTGCAGGGTCCGTCCAGATCGCTACCACCAACTTATCCATTAACCAACCGCCAAGCAACAATGTTCGCATTGTTGTGTTCCGGTGTGGGGATAAGACAACCAGTGAAATTACTAACATAGAGGCATCCCATCTTAGTCCTCAGGGTTGAGAATTCAAATATCTATGGGTCTCAGATTCCACTTACCATCAGGTGGCCTGAGTGCTCGTGTGCCTTCTCCTTGAAAAATTAAAAAAATTTAAATAATGGAGTATCCGGCCCTGAAAGTAACAAAGTTAAAGAATGGCAAGTGTTTAATTTGGTGTCCGTTTTTAATACAAGCCAGAAAGCTTGGCGTTTAACATGATAATGAGTGGATATACATCAAAGGAACAATCAGCTATTAGAATGAGTTACTGATATCGAGTGGGTTGTACCTATTAGCAATTAGGAAGAATATAAAGTGGCTTTAGTAGACTATAACAATTCCGTTAAGTATGCGTATAATTAACACTCGATTAATACGGTGTAATTATATCTTATTCAAAAAACTGTAGACTTGATTTAGAAAGGATATAAAGGTAGAAGTCGGTTACTCGCTGATTATTGCTCGTTCTAAATATCTGAGGCAAAAAAACTTTAAAGATTCCAAAAATGTCTTAGTACAAATCAAAATCTTTATTTGCATAAACATAGGTTATAAATTGATGTTTAATAAAAGTGTTGAGCACTATGTTTCGCCATAAGACATACAAATAGCTAGCGTAGTAGCATGCAGCTAGCGACATATATTAGAATGAAAAAATTCAAGCGGTCATTAAAATAAAAACAGAAACAAAAATAACACAGAAATATTTTCTAAAAAACATCATTAATATAATCATTCAAAGAATAGCCTTATTTACTAAAATGTGAAACAATTTGTAAGCCCGTGTGGTTGCCGGGTAGCCTGTGTGGTTGCCGGGTTAGAATAGTGCCACTCCATGTCTTCCCGTGGATGTCGTAAGAGGCGACTTAGGGAATTAGTACTGTTAGGCGATGGGCTTGCAACCTGTCACTAATTAATACACTGGTAAACATCTTAGCCTGATTGTGCAAACTGTGGTTACAGGATAACCAACAAGTCCTTTTAGAGTTATTGGTATATCTGTGGCTCTGCCTGCCACACTCTGGGGGTGGGGGCGTGATTTTATTATGTTTTTATTTTGTAAAAAACATCATTAATATAATCATAATATATAGCCTTATTTACTAAAATGTGAAACAATTTGTTCCTAAATTCTCTTTTACGTTATGGTCGCTTTGACAATATTGAAAAGTTAAATAATACCATAATTAACCAGCACTGACAAACAGTTCACGTGTAGTTCTAAGTCTGTAATTTCTTTTCAAAGAGTTCAAAATAGGTAAAGAAATGTTTAGAACCTTACAAGAAACTGATACTTTGTGTTTAATGGCTTCGCGTTTAGCCCAGGGTTCAATTCTCGGTATGGGAAAATATTTGTGTGGTGTAATGAGTGTGAGTGTTTGTTCCTGAGTTTCGAATTTTTATCGTTGTCTAGTAAGTCTTAACTATAGTTCAAGCTTAGAGCTTAGTTCGGAACTAGATCAATTTGGGTAAGGGTCCTATGATATTTATTTATTTTTTACTGAATACGGTGAACTGAGAACCCAAAATCGGCTAACGGACTGTTAGTCTCTGGTGCCCTTAATGATAGCTTAGCTTAAATCAATTCAATGTATACTGAATTGTAGGGTAGCAATTAATTGGATTCAGGTACCAATTTAACAAATTAGTGGGTGACAAGGTGCATTCGAAAATTGTTAGCGATTATGTCACGTGGTACTATCTAGGTGGCTTCAATTCCATATATTCTTCAATCGAAACATAATCGCTAACCATTGTCGAATGCAACTTGTGTAGCCCCACAGTGATGCGATATTTGTCGTAAATGACGTCAGGGCGGTTATTATGACATAACTATGAATTTCCGTTTACGCCCAGAGAAAAGGACAGAGATATATAACTGCCATATTTCTGTCCTTAGCGCTCACCGTAAAATGAACTGCATGGCTAGGTCATAATACTGCCCTCCTAAGCTAAAACACATTATGTCAGATTCAATTGCACAAGTAGATTCAATCTTCTCTTGTTAGTAATAAGGTTTTGATTGCTACAGGAGACTTATTTGACATACTGCTATTTGGCAGCAGCGCAGAATAACCCTCCAGTGTGCTTGGTTGTGGTGTGTACATGGATGACGTTGTTCCAGTCATAATGGGCAAGGTGGTCGGGCGCGAGGCGAGCGCCGGGGGCGACGAGTGGGTGCGGCTCGGGCTGAGCGTGCAGGCGGTGTACAAGCGCGGCCCGCGGAGCCGCCTGCGCCGCGGCGCCACCGGCCTCTTCGTGCGCGCTCGGGATCTCGCCTGCAAGTGTCCGAAACTGAAGATTAACAAGTAAGTAATAAGCTGGGTACGAATCTGAGCAGCCCAGCCTGAGGCAGGCTAGCCCGCGCGGCGAGCTGCTTGCGACCTAAATTGTTGTACATAAACATGCGCGGGTGAGGCAGCGTGCTCGCCACGAGCGTTTCAAAATGGCGTCCGACTCGATGACAGCCACGGCTGCGTTTATCATAGTTCACTGAATTATTAAAAAAATAATTGCTAATCGCATCCAGCGGCTTTCTACGATGTTCCAACGTTTGCACGCAAAATGCAGGAATGCAAATAAAAAATATTTTAGTTTGAACCTTATGAGGATTTTAAAGCAAAATAAATCCATACAAAATGCGATCACGGTTTTCTCCCCTCAAACGTTGTTTTATATTTACGATTTTTGAATATGTTGTGGATATTATGAAAAAGTAGGTCTGTACGTTTTCTTTTCCAATAAAATATTGAAATAAAACTAACAAAACAAAAGCGGTAACATATAGACAAAGTTTTTCATGAGAACTACAAAATATTAAAAATCCTGGAAATAGGATTAGATTTAGGGGGTAAGAAACGTTATCGCCCTGTGTTGAATTTGTATGGGTTATTTTTAACAGATACGCGATTTAAGCATCGCTTCACAATCCTCTTAAAGGTGCTGTCAATAAAACACTGTTGTAACAAACCGCATTACGTTGGATACTGTTCGGTGTCCAACTGTAAAGTGGGTAAAGTAGAAGAATATAACATTATTGCAGAGTACAGTTAGACTTGGTAAATCAAGAATGATCTCTGTTACAGCTCGTATGTTAATATGCATCTAAACAATAAACATTGTCCCCAGGTCATACTTAATCCTAGGAGTGGAAAAAGAAGGTTCCTCATCAGGTTTGCCTGGGCTCACGGTCGGAGATCGCACCCTGCTGCTGGAGTGGCGCGACGACTGGCATCGGCGCATACGCCGCCTCCAGCGACGCGCCATCAACTGCCACTAACCGCCATCTTGTTACCGCCGCCATTTTGTAAACGAACAGAGCTGTCACCTGTCAGCAAACGAAGTAAACTTGGTACATGTCAAGGTAGCTGAGCACTGTCGTAATGCGAGGAATTGCTTGTCTTGAAGCCAGCTTTTAGTGACAGCCATTTTAATGCGCGAGATGGTGTCATCGTGCGCGGCCATTTTGAAGTTACAAGAATCAAAATGGCCGTATTGTTTGACTGTTTTGTGGTAAGTATTGTCTCCTTTTGATCGTAGTTTTTACTGACTTCCCTTGTTTAAATTTGCGTAGTTAACATTCGCCAGTCTATATTAATTTAATACCAAAAATACTTATCCCATTTCAACTTCCTAGGATTACGTTATAAAAATGTACATTAAAAGATTTATTTATTAAACTTAAACTAGGGCTACGATTGTTTCGTTCCATTTCTTGCATTTTTGTATTATTGTTACTTAATGCATGTTAATATATGATAAGTACTGAACTGACTCCTGTCGTCGAAGGTACCATTTTGACAGATGGTGAACTTGTGTCGGTGATTTTACAAGATAAATAGTCTTAGGTCATGGTCACTCGATAGTCACAATGGTTTAACATACCTCATTTATTAATATAGACTTATATCGTTAAGGGTTATATTTAATTTATGAATTTAGCTAAGGTTTTCTACTTAACTTTTTTTTATGAATTTACTAATGTAGGCACTGATGACATTTATAATGCATGTGGTATAATCTGTGCTTGGCAAAAATATACTGAAGTTCAAATAGATCTTGAAGCCAAGTTCTTAAGGACTGTTATGCCAATTTCAACTAATAATTTACAATGTTGATTAATATTTTACAAAAGCATTGTGGGTTGAAATTTCAATGTGTAACATGTTCAATAGTTACTGATTAATAAGCGCATTTTTTTAATTACCTATAAATGTATATGTAACTTCTCTGTACCTACAATTAGGCTCAAAATTTCGGCCTATAATTTTATTCTATACATTCTTGCCAAAGTTATCTAGCAGAGTATCCAGTTTTTATTTTCTATTTGTTTCCGTGAGTACAGAACAATATACGCCTACAGAGGTATGTACAGTATTATTAGCTTTACTAAGTTTAAACATTATCTATAGGACTGATTATAAGAAAAATGTGTCGTCACAAAGCCATCTTTAATAACATTTAAAATGCCCGGTCACATTGCCTATATGCCTGAGACATTGCATGTAGTTTGTAAGGCAGATACGTGAGCGACATCATGACCATACAAGTTGCACACGAAAATGCCTGGGGATATTGGGATATTAAACTACGCGTCCGAGCCCTAAAATATACATGCATTAATTTAAGAGGTTAAACATATTACCAAACTTGCAAACTAAACAAAAGTAAAATCAACTTTGCAGTCTATGATTTTCAAAATACAACCTTGTGTCTAACTAATAAAAGTTGAAATTGACAGTCGTTAGACTATAGAATAAGAATTTGAATTATGAAGCGCATACCAATTTTCCTCGGATGCAAATAATACACAATTACGTCAATTGAGCTGTCAAATCAAAATTATGCATGCATCGCGAACAATGCCGCAAATCAATACGGCGGGCGACCATATTTCATATTATTTACAAAAGAACTCATCTCAAATTTGCACTTTAAACTGACGTAGTAAAGTTGGCTTTCCAGCATTATAAATTGCGGAGTTAGTGTATAATGTTTCAGCAATAAGTTTAGTGTTGCCATTCACAATTACCTGTAATATTCTGAACGAAAGATTAAAAATAACGACAAAATGACGTCACAGATTTTTTTTCACAAAATGTCGGTTGTTTTCGATAATGTAAAATTGATTGATTTATTTAGAATGATATCTTGGTAATTACAATGTTATTGGGATTAACACCAAATCGTATAGTAGGTACTTACTCACTATGAATGACTAGACGATGTTAAGGATACTTCGTGAGTTGGCACATTGTTGTCTGCCGACGTCCGATTAATAATGTTACTTATCGGATTTGTTCGTAAGATGCCGTTCATTAATAAACACATGTGTTAGACAACACTTGTCAAGAGATGTCGTGAGTATTGCAAATCTTTCTTATTTTTCAGCATTTTGACCGTTTTTTTCCTTCGTATTCAAATTTTAAACATTTCATGACTATAACTTTTACAATATTGAAAGCAACCATACGGTTAGATAAATATAATAACAAACATAGTTTCACTTAACGAACTGTAAAAAGTGTATTTAGTCGTAGTATAACCTATTAACCTGTTTCTAGATATGCATATCTTTAGAATTCGTGATTTGTATCTACTTTAAGATTATATAAACGCTCGTTCATAAACACGATCGTTTTCAAACATTTCCGAAATTACAAGATGATTAAAAAAAACAACATAAATCCATTTTTAAGTTTGCCATTTAAGTATCTTCTGTTAAAAGTTTTTTTTTGTTATAGTGAAATATCCTATAGATCCGTGTCCACTCAATTTATAATCATTTAGTTATGGGCATTGTTAGTACAAAAGCCAGTGAAATGGATTTAAACATACAATGTATTTAAATGTACGGATTTTAGCTGCGTTAATTGTATGCAAGTACAGAATTTGTAATGTAACCGCCAGTGTTCGAAACTTCGTCTTCGATAAAACCACGTGTTTCCATACAAACTACTACATGATATTTCAATTCAGTTAACACTTTAATGTGGTTACGTGTACGCGCTTGTAACAATTAAGTGCCATGTTGATAATAAAACAATAGTATTTTAACATTCTCTAACCAATGTCACTTAAGCTACCTATTTTCTTTCCATAAGTTATTACAATATATTATAACCTTTTTTTCTGTATGTTTTCCTATATAATTATCATTCACTAGTGTTAGTTTCTCAGTGCATTTCAAATAGCGCGTAACATTTAAATAATATAATATAACGTCTGATTGCAATGTACGATATTACAATAGTCGTTCTGTTATACTAAACATAATGTGAATATTATAATTATGAATTTAAATTATTGACTTGAATCTTTTATTCATTGGCGATAAGTTTAATCCGTTCCAACTCGGTAAATTATATTCAAGAAACTTTTGGAATATTTGCTATTGAAATATAATTTTAACACAAGTCAGTCTAAATTAAAAAACAATGTTGTCCATGTATTTTCGCACAAAAAAGGCCTATTAATTTCCGTGGCAAAAAATGTAAGTTAAGTTCCGACTCGAAATTAATTATTATAAAATTAAATGTAACGTACTATGTAGTTTACTTATTTATACTTAAGTAACGTCAATTGTATTAAGGCATGTGCACGATTTATTTACAAGTTGACCATAGATTAATAATATTATAAACTTTTATCGGTGTCGCTTACTACTTTTTTACTTGCATTTTTGCATAATCTGCATTTAAGATGAATATACTAGAGTTAAAAAGTATCTTGAAAATGTGTTATTCGTGTGAAAGGTAATGTCTTATAGTGTGACGTGTACCAATAATGTTGAATGAGGAAATAAAGATGTAAGCGACAAATGATGTAAAACATACAAAGAGGTGGTTACACTTTTTTTCTATGGTGGGCGAGTAAATAGTTTTGTAGTGTATCTGCAATAATCTTGAATTGTGTTTAATAATACCCTATTCCTGTGATGTAATAAATGTTATTGGTTATATTTATTTAAAAATAAAACTACATTATTATACTGAACAAACGTTTTTTATTCTCAATCCCTTTACTTATTATATAACCTTAGTTGAATTATGTACCAATCTAATGATTAGTTAGCTAAAAACGAAGTCAAATTTGTAGAAGTTTACTATACAAAGATTGGCCGAAAATCCATTTATTTAAATTAATTAAAATCACTTAATTAAAAGATAGGTATTCTAACTTGGCCATTAGTAATGATGATTAAAACTTGCTTTTTATCGATGTCGATAAACTTAGTCGATATTTAATGAACTACTGACACTGGTACATTTTGCCCCCGTGAATCCGGTGTTTGTTAAAAAATGTTGATTTCAAATCTTCGATAGCTTTTGAAGGGGTTACCTTCGTTTAGTCAAAAATGTTTAATTTCCCAAAATTTTCATTTGCCAACCCGCTTTGTTTTCAGTAACCGAAAATATTTCAGGATTTTATAAAAGCTAACCTAACCTAACCTATGGGGTTCTACACGATGGTACTAAAATAAATTCTGAAAAAATTATATAATATTGGTTTGGCAAATGAAAAATTTGGAAAAACGGCAGGCTTCCCTTTTGAACACTTTTCTTCTTCTTTTTTATGAATGGCGATCCACCGTGGTATTCTGCAGTCTTTCGCCGATGTCAAGTGAGTAGAGAAAACCAGTAAACAGAATAAATCCAAAGTTAAAAGCCGGACATCTTTCAATCGGCCATCTTCCCTCCCAAAAGGTTACCAGAACACCCCAAAAGCGCCGTCAAATTCTAAAATATGTAGTGTGAATCTTAGCCCATGTATATTGATAATAATTAATGCCTTGTATGTAAATTAATTAAAATATAATTGCTAACGTACCAAGCCAATCCTCAATATACTTCCCAACCACGTCTCACGACCAACGATCCCCTTAGCGGAACCCTAAGGAACAAATAAACATACGGAGGCGATAAAACAAATTTAATAGCACGTTGGCGGACACGTCGGGGCTGATTTCCCGCGGGAATTTCGTCATCACGTATCGGAAACTATAGGAATAGGGAAAACTATGGTTAGTGGGCGTAGGTAGACCCGGTGCACTCCGAAAAGGCGCGAAATTTCGAGTACATCGGCTTGCATCTCTGGAAGTGATTATAGTATGGGCTTGGTAATCTGAGACCCATAAGACATTTGAAGACCTCAAGACTGCATTTCTAAGACCTCAAATGCGTTGCCAACCCTGAGGACTTCCATGGAATGCCTCTATGCTAGTAATTTCATCGGTTGTCTTATCGCCACATCGGAACAGATCAATGTAAATACTGCTGCTTAGCGGTAGGTAAATGGATACAATGGTGGTAGTGATTCGGGCGGACCCTGCACGGGGTCCTACCATCACTTTACTTGCTCATGAATAAAAGTTATGCATCAAAAGCCGTTACGTAGTTTTAAAGATCTAAACATATATAGGGACAGACAGCGGCAAGCGTCTTTGTTTTGTACTATGTAGTGATTATTTATCTCATATTATTTAGGTTAATCGTATTTAGAAATCCTCAACAAACTTCCAGCAACATCAGGAAATAAAATGGCTGGTAAGTAATGATTTACACCGTCCCACGGTAGGTATAATGCATTAGCCGAGCTTAGAATGCCATAGTGCGATCAGGCGCATTGTGCTTTGATCGAGTAAGGCTGCGCGCGCGCAGGCGACTAAGCTCGGATTATTTTTGAATTTTAATACCAAGAAAATAAACTAGGCAAAAATCATGTCGGACCATGCTCATGCGGCGCCATAAACACAAAATACTTTCTCGAAAATGAAGCGACTAATTTTCTAATTGAAGTTATTAGACATAAAACGAATATAAAAGGAAAACTGTCACGGCTAAGTAGACTTGATTTGTAGTTTTAATCTATCTATAATATAAAAATGAATTGCAAAATGTGTTGGTAAGCGCATAACTCAACAACGCCTGGACCAATTTTACCAATTCTTTTTTTTAAATGTTCGTTGAAGTCCAAGGATGGTTTTTACGGCGATAAAAAATTAAAAAAAATCCGGGAATGTCGGAAATTTGCAGCGGGGCGAAGCCGCTGGCGGGCCGCTAGTACCTAATAAAAATCATCACCTAATAACTTATTAGGTGATGATCATATTCGTCTTATGTGCTTTTAGTTTTGGCTGTACTGAGATGGGGTCCCCACCATGGGACACGGCTCTAGTGAGAATAATATAATAATATCACAGGTATTTTTTTTTCAACTTATTTCATCATTGGTCTTAGTACACGGTATAAATATCTACATCTGTACAAAATATGCAGTTTTTTTAAACTGAAACTTCCTGAGAAAAAGCAGACTCGGATCTACTTAGGTGGGGAAACCGGGGCACCTGCCCCGGGCGGCACTTTCATGGGGTGCCAAAACCACATTATTAAAAGACTGGAAAAACTTGTTAAGAATCACAAACGCTGGAGAAAGTGAGCGTCACTATTAAGTTTCTGCCTCAATCCTGTAAACTCAGACAGGCCTCTATTCGAAAAGGTTAAAAATGATATTGCGTTTGACGTGTTTAAGTTTTTAACTCAGCCGCCGTAGTGGCAGTAATTGTGATGTAAATAAGGCAATATCGTTTTTACCGTGCAGAATTACAGCCCTGACAGGAACTTAGAAATGAAATTGTCAGTATAGTATGACCTTTAAGTACATAAAAACCCCCTAAATAGCGACCTCTTCTTAGGTATTGGAGACGCCCGGTAGGTTACGCGACAAAATAATATCTCCCTCCGAATAAACTTCATCTACCGTTCTCTTGTAACAGCACCTAAATATCTATCCCTCAAGTGATTTACGTGTATTACGAGCGTAATAAAATTCTGGAAAATTCCATTTTTCGTGTAAAACAAAGGTATAAAGCTAGCAATGCCCTCTTGGGCATTGCGACGTTGACAGTTGACAGTCCAATTTGTTTTCTATGCATTTCATTACAGAGTTATATCGAATAACTTTTTTTGGCATTCAATTTGATTTAGAAATTGTAAAAAAGATGGCGGCAATTTGTAAAAGGATAGAGGTTTTTTGCGACCTTGAAAGTACTTAGTAAAACTTGATTTTAGGATCAATTTCTTTTTAATGTTATTAAATATTTAATGAACATTTCATTATCTCGATTCTGATGCACTTATATAACAGTATAAGATTATTTTGAATAGATCTGTCATAATATTATATTATATCACTTTTAGCAATGGCCGCTCGCCTTAAAACAATATATAATGCAAATGATACTTTAAAATAAACCCTTTTGGTAAGTGGTTGCATATACAAATAGTACACACATACACATATATAACATCACGCCTTTATTCCCAGAGTGGGGTAGGCAGAGCTACAGAAATACCAACAACACTAAAAATACTTGTTGATAATTGTGTAACCACATTTTGCACAATTAGCTAAAGACAAAAAAAAATAAACAAACAAAAACAAATACAAAAAAAAAAAAAAAACAAACTAAGAACAAATAGTACAAATAGTATCTAATGTTAATTTGGGAAATTCGAAGATTTCCCAACTTGAAGAAATGTTAAGTAAGGCTAGGCTCACATAAACGTTAACGCGCGATGACACGCGGTTGAAGTGCGTTTTCCAAAAACAGTATCTACAGTTAAGGACTAAAATTAACAACGGTAACTTTTGCATTACGTCACAAAAATTAACTATTACTGCTTTAAGAGAAATAGTGGCATCTGAGGCAAAACTCCTATAGCAAGTTCAACGATATTACTACTATTTTTCGTGACGTAATGGAAAAATAACGCTGTTAATTTTCGTCCTTAAACATGGTACTTTTTTTGGAAAACCCCTGAAGTGTTCAAATGACAGGCGGCTCGTGTTAAGATCGTGCGCGCTGTGCATCGAAGCACGCGCCGTTACGCTCGTCAACGCGCGGTCATGTATACGATACCACTACTTGTTAGAATCTTGTACCACGCGCCGCGTCAACCGCACGTTGACGCGCGATCATGTGAACCTAGCCTTAAGTTGCAAACAATTTCCGGACATATTTATTTCATTAATTTCAGTTACAAACTATACTCACACACATTCTGTGTATGCAGAGACTGCCCATAAATTGAGTCCATAACAATAGCCATTATTACACCCAAAACAAGCCGATAATTTTACTTACCTCCCACATACGGTAGCGTAAACCTTTAAAATTTAATAATGACCGCGTATAAATCAACTCCTACGCCGATAACAAGATTATTGGGAACAAAGCAAGTCTCGTCCGCAAAGCAACACCAATTAACGTGTTGACTTGACATACGAGTTCACTGAGTGTACTCAGTTCCGTATTCAAACAGGGCCTCTATATTCCACTGCGTTATAACGATATCGCGTTTGAAGTGTTTAAGAATCTTTTATGTTACAGTCACCATTATTGTAAACGACATAAGAGTTATCAAAACGTTGTCAATACGGAAACACGTCAAAGACGATATAGTTATTACCGTGTAGAATGTCAGCCCAGTGGGGCTAGTCAAGTTGCATTCGACAATCGTTAGTGATTATGTTTCGATTGGATAATGTATGGAATTGACGTAAGCCGCTGTGATAGTACCACGTGACGCTAATCGCTAACGATTGTCGAATGCAACTTGACTAGCCCCACAGGGCCTCTATACTACTGAGTTAAAACGATACTGCGTTTGACGTGTTTCCGTGTTATCAACGTCTTAATAACTCTTATTGATAGTAAAGGCGGCCGAATTAAAAACAATACTAAAACACGTCAAACGCAATATCGTTTTTGCCGTATAGAATATGAACTCAATAATACTATGCCTAAGCTGCCCGTGAGTCCTTCCGTTTGTCCTTCCTTCAAAGAGCGGTATTTTTTAAACGGTTTTTATACACAATATGTACATAATACTTTTAAATAACGGCGTACGGCGGCTTTCCTTACAAATTGCAGAAGTTAAACATAAGTATCCCCTTAAAATAACATTGTTTTTATTCTATAGTCAAAACGGCAGAGCACTTCTAACGTGTTTTAGCAGGAATGTTGCGGATGATCGCATCTTTAGGATCCGAAAAATCGATGTAGAACTTATGTAAATTTGGATCTGTCTAAGTCGCTAAAAGAACGAGGCACAGCGCGAGCGCATGCTACTTATGAGTGCGGGTTAGGTTAGGTTAGGTTAGGTTAGGTTGCGGAGGTGGCGGCTGAGCTGGCAATTCACCGCATTGAGCAGCTCGGCCTTAAGGTGGCCCTCTCGAAGACTGAGGCGATAGTCTTCGGAGGGCGAGGGTGGAAGCTGCCGGCGGGCGCAGCTCTCACCCTGGGGGGGGAAACGATCCAGATCAAGCCCCACATCAAATATTTGGGCCTTGTACTGGACCGGAGGTGGAATTTCGGGGAGCACTTCACCCATCTTGCTCCCCGAATCGTGGGCGCCGCCTCGGCGCTAGGCAGATTGCTGCCGAATGTGGGTGGACCGGGGTCCCTGTGCCGGCGTCTCTACGCCGGCGTAACAAGAAGCATGGCCCTATACGGGGCCCCAAATTGGGCTGACAAGCTGTCGGCCCGCAACAGGGCCCTACTAAAGAGGCCCCAGTGGGTGGTGGCCCTCAGAATAGTGAGGGCCTATATGACGGTGGCCCACGCCGTGGCCTGCCTCCTTGCCTGCACCCCACCCTGGGAGTTGGACGCAGAGGTGCAGGCAGAGACCTACCGAGTTAGGTCCAGGGCCCAGCACGTGGGGGAAATGCGTAACGCATTTTCCACCCGGACAAAAAAAAGGGTTAGGTTAGCACTAACATATCCCATGGGTATAATAAAACATATTAAAAAACTTTCCCTCTTGATCGAGTTACCTTAAACGCAAGATGCCAATGAAGGCATTAAACCTAAACATGAGATTTGCCTAAAAAGCTGTTAGCCCTAAACGAGGGATGCCTATGAAGCAGCATGCCTGAAATGTAAAATTGATTAAGAAGCAGATTGCCTGTAGTCGATGCCTACTAAGCAGGATGCCTAAATAGTAAAATGCGTACAAAGCAAAGTGTCTAAGTGGTTAAATGCCTACACATCAAAATGCCTAAGTGGTTTAATGCCTACAAAGCAAATAACACCAAAACTACAATGCAACGCCCAAAAAGTTTCAACCAAAAACTGGTGCCATCAATGTCCACTACATAGAAGCTATGATGCCTGTCTTCTTCGTTATTCTCTTCTTCGCTAACAATTTTTCGGTCTATGCACATATTAAACATACCGATCTCAGTCAACTTGTATTTCAGGCAATCTGCTTCTTAGTCAATTCACATTTCAGTCATGCTGCTTCTTCGGTATCCCTCGTTTAGGGCAATCAGCCTTTTAAGTCATCTTGTATTTCGGGCAAACTGCTTTACAGGTAATTTAAATTTAGGCAATCTGCTTCTTAGTTAAATTTACATTTCAGGCATGCTGCTTCTTAGGCATGGCTCGTTTAGGGCAAATAGCTTTTTAGACAAATATCATGTTTAGGTACAACGCCTTCATTGGCATCTTGCGTTTGAGGTAACTCGATCAAGAGGGATTACTTCCTTTCCCAACTCTACTCGGAAATATGAACATTTTTGTAATGTTTAATACTGCGGTCAGAAGACGTCTTTTTTATGACAGCCGTATTCATACAAAATTAAAAAATTCTTGGCCAATCCTATACTATTAAACGAGCATATTTATGCTTACCTAACCTAACCTAACCTACGTAATTAATGTTTAAGATAGGTACCCTGAAAACATTATGGTTTCAGCAGAAATTAGCGTTCGATGATATGAAATTCGATGAAATGATACATTCGACGAAGTGAAATTCGATTTTATATTATATATAAATATTATTTATAATCACATCTTTGAAAATTGCAAAATCTGTCTTTGTGAAAATTCGGGTTTCGCGGGAAACTCGGGTTGCGAGGTATTTGACTATATGTCAAAAATCGACGTCATGGTTCCTAAGAAAAGATCTCGCTATCTCTCATAGTTTCCGACTTCTCCATACTGACCCACTTGGATTGTACACCGGGTATAGGCGACAGTATCAAATTGTGATTTAATAGTGTCGTCTTTACACTATAACACCCGAGTAGAGCTCGGTCTCCCAGGTACCTTCGTACTTATTAAGTAAATAATAAATAAAAAAATAAAAAAAAACCTCGCAGTACTTGAGAAAATCACTAATTTGTAGACTCGAACAGGCCCAGACTCATTCCACAATCCTAAACTACGTGTGTGCCCTCTTTATGACTCATCCATAAATCGCGTACTTTCTACCCTCGGCAACAATGTAAAATTGATTTTCGTTTATTTTCGTAAATAATATCTTAAAAAATACTTTTAACCTACATCGGCAACCGCTGAAGTGAATATCGAAACGTCTGTCAAAAAATGACCATCCGCAAACTCTCTGTTTTTTAGTGACAAAAACCATTATTCACAAAATATTAAACTCGCTCGCGGTCAGCCTAAGCTCTCTCGTAATGGCACAACAATGCGCTATAATAACTTTCTTTGTGCGCACACGCACATTTTAATCACGCATTGTTGTCGATATCTAGCGCTCACTGGATCGCTAGCTTTAAAAGCTTTTATTTATTTTAAAATTTTTGATTGTCTGTAAGTTTAAGTTCAAATCTATTTCAAATCACTTTTTAATCTTTTTCCGTTATTGGCATGGGCAGAACTCGGAGTACAGTAGTAGTAGCAGCAGTTTTTTTTTTTCAGTAATACGACTGACATACATACAATCGCTGTCCATACTACTGCAAGTGTGATAGCGATATAGCTATCGACGGTGTAACCAATCGTTATTAGGATAATGGTAGAACAGGGGGGTTATTATGACATGACTATGCAGTTCTGTTCACGCTCAGAGAAAAGGACAGAGCTATAAGAGTTATATAGCTCTGCCCTTTTCTCTGAGCGTAAACAGAATTGCATAGTTAGGTCATAATAACCCGCTGTACTTACATATTATGCATGTAAATACGATGACAATGCAATATCAAGAGGATTGTTAAGCTGAAATTTTACACACAAAATGCGATAACGTTTCACTCCTCTAAACCTCGTAGATATTATGACAAACTAGGTCTGAACCTCTATTCTACTGCGTTAAAAAAATATTGCGTTGGACGTGTTTTAGTATTGTTTATAACTCGGCCGCCATTAATGTCAAGTATGTACATAAGAGTTATAAAACGTTGACAATACGGAAACACGTCAAAGACAATATTGCTCTTACTTGTCTGCAAGAATAGGAAACGGTTCAAAAAGGCCTGTGACTTCAACCAGCGTATCTGCAGAAACCCCAATAGACTAGTGTTGGAAGTTACTCCAAGAATAGCAATGTATAGTAAAAGCTGCCTAAAAATGTGTGTTAAATTTTTTAATAAAATGCCTGATGAACTCAAAGCGCTAAACGATAGAGCACTCAAACCAAAACTGTATGAATGGTTAAAACAAAGAACTTTTACAGTATTAAAGATCTATTTGTATAACGATATCTCTGATAGTTGATTTGCAATTGTTTCTGCACATATATTACAGTTGGACACATATTCTTGTAAAGCTACACCTACAGTAGTTATAAGTTTTCATTTTAATTTTGCGTACCATTAATAGTGGTTGATCATGTGGACCTAGTTATAATTTTTTTAAGATCCCTTTGTACCATGGTTAATGCAAATAAATATATTATTATTATTATTATTATTAAATTTAACATCGTATGGTGAAATTGGCACTAAACCAATAAATACAACATATTTAAAAATCGCTATTTATACGACTTGATTTAGGAGGAGAGAAACGTGTTCGCCCGGAGCTATGTTTGGAATTTGGATGGAATTTTTCGACAGCTACGCGATTTCAGCGTCGCTTCACAATCCTCTTGAGGTGTCTAAGAGCTAATCAAATGATAGAGTCATAAGGCAACGCAGCAAGATCTCCGCTATACTTACCGTAGATGCAACGAGTTTGGACTTGTTTGTTGAATCTCGATAAGTTGATGAAGTGCATAAGCACAGTCTCAAACCTGTTGCACCTATTGTTACCTTTAGTAAGTAAACTTTCTTTTGATTTTTGGGCTTTTGAGTATGGACGTTCTCCTCCTGATTACTTTTCCTTCATCAGCCCATGCTCGAAGTAAAACTATTTTTCTAAGAAATAACATTACATACACACATAACATGACGCCTTCATTCCCAGAATGGGGTAGGTGGGCTACAGAAATACCAACAACTCTAAAAAGACTGGTTTATAATTATGTAACCATATTTTGCACAATCAGGTCAAGAAGTTTACTTGTGTACTAGTGACGGGTTGCAAGCCCATCGCCTAACAGTACTACAAGCCCTTATTCGCCTCTTACGACATCCATGGGAAGACATTTAGTGGTGGTAGGACCCTGTGCAGGGTCCGTCCGGATCGCTACCACCATCTTATCCATTAACCACCCGCCAAGCAACAGTGTTCGCATTGTTGTGTTCCAGTGTGGGGATAAGACAGCCGGTGAAATTAGTAGCATAGAGGCATTCCATCTTAGTCCTCAGGGTTGGCAACGCATTTGAGGTCTTAGGATTATCGTCTTGAGAATTCAAATGTCTATAGGTCTCAGATTCCACTTACCATCAGGTGGCCTGAGTGCTCGTGTGCCTTCTCCTTAAAAAAAAACCTGGAGTGCTATTTTTCTAACCCGGCAACGACACGGGGTAACACGGGGCAAGAAAAGAACACTAAAAATTAATTACCCTTTAAGGTAAGCCAAGCCACATAATAAATTATTGCTTTGCCTGTATCTATTACATTTTCACACCGCTACTATCTTGCTATCTCTTTCTCGCCAACGTCAGCTCCACACAGTAACCCAGCATTCCTAAAACGAACATAGATATCCTAATGCAACGTAAACACGAAATATTGTGAAGTGCTTTGATTTAGCCGTTAGACAGTGGGCGGAATTTTTACTGTCTTACCGAAACGAAAAGGTCGTATGTACAAAGAATTAATCATTTCATATCACGTTTTGGTTTCGATACAGTCGGCGGATCATCTAATTTGCTTGCTTGTGTGAATTGAGCGGGAAAATGTTGACGTGTTTAAACAAAATGGCGGACGTTACCAAACTATCATACGACTACTGACTTTATTATTTAAAGTGGAAGGTTGAATTTCATTTGTTTCTTGTAGGCTGATGTGATTTTGTTTCGGAAAACTTTTGTGGGTTTCGGGCCGTTGATTGCAAATGGATTTGGTGAAATAATTTGATAATTCGAAGCAGGAGTTGCGTTTATTGAATCAAAATATATCTGGATGGTTTTGGCTGTAGTTCTGTAGAGACAACACAACGAGTATAATAAAATAAAATTCATAAACACATAATTCTTCAAGTAATTTAGTTGTGTCTAAAATAGCGGAATAAATATGTTATCTCAACACTGTATCACTTTTATGACAGACCGATTTCATACAAAATAAAATTATTCCTCACCTATTTCATACTAATTAATTACTTATACATATAATTTCATAAATCGCGTACCTACCTACTTTTTACCCTCTCGGTAAACAATGTAGATAGGTACTATTTTTCTTTTATATTTACTTAATTTAGTACACATTTAAATTATTACTTGTCTTTTCCGATAAGAATAGAATAGAATAGTTTTTTTTTATTCAACGCTTACAAAAATACACTTAAAACAAATGACAACTAGAATGACACATTAAACATGACGTTGAAAAGGGGGCCCTTGTTAGTCCTTAACCTCAAAAGTATAAATAACTGGGAAGTATCTACAGTAAATTAACACGCAATTATTTAGCTTTCCAATTTAGTAGACCTACTATGTGATCACCAAATTAATACGTATCTGTACGTATTAATTTTGTGATCACTCCACATCTTTTAGCACACATATGTTTGGTTTCATCTTAATTTTATCATCAGAATACAAATAACACAACACTACATTTTTATCCTTTTTCTCTATACACAAACATTATTAAAAAACTACTAACACAGACGCGTGAGTAACAGAGACGTAACGGGGATTTTCACAGCTCAAGTAAACAGCAAGTTTTTTGTTTACAAACACATAATGCGAGCTATCAAACAAAAGAACCGAAACATAAAAAGAAAAACCATTTTTTTTCTTTAAAAGAAAGTTCAGCTGCCATCTCTACTCTCCATGGCCGGAGCATTCCATTTTCAAAAGTCGGAAAGCAATAAAAAATGAACCGATATTTTTTTCTAAGAACGTGCTCCGGCATCGAGCCGGCGGCAAAACGGCGTGACTTGCCGTGCGGCGTAGACTGAGATCTGACTGCGTAGTTTCTATAATCCTAACAATCTTATCCTACTATCCTATCCTAATAAATGTTAAAGTTTGGATGGATGTTTGTTACTCAATCAAGCCAAAACGGCTCAACGGATCTAGATGAAATTTGGCACAGTGATAGTCTGGAATAGGACGAAGGCTAATTTTTATCCCAAAAGATTGGACAGTTCCCGAACAAATCGCATATAAAATCTAGTAGTACATAATTCTATTACCGGTTGCCCGCGACTCCGTCCGCGTAGAAGTCGTTTATTGCAGATAAAAGGTACCCTATGTCCTTCCTCGGGGTTTATACAAAATTTCCTCAAAATCAGCTCAGTGGTTAAGTACCAATTTTACCAAAGGATGTTAACCACTTAACAGACGATTAGAGCGTTAACAGTTGTCAGAACTAACAGTCGATTAACATTGATTAAATTTAACATCGTTTGGTGACATCTAAGCACTGATTTCAGCCTTGATAGTAAGACAAACAACAGTTGCTTTCGCATTTATAAAATTATTACGGATGGATTATAATTTAAGTTTGTTTGTAAGTCAACACAGGTTTCATAAATGACTAATTGGATATTTTGATGCCGATTTCTCCATCATAAAATAAAAAAATATTCTTTCCACGTCCGTGTGAAACTTGCAAGTTGCTTGCTAGGTCGTTACTCACATTAAAAACATGTTCTAACAATGTTGACTTATATCATGGACGAACTATACAGTATAGTTCGTCCATATATTGAGATAACTACCTACTTACATTAACATACATACATACATAACATCACGCCTTCATTCCCAGAATGGGGTAGGCAGAGCTACAGAAACACCAACAACTCTAAAGACATGTTAATAATTCTGTAACCACATTTTGCACAAGTAGGCTGAGATGTTTGCTAGTGTATTAGTGACAGGTTGCAAGCCCATCGCCTAATAATACTACAAGCCTTTATTCCCTTAGTCGCCTCTTACGACATCCACGGTAAGACATGGAGTGGCACTATTCTAACCACACGGGCACTTACATTAAATTACAATAATTTTGCCACCGCTCTTTTTTACCTGGTAAACCATATTGCTTTTGACATGTTATCGTAGTGTCAGCGTCGCGCAGCATTTCCAGTGCAGGGTAGTTAAAAGTTTTTGAAGGTCACAGGTATAACCTAACCTACGTAACCCACATACATACACATACATACCATCACGCCTTCATTCCCAGAGTGGGGTAGGCAGAGCTACAGAAATAGCAACAACTCTAAAAATACTTGTTTATAATTCTGTAACCACCTTTTGCACATTCAGACCAAGATGTTTACCGCAGTGTATTAGTGACAGGTTGCAAATCTATCGCCTAACAGTACTACGAGTACAAGGCCTTATTCCCTTAGTCGCCTCTTACGACATCCAATGGAAGACGTGGAGTGGCACTATTCTAACCCACACGGGATCACCCCATGCTTAAGATAACCTAAAAACAATAAGGTTTCAGCAGAAATAAGCTGAACATGAAATTAAATTCGGTCATACGACACATTCGAAGAAAGAGTTCTTATCCCTAGCAGATGTAGCTGTGGGAAATCAGTCAGGTTTATCATATGGTATTTTCTCCTGTGGAGAACAGAAGAAAATGGGGTTAGCTCAATAGCTACACACGTTTCTGCCAAGTCCACACTTGCACTAACAGATATTTGCATCTCAAGTTTTATAGAAAAACGAAGATATTTAGATATTACAATTGACGGAGAAATCGGTGATCATACAATTTAAAAAACAGTCAAACGTCGAACCTCCTTTTTGAATTCGGATAAAAATAAAGATATTAGATATTTGGCTCAAGTGCCAAAATACTGCAGCCAGCCCCTGCACTACGTGGGATACAATGGTAACCTTTTGTGGTTCCGCAGAAGCCTGCGTGTAAATAACCAGTAACGAGCTCGTGTCTACTTGTTTTGTTGCTAAAATCATTGTTGATTTAAAAACAGTACGAGTTTGAGCTCAGTAGCTAATGCAAATACAATTTGGAATACAAAAAGTAAAATGCATATTTTTTTTACTATCAATAATTTTCCATTGTACGATGTTATTGGTATACATTTAGCAAAAAAATCGCTTGTTTTTTTTACTAGTACATAATTTACAAAGTTCAGGTGCACTTCTTACCTAAAACCTAAAGGTCAAATAATTATATTTTAAAAACAAAAATACTAGCAAAAATTTAAAGGTATATTCTTTAAATTGGCATAAGACTTGAACACAAAAAAATGAATAGCCCTATTCCAAAAGAGTAGGTAATGAAACCACCCCAAAAAAAAACTAGCTAAGCAGGAATTAATTTAGGATTGATTACATTTTAAAGTTCTTATTTGTAATTTGACATGGATTTACATATTAATTTTTATGACTTCACTTAAAATTCACCATTCTATTGTTCCTATTAATATTTGCACGCTTGCTTAAAAACTGGACATACATAGGACATTTCTTTTTTTAATTTGAGTGTAACATCTTGTAAACTGTATTCTGCAAATAAATGATATTATTGATTGATAGAAACTAACAAGGTGTTCGAAAATATCAGATCATGTCTTAAACAAAAGAGTATATAGCACATTTTGAACAATTTTTTGCTGCTTTTCTTATACTGATATTTTTGTGCAATTTTCTGCTGTTTTTCTTGTACCTACTTAATGACGGCTGCACTCCTAACGGATCGTTAGTCATTTTCTTTTTTCAAAGCAGTCTGATCAAAAACTCCGTCCCATTTACGTATACCCTAGAAACACCCGACTTGTCGCCTTCCAATCTGCACACACTGCAATCAGGCGGTGTGAGAAATTGCCAGCTGCGTCCTGCAGTGTGACAATAAGAAACATACCATGAAATATACTGTGAGAGAGTCCAGAATTGAGATATAGTTGAAACGATCGATTCTCGTCTACCAAGAATAGATTGAGGCACCGATTCGCATTTTGTCGAAGATATATCTATTCTCCTTTCGCATGCGTACGCATCTTCATAAATTCATAAATCATCAAGAGACATTTTCTATACACAAAATGCGATCCGGTGCTGATAGATCAGATGTGATTCCACCCTGACTGTTTAGAAATCTATTTTGTTATAACTCTTCCGTGACTCGGGAATTAGTGACTAGAGAGGTGCACAGAGAGTATTTTGAAAATCGGGTTTATTTTCAACGGTGAAAATACGGGAATTAGCGGGAAAATAATTTCTTAGCTTATATTGTTGATATTTTCATACTGTTTCCAAGAATGTGCATAAAACGGTCCATACACCGTTACCACCCATACCCTTGCGTTATTTTCACTCGGTCTTCTCCAAGGAAGGATGATTTCGACGTCACTGTACAAGTTACAGAACATTCCCAGGAGTTTCTCGTCTGTAGAATGCTAGCCTTAAGGGTTTTGCCCCCTTACTTATGAACGTGGAATAAGCTTGGAATAGTTTATGCCATGCTTTGTCCTTATCTGTAATTGTGACATTTGCATCTGACAGAAAGTGACAAAGCATGGCATAAACTATTCCAAGCTTATTTCACGTTCATAAGTAAGGGGGTAAATGTATAACATTATACCTACATACATAAAATATTCACGCCTTCATTCCCAGAGTGGGGTAGGCAGAGCTAACAGTAATACCAACAACTCTAAAAAGACTTGTTTATAATTCTGTAACCACATTTTGCACAATCAGGCCAAGAAGTTTACTAGTGTATTTAGTGACAGGTTGTTAGCCGACCGCCTAACGGCCAAACCCTATGTTCAAACCGCGGACAGGGCCTCTATTCAGCTGCGTTATGACGATATCGTTTTTGACCTGTTTCCGTATTGTCAATGTTTTGATAACTCTTATGTCATTTACAATAATGGCGACTGTGACATAAACGATTCTTAAATGTGTCAAACACGATATTGTTTTAACGCACTTGAATAGAGGGCAGGCCCTCAGGATAGCCTTACTTCGGATTAAAATTTGACACATTTTGTATGGGCAAATGTCAAATTTCAACCCGAAGTAAGTCTTATACATATATCCGCGGTTTGAATATAGAGTTCGGCCATAACAGTATTATGTTAGCATACATGGCAGCATTATGTTATAAGATTTACAAGAATTACGAAATCAATGTAGCACATGTTGCAAATGTGAAACATGACGTGTATTTTCCTCGGCCACAATGGAGGTGTTTTTAACTATTTTATCGCTCCGGTGTTATGTTATCGTTAAACCTCAATGTTATAACACTTCTATTTATACTCTTATTACAAGCTTTATTAACTTGCAATGTTTGTATGTATGTCAATTTAGGTCAAATCTTGCAAGTCAATTTTGAACCAGTTCCCGTTAATGGAATGTCCTGAAATTTGGACCACATTTTTGAAAATTCGATGAGAATTATGGTATCTATGAGCTTAAAAGAAAGCAATTCTAAAACACGTCACACGCAATATCATCTTTAACGTAGCAGAATAGAGGCCCTGTAGGCCTAACATGCTGCCACAAGAACCAGAATTAAATACGTGAAACGGGAACTATTGTAAAATATTATAATGAAATTATTAAAATGACAGCTACTCGGGGCTTACGTTACTTAGTAATAAAAGGACTCAAGTCACACAAAAACACTTTATTTCAAACCTTAACTCTTTATTCTTACGTTGGAATATGGAAGGCAATACCATACTAGGTATATTATTTCTTTCTCACATAATCTCAAAAAAAGCTTTGTATTCATAAAATCGAATCATCAATCGTCCGACAAGCAACACGAAGGGTTCTGCACACCGAACTATATTAAAATGTGATAAAGCCAATATCATTGAATTAAAACATTACGTAAATAAACTGAAGATGCCGACAAAAACAATCTAAAACTTAATATATTTTTATTTAAGTGTATTGCGTTTTAAATGCTTTTTTATTACATTTTCTCCTAAATCGTATCAATAAAACAATTTTTTTGATTTTTTATACATGTTCGGTGATTCAAGAGTAAACCAGATGTAATGCCTATACGCAAGTATGCTAGTAATTAATGTACCTATCTCCCACACTGAAATACAACAGTATATACTACACACACTACTGCGTGGCGGTAGGTTTATGGGTCAGATGTAGCAACCCGGTCGTCACCACCACGTGGTCCTACCACCCGTAAAAGTTATTCTAAGTTAATCCTATCTTGGTATTCTAATGCCGTCCCATAATCAGGGCAGCAAACAACACTAACGAATGGCACGTGACCGCCATGACAACTTAACTCTATCCCTACTAGTATTATAAATGTGAAAGTCTGTTTATTTGTTCTGTTTCATGCATACATGTCTATATAATATAGGGCACTTTTAATATTAAAACGGCGGTTATAAACAGTTAAGTATTATCACAGTCATATCATAAGCAATATCTTTAAGTGACTGTTAAGTTTCTTGCGGCGTTTCTTCTTAGCAGTCTCCTTTTGGAAAGTGCTGACAGATTTTTGACGTAAAAGTGCCCCTGCACAATAAATAAATCTCAGGGGTCAATCTCAAACAAATAAACAATGATATAACTTAACCTAGCATCATGTAAAATAATAAATATAAAAATTAAAATATCATGCGTAGCAAATAAAAAAAATACCCATGACGGTGCAATACAACATAAAATAAAAAATAGTAATGTTTCGATAGCTTCTCCTACAGGGACCTTGTCTCCCAGTCAAGATACAATGTTAACATGATTTTATGACTAAGCTATTACATTATTTAGGTATCTGGTTTAGGCCAAGCATTTTTATCTGCTAGATAACCCTCGACATTATACTAATAAACATCTATGTATATCTATACTAATATTATAAATGTGAAAGAAACTATGTCTGTCTATTTGTTACGCTTTCACGGATAATCCGCTAAACTGATATAAATGAAATTTGGTATGGAGATAGTTTGAATCCCGGGGAAGCACATACATGGGACATAGGGTACTTTTTATCCCGAAAAAGTGGACGGCTCCTGATAACGATAAACTACTTCTATGCGGACGGAGTCGCGGGAAACAGCTAGTATTATTATATGCTTAACATACAAAATACATGTGCACATATATTTATTTACCGAAAAACACAGTTAATTCAGGTTTTACAGGATAGCAGTGTCACTAGGCCTAGCCTGTATCGTGGGAATCAGAACATACACGAGAGTACCGAAAAAAGTGCGGCAAATAAGAGAAAAATGCAGTAAAAACATGATTACAATAACTTAAGTAGGTGTCGTGTTCGTGTTTAAAACTACGCGTATACAAAAACAGAAATAATTCATTACATTTACATATATACACATACATACATAAAGTCACGCCTTTATTCCCAGAGTGGGGTAGGCAGAGCTACAGAACTACAAACAACTCTAAAAAACTTGTTAATAATTCTGTAACCACATTTTGCACAATCAGGCTAAGATGTTTACCAGTGTATTAGTGACAAGTTGCAAGCCCATCGCCTAACAGTACTACAAGCCCTTATTCCCTTAGTCGCCTCTTACGACATCCACGGGAGGACATGGAGTGGCACTATTCTAACCCGGCAACCACACGGAAAAAACACATCACACACATCATTACATTTACTTATTAATTAATGCCTCCGTGTGGTTGCCGGGTTAGAATAGTGCCACTCCATGTCCTCCCGTGGATGTCGTAAGAGGCGACTAAGGGAATAAGGGCTTGTAGTACTGTTAGGGCTTGCAACCTGGCACTAATACACTACTACTAGTAAAGATTGGTAGGGATTGAGCAAATGTGGTTACAGAATTATAAACAAGTCTTTTTAGAGGTTGTTGGTATTTCTGTAGCTCTGCCTACTCCACTCTGGAAATGAACGCGAAATCTAGTCCCAAACTAAGCTCTAGGCTTGTACTATGGGTACTAGACAACAATAAACTTACTTATATTGAGAAATACTTATATACCTACTTCAATAAATAGAAAACATCCAAGACTAACAGTATTAACAGGGCAAAACCGGTAACAACCTTTACAAATTCGGTACCGATAATTCCGGGACTCCAACCCTATTTAAATACTCCCACCATCAACTTCAGAAGTAAGTCCAATCAGCTAATGGACAAGAAAGTCTAAATCCCTAAGTCCTGAAGCTATCTTGCGAAGATCTAGGTAATTTAATTAACGTTATACATGTGATCACACACAGCGGATCTAGATTGCATGCTACTCGATCTGGCCAAAGAAAGTAAAAAAGTAGGATTAGAATTAAATCCAGCAAAAACGAAAATACTAACAAATAGCGAAAAGAAAGAGATAACAGTAGAAGAAAATAAAATAGAATATGTTAAGCAATATATATATCTAGGGCAGTGTGTTTCTTTCGAGAAATATACCAAAACCGAAATCGAAAGAAGGGTCGCTTTAGCTTGGAAGAAATACTGGAGTTTAAAAGAAATTTTGAAGAACAAGGAAGTAAACATTAAAGTGAAAAAACGACTCTATGAAGTAGCTATATTACCGTGTTTAACATATGGTTGTCAAAGTTGGGCATTGAAAATAGAGGACGAAAATAACATCGCTATATGTCAAAGAAAAATGGAGCGGAGTATGCTAGGGTTAAGAAAATGGGATAAAGTCAAAAATACAACAATAAGGAAAAAGACAGGTTTAAGGGATGTAACTGAAACTATTAGATTACTAAAATGGAAATGGGCCGGACACGTGTGCAGGATGGATAATAATAGATGGACAAAGAGAATAACGGAATGGAATCCAAGAGAAGAAACAAGAAAGAGAGGACGACCGAGGAAGAGATGGGCAGACATATTCGTGGATAGAGCAGGACCGGACTGGATGACGAAAGCTAGAAACAGGGAATTATGGAAGAAAATGGGGGAGGCCTACGCCCTAGAGGCGACTACTACAAGTAAGGAAAAAGAGTAAAATGGAAACCAATAAAGAATTATTCAATATAACTTAATACCAATACCATGAAATAGCAAAATAATGTAAGCACACCAGTCAAATAAATAATAAATAATTAAATACCAATACAATGATTACAGGGAAGAAAAACAATACGGTTAAAAATACGATAATATTAAGGTAATAAATATGTTTAATTTAAAATATATGTAAACTATTGATCAATAACTCTGTACTCTTTTCATTGAAAATATTGAATCAAAAATGTTTAAATTTTACGTCAAAAAAAAAAAAAAATTATATGCATGTTTAACAAAATAAAATACAATCGCATGAAACAACTAGAAGTAAGCAAATTGTAAATGTTTATGCAGTAGAGAAATAAAGGCTTTATTATTATTATTATTATTATTATACATGTGATTGGAATTGACGACACATTGCGTAGTCTAAGGTTTTTGAGATTTCATTAATCAATAGATTCGAGTAGTGTATTGGTTTTCCTTGAGAAGTATTAAATTCAAAGCCTCCTATCGCTCTTGGACTACTTATTGGCGTGATTTCCAGTGAGACAAAGAAACACTCTCACACTTAAAATATTAAAATGTCTGTAATAACAGCTTTAAAATTTTGCAAGCAACAGTGTTCGCATTGCTGTTTTCCGGTGTGGGGATAAGACAACCGGTGAAATTACTAGCATAGAGGCATTCCATGGAAGTCCTCAGGGTTGGCAACGCATTTGAGGTCTTAGGATTATAGTCTTGAGAATTCAAATGTCTATGGGTCTCAGATTCCACTTACCATCAGGTGGCCTGAGTGCTCGGGTGCCTTCTCCTTAACATAAAAAAGATAATGTAAGTACAGTCAGCATCAAAAGTAGCTAAGCATAAAAACATGCTCAAAATTACCTAGACACGACGTATTCTCTTGTCAATAGAGACGAGTGCAGATCATTTTGAGCTGTCAGTTTCGTAGCTACATCTGCTGCTGATTGCACGTAAAAGTAACTTAACCTAACCTAACCATCCTGATTAAATAGTTTGCGTTTAATCAGCGCCTAAAAAAACCTCTTAGCAATGAGAAAAATTTTCAACGGGCTAGCACGTACATTTTCACTGGAGACATTTCGTCACTGATTTCAAGTGCCATAACTTCGGGGTACTTATGCCCTAGAGGGTAACATTAAAACTATAATTATTTTGGTGGTAATCATCTTAAATTGGTTAAATATCTAATTGTATTTAACCATATAAGCAGCTTAGTCCTGATGCGACATTTAACAGAATAAATAAATATTAAAGATGGTTTTTAGGGTTAAAGTACCCCGAGGTCAAGGTATTATATAAAATACGACAAAATCGTAATCAGAGGTTAAACGTTTCTCATCAGACAAAGCCAAGATCACTCTCGATTTATGGCCGGTTCCTATATTCAAACCGCGGATAGATTAGGTTACATCGAGTCAATATTAGACAGTTGCCACGTACAAAATGTCAAATTTTAACTAGAAGTAACATAACCTATTCACGGTTTGAATATAGGAACCGGCTGTTAGTCACCTCTCTATCAAAAAAAAACTAAATCAACACTACGATGTCACACACGGATACACACGTCAAACTTATAACTCCCGTCTTAATGTGTTGGGGGTGAAAACCGTTGCTAAGGAGCAACTGAGTCATCTCTCGGGATCATATCACAATATATAACGTTGAAAATACATAATGGGTCATAATACGTAATAGTCGTAATATATAATGGTTTTATTTCTGAAACCGTAAACTTTTCAGGATTTTTAAAAGGCCATTGTTTAGTACCCATTAGGTTAAGTAACGTTTGTTTTATAACAACCCTGTGAAGTTACTGATTTCAGAAATAAAACCATTATATAATATGACCATTATTTATAATAACCCATTATGTATATTGAACCTTATATATTATGGTAGGTACCCCATCTCTCACTCTGAGTATGGTTTTAGAGCATTACTCATCTGTAATAGGGGAAGATGCCTTTGCCCAGCAGTGGGGCATATATAAGCTATCGAAAAAACATAAATAATAGGTACCGTCTAAAGCCCTGGATCTAGGGGGAGCAAACCACAGTTCGCTGGCGGTTTTTATTCTAGTATAATATTATTATAATATTACATAGTTAAAGGCTAAACGAAAACAAAATCGCGATCGCGTCCTTTGTGTTACAAAATTTAGTTATTCAAACTATATTGGTAACTTTCGTTACACGCAGGGATTAATTAAGTTTTGTTTTAACTACAGCCCTTAATAATGTAAAAAGGCGGCCAAGTGCGAGTCGGACTCGCCCCACGTATTAAAAAAAAAACTACTTATTAGATCTCGTTCAAACAAATTTCCGGTGGAAGTTTGCATGGAAATGTACATCATATATTTTTTTTAGTTTTATCATTTTCTTATTTTAGAAGTTACAGGGGGGGGACATACATTTTACCACTTTGGAAGTGTCTCGGGCAAACTATTCAGTTTAGAAAAAAATGATATTAGAAACCTCAATATCATTTTGAAGACCTATCCATAGATACCCCACACTATTGATTAATTTTTTTTTGAGTTTCAGTTTTAAGTATGGGGGATCCCCCAATATTTATTGTTTTGTTTTCTACTTTTGTGTGAAAATCTTAATGCGGTTCACAGAATACATCTACTTACCAAGTTTCAACAGTATAGTTCTTATGGTTTCGGAAAAAAGTGGCTGTGACATACGGACGGACAGACAGACACAGACATGACGAATTCATAAGGGTTTTGTTTTTTGCCATTTGGCTACGGAGCCCTAAAAAGTCCCTTCTAGTATTTTTTCCAGGGTAATTTTTGACGCTGTACATTGTCTTACTGGCTTGCTGTCTAAATGCACTTAAATTAGCCACAGCTTTGAACGTTTGCGGCAGTTTATTATATATTTTTTGCTCCAGTACTCTTTACCCTATCTTACGTTCCAACGAGCCCGCAGGGCAACTCCAGGTTATCGGTTCATATTCCATGGTTACAGAATTACCAACAAGTTTTTTAGAGTTGTAATTTCTGTAGCTCTCTGCCTACCCCACTCTTGGAATGAAAGCGTGATGTTATGTATGTATGTATTCTATGGACGAATTAAAAAACAAGATGTCTCAGAGAATAACACCCCTCTGGGGGCTCTATTCTACTGGACAAAACCATATTGTCTTTGTGATGTATATGTACGTACATACCAGTTCCATCGCGGGTATGTCAGTATTAAACTAGCTACCGAGCAGTACGGTCTTTCATTTGCCACCTTGCGACACCCCATCTGGCGACGACGTGGATCTACCCTCGTTTTATTACTCGTGCAATAATGGAAAATTTTGTAGGCAAAATTGGTGTTTTTGATCATGGTGTGCAAGAGTGGGACGTTTTTTATGGACGACTATCGCAATTTATAAAACTGAATAAGGTTTCGGACGATAGTAAAAGTGCAGTGTTGTTGACGCATTTATCGGATGAGTCATACCGCTTGGTTCGGAATCTTGTGCATCCAGGCAAATTGGAAGAAAAAACTTATAAGGAGCTAGTTGAAGTGCTCAGCCTACATTTCACGCCCAAAAGATCGACGTTCGCGGATAGGGCCAAGTTCTTTGAAGCCACTAAGGCGAATACAGAAAGTAGTGAGGATTGGGCAGCGCGTTTACGTGGTTTAGCGATTAAATGCGAATTCGGTACGGAACTTGGAGTGACCCTCCGAGACCGATTCGTACTCGGTTTCAATGAGGGGCGAGAACGCGACCGTTTGTTTGAGAGTGATTCCTCTACGCTGACGCTCGCGAAGGCGCTCGAGATAGCGCAGCAGGCGGCGTGCGCCAGACAGGCGCGCTCGCAGGTCGTCAAGGAGGAGCCCGTGTTCCGCGTGGAGGCGCGCGCCGAGCGGCGCAGCGCCGGCGGCGGCGGCGCCGGCAGCGGCGGCGCTCGGGGCGCCCGCAAGGACGACGACGCCCGAGCTGTGCGGTGCGAGGTGTGCGGTTTTAAGAATCATGATACGGCGAGATGCAGGTATAAGAACTATAAGTGCCAAAGTTGCGGCCAGAAAGGACACTTGAAAAAGGTGTGTGGCGGCAATAAAGCAAAGTTACATAACATCGTTACGGAGTCGCAGGAATTTCAAGAATGTGACAGTTGTAAGGAATGTCAAATGTTTAATATGAGGTACGTACATTGTAAACCTTTTATGCTATCAGTTGATATTAACAAGATTAATATGTGTATGGAATTAGACACCGGTTCTGGTTTTTCTGTAATGTCCGAGAATTTGTATAGACAAAAGTTTAATGCGTTCACATTGTGTAAAAATGATTTGAAAATGTGTTTCTATACTGGACATCAAATCTCGCCCCTAGGGTATTTTCCTGCTGAAGTTTTATACTATAATAAATGTGAAACTATAAGATTTTACGTAATAGCTAATGGTGGGCCACCCCTTTTGGGCCGAGATTTTATGACTAAATTTCAATTATGTTTAACGACTGCAAATCATAGCATTCAAACGTTTGACAGTACTGAACCAGATATGCAGAGCCTTATAGATCAATATCCAGACATTTGGAAAGACGAATTAGGTTGTTTTAACAAGTTTGAAGTGGAGTTGCACTTAAAGGACGATGCTAAACCAAAGTTTTTTAAGCCGCGTTCGGTGCCTTTTGCGCTAAAAGAACGGGTTAGTGCAGAAATCGACAGGTTGGTCAATTTAGGTATTTTAGTGCCGGTAAACTACTCTGAGTACGCGACGCCGATAGTACCGGTATTGAAGGAAAACGGAAAATTAAAAATTGCAGGCGATTTTTCTTGCACGTTAAACAAGGATCTTAAAATAGATAAATATCCACTACCTAGAATTGAGGAGGTTTTCTCAAATCTAGGCGGAGGTCTGAAATATACAAAGATCGACTTGAGTAACGCGTACAATCAGTTTAGGTTATCGGAAACATCACAACAATTAACTACAATAAACACCCATAAAGGCTTATTTGCGTACACACGTTTGGTGTATGGTTTAGCTAACGCCCCCGCTATTTTCCAGAAGGCCATGGAAACCTTACTGTCTGGTTTAGATGGTGTAAGCATTTGGTTAGATGACGTCTGCATTACAGGGCCTACAAAGGAGATTCATCTAGCAAGATTACATGAAGTTTTTAAAAGGTTAAATGAGTCAGGGTTGCGTTTACAAAAAGAAAAGTGTGTATTTTTTAAGGATAACGTAACTTACTTAGGTTACGTAATAGACAAGAATGGTTTGAAAACGTGTCCTAATAAAGTAGACGCAATCCTAAAAGCACCAGCTCCCGGAAACGTGTTAGGAGTTAAAAGATTTTTAGGCATTGTAAATTATTATAGGAATTTTGTTCCTAATGCATCAGCAATGTTAAATCCTCTACACGAATTGTTACGCGCCGGAGTGGAGTGGAAATGGGGCGAGCGACAGCAAGCGGCTTTCAAAGCAATCAAGCTCGCATTAGCCAGCGACCGCGTGCTGGCGCATTTCGACCCGGCCGCGCCTCTGTTGCTGGCCGTCGACGCGGGGCCGGCGGGGCTCGGCGCCGTGCTGTCGGTGCTCGACGCAGCGGGCCGGGAGCGCCCGGTGGCGTTCGCCTCGCGCTCATTGTCAACGAGCGAGCGAAATTACAGCCAAATCCATAAGGAGGCCACGGCTATAATCTTTGGCATTAAACATTTCCATCAGTATCTATATGGTAGACAAACTCCATTCATTTTAAGAACAGATCATAGGCCTTTGATATCGATATTCGGCAAGAAGAACGGGATTTCCGTCACCGCTGCATTACGTTTGCAGCGTTATGCAGTTATATTGTCAGCTTATAACTATACGGTACAATACATAAGTGGAAAAAACAATCAAGTAGCGGATTACTTTTCACGCGCGCCGTTGCAGCAAGCGGGCAATGACGAGTTAGAGAAAGATGGAGATAGGTCGTTTTTGTTTTTAGATGGTTGTACGGAACCGGTTTCTTTTGCTAAGATAAGGGAGGCGACGGAAGCTGATACCGCGTTAAAAACAGTAGTAAAATACATGACTCACGGGTGGCCTAGAAAAATAAAATGTAAAACTATTTTACCTTTTTTCCAGTGTAAGACTGATTTGGAATTGGTGGACGGTTGCCTTTTTCGTGGTCATAGAATCGTAATTCCATTTGTTTATCGAGAGACTATGCTAAACGAATTACATACATCTCATTTTGGAGTGGTAAAAACAAAAAGTGCGGCACGAAGTAGGTTATGGTGGCCGGGCATCGACGGCGACATTGAGCGTTGGGTAGGCGCGTGCGGCCCTTGCGCTGGTGCCCGCCCGGCGCCGCCGCGCGCTCCGCCGGCGCCCTGGCCGCGCCCGCCGCGCGCGTGGCACCGCATACACATCGATTACATGACGTACGACCAAAGGGATTATTTGATCGTGGTTGACGCTTTTTCCAAATGGCTTGATTGCATTTATATGGACAAAGGTACTACGACCGGTGCCCTAATATCAAAACTTAAATTAATATTTTCTGTATTTGGTCTACCAAACGTAATTATGTCTGACAATGACGTAAAAATAAATTCGCTAGAATTTAAAGTGTTTTGTAAGGCTAACGGTATTGATTATTTAACCTCGCCTGTCTATCATCCGTGTAGCAATGGTCAAGCAGAAAACTCTGTAAAAACTTGTAAAAAAATGCTAAAATGTTTGGTATCAGGAGTGACGCGTGGTCATCATGTACTGCAGGAAAAGTTGCTGGGTTTTCTGTTTGATTATAGGAATACGGTGCATTGTGCTACTGGTCAAACGCCGGCTCAATTGATGATGGGCAGGAACTTACGTTCAAGGTTAGATTTAGTTTTGCCACAAAATAATAATCATTGTAACGATACAAACATATGTGATGCGGTGTTAAAGCCAAGTCGATGTTTTAAATTAGGTGAAACTGTATGGGCCAAATGGTTTACTGCCAGGAAAGGTGTTTGGAAACTTGGGACTATTGTTAATGTTAAGGGTCAACGAATTTATGAAATTTTGTTTACCAATATAAACGATAAGTGTAAAAGACATGTTGACCAGATACGAAAATATACTACTCCCAGTACTAATCTAGTCGAAGGTAGCGATTCTAGGCGGTATGACCCGTATCCTGAGTCATTCATTCCCGTGTCACAGCACTCTCAAGAACATGAGGCCGCGCGCTCGCCTCACTCGCCGGGGGCGCCCGCGCGCTCCCCGCTCGCGTCACCCGCGCTACCGCCCTCGCCAGCTACCGTTTCAGAGTTAGCGCCCGCAGAAGGTGAGGGCGGTAGTCGTTTTTATGATGACAATCATAAGTCAGGGACGGAAAATGAGGAATGGGCGGAAGCTTGTGAAGTAATGGAGCCCGGGGATACTGTTCAGACCGCAGATGACAAATCCGAGCCTGTTGTTACCTCGGAAGGTGTAGGCGCTAGTGGAAGCTCAGATAATGAGCCGTTAGGGCGTTCAAAGAGACCCCAAAAAAAAGTTAATTATAAGTTATAATAGTATTTTAAAAACAGGTAATTTTAGAATTAGAAGATATGTGGGGGACAGATAAAGGTTACCGTCTTTCCTGTGGACACACCGAAAGTTAACGTTTTAAAGCTCTTAACTATTGACCACAGGAGAGACAACTTTTATTTTTAAGAGTGTGTATGACCCATGTACTGTTCTTTAATACCTAAGTAATATTTGTCATTTGTTCTTTGTATTGTTTCCAGATTTTCAAAGTAAGGGTGGAGGGATGATGTATATGTACGTACATACCAGTTCCATCGCGGGTATGTCAGTATTAAACTAGCTACCGAGCAGTACGGTCTTTCATTTGCCACCTTGCGACACCCCACTTTGACATGTTATTGATAACGTTATGATAGCTCTTATTGACAGTAATGGCGGTGCAGTTAAAAACAATACTATAACACGTCAAAGGCATCATGATTTTACCGAGAAGAATACTTGATTGATAAATTTTACAATAACAAGTTTGTTTAAATAGATAAATATCAGAGGACAATCTCACACTAATTGACCTAGTCCCAAACTAAGCTCCAGGCTTTATGGGTACTAGACAACGATAAACATACTTATATAGAGAAATACATAGAAAAAATCCAAGACTCCGGAACAAATATTCGCGCTCATCACACAAATATCTGTTCTTACCGGGATTTGAATCCAAGACCACTGCCTTCGGAGGCCGGGTTATCCCCAACTAAGCTAACGTGTCGTGTTTGTCTGTAAAAATCCTAAATAAAACGCTGCAAATTCAAGACAGCCAAATCTACATCTACCACCGACTCTATCGAACTGTATAAATCTTTTATCGAATATCGCTAATGATTGGAGAAAGAAGTAAATAAAACACACCACCGGGTGTTGGAGCCTTACGCGTCATTAGGAGCGGATTACACTTGTTTTTTGCTGCCCGAACACTAGGGCTGGGCTGAGATTGTACACGGTAAAAACGATATTGCCTTTGACGTGTTTCCTTATTGTCAACGTTTTTATAACTCATATCATAACATGACAGTAATGGCGGCCGAGTTAGAAACGATACTATAACACGTCAATCGCAATATCGTTTTAACCCAGTAAAATAGAGGTCCTTGTTTAACTTAGTTGATAATGACTCTATGAAGCTATCGGTCTGGGGATCGATCTTAGGGTAGGGCAAATTTTGGTGTGATTAATCCTGGTAATGCTATAAATGTGAATGTTTGGATGGATGGATTACGCCCGAACGGCTGAATCCGATCCGAATCAAATTTGGCACACAGATGGAATAGGACTTCGATGCCAAAAAATGTAACAGTTATATTTATTACAAAACACACATCATGTTTATTTTTAATGCTGGGTTGCAAAGGAGAAAGATACACAGAATACGTTGTTGAAATGTAACTTTTGAGATTAATGTACTCGTAGTACTTATGGAAAGTATAAGGAACGAGTATTCGTAAGAGAAGGGAAGAAAGAAGAAACGTTTTATACATTGTTTACTACGTTTTTGGGTCATATACACTCTTTAAAACAAAAGTTGTCTCTCCGTGGTCAATAGTTAAAAGCTTGTTATATTTTTATATGATTGGTCTAAAGCAGTCCTGACGGCGTCTTTGCGCGAAAGGGCTTAGCCAGAAAATAAGGCCTTAAAAACGTCTACGGTTACCGTCTTTCAGTGTGTCCACAGGAAAGACGGTAACCGAAATCTGGGTGACCCTTTTACGTCTAACACAAGTACAGAAGAACAAATCAACAAACAAAAACATATACATGAAGTTATCGAACTAAGCAAAATGGTTCTTGCCTCCCTCAAGTGACTTGCCCACTTGAAGGATGAGGTCTTTGTTGACTTCTGAATCATTATTGTGTGAGCTGGTTGGTCTGATGACATTAGATACGAAATTAGAAAATTTGGATGCCTTCAGCAGAGGACCAGGCAGAGTGGCGTCGAACTGACAGACGCAGAAGAACGTAGCTAGTAGTTGTTAGCATGAAAAAGTTATATACTTCTCCGATTCTTACAGATAGCTGCGTCTCTCTCGGAATACCAGTCCGACACGGTTAGTCTACGGGAGCCTAAGAGGATGAACGTGGGCATAATGTGAACGTTGGCCTAGTTAAGAGTGACCCTGCCTCCGAAGCCAGCGGTCCCGGGTTCAAATCTTGGTAAGAGCAGATATTTGTGTGATGAGCGTGAGTATTTGTTCCTCAGACTTGGTTGTTTTCTATCTATTTAAGTTTGTATTTCTCACGTTTATCGTTGTCTAGGGACTAAATGAATTTGTGTGAAATTGTCCCCTGATATTTATAAGTAAATATCACATCTTTATTGCCCGTGTGGTTGCCGGGTGCCACTCCATGTCTTCCCGTGGATATCGTAAGAGGCGACTAAGAGAATGAGGGCTTCTAGTACTGTTAGGCGATGGGCTTGCAACCTGTCACTAAACACTGGTGAACATCTTGGCCTGTTTGTGCAAAATGTGGTTACAGAATTATCAACAACTATTCTTGTAGTTGTTGGTATTTCTGTAGCCTACCCCACTCTGGGAATGAAGGCGTGATAGTATGTATGTATTTATCACATACAAAACCGAACTAAATACGTAACGTGTGATAATTGCTTCGAATATTCGGTAAAACCATGTTTTAATCCGATTGCGATCATCAGTGTGGCAGCCCTGATCCCACGGGCGTTATCGCCGTCTAATTCCCGTGATTTATCCCGCGCCCCGGGATTTCTCTAACGATCGACTAGTCCCGCACTTATCTGATTGTTTTCGCCATTAAGCATTCAAAGTAGATTAATATTTTTTTGTTGATTGTTCCGGTTTCAATCACTTTCGAGGGAAAATGATGATAGAGCACGCGTACGTACACGCCAACCAAATCCACCCAATATCTTTATCGCTAGCGAGACCGAATAGAATAGAATAGAATAGAATAGAATATAATTTATTTGACAATAAAAAACAAATAACATTTAGTAAAGAATATACAGTATGCACGTATTCTGGCGCCAAAAAGGTTCCAACTCAGCATAATGCTGTGGTCAGGGGACCGCAGCGCTGGTTATCGGTTGGCACCTTTGGTTGAACCATCATGACAATAATATTGTTACATTTAAATTATACATGACACTATAAACATTAATTTAAAATCTGTTGTAGGTATACACTACGGATAGCATTTAAAAAGACGTTACAAAAATAAATTTCATCCCATTTAAATATTAAACCTAACATAACATACCGTGTCTAATCCTATAAGATAGCATAAAATGAGTAATAGTAGTAATAATAAAAGGGCTAGCAACCTGTCACTAAATACACTAGGGAGGTAGTAAACTTCTTGGCCTAATTGTGCAAAATGTGGTTACAGCTGTTGGTATTTCTGTAGTTTGCCTACCACACTCTGGGAATGAAGGCGTGATGTTTTGTATTTATGTATAGCCAAGGAGAGTTGTACGAGTAACAGAGGTAAGTTGTGTCAAAACCAATTTCTCTGAATCTATGACAGTTTATCGAGCCGGCAACTTCGCAATTCATTGATCTTTCGCCACTCCACAGTTTGCGTGAAGTTGTCAGCTTGCTAACTGTCACAGGTGCTGGGAAACCAGCTTTGTCACAACTCACCTCTGTTACAACTCTCCTCGGCCTCCTCTACTAGTATTATAAAAGTGTCTCAACCGATGGACGTGAAATCATAGAATTAGTAACGGTGAAAGGTACAGAATCGACGACGATGATGCACGGAGACGGATATAGCGCACTTTTTGTCTCTGAAACTAGAACAGTTTCCTAGGAAATAACAACAAATGACTTCTACGTACTTGGGATTGAGAGCAAAAGTTTTTTTATTCAACCTTTTAACAACATTGCTTTTGACGTCACCTGTTACCCTAGTTAGTATGTTAATAACTTCAACTTTTTTTAATGGCATAGACAATGTCAACGAGCGCACATGCCACTTGATGGTAAATGGACTCTGACGCCCTTAGGCCCGTTTAATAAACTGATCTCGGTTTAAATGCCCGTCTCAAGATACGTCAAAAATGACTGTTTTCTATGGTTTGACGTTTACTTTGACGTATCTTGAGATGGGCATTTAAACTGAGACGAGTTTATTAATACGGCCATTAGAGATTCCTAATCTAACGATGACAATCAATAGTCTCCAATACTAAACTAACAAAAGTCGAAATTATTTTTATTTATTTATGCAAATAGTTGCATTGCTTAACACTAATTAAATAAATAAATATGAGAGAACAATCTCACACCAATTGACCTAGTCCCAAACTAAGCTCTAGGCTTGTACTATGGGTACTAGACAACGATAGACATACCTAAATAGAGAAATACATAGAAAACATCCAAGACTCAGGAACAAATATTCGCGCTCATCACACAAATGTCTGCCCTTACCGGGATTTGAACCCAGGACCTCAGGCTTCGGAGGCAGGGTCACACCCAACAAGGCCAACGTGTGTGTTAAATACAAATGTACCTTCGCAATTTACGGAGAGGTAGACGGGTTGATAAATTAGTATACATTGAAAATGGGAGGAATGTTTTCAGGGTATCTTAAACATCTCACCTAACCTAACCTACGTAATTAATGTTGAATATACCCTGAAAACATTATGATTTCAGCAGGAAATAGCGTTCGATGAAATGATACATTCGATGAAGTGAAATTCGAGGAAGTGATGGGTGTATACCTATGATTTGAATGTACGTTACGTGTTTTGTTTTTTTGTTGGTGTTCAATAAAGAGTATTTGTATTGTATTGTATTCAGGGCGGTTAAATTTTCAAACCGTTATCATGTACTTGCCGCAAAACCATTTCATTTAGCTGCCGTTCGCATAAACCGGTTTAAATAACCGGTTTTTGGAGAAACCTTTATATAAAGTTCTTTTCGAATTACCCGTAATAGAAATTAAAAAACCGGTTTAACCAAACGCACGTCACGCACCATAAACAAGTGCGTGTTTTTATTCAGTGCTAAACTTTTGGTGTCTCTCGCTGCTCGTGGATTAAACCGGTGAATTAAGGTTAAAATAATGTTCTTAAAACGTTCGCATTCCCTGAAAAAGTTCGGAACAAAACCGGAATAAACCGGTATTAACCGGTATTTTTTAATCCGGTTCCGAGCCCTGATTGTATTGTATTGTATATCGATATAAAATCCCTTGGCCGTGCCCCGAGTTAGCATGCTAACTGAAGTATCATACAAATGTGTGCACAGCACACATATGTATGATTCTTCAGAAGATTCTCAAACCACATACAGAAATGTTATTTATTTGTTATGTTTCCGCTTCGTATTATCGTTTACCGATACCATCCAATACACCGAACTACTCGTAGACGTTTCGTTGATCCTACACTTTGCACTTTAGTTTGATATAGCGTTTCTCAATTCTATTTTGAAACTTAATCTTCTATACAGTAAATACAGGGTCATTATTCTACATTGTATTTCCCTTATAGTTATTATATTGGCAACGTTATATTAGCTCTTTATTGCCTTGATAGTAACGGCGGCCGAGCTACAAACAATACGATAACATACATACATAACATCACGCCTTCATTCCCAGAGTGCGGTAGGCAGAGCTACAGAAATACCAACAACTGAAAAATACTTGTTTATAATTCTGTAACCATGTTTTGCACAATCAGGCCAAGATGTTTACTAGTGTTTTAGTGACAGGTTGCAAGCCCATCGCCTAATAGTACTACAAGTCTTAAATCCTTTACTCGCCTCTTACGACATCCTCGGGAAGACACTGTTCCAACCACACGGGGAAGGGAACCATAGGAAACATGCATATAGTATCTTCTTACGCTCTCTGGAAAGTGTTATGAAAGAGAGGATTAACTGCATACGCGAAATAATTGTCGTGTAATTTTTTCATAAGATATGAAGCAAAAGTCATAATCTGAACTATGACTTTTCAAATCTTCATATCCCCCTGCAAAAACACTCTATACAAAGTCGACGACAAGAATGACGACACAGCTGTTGTTCCATCTTTAAAATATATTTAAGGACCTTATGAATAAATTTGCATTTATTTCGTAAATAATTATGTTTAAGCAAATATCGTTGAATTCAAATATTACGTAAATAAAGTGTGCCAAAAAAAAAACAATATAAACATTAAAAGAAGTTTTAAAATTTTAACAAGTTTTGATTCTACATAAAATCTTAATAAACGGGTCAAACCTTAGTGTATTGCGTTTTATAGGCTTTTACATTTCCTCCTAAATCGTATCAATGAAATTCAATTCTGATTTTCATGCATGTTCTCTATTAATCTATATATCCGTCCTACTTTTCTGTAATAGTCCGGACACTTTCCTCTTTACTAATAAACGTTGAATAAGCTTGGAATATTTATACCATGCTCTGTCCTTATCTGAGGAATTCAAGAGTCGCAATGACAGTTAAGGACAAAGCATGAGATAACTATTCCAAGCCTATTCAAAGTTTATTAGTAAGGGAGTTAATGTTACCGTGTCGTTCGGTATACCTGCGGGAACTGTCCAATTGTTCGGGTTAAAAAGTAGCCCATGTTAGATTCCAGGACCTTACCTACCTATGTATATGTAAGCCGAGTTTCATGCCGATCCGTTCAGTGGCTGAAGCGTGAGTACGGTAATTGCAACTCATGGTAAGGATACTGGTTGCCTAGAAACCCTTGCCGATTCCATGTTTTACTGCAAGCATACCAACAAGTCAGGAAGCGGCCTTAGCCTCCTTGGTCCCGTGTGGTTGCCGGGTTAGAATAGTGCCACTCCATGTCTTCCCGTGGATGTCGTACGAGGCGACTCAGGAAATAAGGGCTTGTAGTATTGTTAGGCGATGGGCTTACAACCTGTCACTAATACACTAGTAAACTTCTTGGCCTGATTGTGCAAAAATTTGTTTACAGAATTATCAACAAGTCTTTTTAGAGTTGTTGGTATTTCTGTAGCTCTGCCTACCCCACTGGGAATGAAGGCGTGATGTTATGTATGCATACCGACAAGTCAGGAAGCGGCCTTAGCCTCCTTGGTCAATAACTTATTTCTTGAAAACGCAACGCAAGCTAAGGGTACAGTGGCATCTACCAATCAATGCGCAGTGTTTACGCTGCCTGTACGTTTTACTGCAAGCTCACTGCCAAGTCAGGAAGTGGCCTAAGTTGATCCTTGTTTTCCCTGCCAGCCCTGTCCAGTGCGATATTGAGTTAAACACAAACAAGTCCGTTTGCTCGCACCCCAATATCCTGCCAGCTCGCCGCACGTAGACTACTCTGTTCAGCCAGACTGTTTATATTCGCCGAAATTGTTTCGAAAGTGTTCACAGTTTTGGGAGCTTTGTACTTTGACTTCTTTATGTCTGATCTTTTCGGTATTAGATTGGTTTTTATGGCAAATAGAAGGGAAACGATTACTCTGGCTACGAGGGTTTATTATGAAATGGCTATGAAGTTCATTTTACGGTAAGCCAAAAGGATAGAGCTATAACAGTTATATAGCTGTGACCTTTTCTCTGGGCGTAAACAGAACTGCATAGTTATGTCATAATAGGGCGTTTTCCAAAAGAAGTACCTATAGCTAAGAACAAAAAATAATAACGGTATTTTTTCCATTACGTCACGAAAATTACCTATTACTGCTTTAAGAGAAATAGTGGCATATCAGACAAAACTCCAGGGCCTCTATTCAGGTGCGTTATAACGATATCGTTTTTGACCTGTTTCCGTATTGTCAACGTTTTGATAACTCTTATGTCATTTACAATAATGGCGACTGTGACATAAACGATTCTTAAACGTGCCAAACACGATATCGTTTTAACGCACCTGAATAGAGGCCCTGTAGCAAGTTCAACCATATTACTAATACTTAGGTGAGGTTTGAATTTGCTATGCTTATTTATTTTGAATTACTGTCTGTTGGCTTATAAGGGGAGGTTATAAATATATGACACATTTTTGTGACGTAATGGAAAAAATACCGTTGTTAATTTTTGTCCTTAAATAAAGGTTATTTTCTTGGAAAACGCCTATTAACCCCCTTGCGAGCCTAACATGCTGCGACGGGAACTAGTGTCAAATACGTCAAACGGAAACTAGTGTCAAGATATGATAATATATTTTTTTTCACAGTCACCCAGGGCTTAAGTTGCTTTGTAAAAGGACTCAAGTCACACAAAACTTTATTATACACCTTAACTCTTTATTCTTACGTTGGAATATGGAATAGACGAATTAAAGCCTTGAGCCAATGTCGAAATGTTGTCCCGTGACAGCATGTTATGGTAAATGGGATCTAAGAGCCCGATGTGGGATTTGACGACACGTTAGCCTAGTTGGGAGTGACCCTGCCTCCGAAGCTAGCGGTCCTGGGTTCAAATCCCGGTAAGGGCAAATATTTATGTGATGAGCACGAGTATTTATTCCCGAGTCTTGGACGTTTTCGATGTATTAATCTATATAAGTATGTTTATCGTTGTCTAGTACCCATAGTACAAGCATAGATCTTAGTTTGGGACTAGGTCATTTTGTGTAATATTGTCCTCTGATATAGTATAGTAGTATATAGTATAGTACATACATACATAACATCACGCCTTCATTCCCAGAGTGAGGTAGGCAGAGCTACAAAATACCAACAACTCTAAAAAGACTTGTTGATAATTCTGTAACCACATTTTGCACAATCAGGCCAAGAAGTTTACTAGTGTATTAGTGACAGGTTGCAAGCCCATCGCCTAACAATACTACAAGCCCTTATTCCCTTAGTCGCCGCTTACGACATCCACGGGAAGACATGGAGTGGCACTATTCTAACCCGGCATCCACACGGGGCTATATAGTATAGTATAGACAGTATTCTAAAGACGGTAATTCTAGGACTGTAAATGTGTTGCCAACCCTGATGACTAAGATGGAATGCCTCTATGCTAGTATTTTTACCGGTTGTCTTATCCCCACACCGGACCAATGTGAACACTGCTGATGACGGTAACTTAAAGGATAAAATAAGAGGTTGTAGCGATCCGGAAGAAACTCAAGATAGAAATGAATAGCAAAAATTATAAATAAAGAAATATCAGTGGACGAACGGCTTTCTTACTAAATATTCTGTGAATATTTGAAATGTCTACCAGTTGCCGTAATAAACGTGATTTTTTGTCGACAAAAAATCACGTTTATTGTATCGGAGCCCCCTTAAATATTTGTTTTATTTTGTTTTTACTATTTGTTGTTATAGCGGCAACAGAAATACATAATTTGTGAAAACTTCAACTGTCTAGCTCTCGCGGTTCTTGAGATACAACCTGGTGACAGACAGACGGACGGACAGACAGCAAAGTCTTAGCAATAGGGTCCCGTTTTTACCCCTTGGGTACGGAACCCTAAGAAAGAAGAAGAAGAATAATAATAGGGTATGAATTGTGCTAGGACAGCTGTCAGAAATTACTTCTTTTCGGCCGAGCACTTATAGAATTTTATGAACCAATGAATATAAAGCCTGACAAGTTTCTATTTGGCCCTATTTCAATACAAATTTGTATTGAAATAGGGCCAAATAGAAACTTGTCAGGCTATACAATAAAATATAATTCGAGTCGAGCAAGAAAACTTGAACTACAGTTGCAAAATACAGAAAAAATAAACATTTCTTTTTAAAAGTAACAGTTTTCTACGTCTTATAGTAAACCAAAAAGATCGAGTGTATTTGCGATGTTACCCTTGGGAGATAAACTACCCTTGTTTTTCTAACGGATTGAACCCAAGCACACCACAAGGCATATAATATTCTGAGCTTTTTATAAAAGGTGTCAGCGAGTGCTATTTCGATAAAAATCAATGGCCAACTTTAATAACCATACATGTTTATACGTAACATTTCCAATATTTCAAATTATACACCTAATTATTCTAAGAATGTTGGTAATTTTATTTTTACAACAATTTTTTTTGATAATGTGAAGGCACACGAGCACTTAGGCCACCTGATGGTAAGTGGAATCTGAGGCGCATAGAAATTTTAATTCTCAAGACTATAATCCTATAAGACTGCAATCCCAAGACCTAAAATGCGTTGCCAACCCTGAGGACTAAGGTGGAATGACTCTATGCTAGTAATTCCACTGATTGTCGTATCCCCACAATGCGAACACTGTTGCTCGGCTGTTGGTTAAATATAAGATGATGGTAGCGATCCGGACGGACCCTGCACAGGGTCCTACCACCACTAAATGTTTCTCCAGTGTATGTACGTGTGTCTATTCCTTTGGCACGCTAAAACATATGACGTGTCGTTAGATTCGTCTTGGCTGTCGGATAATATTTGAATCAAACTAATTAGAGGGGGGGTTAATCTTTTATAGGCGACCGTATTAAAAATGAAATCAGTTTGACTTTTTGTTCGAATTGTCAAAATATTGACACCAACACTAACAATATCTGACGATTAATCTGAAGATACTCGGTATTGAGTTGTTGAAACACAGTCGAAACGTCGAGGTAAATCCGTGGTTATAATAATGCCACTCCCTGTGTTCCACTGGATGTCGTAAGAGGCGACTAAAGGAATAAATGTTTGTAGTACCTACTGTTAGGCGATGGGCTTGCAACCTGTCACTAATACACTGATTAACATGTTAGCCTGTTTGTGCAAAATGTGTTTATGGAATTACCAAGAAGACTTTTTAGAGCTGTTGGTATTTCTGTAGCTCTGCCTACCCCACTCTGGGAATAAAGGCGTGATGTTATGTATGTATGTATTTTATTTATAGTCATATTTAGTTAAGCCATTTTTAACCGCCAAGCGACAATGTTTGCTTTGTTGTGTTCCGGTGTGGCGATAAGACAAACGGTGAAATTACTAGCACAGAGGCATTCCATCTTAGTCCTCAGGGTTGGCAACGCAATTGAGGTCTTAGGATTATAGTCCTGTGAATTCAAATGTCTATGGTCTCAGATTCCACTTAACATCAGTTAGCCTGAGTGTTCATGTGCCTTCTCCTTATCATGAAAAAACAATAATTATTAATTTTAATACAGAAAGTGAATGCATTTAATCGTAAAGTGCATATAAAGCCTGTAATGCCGCCATAGACTTTATTACTGCGGCAGCGCATCTCATTACGCTATTAATTGCATCGCGTGCGCATAAATAATTACAACTTAATGGCGCCTAAGTATTTGTAATTACAGCTCGCTTCACTTGTTTTTTTATACTCTAAGGAAGTGTCCTCTCGTTAATCTTTTTATTTTTCAAAGCTTATTGTCGAGTTCAGGTCGAAACCAATTTTCGAATTACGACGTATTGTTTGAAATTTGTGAGGATGTGTGCATGACACCGGGTCAAACGCACACGGAAATACGGACGTCGTTCGTCGTTCCAATTCTTGGCTGTGCGCATTATGAAAGTAGATTCGAAGCGCTTGGTTCTGATGTTAGGCACAGCAACTAAGTGTGGGTGGCACCCCGCAGTCCGTCTAGAGTTCCTGTGGTAGAAGGGAGAAGGCGGAATCATATCGTGCAGCTCCTGTGCACACTCTCCGAAATACAGCCTGCAAAACACGCACAGGCACGCGACCCTACGCCTATGATCAAGGCTTTGTAGCTTATTTTTAATCAACCTTTAATCGCCCACAAGCCTCATAGCTCTTCGCTTAACCGAGTCCAGCGTGGCAAGCTGGTATTTAGCGGAGCCATCCCAGAGGTGACAGCAATACTCCATGCATGATCGGACTTGGGCCTTGTACAAGGTTAAAATTTGTCCTGCCTTGAACTATCACTTCACCCTTTTGAGGAAGCCCAGATTTTTTGCCGCAGTCTGAGCCATAGACTCGATTGTGGCGCCAAAATTAAGGCAAGGCATTGTTCTTTTTAGTAAATACTAATTTGCCAAAGTTTTAGTTTTGGTTTTAGTTTTCAACACATGCATACATTTGACATGTTTATAGTGAAAACATTTTTTCAGAATAAAGGGATTATATGGTCATTTTATTGCACCTACCTACTTTCTGATTTCTGTTTTACCCTAAGGTTGACTGGAAGATAATGTTTGTAGCAATAAGTCCGCCTTTTGTTCAACAGATAAATAAATACATTTATGTTTTTTAATATGAAATAGAAATCTACTAAACTATTTATTAGTTTATTCGAGACAAAACTGACAAAACAAGTACAAACAATTTAAACATTAACGGTAACTAAACCATAATTTGTCACGAAATGGTCACAACTCAGCATGGTGCTGGCATGGCCAGCGCTGTTCTTCCGTTGTGACCAATTGGTGAAGACACGGCGCAATGACGCCACGATCGCACATGCAAAACACTTATAAAAAAATACAATTAAAAAACTAGAACATCATCCAGTAGGTATGCCACGTAACTATACAATTTCCTCGTACAAACACCGCTTTACACAGCACCATACAGTGTGTTGGTTTAAAAAAACAAGAAAAATAAAATAAGAAACTAAACTAGACCTTATCTAAGATATGATAACAATAACGTATTCCTTATTACTATTAGTCTGTGACAATTATATAATTGACCTACCCTTCTAATCTGTGGAAACCACTCACTACATTTTTAATCTAGAGAGATATGTACACTTAAATTAAGTTGTCCGAGTTAAACTTAATTGTTGCATACTTAAAGTGTGAAATAAAATGATAAAGTAATAATTAAAGTATTTTGTATGCGAAAGTGTCGAGCTTTACAGTATAATTGCATATTATATACATGTAAATACCATTATCTTATAATGGTATTTACGGCTGCAGTACGGAAAGAGCCTGCGTTGGCCTTTACTAACCTTTTTATTATCAATCTCTACATAGTAGATAGCTACGTCCAGTCAAGATGATACCTTGTCGCTTTATCCTCAGTTATAAACCTTCATACTATCTTACCAAATGAGTGAAAGCCACAAGGTACAAAAGTGATCATCTCTTTGTGCCTATACATGCCTATCCCGTTTCTCCAATTCCTAGTTGAAGTCTAAATAATTAAGTTACCGAAGAGCAAGTAGGTTCCCATAGCAAGCAGGTTGGTCGTTACACTGCGCACGAGTTGATTTACGGCGCACAGTGCGCCGCCGCGGCGACTTCACACGGCCCTGCTCGTAGAGTGCTGGATGGGGCTTGATTCATGGCCCTAAAGGATGGTTCAATTTGGTTGGGGTAGTTTTTTTAATGGAGTGCACACAGTCCATCCGGATCGCTACCACCTCTTATCTTATCTGGTGTGGGGATAAGTCAACCACTGGAGTTACTAGCATAGAGGCATTCCATCTTGGCCCTCAGGGTTGCCAATGTATTTGGGGTCTTAGGATTACAATCTTACGATTATAGTCTTGAGGATTCAAATGTCTAGGGGCCTCAGAATCCACTTACCATCAGGTGGCCTGAGTGCTCGTGTGCCGAATCTGTGGATTTGCATTCTCAAGACAACAATCTTAAGACTGCAATCCTAAGATTGCACATGCATTACCAACCCTGACGACTAAGAATGCCTCAATGCTAGTAATTTCGCCGGTTGTGTTATCACCACACAGGACATAACAATGCGAACACTACTGCTTGGTAGGTTAAAGGATAGAATGGTGGTAGCGATCCTCACGGATCTCGCACAAGGTGCTGCCACAGCTGAACTTCTACTATTTCTCTGTCTGTCTGTCTGTTTGTCCGTAGCTGGTGATGTCCACCAGTATCACTCAGGTTTCCACTGCCAAGCAACAGTGTTCGCTTTGTTGTCTTTCGGTGTAGGGATAAGAACCCAGGAATCTTACGACACCTCAGTGGACCTATCACGCTGCCACTTGGTGTATAATTCGTCTATTCCATATTCCAACGTAAGTATAGTGAGTTATGGTTTAAAATAAAAGTGCGTTTTGTGTGACTTGAGTCCTTTTATTACTAAGCAATTTAGACCCCGGGTGGCTGTTATTTTAATAATTTCATAAAATATTTGACACTGGTTCCCATTTGACGTATTTGAAATTAGTTCCCGTGGAAGCATGTTAGTCTGACATTTGTTTAAATCTATCAACCTACATACATACACTCGAAAAACATATCGTCGTCTTACTTACTCAAACTCGCAAGTTCTGCATGTTTATTTTGCTGTTGGTAATTTATTTATTATTCATTAATACTTCGAGGCAATAAGTTTACCAACAGCAAATAATATATGCTGATACGAGTTTGAGTTAGTATGACGACGATATCCCTCGTTAGGACGAAGTCTGGAAAAATCTCACCGTATAGTCTCTTCAAGTAAATCTATAGCATTTCATAGTTGCAGATATCATTTACTGAGGCACAACACAATAGCGAATGTGCGCGTGCGACTATACTGCGCATCTACCCACCCTCAGTACAAAAACGTGATATCTACAGTCGTATCGCTAAAGAAAATGAAAGTCTCGACAGTTAGCAATAAGGTAGCATTTACAATTGGAGTTTTGTGATAGATGTAGCGATTTTGACTTTGAGAAATGGAATTTTGTCCTTTGTACTGTGACTATATTGGATGCTAGGGAACTTGAAATATTAATTCAGAAATTGTATCAAGATGTTCGCAACATAAAATGCTATAGTATAGTCTTGTTCTAGTGTTAACACTATTCAAATAAACTTATAGATACATTAAGTACCTTTTCCATAAATTACAGAAAAAGACAATATTACTATACGTACGCCTTTAATAGCATGAGTAGCTTTGTCGATTTCTCAAAGATTCGATCCTCAGCAATTTCAACCATTTCTGAAGTGTGATCTTTACAACAAAAGACCCCGAAAAAGTTGTTAGGAAAATGTGGTTTCAGTCAATTTTCATGAAATTTAGATATGTTATAGACTTAAGTGCCCTGATCAAAAGTCCCTTCGGGTGCTACCACGGTTTCCGAAGCCGTTCCCGAGATACGATCGAATTTATACCTACAGGCATATCTATGTATTTTCCCGGCGTTGTGTTGTTTTAAACCTTAACCTCTGTTGTGATGATATGGAGAAGTTAACTATTGCATGTCTAATGTCAATGTCATTGCAAAATGCACACATGCCACACAAACACCACACCGACTAAATGTGGCAAGAAATAAAGAGAAGTGGCATTACAATTAGGTAGGGAATATTGTTTTGTCTGCAACGAAATAATTATGTCAATTATTATTCATATTTTCCCACATTTAGTCGGTGTGGTGTTTGTGTGGTATATGTGCATTTTGCACTGACATTGACGTTAGACATGCAATAGATAACTTCTCCATATCATCACAACAGAGGTTAAGGTTTAAAACAACACAACGCCGGGAAAATACATAAATCTGCCTGTAGGTATAAATTTGATCGTATCTCGGGAACGGCTTCGGAAACCGTGGTAGCACCCGAAGGGACTTTTGATCAGGGCACTTAAGTCTATAACATATCTAAATTTCATGAAAATTGACTGAAACCACATTTTCCTAACAACTTTTTCGGGGTCCTTTATAATACATAATTGAAACCAGTTTACAAGTGAGAAAGTTCTTGAAAATACAAGTACAATATAGAAGTTATTTGTATTAAAGAATATAAATAACCAAACTTGGAGTTTCATTAATGAAAACAGAAAGCAAAACTGCGCAAGCCTTAATTATCACAATAGAAAATGTGAAGGACCGTTGAATCATCACATAAGATGTAGCGAAGGTAAACAAAATATAATGCTGAAAACTAAAATAATTCCCTCGTGTGGTTGCCGGGTTAGAATAGTGCCACTCCATGTCTTCCCGTGGATGTCGTAAGAGGCAACTAAGGGAATGAGGGCTTGTAGTACTGTTAGGCGATGGGCTTGCAACCTGTCACTAATACACTGGTATGAGTAAACATCTTAGCTTGACTGTGCAAAATGTGGTTACAGAATTATAAACAAGTATTTTTAGAGTTGTTGGCATTTCTGTAGCTCTGCCTACCCCGCTCTGGGAAAGGCGTGATGTTATGTATGCAATTAAAATAATTTTCATTTAACTCACTTTTTAAGGCGAAGGAAAGGATCGATGTTACACAGGAGCTTATTATAACAATATCAAAATTAAATTGAATCTTTATATAACCATTTGGCTTTTATGCAGTGTTGTATATTTTACATTATTCTGTTTAAAGCAAGGAGGGAAGCGGAATGTCAGGGGAGTGCTTTGCCGTGTCGCCCCGGGCAGCCGCCGGTCCGAGCCGGGACCGGCGGGGCGCTTCGCCGGGGTGAAATACGGGCTTTTGAAAATAATAAAAATATACTGAAGCTAGCTAGTTTGGGTTGCACAGCACGGTATACAGGTGTCTATCGTTTCATCGAACGCTATTTTCTGCTGAAACCATAATCTTTTTTTTTAGGTTATCTTAAACATCATAACCTAACCTAACCTACGTAATCAATGTTTAAGCCGAATTAGTCGGTAAAATATTCTTCTGTGAGTGCCATCTCCTAGCGGATAATTATGGCTATCTTCGCTTTGTCTACTGCCACTCTGAACCTACCACCTCGACCTCGTGCTCATTCCGAACCACTGTCTGAGGTTTTTGAGCCAAGATATCTTTCGTCTGTCTGGTGGTCGGCGTCCTTGAATTTTTCCCTGAATTATCAGTTGCAGTATACTTGTCATTTCTCATTATGTGACCAAGATACTGGAGTTTTCGCTTTTTATGGTATCCACAATCTCGAGACGCTTATTCACCCTCTGCAAAACTGTGTCATTTCGCACCTTCTCTGTCCACGATATTTTCAGCATGCGTCGGTATACCCACATCTCGAAAGCTTGCATCCTTTTAGTCATAGCTTTTGTCAAAGTCCTGGCTTCGGTAAAGTATTATTATATTTAAACTTATGACAACACTGTTATAACTTGTATTGTATATTTTTATCATGTGCATGATTAGTTTTAAATTTAATCTATATACTTATGTTTTATTTTTTACCTTGGCCAATGATTTGATAGCAACTAAGTTGGTCAAGATTTTCTTTCACACATAAATTATTTAGTTAATAAATTAAGATACCCTGAAACCACAATGGTTTCACCAGAAAAAAACGTTCGATGATTAATATGATAGATTTGAAGAAGTGATGAGTTACCACGGTATACCTACTCTGCACTACCCGTACCTACTACTTGGCCTTGGATCGTCGAGTGGAAGCCGGTGGTACCGTGTACTACTCGTACTCCCGAAGCCAGGGTCCTTACACCGTATTCCATCGGGCTTACGATGGTGTTCTGCCGCTCCGCGCCACTAAACTACGAGTGAAGTGATCTCACACTTCACGGAACCAGACCGCACCCTACGAACCTACCTACTTTCTTCTGTTACCGGAGTTTCTCAATAAATACTTAAAAGTGCTTCGGGTTTCACTTGCCACCCGGTAGGACGTGACACTGTTGACTAATGTTACTAGCAACGTCAGGCTGGTGTAATAGGGGTTGATCGCTACCACCATCGTGTCATTTAATTTACCGCCAAGCAGCAGTTTTGTGTATTTTGTTCCGGTGTGGCGATTCGATAAACATTGAAATTAGGTGTAGACGCATTCCATCTTTTCCTCAGGGTTGGCAACGCATTTGCAGTCTTAGAATTGCAATGTTGGGATTGTAGTCTTAATAGTACAGATGTCTATGGGTCCCATATCCCATTTACTCTTAGTACTCTTACGTATCCTTTTTTGCCACCTATTTTACATAAAACGTACTTTCGTGATTTTTGATAATTTTATTACGAAACAAAATAAACACGGAATAAAAAATCAGGAAATGATTTTTCTGCTCAATCCTATGATCTTGCCCTCTGGTGGTGAGTGGAGTACCCTCGGAGGGACGAGGCTGAATACAAGGAAGCAAATTGAGGACGGGGCTGCGTAGGCAAGGTTTCGTCCGCATCTCTGCGTCGAGCGCGTTTTAGGTTATTCCCACAAAAAACTATTATATTTTTCGGAATTAAAAGTGTTCTACTCGTATGTTTTAGTCCAAGACATGAGCCACCTGGGGTTTGATTTTTGTATTTTATTGACGAAAAATGAGTAACTTAATCAACTGTTGCTGCGATTTTATCTACGAACGGGCCCTCCTTTTGGATTTCGTATCATAACCTTTATCATCAATATCATCATCATCATCAAATTCAAAAGGTGGGTCCCGTATTAGATAAAATCGCTGCGCAATTTGATTTTAAAGTTAGTAATTCTTGGTCGGTAAGATTCAGAAATCGCACCTGTGCATGCCAAATTTTATCCAAATTCATTCGTTCAATGTGTAATTATTTGAAGCATCCAAACATCCTCACATAGGATAGCAGGAGTAGGATAAATTAAAAAGTATCTTGACATTCAAAATATCTATGGGCTTCAGAGTCCTTTTCACCATAAGGTGGCCTTTTTGCTCAGAAAAAAAACCTTTTTATGTACAAAAGGTGAACTAATGCCTAGTAGCATTTTATATCAGTTGATCTTATTATCTCATGGTGATATTTGTCAGTAAATTACAGAGGAATACTTTTTATAAATCTAAACTATTAAATTAACAAACGAAACTTACTACGTTACTTAAATAACAAATATAACAAACGCCCATGCTAACAAGTCCGCCAGCAGCAAGGTTCCTATGACACTGTCCGCATTACCTCCGGATAGCTCCCAATCCTTTGAGAGAGGTAAGCACCAGCTCTAGGATCTCCGAAGGTGTCTATGAGGTGGGATGATAGGGCCTTAATAAAGATTGCTAAGCGATCGACAATTCGTATTTGAATTGGTATTTTTTTACTCGGTTGCCATTACTGTCAAGTTAATAAGAGCTGCGTGTGTGAATACAGAAGCAATTAGGTATTACAGAGTAGAATAGAGCCCAACTTTGGACTTGCTAGCACGTAGCCTTCCAAGAACCAACCAGCTAATACAGCGTGTAAATTTCCATACATACATACATAACATCACGCTTTCATTCCCAGAGTGGGGTAGGCCTAGCTATAGAAATACCAACAAATCTAAAAAGACTTATTTATAATTCTATAACCACATTTTGCACAATCAACAGTTATTATTATGTACACTAATTAACGTAAAAACTTGTGTAGCAGCAACATTAGTTGTGTTTTACACATTGCGCCGATTAAATTAAAGCATCTACATAAAAGTCATGTCGACTCATGAATTATCATTTGTTTAAAACGCCAATAAAAGTAAAAAAATACAGATCTTTAATGCAGGCGGTTCTCTCGGCTGAGATAGGCTTATTTTCCACATTTCGTCCCTGCACTTCGATACAGGCAATACATAGACCATCGATGGACGCTCGCAAACTTCGTACATTGCTCCAAAGACCAACTTTAAAAAACTAACTTTTCACATGATTTGTATGATCGTTAACTACGTTTGGATAAAATATTGCTTGTATGAAATTTACAAGCTGTATAATGCACTACATATTTTTTGGAGCCTAAGCTTTGAGCTTATGGACGACTAAGACCTCATTCTACGACTTCGTATAATTTGCCGTCACGTCAAAAGTCACGCAATTTTGGTAGAAATAGATACAATATTTACCCAGTATGTAAAGGCTGACAAGTTTCTATTTGGCCCTATTTCAATACAAACTTGTATTGAAATAGGGCCAAATAGAAACTTGTCAGGCTTTATAAATTAATGTATTTATTATCAACACGGATGAGGCGTCCGCAATTCAATCCCGTATATTTTCATCACACAATAGAAACCCCAATAGGTAATCCCGTTTCCGTGATTCCAAATCACAATAAGATTTCGGCAAATAAATATTGTGAGCGCTTTTTTCGCCGTAAAAATATATTGTAACTGTAATATGGCATTACTTTTTTCTGAACTGGTATACGTATTAGTTTTAACAGCTAAGATTGATTAGGTATTCTTAATTACGTAAGGCCATGTGTCGCCGACAACCGCGAATCTCCAAGCAACAGTGTTCGCATTATTGTGTTCCGGCGTGGGGATAAGACAACCGGTGAAATTACCGGCATTCCATCTTAGTCCTCAGGGTTGGCAACGCATTTGAGGTCTTAGGATTATAGTCTTGAGAATTCAAATGTGTATGGGTCTCAGATTCCACTTACCATCAGGTGGCCTGAGTGCTCGTGTGCCTTCTCCTTAACTTAGAAAAAAAAAAAAACTATGGTAAGTTCGTGTGAACGATTCCTTATAATTTTTAGATGGTCACACTGTTCAAGCATAAAGTATAGTAAAGAGAGAATGACGTTGTCAGTGGAAAGCGGGAAAGTAGTGAGAGAAGAAAACGAGTGAACTGTTAAGAAAGTGCTAATTTCCTGGGTCTGAGGAGATACCAGGAGCTAAGTATTCAGACTAAGGCTTATTTATCATTTTTTTTCTTTTTTTTATATTAAGGAAAAGGCACACGAGCACCCAGGCCGCCTGATGGTAAATTTAATCTGAGACCCATAGACATTTGAATTCTCAAGACTATAATCCTAAGACCTCAAATGCGTTGCCAACCCTGAGAACTAAGATAGAATGCCTCTATGCTAGTAATTTCACCGGTTGTCTTATCCCCACACTGGAACACAACAATGCGAACACTGTTGCTTGCCGGGTGGTTAATGGATAAGATGGTGGTAGTAATTAAACTATGCTAATGTATCAAAGTATTATAGGGTGTAAATGAGATCTCACTTACCGGTCAATACTAATTAAGTACTAGAAGGTTTAGAATGTTTCTATCCCCTGTTGGCCTATTCGTACTTAGTGTTTATGCTTATCTTTTAACCAACAGGAGAGGGAGTGAAAGAGAGGAGAGTGTTTACCACGAATTGACGATAGAACATTTACTTGGACCTCAGGTAGGATTCCGAATATAATGGTACTCTGTACCCTTAGCGCGAGCCTATTGTTTACATGACAATAAATAGTTATGCATTGAGTTACATCTAATACAATCGTATCTGTGAATCAATCAATAGCAAAACAAGAACATTATATTCTCTTAATTTGGGCTTCGCGACACCATGCTCGCCTCCCCGCCGAAACTGTTTTTTTATGACAGGGGATCTAGTAAAGTATATTGGCTCCAGATTAAGCTATATTAGTGTATATTCCTCCCCCTTAAGTAAAATTCTAGACCTGCCATTGTTCCGAACATCACTTTATCAAAGGAAAGGACAAAACCTAACCTAACCTAAGTAGGGTATCATTATCAGTATCATTTGTCCTCGCTGCGCTCGGATGATCCAGAATCCCCAATAATGATCCAGGATCCCCAATAGTTTCCATCGATCAGGGATCTAGTCGGATGATCCAGGATCCCCAATAGTTTCCATCGATCAGGGATCTAGTCGGATGATCCAGGATCCTCAATAGTTTCCATCGATCAGTGATTCAGAATTCCATAAACTCAACAGGTAAACGAATGACCTGACAATCCTTCAATGGTAAATTTGCATATTCTCGCCTCATAAATTTCTATAACAAAATATTTTGTAAAGAGAAGCAAAACCGGAGTGCCGTATAATTCAATTTTATATTACTTATATTTTTGTTTACGGCACTCCGGTTTATTTTTCATAAATTTATTTCTTTGTTTATTCATCTTTGTTTATTCATCTTTGTTCCTGTTAACACTTTCCACACAACCATTGCTGTACTAATGTTATAGGATAGTCCCGCTAACAGTTTTCTGGAGTGGCCAATTCCATACTAATTGTTTAAGGACAAGGCGGTCTTTCGATACGTTCCAAAGGGGCGCCTCCTCTGTACTGATATTTACTCAACCAAGATAATACTAGAACGCTGATCTATATATGCGACCGATCGTAAAAACTTTGATAGCGTGATTCAGGTCTTTTTCAATTATTACTGTCAAATCAAAATAAAAACTGCAAACTTTTTTTGATTTCAAGCTATCTTCAGTTGTTATTAAAAACCACATTATTAAAAGTGTTGATTAAAGTGAAATACATTAATTATTCCAATATTTGTGTATTATTCAAGTAATGAGAGATTGTTACGACATCTATTTAAAAAGGTAGGTACTTAACATCTGCTAGTCTGACGATAAAGTGACTCACGCGCTACTGTTACTAAGAACTTCTCAATGTTATTGTTAGCGTAAGATGGCGCTATTTGACAATGCTATTTGAATGGAATAATACAGTGAAATGAATCTGCGGTCTTTAATAAAGTAAAAATTTCGTAGGTGAACTGAAACTTTAATAAATAAATCGACTGAAACTATTAAGTTTATCTCAACACTGTAATCGTTCGCGATGTACATCAAAGTTCGAACATTGTTACGACATCTATTTAGGTAAATCAAGTGTCAACTTTATTGCTGATTGACAAGAAACTCCGCGCTGTGTTTACTAAGAACTTCGTTAATCAATGTTAAGATGGCGCTGATTAATACAAATAATCGATATGAAACTAGCACGATGTTTTTACTGTTTACTAAGAACTTCGTTAATCAATGTTAAGATTGTGTGCATGAATGCAATAAAGTAAAATAATTTCGAACCTTGAGAGCCATTACATAGCATGCTGTATGACATGTAAATAATAGGAAGCGTAAGTAATTTATGTTCATGCTTCACATGATTCGAACAAATATATGTGTTTTTCTTTCTTCTTTATAGCTAAAGCCGATTCACAAATTCTGAGAGTTAAACAAGTTATTTAAACAATAAGTATAGTAAGTCGTTGCTGTCTTCAAGCCAACCAGTGCCTGTTTTATATTTCCTTATTTTTTTTTTTTTTTTTAATAATAAATATCAGGGGGACAATCTCATACAAATTGACCTAGTCCCAAACTAAGATCTAGGCTTGTACTATGGGTACTAGACAACGATATAAATACTTATATAGAGAAATAAATACTTAAATACATAGAAAACATCCAAGACTCAGGAACAAATACTCGTGCTCATCACACAAATATCTGCCCATACCGGGAATCGAACCCGGGACCGCTAGCTTCGTAGGCAGGGTCCCTACCAACTCGGCTAACGTATCATATCGTCTTCATAGTTAGGCTACATTCGGTACATAGAAACGCATTAAAGTACATGCAGCTACCAAATACGAATAAGGTTTCAGGTTAACGCAACAAGCTGGCGCCGCGCCTTATAGGTGTAAAGGATTGGGAGTGATTCACAATATTTTATATTTTATTTTCTAATAGACGAACGTCTGTAATGCAGAATTAAGGTTTGATTTTGTTTGGACAATCTCATTTGAAATAAAATTATATTACTAATAATTTTAATTGGTAACATCTAAATGCAGCCTTAGTTTATAGGGTTATAAATGGAGCTTCCATTTATTTGAGCATTCAATTGGTAGTGGCAGTGCAGTGAGTGAGACAAGTAATTAAAAAGAAGCAGCAAGTATGTACGTAATATTTTTTATTTTTTATTATTTATGTTGATTGTGTTTGGTTAGTGATGCTTATTCAAATACTTTTAATAAAAATAGGTCGGCAGTGTTCAATCCGTTCGATTCCGATGAGGAGATTAGCTGTGCCCAGCAACAGACTGCATCTACCGCTTCTACGAGTGCAGCGAAAGTTAAGACGGTAAAGGCGAAGCAGAGAAGAACTAAGAAGGCGGCGGAACTGCACGGCTGTGATTCAGACCTGGACAGCGTCGCGAATGCATCAGCTGCTCAACCGAAAAAGAGACGAGTCGCTGTGTTTCTTGATTCCGAGGTAAGATGCCTATCTTGGGCGATTGTTTATCAAAACATACTTCGAGGATACGATAGCTTAGTTGGTAGTGACCCTGCCTACGAAGCTAACGGTCTCAGGTTCAAATCCGGTAAGGGCAGATATTTGTGTGATGAGCGCAAGTATTTGTTCTCAACTATTGGCTAGGTCAATTTGTGTAAGATTGATTTTATTATTATGATGATCTCATTAAAACTGTTTTTACCCAACTTTAAGCCGATTTCAGTTGGACTGACCTAGGTCATGATAACAGTTTGTCGCTGGATTTTTTTAATAATTTAAGTGATTTTCTTAATTGTATTTATAAAGGTGAATAATATAAGGTTGCTAAATAATTTCAGGGTGACGAAGAGGAACCGATCAGGGCCGCTCCGCTACGTAATTTTTTGACAAGAAGGACGGGCTCCGGGTACACGCTGCAACGAGATCCCAGCCGGCGCGGGGAGTACTACGTCGAACTCCGAGTCTTCACCACGCGGGAGCTTGAGCCGGTAGCGACGGAAGCAACCAGGTGGAAACATGCCTTTTTCACATATAAAGGGGCTGTAAATAATAATAGCCCAGTTTTCAAAGCGGTCAGACAAGTTGCTCAGGCTGCTAAAGAAGAGTATAAAGGCGTGCAGCCTGTGTTGTACCCGTCAAATACTTTTTAACTAATTTTAGTTATGTGTTTATTGTAATCTGCTACTTTACAGTCGGTTTAAAGGCAAATTTAAAACTTTTGCGGTTTTCAACAAATGTAATTATTACAAAACAAAGCACGTCTTACATAGAACAAAAATAGTATAAGATGTTCTTTTGCGATGTATGTAATGTTTCCGTTCCAAAATTAGCAGCACATAAAAAGACTAATATCCACAAGTCTAATAGTTTGTTAAGTACGCGGCTTGAAAACGTTTATATAATAGCTAATGCTTTTCGGAGTAGAATTGTTAGTTATAAAGTCAATCCCTCAAATACGAATATTACCCCAGATTCATTTTTATGTGAAAACTCTGATATAGCACAACAACTTATTAAAGATTCATTACAAAAGCATGTCTCACTCAAAGTTAATTTGGAACTTTTCGTAAAGTATTGTTTGCCAAAAAATAGTGAAAGTTCCATTAAGTCATTTAACACTAAATACGATATAGTTTTGCAGAGTACAGACGTTTTATCATTATATAAATCACTTGCTGATGTACTAATTACTAAATGTGCGGAATTTGAGCTCTCGGAATCAGGATGGACAATCGAATCAGTTAGTCACTTAGAGATAAACATAGTAAAATACAATCCTTTGAGAGCTGGATCGTTTATACCATTACCGAAACATATTGCTAATACAAAAGCTTGTTTGAATATAAATAATGAGGATAATCACTGTTTTATATGGTCTATAATGGCTCACTTGTATCCTAGCAAGGTTAACTCAAACAGAGTCTCATCTTATCCCAAATACCAAAATGTTTTAAACACTTCCGGCATGGCATTTCCACCAAGCATCTCTGATATAAGGTGGTTCGAAGCCAACAATACTGATATTAGTTTTAATATCTATGGTTTAACAAAAAATGGTAGTGTTATGGGCCCTTTATATAAAACCGCTAATCGTAAATTACAGCACATCAACTTGTTATTAATAACTAAAAATAGTAACAACACTTTTGCCTAATAAAAAACTTTGAGAAACTTGTTCGCAAACAAATAACTAAACATAAATCTAAGATACATTTGTGTGAAGATTGTTTTTTATATTTTTCAACAGAGGAAAAATTAATTCAGCATAGTTGTGCAGGGGTACAAACTGTTTTACCAGAGGCAAATACACAACTTTTTTTTTCTAATTTTGAAAGAACTCAGGAGGTGCCTATTGTGATCTATGGTGACTTCGAAAGCTTATTACGAGAGTATTCAGATAAAAGTAAATCTATGTACGTGGAAAATATTCAATTGCATGAGGCATCTTGCTTTGCATATTACATTTGTTGTAGAAGCGAGCCTTATTTAAACGACTATGTTTCTTATCGCGGTCCCAACTGTTCGAAAAAGTTTGTGGAGTCTATATGTAATGATGTGCAGCGATTGTACTCAATATTATCTGTCAGCAAACCTATGATTCTGCTTACGCTAGAGGAACAGCTATCATTTGAAACTAGCACTGCTTGTCATATTTGTAAAGACAAGTTTTCATCTAGTGATAACATTGTAAAGGATCATGATCACTTCACAGGTCGATATAGAGGGCCCGCTCACAATAGTTGTAATTTAAATTCAAAACCTTGCCCATTTATACCAATAATTTTTCATAACCTTTCCGGATATGACTGCCATTTGTTTATTAATGAACTCACAAACGTATGCGGTCGAATAAACCTTATCCCAAAAAATAAAGAAAAATATATTTCGTTTACGAAGTTCATTCCAATAGACCAGCAAAATGTAGCTCAATTAAAATTTATTGATTCTTTCAACTTTTTGAGTTCAAGTTTAGACAATTTAGTAAATACAATGAAAAAAGATGATTTCCAACATTTAAAATCATTTTTTGGAGATGGGGCCAAGTTTGATATAGTGCGAAGAAAGGGTGTCTATTGTTACGATTATATAAACTCTTGGCAACGTTATGAAGAAACCCAGTTGCCTCAGGCTTCCAATTTTTTTAGTAAACTCTCATCAGAATCTGTATCTTCTGAGGATTATAATCATGCCTTACATGTTTGGGAAACTTTTGCTATTAAAAACTTAGGAGAATATACAGATTTATACTTGAAATGTGATGTGCTTCTTCTATGTGACGTTTTTGAAAAATTTCGAAGCATGAGCCTTAAATACTACAATCTTGATCCCTGTTATTACGTATCGTCACCATCATTAAGTTGGGATGCTATGTTATTATACACAAAAGTAAAATTGGATCTACTCTCCGATATAGATATGTATCAAATGTTGGAAAACGGAATAAGAGGAGGTCTTGCTCAATGTTCACATAGATACGCAAAGGCGAATAATAAATATCTTCCAGATTTTAACATTAACGAGCCGAATAGCTTTTTAGCCTATTTAGACTGTGTAAATTTATATGGATATGCAATGATGCAGCATCTGCCAACAGGAAATTTCAGGTATCTTAACGATGATGAATTAGCAAACTTTAACGTTGAAAAACAGTCACGCGATTCTGATACCGGTTTTATACTTGAAGTCGACCTTCACTATCCTGTTGAACTTCATGAGTCTCATTCAGATATGCCATTTGCAGCTGAAAAATTTGCTCCTAGAGGAAGCAAAAATAAAAAATTAATTGCTAGCCTCTACGACAAACATAGATACATTATTCACTACATGCATTTAAAAGAATGTTTGAAAAATGGTCTTGTTTTGTTAAAAACATATAAAGTTTTAGCTTTCGATCAAAGTAACTTTTTAGAACCATACATATCTTTAAATACCACCTTGAGACAAAATGCTAGCTCAGATTATGAAAGGGATTTTTTCAAAAAGCAAAACAATTCAATATTTGGCAAAACGATTGAAAATAAAAGAAAACAGATTGATGTAAAACTTGTTAATATCTGGAAAGATCATTCAAATAACACAAATAAATTTTGCGGCGCGGAAAAATACATAAGTGCTCCCAACTTCAAAAACTTGGCAGTTATATCTGATTCATTAGTAGCAATTCAGTTGCAACAGACAAAAATCGTTTTAGATCGACCCATATACGTGGGTTTCTCTATTCTAGAAATAGCCAAAAATCATTTGTATCGCTTTCATTATGATGTGATGAAACGTGTTTATAAAAATAAAATTCATCTTTGTTATACGGACACTGATAGTCTTTTGTATTTAATTCATACAGAAGATTTCTATGAAGATATCAAAACACACATAAAGTATTTTGATACTAGCAATTTTGATGCTAGCAACATATTTAATATGCCCTTAGTGAACTGTAAAATTCCAGGATATTTTAAAGACGAAATGGGGGGTGAGATCGTGAAGGAATTTGTAGGTTTGAGAGCAAAACTATATTGCATAGATACCCAAATTTCAACAATCAGGAAAGCAAAGGGAATAAAAAAGTGTGTTACAAAAAAACTTAATATTAATAAATACAAAAATGCTTTATTTCAAAATGAATGTTTTAGAGATAATATGTGTGTAATAAAATCAAAAAATCATAAAATTTTCACGCAAAAAATCAATAAGCTAGTTCTTACAAGGGATGATGATAAAAGGTGTGTATTAGAAGATAATGTTTCGACTTTGCCTTGGGGACATTACAAATTAGCATTTTAATGTGGCAGCACTGTAAAGTAATAGAAATTTAATGCAAACGTGTGAATTGTAACATTTTTATTATTTTTATAAAAACAATAAATGATGAATGTATGCCTATTGTTTTTCTTTCATTTACCTCCGCCAGCTAATTAATCACGTGCTTAGTAATAAACCCGCCTAACTCAAAACTATTAATCTTTCCATATTTCAAGACGCACTCTTGATTTAAAATAAGTTGGCTTTTTTATTTTGAGTTACGCTGGTTTTACACCTATTGCAATCGTATTATCATGACTCGATCGCTTCTACTGTCAAGTCAATAAGAGCTATCACAACGTTGATAATACGTTAGCAACAGGGAAACAATCAGACAATATAGAGTGAGGAGCCATTAATAAAAATTATTAAATGGGACAACCTCACACAAATTTACCCCAGTCCCAACTAAGCTCTAGGATTGTGTTAGGGTACTAGACAACGATAAACATGCTTATATAAAGAAATAAATACTTAAATGCATAGAAAACACCCCAGACTCAGAAACAAATACTCATGCATGCATTACACAGATATTTGCTCTGAGCGGGAATCGAACCCGGGACCGCTAGCTTCGTAGGCAGGGTCTCTACCAACTAAGCCAGCCACGTCACCAATAGAGTGGCTGAAATATTGATTAACTTTAAGAATTTAATTAAACAAAGTTGCTATTCTTTTATTTCGTTATAATTGAGATTCAGACAAGGAATTTGATACTGTTGCAGAGAAACAAGTCATAACATGTTAAAACGAGTTGTCCCTGCTTGTTTAACTTTGGCTCAGCGCGTAGGAATGTGGCTACGTAAAGAGTTGCTGACGCGGCGTGCGCGCAATTCGACTTTATCTTCTTAGTGTATGACCCAAGTTAAATAATAAAAATTTAATGTCGGTTTGTAGTTCCGCTACAATACTAACAAATCATGACATGTTATAACGTGTTATCTCTGTTTATTTAACTTTGGTTGCACGTAAAATAAGTTCCACATTCTATATGAACATCATTTATTAAAATAAGGTTGATAATAATATTAAACTTAATAAGGTGAAAGTACAACAATAATAATTAAATAGCAGGCAGACTTCTTATAAACCATTGTCTTTACTAATTTACACTTAATGAGACAAAAAATAACATATTTATAACGCCAAATTATTTATAAATAAACATAAATTAAAGAAATTTATGATAAAATTAAAACAACGCTACATTAATTACATTACGGAAGAAAAATAATAATAATTACTATTTTTCTTCCTTAATTCAAACTTCGTTGACAATAACTTATATTAATTGGCTCTACAAAGTAAGTAAATAACAATATAATTGGCATAAATTGATTTTATAATTCAGAACTATAATATAAAATAAACATGGAGATATAATAGAAATAAGTCACAATTATACATATATAACTAACACCGAAATTAATCACTTTCAAGTTTTTTCATAATTTTTTTTAACACATTTTCTGTGCTGTCCAACACTTCATCATACGGATCACACACGAGATATTGCGCACTAACTGAACGATCACTGTAACACTCGTCCATTGTCTCAATGTTTATTTTAATTAAATATCGTCCATTGCGAATGTTATTTTTAATTACAAATGATGATCCTTTTCTACTACGATCCTTTTTATTAATACCCGATTTGGTATTTAATGCTTTCAACTCCCTTTTGTCCCGCGGAGCGTCAGGCTCTCGCGTTACGGTTGCGTTACACATGTTTTCTCTACGGGCTAAAAGCTCTTGCCGCTTTTTTTCCACTTTTTCCATGTAACCGTCAACGTCTTGAGCATAATAAAAAGGATGATCCTCCGGCACATCGTGGAAAACGGGGCTGACATCATATATGCTGCCAAAATCAAGTCGATCATTCTGCGTGCTGTCTTCCATAATTATCTGAAATATAAAAGTGTCATAAGTTTTTATTTAATAAAAATGGCAATAAATCCAACATAACTGGATGAAGCAATAAAAAATAGATTTACTTACCTATATATTTTAAATACGCGGGACCCACGTTAGAAGCGAGACAAATGTCGACTGCGACTGACGCTCGAGTAGCAGCAATTTAGATCTCGGTGTATAATATTCTTCGCCTAATATAAGACAGGAATGTGTAATTAGAGAAATGATAAAGACTTACAAAGATAATTCATTGATTTAGGATGATTATATTATTACAAGTATTTATTTGATATTATATTAAATTACTGAACAGAAGGCGAAATGAAATTTATTAAACAGCCTGTGCCAATAGAAATCAGCAAAATAAGTGATGGATCACATTGCACTAATTATAATAACAGACATAGTATGCTTCTTCCCAACTCTATACGATGTATTATATGTGGACCATCAAATTGTGGAAAAACAAATATAATTTTAACTTTATTGCTTCATGAAAATGGGTTAAAATTTCGAAATGTCTACATTTACTCTAAAACAACTTTTCAACCTAAATATAGATTTTTAGAGGAAGTTCTTAAAAGAATACCCGAAATTAAACTGTTTATGATCCACGATGAAAAAGAGGTAATCTCTCCTCATGAGGCGATGCCCAATTCAATATTTATCTTTGATGACGTAGCTTGCGAAAACCAGACTAATATTCGTAATTACTTTTGTATGGGCAGACATAAAGGAATAGACTGTTTTTATTTAACGCAGACTTACTCTAAAGTGCCAAAGCAATTAATACGAGACAATGTTAATTTTTTGATAATTTTTAAACAAGACGATATCAATTTAAAACATATTTACCGTGAGCACGTAAATTCTGACATTAGTTGGGAAAAATTCAAATCGCTTGCCGCAAATATATGGAAAGATTCACATGCGTGTCTTATAATTAACAAAGATTGTAAATTAAATAATGGTCGGTATAGAAAGTCATTCGATGTTTTTGTAAAATTTGAATAAATATAAATGATGACTAAAATAAAATCACTTTACTTATAACAATAAGAAACATCGGGGGTCTTTTTAGACCGCGTTATTGATTTGCCATGGAGACAGACATAAAAACACAATTAATTAAATCTGTAAAGAATATTAAAAATAAGTTAAAGAAGATGCAGCAAGAGGAGGATGATTTCGAATTAAAAAATAAGAAGATTTTGAAACCATTAACCGATCCGCTAGAAACCATGATGTTTCTTCATAATTCTCCTAAGCAAATAACATCTTATAATGAAAATAAGCATAATAACAAAAATATATTATCAAATGATGTAAACGCGGATTGTATCAAAAAGGATAAAATAAATATTCCCAACATACTTGAAATAAAAACTTCTACGAAAATGGAAAATAATGTGGCAAAAGTAAAAAGCTTTGAGGATGTCGATTCTTATTTGCAAGTCCCAAATACACCTTTTAATGTTGCCTTTGAAGTAAGACATGACGGTGAAACACTTATGATAGGAAATTCACCTGCAACGCTTAAATCTTATGGGGAGAATTCTCCTAATAAAATATCTACGATTAATGTAAATGATAAAAGTTATGAACTAACGCCAGGTTTAAAAGAGCTTTTATTTCAAAGTAAACCGAATTGCGACAAAATAAATGAAAAGGATAAAATAACCTATAAAGATATTTTGGTGCACACTAATGTCCATAAGAGAGGTTTTAGTCCTCAAGGTCAGATACAAGGTAATTCAGGAATGAAATACTGTCAAATTATTAAACCCCTATTTCAAGAATCCAGCACGGCAAAGCAAGGTGGTAATCTGCCTTCCTTAAAAAAATATAATTCAAATACGGATTTTGTATATTGGGATGATCCTAATGAGTTGATTGAACGTTTAAAAATTTTAATTGCTTCTAAAGATGCTGGCAACAGTAACCATGATAACGAAATAATTTCGATTATAGAAGAACTAAAAGAAGCAGACATCATTAAGGAATAAAAAGACTTCAGAACCAACTGTTGATTCAGTCTCATTGTGTTGGTTGAACATGAATGTAGATAAGTTTGGACACCATGTGTTAAAAAAGCATAAAATGAATAATTTTAATGAACCTCCCTTGGCTTTCATAAATGTTACCGATTGTTTTGATGCAAAAAATAAGATAATTAAACATATTGGAAAGCCTGTCGATCCAGAGGACTGCGCCACAAAACAGTATGTTGACAATACTGCAGATAAATTGTTTAATAAAATAAAATTAATTAATCAAACATTAGCTCAGCTAGAGACAGAAGTAAATAGCCTGCAACAAAGTATTGAAACAGTTTCATTTAAGAACAAATACAAGAAATGAGTAAAGCAATCGTAGTAAACGAAATACATAAACAAGCGCGGAAAAACTTTCCTCGAAGACATGTAGTGATGAAAGATATAGATGATTTATGGCAAGCTGATCTTATTGATATGCAATCTGTTTCAAACAATAATTTACAGTTTAAATATATTTTAGCCATTATTGATACTTTTTCTAAGTATGCGTGGGTATATCCATTAAAAAAAAAGAGTAAGGAATATATAACTCAAGCTTTTTGTGATTTGTTCCAAAAAAATCGAATACCCAAAAACTTGCAAACTGATTTAGGAACTGAATTCTATAATAAAAAAATAAAATCATTACTTGAGTTACATAAAATAAACCATTACTCTACATACTCTACTAAAAAAGCATCTATAGTGGAAAGATTCATAAGGACTTTTAAGAATAAATTGTACAAGCAATTTAGTTTAAAAGGAAACTATAAATGGATAGGAAACACACTTTCGGAAGCAATTAATGAATATAATAATACGATACATAGAACAATAGCTCTTAAACCAATTGAAGTCAGTGAAAATAATAAGGATGCTGTATTACAGAAATATAAAAAGCTTTTATCAAAGAGGAGTTCAACAAAGAAAAAAAATAAATTTGCAGTCGGAGATTCCGTTCGTATAAGCAAATATAAAGGAACATTTGAAAAAGGATATACTCCCAATTGGTCAACTGAAATATTTACTATTACGAAAGTACAAAACACAAACCCAATAACGTTTATCATAGAAGATGCTAGACATCGACCCATCTTAGGATCATTTTATGCTCACGAATTGCAAAAACCTAAATATAAGAACATTTATCTTGTAGAAAAAGTATTGAAGAAAAATGGTCGAAAATTATATGTAAAATGGTTAGGTCTACCTTCGCAAGAAAATAGTTGGATTGATAAAACAGAAATCTTATAAGCAGCAAACATCATAGTTTAAGCGCATTTTAATTGCGCACTTGAAACTGGACAGAGTATTTCATCGAAACAAAAAATAACTTATTTATTAATAATTTATTTACAATTCAACAAAAAATGGTAGGGTCAAAACCTAAATTGAATGGAAAAAACAAGAAAAAAATTGTGTTCACTCCCTCACAGAAAGCCAAGTCTGGCGCTGGTTTTAAAAACACTTTCAAAAATATTGTTTCTCTTACAAAAAAACATATTAAAAAGTTAAAACCTACATGTAAAAAAGCGGCTATTGAGTTAGCAGTTGCTGTTGCACGAGAATTGACGAGGGATTCAGATACTTCAGTAAACATTCCCCGGGTGATACCTGTGCCAAAAGTTGGAGGAGTTTTGCCCCTAATACCCATTTTTGCCGGATTGTCTGCTGCAGGTGGTTTAGCAGGTGGCGCAGCTGGTATTGCTAGAGCGGTAGAAGCTATTAAGTCTGCTAAACAACGTTTTCAAGAACTCAAGAGGCACAATCAAAAAATGGAAGAATTAAATTTAGGAAGAGGGTTGCATCTCAAAGAGCACAAGAATGGATTAGGAATTTATTTTAAAAATAAAAAAAACTAATGCAGAGGCTACCTAAACGAGCGTTAACTAACATCGACATTCTCGAATATTGCAAAGAAATTCCCAATTTTCGAGGAGTTTTCATGCGAGATCAGTTGCCAAAACGTCCATTAAAAAAAGAATGCGGAATTATTAATCTTGATAGTTCCCGGAATTCTGGCACTCATTGGGTAGCCTATGCAAAATTTAATAATTATATCGAATATTTCGACAGTTATGGTAATTTAAAACCACCTGAAGAATTTTTAAAATATGTTGGCTTAAATATTTTTTATAATTACGTTAACAAGCAAAAAACTCGTCCTTTCATTTGCGGCCACTTGTGTATAGACTTTTTAAACTCATTTTGGGATCTTCATAAATAGCTTACACTTTCAAAAAACATTTTAGTCAATAACAATGTCTATTACATTCACAATCACTGGAAATGAATCCATTCTTCGATCAGAATTAAATACTCATTTAATATTAGAAGACGATTACGAGTGCGGCTTACTGTATTTTTCAACATTTAATTCAATACCTAATATTACTGACAGCAACAATGTATTCGCTTACGGTAAACAGAAGGATATTAAAATTCCTTGCGGCGCATATTACCTGTCTGATTTATATGAATATTTAAAAAGTAATATGAACAATTGTCAGTTTAAAATCGTTCCTAACAACAATATTTCTAAATGTTCAATTTTTTGCAGCGAACCGATTAATTTTAAGGTAAAAAATAGTGTAGGTGCATTATTAGGGTTCTCAGAGATGTTGGATCCAAATAAATGGCATGAAACAGTCAACCCTGTATGCATTATTGCTGCGTCTGTGATACGGATCGAATGTGATCTTGTCCAAGGTTCCTATACGAACGGTTTGCCTACACATATAATTCATGAATTCGTGCTTAACAGTCCGCCCGGATATCAAGTAATTGAAGTACCTAAAAATATAATATATTTTCCTCTAAAGAAGAAACATATTTCGTCAATTACGGTGAAAATATTAGATATACAGGGAAATCTAATTAATTTTAATAACGAAAATATTAATATAAGTCTTCACTTGCGAAAGTCAAAATGATAATTTTTAACGATGATATCTGTAACAAAATACAAAGACAAAGTCGTTCTAACTCCACTGTCAAGCGCAACGTCAGACGAACTAGACGCAAAAAGGTTGTAGCAATAACAAAAAGTAATAAAGAGTTTCTTCGCGCTCTTGGATTAAAAATATGAGCATCCTCCATATAACCGACGATCCGCAATTCGACAATTCAATTGAAAGTTATGAAATCCATACTTATAACCCATACAATAACAGTTTTAATGAAAATGATGAAATACGAATACCTATCCATCAGCAAGATATATACGTATTACCTTCAGCTAGCGCGTTATACATAGAAGGATATTTTTCTATAACAGCTAAAGACGTGAGTGGTGTAAAAAAAGTGAAAAATGTTAAGTTGACAAATAACGCTATATCATTTCTTTTTCAAGATATTAGATATGAAATGAATGGGATTGAAATAGATCGAATTAGAAATGTTGGAATCACTACTACAATGAAATCTTTAGTCTCAATGAATGGTGGAGAAAGTAAAGCTGCTGCAATGTGGGGTTGGAACGTGGACGGATTTGATGATCACAGTGGAAGATTTAGTATTCTTTTACCACTTAATAAACTATTAGGTTTTGCGGAGGATTACAAGAAAATAGTTATTAATAGTAAACATGAACTAATACTAAATAGAAGTAGTACAAATCTTAATGGTGTTGTAACCGAAAAAGATGATTCAGTGGAAGTTAAGGTAAATAAAGTTCAATGGCGCATGCCGCATGTTAAAGTTTCAGATCATCAAAGGCTTGCATTGCTTAAACATTTAGAAAAAGATAAACCTATGCAAATAGCGTTTAGAAATTGGGATTTATATGAATATCCATTATTACCAAAAACAACCAAACATACATGGTCTATAAAAACCACTTCGCAACTAGAAAAGCCTCGGTATGTAATTTTTGGATTGCAAACTAATAGAAAAAATAACAAATTAAACGATAGCGCTGTATTTGATCATTGTAATCTTAAAAATGTGACTTTATTTTTAAATTCATACTATTATCCATACGATAGTCTTAACTTGAAATTTGATGAGTACAAATACAGTATATTATACGATATGTATGCGAGATTTCGTCAGTCGTATTATAACCTTCCTATAGATCCGCAGCTTGATCTTATACAATTTAAGGAAAAAGCTCCATTATATGTGATTGATTGTTCGAGGCAAAATGAGCATTTAAAAACTGGACCTGTTGACGTTCGTTTAGAAATCGAAACAGAAAAGGATTTGCCGGATAACACTAGTGCTTACTGTTTGATTATTAACGATCGTTTGGTGGAGTACAGACCTTTGAGTAATATTGTTAGAAAGTTGACATGATGTCGACAGCAATAGTTGATGTGCAGGGGTTTAAAACGGACAACAATTCATTCATTGTCAAAGAAGTTGCAATAGCTGTTAATGAACAATTACTACACCTACTTATTCTACCACCTTGCCCACTGCACAATCTCTCTCCAACCGAACGTAAACAAGTATCGTGGATACAGAGAAACAGAAAAATTAATTGGAATGATGGATTTATACCTTACGAAAAATATTTAATGTATATCCAAGAGTTTCTGATTGATAAGACGATTTTATGTAAGGGTCTAGAAAAAGTTACCTGGCTTAAAACTATTTTAGATCATAATGATGTTATTAACCTGGAAGATATGAACTGTCCTAAATTGTTAAGTTTGTACGAAGAATATAGATTGTCAAGTGATGTGTTTAACTGTATATATCATCCAACCGTATGCGCGCTAAGAAATGTAACTTGTTTAAGAAAATGGTGTTTAAATAAACATGTTTTATAAATTCTTTTTATTTATTATCTTATAAAGGTAATTAAACCCTGAGTTCTCAAATCAAATAGTATTTACTTATTGAATTACGACAACGTCAATTACTAATGTCAATTTTAATAAAATTTAATCAAACCAAAAGTAAGGTTAAGAAGGATAATGGGGCTACATACGAGTATATCATGAAAATGGCTGAAAGAGAGCAAACATGGAGAATTTATTTTAAATCGTGCTATCAAAGTTTTTACGATCGCTCGCATATATAGATCAGCGTTCTAGTATCGAAAGACCGCCTTGTCCTTAAACAATTAGTATGGAATTGGCCACTCCAGAAAACTGTTAGCGGGACTATCCTATAACATTAGTACAGCAATGGTTGTGTGGAAAGTGTTAACAGGAACAAAGATGAATAAACAAAGATGACTAAACAAAGAAATAAATTTATGAAAAATAAACCGGAGTGCCGTAAACAAAAATATAAGTAATATAAAATTGAATTATACGGCACTCCGGTTTTGCTTCTATTTACAAAATATTTTGTTATAGACATTTTTGTATCTACATTTCGACAGTATCAGTCGAATGAACGAGGCGAGGATATGCAAATTTACCATTGAATGATTGACAGGTCATTCGTTAGGTCACTACCTGTTGAGTTTATGGAATTCTGAATCACTGATCGATGGAAACTATTGGGGATCCTGGATCATTATTGGGGATTCTGGATCATCCGAGCGCAGCGAGGACAAATGATCCAGAATCCCCAATAATACCCTACTAACCTAAACCAAATACCTAAATAACGTAATAGCTTAGTCATAAACGGTTGTTAACATTGTATCTTATTTGGAGGACACGGTTTCTGTAGGAGAATGTGTATCGAAATTTTATTAAATTCTTCATTTAATGTTGTCTTGCACCGTCATGGGAAAGTAAAAAATATTATTATTTTATTCATTTGCTGTTGTGATTACTAGAATTTTCGACACGTTTTCGCACGCACGATATTTTTATTTTATATTTATTGATTTAGATAAATACCTACTACTAGCGTGAGTTATATCATTGTCATAAGCAATATAACACCCTAGCCTTGCCTAGTTGGTAGTGAGCCTGCCTCCAAAGCCAGCAGTCCTGGGTTCAAATCCCGGTAAGGGCAGATATTTGTGTGATGAGCGCGAATATTTGTTCCTGAGTCTTGGATTTTTCTATTTATTTAAATATGTATTTCTCTATATAAGTATGTTTATCGTTGTCTAGTACCCATATTACAAGCCTAGAGCTTAGTTTGGGACTAGATCAATTTGTGTGACATTGTCCTGTGATTTATTATCATTATTTTATTTTATATTTATTTAAAACTGGCTGTTGAGTTTCTTGCGGTGTTTCTTCTCGGCAGTGGTCTCCTCTTGGGAAGCGCTGGTAGAATTTTGACATGTTAAAGTGCCCGTGCAGCCTACTTACTGAATAAACAACTTCTATCTTTGGAAAAACTCTTTTAGAAATCCCGCCAATTTCACGCGACCCAAGTGAAAATGGCCGTCGGTCCACAGAGCATGAAAGGGTCGGCATAAGGATGGCGAACATACGAAATTAACGACTGTGAAATCGGGGACCCCTGTCATTATGACAACTATTTCTCAACTATTGCCTTGATAGTGACAGTGGCACTTACTTCCTGGCGTTTCTTATTTTTAGGCTAAAATAAAGATGTTACCAATGGGCATTCTCAATATTCAAACCGTGGATAGATTAAAGTATCCAAATTCAAAACTGACAAATTTTGTAAGTGGCTTATGTCAAATATTAACCTAATCCATCCGCGGTTTGAATATTGGTTACGGCGATAACAGGTCGAATGCCTTAATTTTTTGAAGTGTGAGTGGGCGGTTTTTTAAAAAAGTGATCATCGTTGAGGACATAAATTAAGAAACTTTAACTTTTCCATTTCTTCACGAAAATTAACGTATCTAAATACGCCCGAATACGAAATTACGCAACGATGAATTCACAATACACCATTAACAATTAAGTATAGCACTTTTTATGGTTTCCGTTAATATAAAAATAATACAGAATACAATAATCCAGTTTTGATATGTTCGTATATTTATGTTGAAAAATATTTTTTTTCATACAAATTAATTTGGCATCCAAAGTATCGGTAGGTAAAAAGTTAACAACTGATTTAAATAATGTTAACATTTAAATTTAAATGAAACTTAGTTTGCTTCACAGAAGAGTCAAACGAAACGCTTTGCATTACATAATAATCTCGAGAACACTTTAAAAACTAGTCTTACGATATACTCGTATTATCAAGGGTAGGTTGGTTGTTATATTTTAATTATAAAAATATTTACTAACGTATTTAAAACATTCCACCCCGTACAAGTAGTGTTTTCAATCCAGCTATTTAGGTAGGTTATCTATAGAAGTAATATTTCAATGTGTCTCTTGTATTGTCCGCAGATTGTTCTTCACAATAAAAAAAGCTCATCTGCTATTGAGCACCTAAGCCAAATCTTACCTGTGGGGCTATTAATAAGGTCTATTATTCTGAGCATAGGTACGGGGTCCTTTATAAAGCGAGCTAATTTGTAAGCTGCCAGTTTAGTTGCTGAGGCCGGTATCGCCTCCGCTCAGCCACACGTGCCGCTTGATTGATCGCACTTAATGCGCTAACCTACCGCTGATGTTGGCTGCACTGCCACTGTAAGCCGTTTTATCCGGTGTAGAAATGTCACATTAATTTTGTGAAGCTTTCCATAGAGGTGGTTACTTTTTTTATTTAAGTCTGTTTTTAACCGACGAAAAAGACGGAGAAGGTTCTCAAGTCGACGCGTATATTTTGTTTTTTTTTTTTTTATGTTTGACCACCGATTACTCCGTCAATTTTATTGTGGACCAATTTTGAAAATTATTTTTTCTTTAGATAGAGTATACTTTTTAAGTGGTCCCATTGTCACCAAATCTGAATTTGATGCGGGGGATCAATGAGTAATTGAGGGAACTCCTCAAATATTGTAGGCAAACATATAGCGATTTTAGTATTTTTAGTAACAAGTCTAGCATTTTCATTCAGAAAGTATAACTTGGTGCAGTGGAACTGATGATGAAGACCACTGATGGCCATCGGAACTCCTCAACGGTACCTATTTCAGGGGGGGTGATAAGATATCTCGACTAAGATAGTTGAGCGACTACAACGAAGAATATTGACTTGTTGAAATATGACTATGACTTTCCCACGGCGTTACTTGCGACGCGCTTGAAATAACTTAAATTTTCATATCAACTAAGAAGTGGGACTACGTAACAGCGTTTTATGATCACTAAAAAGTATTAAAACATGTTGTCGATGCTTCAAATAGGATAAATCTGACAAGGACAATCGACAAATGCTGCAAAACGGAATCGGGATCACATTTTTCCTTTCACGTAGTCTACGCGCAACGGTAGACACAGAAAAACAATAGCTTTAAATACATAACCTCTTTTTTGTATCATTGGTTAAGAACTAATAATATTATGTACATTTTAGTAGAGTTACCACGGAAACACTGCCGATAACTTTGCCCGTGGCGCCACGGCACCCCAAAACAGGGTTTCTTTACTTTATCTGTGCTTTGCTTTTACATTTTAAAAAAACAAGCTACCTTTTTAAACACTAAAAGTATCTAATGCAATTTTTCAGAACGAGAACCATCTTTATAGCGGTACGGCGCGGCATTGTTTTCCCGCGTCTTTTGTCGTTCAGTTTAACCAGTGTTGACGGAGCTCTAGCTTTGCAAACGTGGGCCCTTTACTGTTTGGTTTAATTAAAGGATGAGGGGGCGAGGGAGATCAGGTTGCATTGGTTTCTGTAGGGTACTCGAAGCGCCCTCTGTTGGAGTGGAGAGTTTGTAACCAGCGTCGAACGTTGAGATGTTTCCGATAAATTCTTTGTGATATTTTTTATTACAAAATGGCAGTTTAAGCGCTCAGCGATGAGAAAATAATTAGAATTTAATAGCTTTTAGGAAAGAGGTGTCCCCTCCGAAAAATTATGCGCGCGATTTCCCCTCTTTCTTTTCTGAATTTATAAGTTTTTAAACCAGTTTAGCTTGAACTAGTGACATGTCATAGCGCTAAGAAAACGCCGTGAAGAAAAGTGCACAGGAAACTAACTAGTCCAGGTGAAAATAGACTTAATTTATTTGATATTTTGCAACGCATTGCAAAATATTAAAAATAATATACGGATATTGTTGATCCCTGTACATTTCTGATGTGTGCAGAATAAATATTGGAATATTAGCAACGCAACAAAAGAATAGCACCGTAGGTTATAAGGAATAACCTTTCTGAACTTATAAGCAAGATAAACTAGGGCGACCGTAATCGCGCAGTAAACAGCATCTGTGACTGTGACTTCATTAGCCGGCTGTCTGCGACCGGCTTTAATTAAAAAAATTGGCCTTGGCATGTGTACCCACAGTGGGGCCAAACATGGGCCAAATATTTGGGATGGAAAGTTGAGAATATGGAGATTTTCTCACATGAGACACCAAGTTGGATCTAATTGGCGCCCTCATTACTACTATCATGATTTCTAATAACTACCAGGAGCGTTAAAAAAATGCACAATGTTTAATAACCTTTTACCTTCGTGTTATCAACTTTGAGTAACTGAACGGAAAAAAGTGGCAGTGGTGTTATTAAGTTATGTCATATACCCTATACATTTTTGCAACAATAATTCAACCTTCAATTTTAAGATAATACTTTAGTTTCTTAGAAAACATATTGATAGTAATGTGGGCGAAATTGACTGGATAATCTTAAATTTAGCCACTGCTTTAACCTTATGGTAAACCATACCATAAGTCAATCAATCAATCAAAAGTCAATCATAAGTCTAGACATCAATTTTCAATAGATACGAAAATATAGGCAGTACAATTTAAAAATAAAATGTTTTTTTAACTGAAATGCTGTCGTTTACTCAACTCGTCAAAATTCCTATCGTAATTACCCCAATGCACTATGTCAATTTTTCACGCAGAATTATAATCTTAAAGCCTGCGCCACATATGCGGGATTCGCCGAATATTCGCGTCTGTTTCTGTCTTTATTTATTTATTTATGCGAATACCGCATATGTGGTGCAGGCTTAAGGAGACGGAAACTTGGTACTTTTTTACCCCCAGCATACTAAAGGATTTTCCAGTTAACGTTTCTTTCCTAATTATTCCGTCGACTACACCAGTAACCGTCGTCCGCACGTCCACGCGGCACCCACTTCCTCGTTCCTTTAATTTGGCCACGTCCCGCCGTGTCGACACTACGTGTGGGTCACACTCCACTACTAATGAAACTCGGTTACGGGTTAATTTTAACCCCTGACACAAAAACGTAGTCAAACTAGGAACCCTTATAGTTTCGCTATGTCTGTCCGTCCGCAGCCTAGCGCAGAGACTCGTAGTACTAGAAATATGTAATTTGGCATAAATATGCATATGAGTCACGCCAACAAAGTGGTACAATAAAAGGAAAAAAACCTCCCCTACAAGTAACGTGGAGATGTATTTTTTTTTCACGTTTACTCTATAGTATGGGGTGTCGTTCGACAGGTCTTTCAAAAATATTTCGGGTTAGTGAAAACAGTTTTTCGATTAAATAATCCGTTTATGGAATATTAAGCTTTACAGCGCTAATTTTTGTTAGAATCAAGTGCTAAAAATCAGAAAAAATCTTAAATGAAAGAGCATATAACGAATTTTAAAGGAAAACTATCACGACTAAGTATACATCATTGGTTCTTGAGATACAGGCGATTAAAGTATTTATACCTACTAAAACCATCTAAGACGGCACCAATTGACTTTAAATAGAAAATTAGTTACTACTTGTTGACGTTTATTACTTAACGGCTTCGGAATCGGGAACATGCATAATTTTCTTACGCTCTCTGGAAAGTGATATGAAAGAGAAGGATACGCGAAACAATTGTCGTGTTTTTTTTTCATAAGATATGAATGACGCTTTAAGAGTGTAGAGAGCATAGTTCAGGGCTGGAATTCTACAAGGTAATAACGATATCGTTTTTGACCTGTTTCCGTATTGTCAACGTTTTGATAACTCTTATGTCATTTACAATAATGGCGACTGTGACATAAACGATTCTTAAACGTGTCAAACACGATATCGTTTTAACGCACCTGAATAGAGGCCCAGACCCCTGCAAAAACACTCCATACAAAATCGACGACAGGAATGAGGTCACAGCTGTTGTTCCATGTTTAAAATATACGGACCTTATAAAGAAATTTACATTTAAAAAATAATCTAAAACTTAAAATCTAAAGCTTAAAAGAAGTTTTAAAATTGTAACAAGTTTTCATTCTTATAAAATCTTATTAAACGGGTCAAAACTTGGTGTATTGCGTTTTATGTAAATCGTATCAACGAAACTCCATTTGTTTTTCTTGCATGGTCCCTATTCTCCCGAGGCGCTATTTTAATTTTGGAGTCCGCGATACGGCCGTGTCGGCAAAGGCCGTAGTCGAATTTGCAAGCAGAACCTGGGGTCCTCGCCAACAACGAGGTGGGTATTCTGGCTATTCTCGGTTGGTGAGTCCCACTTAATCTTCGGCCGGGGGCCCAGACCCAGGTGGTATGCGTAAAAGCATTTTCCCAGCGCGAAAACAAAAGTAGCCCGGCCAAGTTTCATGAAAATCCGTTGGGGCGTTTTAAAGTTACTAGCTTGCAGAGCTAGTAGGGGTCGTCATCAAATCGGGTTTTAATCTATTTAAGATCGAAGGAGTTGAAAGAAGAAGAAAGAAAGAAGATTGTATCTATACAAAAACTGAGGGTTGTATTACTTGTATTTAATTCATAACAAAATGAGTTTTTTTCGGTTCAAAAAAATACTCATTATCAGTAAAATATAAATAATTATCTTTCATATGTTTTTAGTCCATAAACTTGATAAATAAGGGAGGGGTAATATTTTGTTGTAAATTTTTGGCTATTAATCAAAAAGTTCTTCACGGAAAATTAGAAAAATAGTTTAGAAATGTGCAGATTGAGTCTTTTATCAAATCACTTTAATTTTTCAACCCCCCATTCTAGAACCCCTTTTTATACATTTATTTATGCAGATGCGGGCAAGCAAGTTATACAAATTTAAATATTCAAAAATTGGCAGTGTAAGTGCACCTTAATAGATAGATTATAGATTATTATTTGCCAAAGGTGTTACATTTAAATTACAAACAGTGACCTCCACACTAGGCGTAGAATGTATCGTGGAGGTCGGTACATACGTGAGAATTTCAAAAACACATGTGGCTATAGCTAAGACAGGAAAAAATAAACATTGATATTAAATTGGATAAGAAAAGATATTTACACTAGGCAAAAATTATCCTAATTTTATTTTAAAGGTTAAGGGTCGGGTAATTAAGAACCCGAAAAATAATCAAATAATTTGTGTAGTGTGTTTGTGTTAATGTGTGAGTGTGAGTGAATGTGGAGTAAGTAACGGAAATACGAGTGGTACTATCTCAGTACTGCTTCAGCCTGATCATAAGACCAGAGGGCTTATTGTCTAACGCACTCGCAATCACGATCGTTTTCATTTTGAAAATCGAACGCTTGTCTGCATACAATATGAAAACAATTGCTCCATTTTGAAGCCGGTTGCGATTGCGAGTGCGTTAGACAATAGCCCCTCAGGACATAATATTGATAAACTTGTAATTGTAGTGATGATGATGACCAATTAAGGACTCAGTCAGCTGTCTCCACGTCCACACTGTATCCGTTTCCTCGAGCAGGCGTTAATTTGGCCACGTACCGCGTAGTCGACACTACGTGCGGGCTTAGTTGAGTACTAAGAGAACTCGAAGTTTTCTCATGTACACTTCAAAGCTTTTCTACCTGCGCTTGTTAGAACTTGAATGAATGCCTATGATAGACATTGGCTAAAAACAATGTAAACCCGAACACTGCTTCATTTCATCACTTAAACATATAATAAAAGTAGTGGTCCTAAAACACTGCCCTGAGGAACTATTATAACGCAGATCACTAGACAGATAGATATTTTATATATGTTAACAAGAAAAAGAGAGTGGTACTAAAGCACTGCCTTGAGGAACTGAGTCCTGTATTCATTTTCAACATACAGTACAGGAGTAGATGAAATGGTGGCGATTTCCAAAAAAATGCTAAGAACCATCCCAATGTAACTGTCTTTTCAATAAACACAACTTCCAAACCGGTCCACCCGTTTAAAAGCTACGATACTACAGACATACAGACACACACACACACACGTTAAACTTATAACACCTCGATGAAACTATTACGACTCCTAGCCTAGTGTCTTTAAAACCCGAAAAGGGTAAAAAAATATAAGGTATAAAAAGTTTAAATCAAAAAAATCATTTTTGAAACAAGATTTGGCTGCTGACTGTACATTTTTGCAAAGTCATTTACTGCTTATCAAAACCAACCCGACGATTCCACACTCGATGGGTCTATGGTAACTACAGCGACCTTCCGACTCCAGCATCAGGTCAGCTCCAAGTTATCATAATATTGCTTTGTCACGCAATATACATACCTAAGCATGCAAAATTTCAGCTCAATTGGAAACCGGGAAGTGGGTCAAATTTAAATTGAAAGATTTCATTACAGACACCGGGATTGGTGAATCTAAATGAAAGCTTGTAAAAAAATCATATGCAATAATGTCATTTGCCCGAGTTTCATATGACATAATTTTATATGCCATAGCGATAATGTGCCATAATATTCACTTGCAATACAGGATCTTTTTCTGAGTATGCATCTGCGACTTGGAATCCGCAATACCAATGTTACATTGATTCTATTGAAAGTATTCAAAAGAAATTTACAAAACGTTTACGAGTAGCTTATAAGTATAAAAATTTTGAGCTCAATGAAATTGTCCCCCTGAAAATGCGTAGGGAACATCATGACCAAATTTTACTCTATAAGATTTTAAACAACATCATCGATTCTCCATATCTCCTCGGTAACATTTCATTGAAATGTTCATGTTTATGTACTCGGTCCAAAAATTTGTTCGCCATACAATTTTGCGGTAAGAACTATTCAAGAAATCGCTTCCTTACAAGAGCATGTTCAGCTCATAATTGCGAGTATAATCATACCGACATATTTTATGATGATTTTGGCAGCTATGTAAGTGCGGTTAAATTGACGTTATAATTATTTACAATTAATTACCTTTTATCATTAGTTATATATAGAAACTAATCATTTCATTTCACTCCATGTCTATAGGGATACTGTTTTAAGTGCTTGTTTTAATAGAGGTTGTTACAAAGCTACAGGTAGTTAATTCCTAAGTGTAACATACATTGGTGAAAACTTCGTTGGCTTATGAATTACTCACTTGTGTTGTAATACTCCTGTATAATGTAAGCTGTTTGTTTTCCTTAATAAAGAAAAATAATTAAATAAAATAAACCTCGAATTTTTCAGAATTGTAATAAAATACACCTAACCTAATCTATTGGGCTCTATGCGATGGCATGTAAAAATTCCCTGAACGTTTTACGAATTCAGAAAAACTGCCTTTATGGCAAATCAAATTATGGTATGTGGTAACAGGGAAGTTGAAGGAAGCCAGTGAACATTATGGTATTAATGAAATTATGAAAAATGAAGGGATACGAATAGTACTAGCTCCAGTAGTAGGGCTCATGCCTTCATCGCGCTGACTGCGCGCTATATCAGCTACAGTGTTTGTCTACTCCGAATAATTGCGTTTTCTCGTTACACGCTCATTATTCTGAGAGCTAAGTTTCAGGAAATATGGCTTACATCTAGTTAATTAATATTCATTACGTAAGTTAACATGTGAATGATGAACATGTGAATTGTAAAGTTTTTAATCTGGCTATAGGTAAGGAGAGGCCAAGACTGAATGCCAATCTTCATGATGGAGAGGCACATAAACAAGAAGAAATAGTTTAATCAATCGTATTTATTATTTCCCATTTGAGATTTTCAAAAGATCCACTAGATACAAGGATAAACTGTACTTGCCTTTGTCAAAATTTAATATTTTCAAAGTTATTTCTTACTATATGGCAATTAAAATTTACATCTTTTACCAATTGTAATATTATACCGAAATGCCCCTCTAATAAATTTGACCATTTAATCACAAGGTGGCTATTCGAAAAATGTTTTTTTTTCTTAATGAAAAGTGATATGTATTGTAACATTACATACTTAGGTATATAATGTTACGATATATATCCACACTTCTTAGAAAAGCGTGTGCCACGCCAATACCTTAATTAATTAAGGTAGAACATGAGTGCACCCTGTTCCACGAAGTTCTGTATAATTACTATGTTCTGGCAATAAACATCTTTGTCTTTGTCTTTGGAGTCTAATAATTTGCTATCATCTCGAATTTATAGGTTTCTGATTTGATACAAGCTAATACCCAAAAGCATAACCAAGTTACAGTATTAATTATGGCAAGCGAACCAAGATCTTTACATGTAACGTATTTAAGTAACGGATGTACAGAAAACTCTATCAAAAATGACGTTCTGTTAAAGCCAACAATGCTTTAAGCTTTCAAAGCACACAAAGGGATTTCAATGGAGCTTTACCCTTAGAGCCTGTCAAGGGAAAATAGGTTGTTTGGAGCAGTTCTCGCTCCTGAATATTTTAAAGCAAAATGTTGGCTTGCCTTGAATAAAGGTAGAAACTTGGACCAATTCTGACGGAGTTTGAAAACGAAAAAGGTATTTATTATGTTAAGAAAAGTCTTCCCTTTGCCTTAACTTAAGACTGATTCCAGTTTCCAAAATTAAATCTATTGTTAAAGGAATTGTATCAATGATTTTCGTTCATCAAAATGTATTGAATTTTAACCCGGAGATAGATAAGGTCGTTCATTATCATTTCTTTTGTAATTAGCCCCTGTGTGGGGACTATGGGTAGCTACCTCAAAATGTATGCTACCTATAGATTTACAAACTTTTTGAACGTTGAAATTAGGAATACAGGTACCCCAACGATAATGTTAAGTACTTTAAATTGGGAATAGCTGTCAAAACTCGAGAGGGTCTCTTTTGTAGTATCCATAGATATTAAAACAGTTATCAATACCAAACGACAATTCAGTATGTTTTTTTAATATAAACCGTACGACATTTGATCTCGAATGACATGAGAAAAGGGATTTCATTCGTTTGTCTTTGATTTAAAAAAACTTTCGCCTTGACGGAGGATCGAATTGCCGCCATTTTTATTATTAATATTATTTGTTTGTTGGTATTTTGCTGTTACTAAAGTAGGATTGTGAAAAGTTGTTGTTTGTGTCTGTGTGTGTTAAAATCTATTTTATATTGCGTTATTTTAATATCTAAGTCTATAGATATCTTACAGGTATCACTAGTAGCATTGTAGGTCATGTCTCTACGGTTTCAGAACCCATTTTTGAGTACTTGTGATATGTGTGTCGATAAAGTAGGTAGTTTATGCAACTGTACATAATTAGGCCTTAAAACACTCGTGTGATCCTATTATGAAATGAGCGTCAGCGAGTCAGAAACCACACTCGTATTATAAGGCCTCTCATTATGCATAAACTACTATAGTGCATTGTCATAGTAAACTTCAAACTGAACATCAAATGACAAGGATTATAGTGACAATGACATTCACAATAACAAAGTTCTAAGTATGCTTAACATGTTTATAGGGTGACTGTTCAAATGGATCATACCTTCTACTAGAAACAAAAATATTTCTTTTGAGATGTTTTCGTATCGTCAACGTTACGATAGCTCTAGCTTACATGTCAAAGGCAATATGATTTTACAGAATAGAATAAAGGCCGTAATGCAAAAAAATGTTTAGAGCCATAGACAGTAAAGAGAATCTATCAGCTTCGATACGGAATTACGGGCCCTTAAATAATATCCTAATAAAAATTTAAAGCGCCCTAAACTTCCTTGACAGTAAATAATGGAGTTCCCTATTTCCATTCCAGCGCATAATCACAAAGCGGAAAATAAAAGGCCTCCATAAAAATATTCCTTGACAGTCGATCATATCCCTGACATATTACCTTACATTCCGCCCCTTCGCACAATAATATAATTCGATTTTCCGGCCACTTCCTTTTAAAGTTAACGCATACTGCTACACGTTTAAAAAAAGGTTACATATCTCTTTAAAAAAGCAAGCGTATACGTCATTCTGATTGCAAGTTCCTAGAGGTTTCCCAAGCGACATTAAAAGGTCTTAAGTTCTTTTGAAAATGGGTGTTTTTAGGTTGTTTTAGATGTAGCATTGAGCCTGAATCCACTTCAGCTACACTATTATGCGAATCGTTGGTCCGGAATTCTGCTTCTTGTGTTAAAACGGTTTTTGTGCGTATTCTGTGCACGAGTTCAATCAGAAGTTCGATTCCTTCAATGGGTGAGGTTTAATTGATTTTGTTTTATTGTAGCTTGAGGTTGGGAATCTGGAGCTACATTTTTGAAGGCAGGTTTAAGATGCCACAATTCTTACCAACAAGTTAAGGAATCAAGGCTGTATTCTACTTTGTCATGTTATAGTACATACATACATGACATCACGCCTTCATTCCCAGAGTGGGGTAGGCAGAGCTACAGAAATACTAACAACTCTAAAAAGACATGTTAATAATTCTGTAACCACAATTTGCACAAGTAGGCTAAGATGTTTACTAGTGTATTAGTGAGAGGTTGCAAGCCCATCGCCTAATAGTACTACAAGCCTTTATTCCCTTAGTCGCCTCTTACGACATCCACGGGAAGACATGGAGTGGCACTATTCTAACCCGGAAACCACATGGGATGTGATAGTATTGGCAGGGTTAGTAAAACCACGACAAAAGCAACTGTTCTACTTGGTAAAAACATAATTTTTTAAAACTAAAAACCGTCTCCAAAATTTAACAAATAACTTCTTTTCTTAGGTCACAACTGAATTCGTCTTTTGGTTTAAAATATAGTGGGACGCCGACTTCATTTGGACTGACCTATTAACTATAATTTTAAAACTATTTCAAAACGGTTTTTAGTTTTTTAAAACATTTATTATATTTCATGCATTTTAGTGATCACAATAACACTGTTATGTCGTTGACGTATAAGTATTTATTCCTATACCTATAATATTTGAGGAGCTCCCTCGATTTTTCCAAGATCCCACCATCGTATTATTTTTAAGAGGATTGTGAAGTGATGCTTAAATGGCTTAGCGTTGTCGCGTATTTCATAAAGTAATTTAACAGTTTAAACACCTATTTCACTCTGAAATCTCATCTACAACAAACTCTAAAGCGGATTTCAATCAAGAAGATATATCGAAGAAGCTGAGACACTATAAATCCCTAAACAAGATTGGTTAAAAAGTAGAATAAAGTTTTAAATCTCCTTATTTCCGGTTCGAAACATGGACGAATCGAAGGGGTTTATCCGGTCGCGAAAGCGGGCCACGAAGACTGTGATATCTGTGGTAGGGTGATGCGGATGCAGACATTTTGAGACACATACGCGGATGCGGAAGCGAATGCGAGAGCGTATGCGGATGTAGGTAGCATAATGTTTATTAAATAATAATACAGGAAAAATACATAAATTAATACAAAAGCCAGTAATTTTTAGTAATTATACTTATGAAAATAACTTATAAATCGAGTAACGACCCGTTTACACAAGCCAGAATTTATTACACTTGCTTCTGCCCGCGACTTCGCTCACGAAGATATCGGTAATCGTTATTAGAAAATTAAAAAAAAATAGTTATCCCAAATTTCATCCAAATCCTTTGCAGCCCAAAGAAGTAACGAACTAACACACGCAAACTTTCGAATTTATAATATTAGTACGATAACAATATTAGTCTTTGAAATTTCGTCTTCCGTAACCGGGAATCGAGCTGGTCAAATATGTCAAAACAGTAAATAGTGTTATATGATACAGATCGAAAAGGTTATTGATAGGGATATTTATAACTACAACGCATACACCTTTCAACTAAAAAAACACGATTTTATTGTTTTGTCGTTGACCAGGGCCTCTATTCAACTACGTTATAACGATATCGTTTTTGACCTGTTTCCGTATTATCAACGTCTTGATAACTCTTATGTCATTTACAATAATGGCGACTGTGACATAAACGATTCTTAAACGTGTCAAACACGATATCGTTTTAACGCACCTGAATAGAGGCCCAGTTCGTTTCCCGATCACGGAAGACGAAATTTCAAAAACTCCATATGAGCAGTATTTATTGTTTTCGTAAAATTCGCTATTTCCAATTTCGGTAGTTGCCGTCCATGAGGCGTCCTTTTTTACCACCGATAAAACTTTATAAACGTTGTACATGGCACTTATTTTTTCGGTAAAATTTGTGAACCTTTGACCCACTATCGTATTGTTTTTACTCGACCGCCATTAAAAAGGGTACGTTGACAGTACGATAAAATGGCAAACGCAATATTGTTTTACCAGGTAGAAGTAGGCCGTGCTCCAAACTTCGTGGCCCCACGTGGTTAGATCCGCGCTCGCGCCGGCTCCCTTGCTATTTATCGAAGGAGGCTGCTTCGGGAAGTTACGGCGCCTTTATTAAACGAGATTTTTCAGCTCCATTTAAAAATCGCAAGAAAGCTGACAAATGTTTAATGTATATATACAATAATAACTAGTATATTGTTGCAGAGGGTAGACAGTATGCAATTTATTCACGAGTTACAGAGGACCGAAACAATCGAGGGCCGGAACCCAAAAATTGCACTTTTTGTACCGACCGAGGCTGATAGCTTTTCTCAACTACTGCCACAAAATGGAACTTTTTTTTACCATTTACGTAATTAGTATGAAACAGGAAAATAATATTTTTATTGATTATCCAACCGCCAAGGAATAATGCTCGCATTATTGTGTTCCGGTGTGGGGATAAGACAACCGGTGAAATTACTAGCCAAGAAGAATTCCATTTTAGTCCTCAGAGTTGGCAACGCATTTGAGGTCTTAGGATTATAGTCTTGAAAATTCAAATGTCTATGGGTCTCAGATTCCACTTAACATCATGTGGCCTGAGTGCTCTTGTGCCTTCTCCGTATCATAAGGAGAAATAAAGAAATAAAATAAAAACAAACGGCCATAACGGCCATAAGTTATGTTTTCCTACCTCAAACCAGACTTAAAATGTTCTTATTTCCGAGCAGTGTTGAGCAAAGGAATGATTTTTATTGGGAACCATTTTGGAACTAACCTGTCTTTATTATGAATTTTTATTAACTTAGTAAATACTAAGCTTTCAGGCTGGAAAATTTTAACTCGCCTATTACAATGAAAATACAATATTAATTATTGTATCTAAGAGATGATGGAGTAAGTAGAGTGGCAATAGGATTCCTGCTCTAGGTACTTAACCGAGTTGTCATTTAAACTTATTAAGCAGTTAGTGATTGTGCTAGAAAATAACAGCTGTCAAAAAAAGAATTGTTTCAAATGATTATTATTTTACAGATTCTGCTAAGTTCCATCAAAACCAGCTGGGTATCAGCTCAGAAACCAAGTCCGTGTCTTCGAGACGAGTCTTTTTTATAAAATAAATAAATAATTATTACAATGTTTTAAGTAATTTTTCGTGAACTAAGTTTAAAAATCTAGCTGCCTTTAAAACCAGATGTGTAAGAAATGAAATGTAAGAGTGGATACTGGATAGTCTCAATAGGAAATTAAAATCGTTCAAGTTTTCATATCACGTATCTGTGGACCAAGGCGTTTCCGTTCAGCCAGATCTCCCGCCATTTACATAATCCTGGATGAAGTGAATTTAATAATGGCAGTAGCAGTCTGACAGTTATTTTTTTCATTTTTTATCTGTGCAAATGCTGCGCGTTTTTATTCGTTGCAATGCTGAGTGAATTTTGCAGTTAGATTTAATATTCGAACGCTAGGGTTTAAATGAGATTTTGTACACGGAGGCGTCAATCGAAATGGACATTATATTATTTATTCGTTTACCCTGGTCCCTCTAAGTTTTTTTGTAGGAATCTAGCGAAATGATAGTAAACTATAAGGCAAATAAAAATTGATCATATCCAATTTAACAAGGTGAAATATTTACGAAATACCTCAAGATTAAAATTAACAGTGTCATGTTTGTACCTACTGAAATCTTTACAAAGTAACCTGAATTGTTTCTCCAGTTCTGTAAGTTCCCGAATCACAAATCTACCAAAGCCTTTTCTCCCCTCAACTTAAAAACTAAGTAATGCAATCTTTTTGTTTAGTTATCTAACATTCATATTCCTCAGAATAACTAACCATTTTCCGTTCAAAAATAGTTCCCATTCAATGCTTTTAAACGAATTCAATCAAAAGAAATGTTTCTTTTGAAATTCTCACTGCGTTCTATTTAAATTACCTACGTTCCCTGTCGCAATCAATGTTGGTATGAAAAAGGACCCAAAAGCTGACAGCTGATAGGGCTGCTAATTAACTCTCAGAAAAATCGAATTCTAGGTTTAGTAATAATGGCTTAGTTATTGAGATTTGGTTAATTTTGGAAAAACCGATATTTTCCTCCCTCAGTTCATTTTTTTTAAAGCCGTAACTTCAAATGTAAAATTTTGTTTTAATCTAGTTTTGGTCACATATCCCTGAAAAGTAAGGATTTCCCACGACATATTTAAAAAACTATTTAAAAATTCTTACATTTGTAGACATGGCATTAAAAAAAATAGCTGAGAGAGAAAATTTTATATTTTCTGAGAGGTAATTAACTATCATCTGTCGACGGATTATCGTCGTTTTACGGGACACCTGTATACGAGTTTGAAAAAAGGACGAGTTAATGAGGTCTATATGGTCTCGGAGTACGGCGGTAAAGCCCTAACTTTAATGCTAACATGCGGAAAACTAATTTTAGGATAACCAAAAGCCATATTTCTATATGAAACACTTACTTAGCTTACTCCTTTTGGAGCCAACGCTGTAAACTACCATAATCTGCTGACACACGCGGCTTAGATTCGAATTTATATCAACACTGCGACGTATTTCAGCCAGAATTTCATTTTACTAGAGGAGATAATCTCTGCAGTTTATGGTCAAGGTTTTGGATAAGTTACAGTTTAACTTTTAACGGTTTATGTCAAACACACAACGCTTTTTAGATACTTACAATCGAAAAATTACCAGGAAAGTTCGGTTTCTACGGTAATATTATACTTACGTCTTTATAATTAGAACGATTAATAAACATAGATTTTCTGACATTTTACATCCATTTTATGACAGTGTCACAGTCGCAATATTTAAAAAAAGTATAAATAATTAAATAAAGTTTTACTTTACCTAGTGAATTTATGGTTTTGTTTCACAAGTTATATTTACTTCGACTGAAATAAGGGATACTTATTTATACATCATTTTCTTTAATATAAAGCAAATCCGCCCTATAAAAAACCCGCCGCCATTACATTTCCGTGACGCGTGGCGGGATTAAATTAAAAAAGAATTTTCATTCAAATTCGGAATTCTTACGACGCCGGGGGTTGCCCGCTTCGGAGAAGTTTCCCCATAACATGCAAATGGGGAAAGTTGGGCTAATTGCTGCAAGACTGTCTCGTCGGACAGAGGTAGTTAATTAAGACTGCCGATAGATATATAGACTGAACTTACTGCTATTGGGAAATTTTGCCGTGAGCTCCAATCATGAGAATGTGTAATTAAGGCCCATAAGGTCCGCTAGTTGAATTTGGGACTTAGGATTGTAGTAGGTACTTAGTGTTAATTAATCCTGGGCCTGTATTTCACTATGTTTTAGCCCATTTGCTTTGGTATCGTAATCGTGTTGTTACGAATAACACTTATTTAATCTATGATGTTGTTGACTTTATGGTGGCTTTTATTTACTCGAGAGTAACAGCTATTATAACGACACACCTTATTCCGCTCTCAGAATACTCATCCGCTGTCTTCTAGAAAATCCTGAACACCTGCCCTATCGAACCCACCATTACTCCCGCACATCACAAGATTACAGCAAATCCACCGCAAATTGGAGATTTGCTTGACACGAGAAAAATTTACTGAAGCTACGAAGAACTGAAGACTTTAACAAGAGGGTATAAAGTTAAGCTTGCTTTGGGAACGGATAAAGTTGCGAAGTTTGTAGAATACTCGGTTACTTTTGTAACCAAATGGAAGATATCAGTAACAACTGATATCATCAACAACTTTGGCCGTCAATCTAAAACATAAATGGGTGGTTGGTATATACATATATATGATAGGTTACGTGTATATTTGCATTCCTCTGGCTATTGTAATGTAATATATAAAGAATATTTTTTGTCACTGTTATTTGATTAGCTATTATTCGGTAGATACTTGGTACAAAAGGGAGCAAACTGAAAATCAGCGCTGCGCAGCAGTCCTGCGAGACTACGGCCGGCACCAGCTGAGTTTGCTCCTTTTGCTGCAGTAAAATATATATATATATGTATATAAACTGCAATTTATGTGTCCAGCAGCAATAAATATTTTTTCATTTCATTTCAGTAACTATATCACATCAAAATTCAGTTTGCATTAATAAGTGTAAATCTCTCTTTTAGAATATATCAATTACCTACAATAACATTAAACTTTAGTATTAAGTATATTTCGACGCTTGAAAGGCGGAATGGGATAAGCGACAGTTTTTGTGATATTGAGCTTACATATATAGTTCAAATTAGCAGATTTTTCTGATTTGAACGATATATGTAACTCAATATCACAAAAAATGTCGCTTATCCCATTTCGCCTTTCAAGCGTCGATTCTATTTAAAAAATAAGTACTGAAGTAATATTTTATTTATATAATAATTGTATCCGGCCGTGTGGTTGCCGGGTTAGAATAGTGCCACTCCATGTCTTCCCGTGGATGTCGTAAGAGGCGACTCAGGGAATAAGGGCTTGTAGTACTGTTAGGCGATGGGCTTGCAACCTGTCACTAATACACTAGTAAACTTCTTGGCCGAAGGCGTGATGTTATGTATGTATGTAATAATTGTATGTTTTGTCTCAGGTGATTCATCAGCACTCCTATCTTAATATTCCTTTCCTTTCCGTTTTATTCCATTTCCTTTTCACTTGCTCTTTCACGAAACCCGTTCCTTAAGCAGACTCTCTACACCAAACTTGACATTGGCGAAATCACTACGGGACGCCATAAAGAAAGATGAAGTGTAAATCTTTACCTTTACTAATTATTACTACATTACTACACTTTACTTAAACAGTGCTTCTCTTTTCTGTCTTCCTGCTTGCCGTCGCTGTCTCACTCGAACTCGCATCTGACAGTATATTTGTCATTCGTGATTCATAGAAAAACTTCTTGGCCCGATTGTGCAAAACGTGGTTACAGAATTATAAACAAGTCTTTTTAGAGTTGTTGGTATTTCTGTAGCTCTGCCTACCACTCTGGGAATGAAGGCGTGATGTTAATTATGGATGTAGGTACTAATTATTATGAATGCAAAAGTGTCTCAGTGTTCATTTTTCGCAGTTAAATAACTTTACTAATTTACATGAAACAAATAGGCCGTTGTTCGTTACTAATACTAGTTGTATTTATTTATTCATGGAAATGCTACTCGACGGCAGATGGCGCTGTTTTCACCTTTTTTTGTGATGCACCTTCACTGCTCCAAGAGGAGGCGGCATCCACCCACAGTCTCAAATTAGATTTCATCCCACTGTTAGATGTCGCTGTAAACATGCTAGATTTTCTGCCGTTGATTGTATTGTATGTCATACTAAATTTCACTTTTTATGAATATTATAAAAAAAGAAAGAAAGAAACTTTTATTCGGCTAAAATACAATTACAATTAAATGATTAATTACAAAGAACTATACTATGCACTAGGTACACAATTATAAAACAAAAACTAAGAAGCAAATATTAGGTACTAAAGCCGAAAAGGCTCACCAGCTCAGCTTGTAGCTGGGCAGAGCCTCAGCGCTGCAGCCTCAGATGGAGGTAGAAGGCTCAGGCAAAAATAAAAAAACATGCAAAGTACAAAAATAATAATTAAGAACAGTAAATAAAATAATAACAGCTTCAAAAAACGCGTTTGCTCGAAAAACAGTGTGTGCAGTGTGCTCTTGTGAATGATGATGATCATGAACAATTACTCATTTTTTATTTTTTTTCTTGGCAATAATGCTCGTGAATTTATATAAAACAAGAGAAAAGAAAAACATACATGATACAAAAAATATCAAAAATTGTGGAAGTTAATGCCTTCTATTTGTCGTACTAGGGTAATTTATTTTATTTTTTACGAAATCCATAAGTAGAAGTATAATAAGATTTCTAAAATTTTTAATGCGCTTGCCCGGCAGTTAAGTTTAAACTGATTACAACCATTCGACTAGAACGTATCCACTCGCATACATAATACACACACACACACGTACACACTTTATTTAAAATTATCCTTTATAATAACACTAGCGACCCGCCCTCGCTTCGCTCCGGATTAAAGTATTATACATATAAACCTTCCTCTACAATCACTCTATCTATTAAAAAAAACAGCATCCAAATCCGTTGCGTAGTTTTAAAGATTTAAGCATACATAGGGATTTAGGGACAGAATAAGCGACTTTGTTTTATACTATGTAGTGAAGACTCGTCTTGGTAATTATTTGTATATGAATATTATGTTGTGCCTTCTATGTGCCTACAGATTATCTGTTAGCAAAATGGTTAGAAAGGATAAGATATTATAGGCGCTAGGCGCGTGAAGGATTCCTATGAAATATTTAGCTACTTTAGCAATGCATAATACTTAATTTAATATTACTTTACCACTAATAACAAGGCAAAAAGTAAAGACACTATCTTTAAAACATATTATAAAATCTAAATCATGAAATTTAACCGTCACAAAGTAGTTATGAGCAAGGTTCATTTTAAATATATCTATTGACACGTAAACACTGACTTTGAATGTATGAGATCATCCTTAAGATAAAACCCGCGTAATATATGGGTTAATGAATATAATCCAATAAATTAAAATGTACGGCATTATTCCATTGCCGTTTTTATAAACCGCATTGTGAAACGTGAAATGTCTGCTGCGTGTAACGGAACGCTTCGAATCAACGCTCGAAACGAAACCCCTTTCTTACTACACAAGTTAGGCCCACCGCTCGACTTTTCTTCTAATTTTTTACTTTGATTAGTTTTATGGAAGTTGAGTATACTCCTCTGTACAATTATTAATTTTGGATTACATACTTCATATATGGGAAATTATATTAGCATCGACACTGTTCATAATGGCTTGATGACGTAAAGATTTTTTCCGAACGGATAATATGTACGGAACGGCAGCGCTAACTCAAACGTCAAACAAATATTACTTGCGTGTTCCAAACAGGCGTGAATTTTTTGAAAATTGATTTTTATTCCTAAAATCCTATTGTGACAACCACTGATGGCTGGGAAGCTGAATAAATTCGAAACACCCAGTTCTGCTAGCTCGGATAGGTAAAAAGTGTTATAAGTTTTTGGAATTGTTTGTTTGAACAGCTGGTTCGTGTCAATAAATCAACCGATTGAGTTATTATTCCAGTGTGAGCCGCGCGTTTGTGTTGAGGTGGCGTGTGTTTGAGTTTGATAACGAGCGCGTGTTGTGAGTGCAACGTAACTTGCATTATAACCTCTCTGGTAGCGCATTGTGTTTATTTTTAGACTTAACTCTGTTGGCAACTGAAGTCAACACGGCACGTGTTCCACATTGAGCCGCGACGGCTATGGACCCCGTTCTCTTCGCGAACCCGTAAGAACTAGCGCATTTTGTGTCCAGAACTTTTTTTTTTGCTTATGCTTTTTTTTCTTGACGAATTTGCGAACGCACTAATTATCCGCTTCGAGTGTTAACTTGTGTTTTTGATGTTAGTAATAATTGTGTAAACAAAAACAACCTGATAGGTACTCGATAGACTTAGATCAATATCCCCTGTGACGGCATAAAGACTAGTTAGAAAAAATATTGTAAACATGAGTGGCCTTCAAAGATAAACCTGTGTAACAATGATGTTCAGTATGATAACGCCTGATATAATAATAACAGGGAAATAACGTTAACTGATTGTTGATAAGTAAAGTCTTGCAATTCATTTCTTCAATGGAATCAAATAAAATATTTCACGCTAATTGTAGAACTTGTTTATCGCTATGCCCTCAGAAAACGTCCAAATTTTCGGAATAAAAAGGGACTCAAACTATATTCATACGGAATTGCAGTGCCAGTTCAGCAGTTTATCCATGATAGCATAACAAATAGACAGAGTTACTTTCAGATTTATAGTATTAGTAGAGTAGTATAGATTGATAGCTGTGCCTGTTTTTTAACTTAAAGAATTTTGTGCTTAATAAAAAATTTAACATAAATGAAAAATAAAATGAACACAGTACCGATTTTTACTTGTCAATGCAATCTCCACTATTATGGATTCTATTCTCTTTATTTTTTTCTTTATCATGCCCTCACCCTTTCATCAGCACCCGGGTCATTCTCAGTTAAGAGGTAAAAACGATGTCCCGGATAAATAATCATACTTCTATTGAAAATTAAAAGAATATTATATCACAATCTCTTAATATAAGTGCTCAACTTTATGGACAATCAATTAATTAACTTAGTTTTGTCACAATTTCACCTCAAACATGCAAAACTTCTCTCCCCTGGCCTGTCCCCAGCTAGTATTTACAGTAAATCAGTAAGTTTACGTGATCTTAAAGCCATGGAAACATTTTAAGTTAGTCTGTATTAGAAAATAATATAAAGAATGATTGTAATGATGTAACCGAAGTAACTAATTTTTTTTATTTTAATAGAATATATTCACGATACATTTTGTCGCCGGAATTTGCGTCTCTTCCCCTGGCATTCTTATAATCTAAAAAATATTGTATTTGCGATCTTAATTATTGTAATATTAATGCTAATCATAATTCATTTGATCCACAAATATAAGCCAACGTTGTAATAATGATCTTTTTTCCACATTTTGTCACTCGTATTGATCCCTTTGTTCATCAATTTTGATGGTATCTGGTGAAATAGTGTCTCCCCTGGTCAGCTTTATTTCTGGATTAATTTTTCTAAATACTTAATTATATATTTATATTGAGTTTAATTTACTTATAGATAACAAATATACTTCATTTTATTAACTAATATTAAATACTTTTGAGATATTATCGATTTTCTTACTGAAAAGTCTCTCCCCTGGCTTTCTCTCCCCTGGCACAACATTTGCAAAAATGTTCAGCAAACGTATAAATATTGATTTAAATTAACTATTACACTTAATTACACTTTCCATTATTCAGATCTGCAAAATAATCCGTCAATTTTTTATTTTTTTCTTGTTTTTCAAAAGGCCAGGGGAGGGACTAGACTGTGCTCAACAAACACTATTTTCTGAGGTAAAAAAGAATAATAAAAAAAAAACATTAGAAAATGCATATACATCATCTAATAGATTTATAAAAATCTGACAAACATTTAATATATGCATTTATTTATATTTTATGAAATTTTTTCATAAAAGTCTCTCCCCTGGCTATCTGTAAAATGATAAAAAAATGAAAAATTGACTGGTCACCTAGCACATATTAAAAAACAAGTTGTTTTGATAAATCTGTAAAAAAATTAAATCAAATTTCAATTTTTTTTGTCATGCCAAGTTTTATCAGTAAGCTATTACCTCTTAACTGAGAATGACCCACGGTCCACATGTTGTCCAAGCTTCACATACACAATAACCCTTTTCACCCAAAAGGTTGCATGTCTCATAGAATGGCATTTGTGTTAGTGAACTTTTTCTAAAGATACACACACATATACACATAACATCACGCCTTCATTCCCAGAGTGAGGTAGGCAGAGCTACAGAAATACCAACAACTCTAAAAATACTTGTTTATTATTCTATAACTGTATTTTGCACAATCAGGCCAAGAAGTTTACAAGTGTATTAGTGACAGGTTGCAAGCCCATCGCCTAACAGTACTACAAGCCTTTACTCTCTTAGTCGCCTCTTACGACATCCAAGGAAAGACATGGAGTGGCACTATTTCTTAATATAAATACATAAATAAATAATTTCTTTATTTAAAAAAACATGTTACTCAAAAAATAATAATATTGTTTTAGACTTAGATACTATGTTGAATGGAAACAACATACAACAAGTGCACATGAGCCATTCAAATGAACTAGTAATAATAGATATGGCAATGCAACAAAGAAGCTATCCATTGGTCCCAAACTAGTCACAGCCCATATCTTGGAAATATATGGGGTTAAATTTCCATTGACTATCAAATTGCGCAAGCATCACTTTTATTTAGAAGCGCAGCACTGCTCTGGAGTGTTTAGCTCACATATCACAAATTTATATTTCACTATAAAATTACTGTATAATTGTAACACAAAGGTTACTACTAAACTGTTGTGTTACTATAAAAAACTGGCAAAGTTTGAGTCACACTCACACACAAAGAGTTCTGTACCTTTATTGGATGCCCCTGTAGCTTGTATTTTATTTTATGTTAATACCGGCAAACTTATACCTTACATTTTAAAAATTTGATGTGGTGCTTGCGATTATAGTAATACATACTCTAAAATGTCAAGTGTCTAATGGTTCCTGAGTTACAGCCAGCTAAGAGACAGCGAAGGCTTAGTAAAAGAGTCCTGTTGATTCCCACTGCATATGGAACCCTAAACTGAATAACATGTTCTCACTGCACGTTACTAAACATTTCATGTACACAATACTTTATTATTACTAAGAGGGCCATTGTCCCGCTATGTTTATATAATATTTCAATAACAGAATTCTTACATCACAATATTTCAATAGAACAAAACACTTTTTAAATTGTTCAGATTCAGTTTACAAAGTCATTTTGGTATTATGGAATTTTTCCTGGAATGCCAATTGTTTTGAATTTTTCTTTTCATGGAATTCTTTTATCAAAATGGCAGTAAAAAAATTATTGCATCACTTGCTAATAAGTATATAAAAGTATAAGCTCAACAAATAAAATAAAATTCCTACTTAAATTAGCCTAGATAACTTTTTCTTGTTTTATTGTTTAAAAAATATATTTCACCACATAGATCGGGAGTTCCTACAATTACCTCACAGAATGAAATTGAAACATCGGGCGGGGCGGATGATTTGCATATCAATTTATGTAGGTACTAATTTTCATAAAACGTTATAACTTCGATCTGTACCTATACGAGGGTCAAACTAAAAGTTTCGGGAATAGAATGAAATATGCAGTTAAATTGAATTAATTTTTTTTTTATTCCATGTCTTCAAACCAGTTTGTTAAAGTATTTATTGAACGCTTAAGTAGAGGTGGACAACATGGCCATTTTAAAGGCCTCCACGGCTTCTTGCAGCGTCAGAAACCGCTGACCATGAAATTTATCCTTTGAAATTTTGGGAAATTTGAAAAATCATTGATGCTTCGATCGGGATTGTAGGAAGGATGATACAGTAGTTCGACTTTCACGCCGTCCAGATCCTCAGTTGTTTTTCGAGCGGTGTGAGAACTGACACTGTCTACTACTGGCGACTAGGGGTTTTTATCGGTTTTTAGCAAAAAACATCTGCAATCAAATAGGTTTGCACCAATCAGCAGTTGCACCCTATATTGAGACAAACGTCGCCACCATATTTTTGGCCGCGCTGTGAGTTAAAACTTTTGTCGGCTTGAACTCGTCATGTCTCGCCATGTCACCTGACATAACGCTAAAAACCTATCCTGCTTCCTCCGTTGAATTTATTCAAAGTTTTGCGGCATCAATCCAATTGACACGAGTCGTTTCTGCTCGTCGGACAATAAGTGAGGGGATCCAACGCAAAAATCACTTTCGTGCGGCTAATTCTTCCTGTAATGTCCAAACACTCTTGAATGTCCCGATATGTCACGCGCACACATCCGGTGTGCCGAAGCCTTTTATCAGCTGACGCACAACATCGATGGTTTTTGTGCGACTGCCGATCTTGGTCGACCTTCACGCGCGTCGTCTGTAAGGGATACACGGCCACGTTTATATTCTGAATACCACCTACCTACATTATCGTCTTCGAAGGTGCTTCATTACGAAAAGCAGCAATCATCCGGTCTCCAATTCTTGGGCGTAGCTTTACTATACCTAATTATGCTAATAAAACAATACCCTGAATAATCAAATCTTTAATAAATCAGCCCTAAGCCAAATAAGATATAATACTTAATAGCTGGTTCTAAATTTACATTCCTTTCAATTTAGAACCCTCGACCTCGACAACGAACTAGGTATTTAAATATTGAATTTCACGAAAAATTGCAAACTAACTGGGGCAAAAAATCCAATTCTCTTCTACCTAAATTACAATATCGCCATATCTCTTACCGTATCGACTTAAAGTCCGTTATTGCCTGGTCAAACGCTGTTTTCGGGGTGCCCGATGTCTTGTTTTATTAGGTCATTATATCTACTCCAATTCAGTCTTTATATTCTGATATAGAAAACTTCGTAGGTGTTATTTTATCTGTGACCGGATTGAGTTCATGAAGAAATAAAAGGGCGAAGAAATACCTAAACCTGAATGCAACTTAGTGTAGTCCAGATTATTATCTTCTACGACAAAGGTAGGTAGGTACTCAATCTATACCACACGTAGACCAGGGCGTAAACTTTTTCCATATCCCTCTAGGCTAGAGGCTTCTATAAGTATACGCCAATTGCAATTGCATAGTTTATGGCTCTGCTGCTTTTACTGTCTCGTTAATATGAGTTATCATAACATTAACAATATGGGTAAAGACAATGTGGAATAGAGACCCAGCCCAATTCTTTCTGTGATAATCGCATTTATATATTTTGAGTTGTCGAACTGGTCCGTTCAATTAAAGTTGGTTTATTAGTAGGTAAAACTATCTGTTAAAACATTCCAAGTAGGTATATTTTTGGTGTTTTTCCAAAATATTGGTTAAACCCGTAAAAAAACAGCGAATGTGAAATAACCACTGAGTCATCGCTTGTTTACCGACGTAAGTTCACAAGCTCCTTCCTCTTCTTTCAAATCTAAATGTTACGTGTAAGACAAGGACCCTTTTTTAACGGCACCTCTATTCGACACGTCTGAATAAATTATTTCGCATTTTATCCAACTGGTTTCTTAATAACCGCGCTGATTAAAAAACTTGAATCGAATTCACGTTATTTTCATATTATCGTTGAAAGTCGAGGTTCATATTGTAATGATTGGTTCTGGTAGTTGGTTCTTAACCAACTGGCTTTATAACTCGACGGACGAGGGCGCCGAGGGTCCAGTGGCGCCCTAATGACTATTTTTTTTTCTAACTAACCACTGTCTTGAAATCAAAGTGTAGATTTTTGTTGTACAAATGAATACACAGTGTACAGAATATATGACACAGTTTAATAACAATACAATACAATACAATACAAAACACTTTATTGTCCACCCAACAAAAACATTACACAGAATTTTCACAATTTAGAAGACCCAGGTAAACAACAGGCGGTCTTATCGCTGATTAGCGATCTCTTCCAGACAACGTTAGAAGGGATAAGGTGCAAGTTAAAACAATTTACACGGTAGGTGGTGCAGACCAACTTCGAACAATTACAAGGAACTATGCTAGCTATAAAATACAATATACCTATAAATACACGCTTACCAAACTAATAAATAGATAATCAAATATATATTAATACAAACTAATACATTATAATGACTTACATGAATAAATAGATAGTAATAAATAAATACATACATAAATGTCAATACATCCACATCAGGGAAAAAAAAAACAGCCACATGACAGAAATGCATAGTGAGAGAAATGTGCTGAGACAATACAATTAAGACTGCGACAAAAAGTGCTCAAGGAGAAGTTTCTTAAATACAGGTAAAGATTTAGCCTGCCGCAGCTCCACAGGGAGGGAGTTCCACAGACGGACAGCCTGAAAAGTAAAGGAATAGTTTAATAACCTTCGTGTATTCAACTTAACGGAAAAAGGTGGCCACTTTTTCCGTTAAATTACTCGCTCATAGGTCATTTGTTATTCAGTTACGTGTATGTCATGTACCCGATCAATTGTGTATTTATTTGTACAACCAAAAACCATCCTTTGATTTCAAAACTTTTTTTTTAGAAGTCAACAAAAGCGCCGAGCGTCCAGTGGAGCCCTCATTGCTAAATGAGGGAGGGCGCCACTGGACGCTCGGCGCTTTCTTAACTGGCGAGTTAGTTATCGCGTCAAAGCGTACAAACAACATTTTACCGCGTGCATTCTCAATCATCAGGTAGCTTTAAACTCGCTCGTATCACTATATCGATTTATATTGTGGTTTTCTAATTAGTTTAGCTACGGAGTTTGATTATCTTTTAAGTTAGTTTCCTACTTTGTATCAACTAGAATTAAAATGTGTCACTTCTAGACTAGATAATACGCGTTTAATTGTTGTGTTTGTCGAGATTGTCTGTAATTGGGTGGATACTCAACTAATGTAAAAATGTTAGTTGTACTTTGTAAGTTTTAAGCTGGGTACGAATCTGAGCGGCTCAGCCTGAGGCATACTCGCCCTGCGCGGCGAGCTTCTCGCGGCCCAAACTGTTGCACATAAACATGCGCGGGTGAGGCAGCGTACTTGACGCGAGCCGTCATTTCAAAATGGCGTCTGACACGATGACAGCCGCGGCTGCGTTTATCATAATTCACCGAATTATTAACAAAGAGAAGAAGAAATCGCATCGGTAGTGGAACGGCTCGGCAATTTAATCAAATTTGTACGCGCTTCGCCCACACACAAGTTAGAACTTGTCGTTCTGCCCGCGGCACGCTTTGATACACGTCAAAGTTACGCGCGGCACGCACACCGAGGCGCCTTTGAGCACGGTCAAAAGACCGACTCTCGGCGGCTCGCCGCGCGCCGCACGCCCGCTACTCGCGCACAGCGCGTGAGCGCGTACGAATTTGAGCAAAATAGGTGAGCCGTGTTCGCTTCGACCCGAGGCTGCTCTATTTCGTACCCACCTTTATAGTATGTTGCCTGTTAGCAAACCTATAAATAAATAAATAAATAAATCAATTTGTTCGCTCAATCGCGCGTTCCACAACAAACCTAAGAGAACAGTTATTGTTTATTTGACCGTGTTTATTTCATGCTGAGTTGATGAGGCGTGGGTGTTGCGACGGAGCTACCCACGTCCATGTATGACGCTTGGACATGATTCAGATGTTTCAGTTTGGCGACGTTTCGCAATTTCATTTTATAAAACATATTTAAGGCCGCATGTGGTTACAGAATTATAAACAAGTATTTTTAAAGTTGACCTGATGTTATACCGGTTGTTGCCTGTAATAGGAGCGATAAATTTGGGGATCGTTTCCACACCACAAACGTAACAACATTTATTCTACAACTTTTGAAAATAACTTATTGTTAACTATTATATTAATGAATTTCGATTTTCCAAGCAAGCAATGTATTGCGAAAACTACAAAGTTTGTGGGCTGACAGTAGATGTCGGCTAGACTATTGGATGGAGTACATTGAAAATGCTATTTAGTTTGTTCGAAGAAATCCCAAATAATAAAATAAAGGTTTTTTAAATGTTGTAGAACAAATGTTGCTACGTTTAAACAGTAGAAGCGATCCCTCAATTTATTGCTCCTATTACAGGCAACACCCGGTATACTATGTATGTATTAGGAAACATATGGTAGTGTTTCGCGATCTGGATCTCAAAAACCTTAACGGGTTGTCATTCCATCGAAACACCTTTCATCGAATGTATCTTTTCATCGAATATCATTTCATCGAACGCTATTTTCTGCTGAAACCATAATGTTTTCAGGGTATCTTAAACATCTAACCTAACCTACTTAATTATTCATGCGAAACTATAAGGGTTCCTAGTTTGACTACGGAACCCTAATAAAAACCTTTTCAACGCCATTGACGGTTATTTTCGTCATGGGTGAAAATAAACCATAATATATATGAGGCAAAGTTGACATTCGTTCTCGTTTTGCATTTGACATAGCGTTGTAAAGGTTAAAGCTTACTTGTTAATATTGATAGGCGTGGTTTTCATGACGGCCACATCCGCATTCAGCAATTGATAAAAATAAATATACCTACCTAATTGAAATGTTGGTCATTATTCATTAACTAAATGAAAATTATAACTGGCGTTTTGTAGTTAGGGACATTTTGGCCCAAAGATATTTCCACCTCCCTCTCGTTAAACTGAATGACATTTTGTTATGCACATTATGTTAAAAAGACAAAAAACCGCCTAAAAAATGCAAGAAATAACTTCTTTAAAAATTGTTGGCATCTACCTAATAGGTTAGTCCAACTGAAGTCGGCGACCACAATGTTTTTGGGTGAATCAACTTTTAAGGTACTCCCCAATTTTCGACATGTCTCACTATGTCATCTTAATTTGGTAGAATGCAATTTTTTTTTTTGATGTGGTCAATATATTGAATAAATCAGACTATTAAACTTACTTTCTAGCTAACAATTTTAAAAATTCTTCTATGATTTACACAAATATATCAGGTAACGCAGGGGACGACGTTGTCCCCGGGTTTTGTATGAAAAACGTGCATTTTCCACTGCGTTACCATGTTTTTACAAAATTATAGAATTGGTTTATGATTATGAATAGTGAAATCCGAAAATCTGATTATCTAATTTTAACATGTGTAAACCATTATCAATCTCACATATTCTAGTAAGTTTTTATTAGCGTGTAGAAAAGGAGGACTTTAAAAGTTGATTCACCCTTTTACCAAAAAAGCCGACTTTAGTTGGACTAACCTATTGTAGGCACCTAACAATTTTAAAAGAATATTTCTTGCGTTTTTGAAGGCGATTTTTTGTTTTTTTTTAACATTTATTTTATTTAAAACTTCTTAGTGATATTAAATACGCTGTTCCGTACTCCCACTTGTTGGTTGATATGAATCTTTAAGTTTCAAGCGCGCCGCAAGCAACGCCGCCGGAAAGTCATACTTAGTCATATTTCAACAAGTAAATTCTTCGTTGTAGTCGCTCAACTATCTTAATCGAGATATGTTAACGCCACCCTTAAAATAGGTATCGTTGATGAGTTCCGATGGCCATCTATGGTCTTCATCATCAGTTCCACTTCCCCAAATGATACTTTCTGAATGCAAATGCTAGATTTCTTACTAAAAATACTAAAATTGCTATATGTTTGCCTACAATATTTGAGGAGTTCCATCAATTCCTCACTGATCCCCTCATCAGTTTCTATCAAACCAAAAATCATAATTCAAAATTGATCCACAATTTAGCAGATTTTGATTTGCAGTAATCGGTGAACAAACATAAAAAAAAAGTACATACAATGGAACGTATAACCTTCTCCTTTTTTTGAAGTCGGTTAAAATAGGCTATAATACGTTTAATGAGTTGCAGAAATATGTGACAGTACGTTATGTTTATTATTTTGATGCTTAAATAAAATAAATGTAGGTCACGAACGCGACCTTTACCGCAATTTTAACAGTACTTACAAGGTCAATTCACGAAGTCATTAGTTACATAATCTACGAGTACCTACAATAACAGTGTCAGGTCTGAGCACCATTTATCGGCCGCCTAATTTACGGCAAAAAAATGGCTCGTATCATTGACTCGTATTTTTCGTGGTATATACATATTATTTATGTATATTTGCCCCGTGTGCTTGCCGGGTTAGAATAGTGCCACTCCATGTCTTCCCGTGGATGTCGTAAGAGGCGACTTAAGGGAATAAAGACTTGTAGTTGTTAGGCGATGGGCTTGCAACCGGTCACTAATACACTAGTTAACTTAGGCTAATTGTATAAGATGTGGTTACAGAATTATAAACAAATCTTTTTAGAGTTTTTCGTTTTTCTGTAGCTCTGCCTACCCCACTCTGGGAATAAAGGCGTGATATTATGTATGTATAGTATATTTTAAATGTTAAGTAACCATTTACATGGCACCGGTTCATTCTCTGTTAAACATGTGGTGCACTGGTAGAGAATACCTTCAGGCATCAAGTCCGCCATTTGTGCTTGTATTTTTTTGTTTTTGCAAAGAAGATTAAATCTAAACACATGAAAGAAGAAACAGACTGACGGACATATCGACGCACAGCTCGAACCGCTGGGTCTAGTAAACCCAAATTTGCCACGTAGGTTCGTTATGAGGTCAAGAGGTGCACTAAGGAAGGGTTTCTGGAAATTCATCCCCTAAGGGGTTAAAATAGGGGGCTAGCAGGAAACTAGTTCAACGCGTACGAAGTCGCGGGCGTCTTCTAGTAATTAAATAAATTCTGCCAAGGGACACTTTATCGGGTCAATTTCGTATGGAATCCAAGGAGGCTGGTAACAAAGTAACTTTTCCCTGCAGTGATACGGAGTTGGCGCTGGAGCTGGGTGAGCAGGTGTTCCTTGACGATGAGGATTACACCTCGCGGGCGCCGGCGTCGCCCACCACCGTGCCCAATGTGCGCCCCTACCGCCCGCCCTCCACAGGTACGTGGAACAGACAGACTTGTAGCATCACTTCATGCACTTACATGACATTACTAACTGATAGATAGATAGATAAAACGTTTATTTGCGCACTACAAATCACACACACAATTGACAAAGGTAATTAAAAACAACACAATTACATTTAAAACGCACAAAAAGTTACCAAAAGAATGTGTGCGTTGCAGCAGTGCAAAAAGGAAATGGCTCAGCGTATAGCTTTGCTCATGATGAGCAAAACGCTGATATTCTGCCACAACCCCGAGGAACGACAGAGCTACAACAAGCAAATTTATAGACAAAAAGAACAAGATAATAATATTTCAAAAAACATACTGTCATGCATTGGCGTGCTTCTGCGTGCATTTACGTGTGATACGTGTAAGTGTGCCTGTGTGTTAGTTTGCAACACTGTGCAAGTGTTAACAAGACAACGCAGTTTTGGTTAACAGGTTATAACCTGTTAACCCTATTAGTAAATAGGCCACAAGAGGGCTCTTTTATACGTCGTTAATATGAAGTGAATCTACTAGCGCTTTGGACAAGACCATCATTGCGGAGATGAAGCGCCACAAGAAACTCCAGAAGGTAATTTCTTCGATCATAAAGCACAATTTTACTTAAAAGTAAGTTATATTACAAGTAATAAATAATAATTATTCCAACTGGCACAAATAAAATCATCACAAATGTAAGGTTAACGGGGTCTCTACGTCAAAAGCCATAACTCGAATAACTAACTGAAGAACCAGTCCTTGCAAACGTGAACAGACCGGATCGGACCAACCATAAGCAAGGGATCCTGATTTGAGAGATCGGAGTGGACCCCACGACGTGACGGGGATTTTTTTCCGGGTTTTATATAAATAAATAAATAAATATCAGGGGACAATGTCACACAAATTGACCTCGACCCAAACTAAGCTCTAGGCTTGTGTACTATGGGTAGGTACTAGAGAACGAATTTTCTAATATAAAGACATACTTAAACACATAGAAAACATCTAAGACTCAGGAACAAATATTCATGCTCATCACACAAATATCTGCCCTTACCGGGATTTGAGCCTAGGACCGCTAGCTTCAAAGGCAGGGTCACTACGAACTAAGCTAACGTGTCGTCAGATAAGAGTGGTGGTGATTTAGGAAATCGGGTAGGTACCTTTATAATGTAATCAGTATCTCACTAGTTAAGGACTAAAGCGCGAACCCCTCAAGGTGCATCCTTCCATGGTCTACGGCACTACCAATCAGTCGGTGTTCGCGACACGACAAGAGCTACAGCACAAAGGGTCTGGCCGATCCACCATGTTAAATGGCCCCTGGCTGAAAATGTAGATTACTTGCGTGTGTTTATTTCCCTTATTACAAGATATAATTTAACGAAGGCGAAGTTAGGCTTCAATGCTCTTTCTTGACTTTGAGGTTTTTTTTTGTTGGAGCCTAATTTATGATTCGGTTGTAATTTGAATACCCTTCATGATTGAGGAACCTTGCTTTTTTTGACAATGGTTTATTGTTAGATACGTAATTTATCCAAATTATAAAGCAATCAAATTATTAATTTGGCTAAACAAACATTTTTTCTTTTTATTAAAGCTATTGATATACTAAATTCAAACTACTTTCGCTTTAATACGTTATTGTGACAAGGCACTAAAATGAACAGCTACTATTGAGTTAATACATGCTTTTGTAGTTTTTTCTCAATCGTACTTGGAAATTATTACTTTTTTTTTAATCGAAGACGCAAAGACCCTTATTTTCTTCCTAGGAGTAAAATAAACGTAGGTACCTATGTCATTTGCATACTAAATCGAAAGGACCATGAAACATATTCCATACAGCCAACCTAATATAACGTTGGCCGGCGACTTCAGAAACAAGATGAAATTCGTTATTCATCGAAACATATTTGTATTTTCCTTCCATTGTTTTAGAAAAGCATTTGTATGCCTCAGCGGAAACAGGGATTGCCCCAGGTTATGTAGCAGGCCTCGTTGAGGCTTGGAAACTCCTCTACAATCTAACTTCCTTACTAATAAACGTGGAATAAGCTTGCAATAGTTATGACATGCTTTGTCCTCATCTGTCGAATTGGGAACATGCATATTATTTTAACTGACGTTCTCTGGAAAGTGCTATGAAAGAAAGGAATAACTGTACACGCGAAATAATTGTCGGGTAATTTTTTCATAAGATATGAAATTTTAAAAAGTCGTAGTTCAGACCCCTTTCAAAAACACTCTACAGTGTGTCTCTGACCATGGGGCTTTAAATGTAGGTATCCATTCTACTCCTCAAATGCCTACATGTTTTTTTCTACGACTTAGAAAATAACTTTTTACAGTAAGTTATACATGATCAAACTTTCAAACTTTACTAGTATAATCAGTGAATTAATTTATTTTGTAGGAAAAATAAAAATAAAAATTACTTCATTTTTTTAAAGTCGTAGATCAAGAGTTCCATTTGAGGAGTAGAATCGATCCCTACATTTAAAGCCCCATGTCAGAGATACTTGTATACTAAATCGACGACAGGAATGACGTCACAGGTGTTGTTCCTTGTTTAAAATAAGGACCTTATAAATAAATTTGCATTTATTTCTTAAATTACTATGTTTAAGCCAATATCGTTGAATTAAAATCTTACGTAAATTAATTGACGATGCCGAAAAAAACAATCTAAACTTTAAAAGAAGCTTGTTTTTTTTTTCTTTCATGTCACTTAGGGGTATGAAAAAAAGATGTTGGCCGATTCTCAGACCTACCTACTCTAATATGCACACAAAACTTCATAAGAATCGGTCGAGCCGTTTCGGAGGAGTATGGGAACGAACATTGTGACACGAGAATTTTATATATTTGAAGTTCGCCTTTGTACTTTCTGTTTTATCTTCACTGTATTGATTTAGCATTTCTTTTTGTACAATAAAGTGTTTACATACATACATTCTATAGGGCTTGTAGTACTGTCAGGCGATGGGCTTACAACCTGTCAACATCTTGGTCTGGTTGTGTAAAATGTGGTTACAGAATTATAAACAAGTCTTTTTAGATTTGTTGGTATTTCTGTAGCTCTGCTAACCCCACTCTGGTAGTGAAAGCGTGATGTTATGTATGTATGTGTGGTTCTTTGCCTTTTCGCCGACACATCTTTGACAAATGCATCTGTAACTACAAGTATTTCAAGATTTTTATAAAACTAACCTTACCTAACCTATAGGGTTACACGACTGTCCTGATATAAATCCAGAATTATTTACAGTTCCGGAAAAAAAAAATGCGAGTTATCAAATGACATGTTTGTGAAATTAATCATTTGTGAAACGTAGGTTCCCATGTATGTCTACATACATACTTCCCGGTGGTCTTTGCCTGGAAACCGTCTGGTGTAATAAGACCATCGATTATACCTATAGCCATTAGGTATCATGATATTGGACTCTTGGTGACAAATTATCGTTATTCGGATTATTTTACGAGCAAGTATCAGTTACTTGGATTACTTACAGTTCTGTAATTAGTGGTGGTTGGATCTTGTGCCGGGTCCGTCCGGATCACTGCCACCTTATCCTTTAGACTTGCCTTCGTTTTGGTTCTGGCAGAATACCAGCGCTGCAATCTCTGCAGCATTACGCTGAGGCATCGTCTTTTCATCACATGACACTTGTCTTGGCGGTCGGTCATTATATAGGAATATGGTGACCGACTCTATTTAAACTGTTGTTTCTGTATTCATACATACATAACATCACGCCTTCATTCCCAGAGTGGGGTAGGCAGAGCTACAGAAACACCAACAACTCTAAAAAGATATGTTTATAATTCTGTAACCACATTTTGCAGAAGTAGGCTGAGATGTTTACTAGTGTATTAGTGACAGGTTGCAAGCCCATCGCCTAACAATACTACAAGCCTTTATTCCCTTAGTCGCCTCTTACGACATCCACGGGAAGGTATGGAGTGGCACTATTCAAACCCGGCAACCACACGGGCTGTATTCGTTTTTATGTTTTACTTTGTTTAGCATGTTTAAATTATATTTCATTTCACTAGCTTCCGCCCGCGACTTCGTACGCGTATAAATCAGTTCCCGAGGGAATAACGATATGAATGGTAGCCTATGTGTTAATCCAAGGTATAAGGTATAAGTTCGACGCCATTTGGGCAACATTCGTCCATTCTCCTGTAAATAAGTACAGAACCCTCTTTACGGGAGTCTGACTCTCACTTGGCAGCTCTAAGTTAGTTATATTTCAACCGGTCAAGATAACAACATGACAATGTGTTTGTTTTCACATGATTTTTAATCAACGTGACTTGAATTATCCTGTTGGCTAAATATAATTAATACGATGTCAACGGCTGAGTCATCCGCCATGCTTCATTTTACGAGCCCATTGTTCGTTAATTAGCGTTTGGGAGATGACGGATGAGCGGTTTTTACATGTGATTTAAATTCAGTGCCCGCAACAAGTCTAGTGTTCTATGAAATTTTGAGGGCCTGGCAATCGTTTGAGTTTCGAAATGTTGAAAACGTAACCTTAAAAGGGTTTTATTGTGTTTATAATTAAGTCATATGTGGTTGCGATGTTGTGTTGAACTTTGCTGGTGAGAATTATTTATTAATCAGGTAATTCCGTGTTAATTACTATTAACACGACACGCTAGCCTAGTTGGGAGTGACCCTGCCTTCGAAGCTAGGGGTCCTGGGTTCAAATCCCGGTAAGGGCAGATATTTGTGTGATGAGCACGAGTATTTGTTCCTGAGTCTTGGATGTTTTCTATGTATTTAAGTATTTATTTCTCTATCTAAGTATGTTTATCGTTGTCTAGTACCCATAGTACAAGCCTAGAGCTTAGTTTGGGACTAGGTCAATTAGTGTGACATTGTCCTGTGATTATTATTATTATTATTATAATTTTCGCGTGCTAATCGTGTGATAGTTTAAATCGAAACTAATGTTATAAAGAGAACGGATTTGATTTTTTGTATGTTTGTTAAAAAGTACGAGACCGATTTTGAAAATTGTTTCACTAGCACAATGCTATATTATCACTGAGTAACATAGGCTATTTTTGATATCCATCATTTCATCGAATGTATAATTTCATCGAACGCTATTTTTGCTGAAACCCATAATGTTTTCAGGGTATCTTAAACATTAATTACGTACGTTAGGTTAGGTCACATGTTTAAGATACCCTGAAAACATTATGGTTTCAGCAGAAAATAGCGTTGTTATTAAATGAAATTCAATGAAATGATACATGTGATGAAAGTTTTTGATCAAATGATTATACAGCCATTATTTTTCTACGCGGATGGAGACGCGGGCAATAGCTAGTCGTGATATAGTTTGAAAAATGTAGTGTCATGATCAGAGATAGAAGTTTTTGTAGCACGAATATAATTGTCCTTGTACTACACAATGTCATACAATTTACCTTAATATGCCTTTGTTGCAAGGCAGTCTTGGTTAAAGTTTAATTTGGATGTAAATCGATTGAATTGCATCCATGGTTAGTGATCAGCATTTTAGTTAATTTCTATTTAACCCGGTAAACGTTAACTATCTAGTATGGCACTTTATAAAAAAATATTTGAAACAGTTATCGATAAATTTGATATCGGAAGGAAGTCCCTAGTGAATTGACGTTTTTGCCTCAAATAATTCTATGTCAGGGCCTCTATTCAACTGCGTTATAACGATATCGCGTTTGACGTGTTTTAGAATCGTTTATGTCACAGTCGCCATTATTTTAAATGACATAAGAGTTATCAAAACGTTGACAATACGGAAACACATCAAAAACGATATCGTTATTACCGTGTAGAATCCCAGCCCTGGTCATGTTTATGTATTGGCAGATTGTGATCGTCTTTTTATTATGATTACTAGGAATCCAGAAATTGTAATAAATATTATAGGTACTTAGTAGTTGTGTTATAATTTTGCAATCGTAAAATATGCTTAATTACGGATACTGACACAATTAACCGCTGTACTCAGATGCATTCTAGAGACAAATTATTCGTTCCTTTTTTTAGGGTTCCGTACCCAAAGGGTACCGTGAACCGTGCTAGCTAGACAGTTGAAATTTTCACAGATGTATTTTTAATGCCGCTATAACAACAAATACTATAAACGGTATAAAATAAATATTTAAGGGGGGCTCCCATACAGCAAATGAGTTTTTTTTTGCCGTTTTATGCTCGATATTAATGACGGCAACTGGTAGTCACTACCAACAGTACCAACTAGGCCAACCGAACGTCGAAAACTACCTTATATCCGTCTTTCGGCTAAACTATAAACTGTCTCTGCACCAATCACGTCAATTGGTTTAGGCTTTAAACCGAGACGACGAGATAATATAAATAAAATAAATAAATATCAGGGGACAATGTCACACAAATTGACCTAGTCCCAAACCAAGCTCTAGGCTTGTACTATGGGTACTAGACAACGATAAACATACTTAAATAGAGAAATATATACTTAAATACATAGAAAACATCCAAGACTCAGAAACAAATATTCGCGCTCATCAAACAAATATCTGCCCTTACCGGGATTTGAACAAACTTTATTTCGCATCTTTATCTTTTTGCAGCTGTCTCTCTGTATGTCTGTATGTCCGCTAACTACTAAACCACGCAACGGATTTGAAGGTTTTTATGTATAATAAATACTGGTTTATGTACGGGTGTTACAGAAAACTCACATACACCGAAGCGAAGCGAGACTGGTCGCTGCTAGTTTATCACTACATAGCATAGGTTTTTGCGGTGGTAGGACCCTGTGCAGGGTCCGTCCGGATCGCTACCACAATCTTATCCATTAACCACCCGCCAAGCAACAGTGTTCGCATTGTTGTGTTCCGGTGTGGGGATAAGACAACCGGTGAAATTACTAGCATAGAGGCATTCCAACTTCGTCCTCAGGGTTGGCAACGCATTTGAGGTCTTAGGATTATAGTCTTGAGAATTTAAATGTCTATGGGTCTCAGATTCCACTTACCATCAGGTGGCCTGAGTGCTCGTGTGCCTTCTCCTTAGCATAAAAAAAAAAAATTAAGTCGCTTTCTCTGTCCTTATATCCCTATGTATGCTTAAATCTTTAAAACTACGTATCGGATTTTGATGCGGTTTTTTTTAATAGATAGAGTGAAGAGGAAGGTTTGTATGTATAATACTTTAACCCGGAGCGAAGCGAGGGCGGGTCGCTAGTAATATTAGTAAATATTTCAAGTTGCTTTGTGTATATAATGTGCGTTTAAAATTGGTCTTCGTCCATTTCCAATCGTTAGATTAGTTTAGAATTCAGTATGCGTTTGTATCCGATAACGGTAGTTAACGCGCAATCTAAATTGAAAATTATGTTGTTTCTATACACACATAACATCACGCCAACATTCCAAGAGCGGGGTAGGCAGAGTTACAAATATATCAACAAAAAGACTAGTTGGTAATTCTGTAACCACATTTTGCACAATCAGGCTGAGATGTTTACCAGTGTTTGAGTGACAGGTTGCAAGCCCATCGCCTAATTAATTTTACTACAATCCCTTATTCACACGGGTTATTTTCTATATACAGGGTATTTTTTTTATCAGTGCACTAATTTTAACATATGATTTTGTATCGTTAATATAATAATATTACAACAGTAAAACAGTTCAAAAAATTTTTATTGTTCAAATTGTCCTTCTTTTACTTTCTCGTGTGGACACAAAGTCACACTAGAAATGATGGCATGGGTTGTCAAGCTGTAGGTATGCGATACACTGTATTGATATTCGAAATTTGAAATTTCATGTACAGCTTATCAGACAACAAGCCCCTCTCCTACTGATATTCTAAATTTGAAATTTCATTTATTAACTTACTTAACAACACTCCCCTCTCCTCGCACCCCTGCATTAGAGGGTCCATGAATATCGTTACGTTAGTGGAATCATTGAATCGGCATTATCTATAATATTTTTTAAGCTAGAGTAAAAGTAACATTGTGTTATTGATTAACAATAGCGAAGCAAATATTAAAATTTGTGCACCTATTAAAAAATTACCCTGTATTTAATCTAGCTCTAGCTATACAGTATAGCCGCGGATGTAATTGTTATTCTTTTTAGGAGCATTAGGAGCAATCTACGATGTCACCGCTCGGCCTCGCCGCAAATTACTGCAGTCAACACGCGTCACGTGCGCAAGAGTTTCCATTTTGATCACGTGGTGGGAAATAAGTTTCAGACGAAAAATAATGAATATATATGTTTTCGGGTTCCATACCCAAAGCGAAAAAACTTGACCCTATTGCTATGACTCCGCTGTCCGCCTGTCTGTTTGTCTGTCACCATACTTTATCTCATGAACCGTGATTGCTAGACAGTTGGAATTTTCACAGATGATGATTTCTGTTGCCGCTGTAACAACAAATACTAAAAACAGAATTAAATAAATATACAACAATTTTTGTTTTTTTTTGTTCGATATTAATAACGGCAACAGGTAGAATATTTAGTTGGATATTTAATTTAAAAATTAATAATTCAATAAAAATTTAAGCGGCCCCCGTACAACATAGGTCAATCCATCAAAATCAATCAAATCAGCCCGTATCTTCCCACTGCTGGGTATAGGCCTCCCTTTTGTCGCGCCACTCACCACGATCCTGTGCTGCACGAATCCACTGTCTGCCCGCCGATCTGACGACGTCGTCCGACCAGCGGGCTGGTCTGCCCACTGATCGGCGTCCCTGTCTTGGCCACCACTCGGTCACCGCCTTGGTCCACCGACCGTCTTCTCTCCTAGCCAGGTGTCCCGCCCATTGCCACTTCAGTCTCATGATCCGCTTACCGACATCTTCGACCTTGGTTCTCCGGTGAATTTCGATATTAGGTATGCGGTCCACTAGAGAGATTCCTAGCATGGCGCGCTCCATAGCTCTTTGTGCTACTTGAATTTTGTGCAGATTTTGCTTTGTGAGCGGCCATGCCTCGGATGCGTATGTTAAAACAACAACAACAACATAGGTACGTGATTTTATTGCCGTTTTTTGCTCGATATTAATAACTGCAACAGGTAGATGTTTGAAATATTCACAGAATATTTAGTTGTGTATTCAGGTCAATAATAAATAATTAAATTAAAACAGAATAAATGAAGGGGTTTCCCATACAGCAACCGTGATTTTTTCGCCATTTTATGATAATGTGCCTAATGCAAAAACCCGCCCACCCATTCACCGATAAAAGCCTTTGAAAGACTAACCTCTCAATAGAATACCCCACTGCAAGAATAACCTCTTGGAAATAAATATGTGACTAAGTTATTTGTTAAACTAATCATCCACTATAAGGGAAACCTTAACAGCTAAAGCACAGATAGATAACCCTTATAGAGAGCGCTTTAAAAAGCATATTGGATGGCTTTTCGAAACCCCTTGAATGGGATGGCTGGTTTTAAAAAGCAAATCGAACGGCTTTTAAGCGATACGGCTTTTCTAAGTAAAACCCTCATAAAAACCCATTCGAAACCCCTTGAATGGGATAGCGGGCTGGTCCCTGGTCTAATGTTGTATAGGTCTCGTACGTGGCTGGGTTTCTATTGCACAGTTGGCATCGGCTTATAGAGAATTAAGTCGTGTCCAAATGACTTTTTTGTTTCCGGCAAGGAAGGCACACGGACACTCAAGCCACCTGTAGAATCTGAGACCCATAGACATTTGAATTCTCAAGACAATAATCTTAAGACCTCAAATGCCTTGCCAACCCTGAGGACTAAGATGAAATGCCTCTATACTAGTAGTGTATAAAAATAATACATAATTCTTTAACTCTAGTACCCGTAGAGATAATAGGACCTGGCAGCCGAGTCTTTGGTATACGTTTAAGTAATCTATAGCTAGTATAGTATGAACTCGGCGCCCGATTCCTCGGCGTGTCGGGATTGTCATAGAAAACCCGGAAAGTAAGACTAGAAAAAAACATTAGCGTTACTAGCGTTTACATTCTAGATACCATAAATAGATATATAAATATCACACAGGATAATAATAATATCACGGGACAATGTCACACAAATTGACCTAGTCCCAAACTAAGCTCTAGTCTGTACTATGGGTACTAGACAATAAACTTACTTATATAGAGAAATATATACTTAAATACGTAGAAAGCATCCAAGACTCGGGAATGAATACTCGTGCTCATCACACAAATATCTGCCCTTACCGGGATTTGATCCCAGGACCCCTAGCTTCGAAGGCAGGGTTACTACCAACTAGGCTAGCGTGTCGTCATAAATCCTGCTAAAGTTCCCTTCTTCCCCAGGCTCGAACATCAAATCGCCGCGGGCGCGCCGCGTGCGCACGACGTCCATGTCGCAGTCCAACAAGCGGACCGCGGCCGAGAGCATCCTGCACGCCGACCGGCGCACCATCTACACCGCCGGCCGCCCGCCCTGGTACAACTGCACGGGCGGCCAGGAGGTCGAGCCCTTCCTCATCGGTGAGTGTCCTGTTTCATCTGACAAGAGGACCGCGGTGGAAAGGCTATACATGGCGACTCCTGGGGCTTGAACTCTATCCCTAGCGATACAATACAATACAATACAAATACTCTTTATTGAACACGAAAAACAAAAACAGAACACGGAACAGTACATTGAAATCATAGGTAAACAATAGACGGTCTTACCGCTTAATAACGATCTCTTCCAGACAACCTTGGATAGAGAAATAACTGAGGATACAAATTCATAGCAAGCGGTGTATTCGTTTAGAAATCAAACACGACCACGAGTCAACACTACTCTTGCTATAAGTAGACCACCGTCGCCACCAACGATCATAATAACGTGGACAGAAAATTTCCATAATTTAATAGTGGGATAAAAGTAACATTTCCATGCCTAGGGAGGAAAGTGATTTTGGATCAATTACAAATAAAAACATTTTTGTTCACTTCCCTCTCAGTAGAAATGAAAAGTAGACCCTCAAACTACTGACCAAATATCTCATTGGATGCATCATGCAAGTATAACTTTAAATAATGATTAATAGAATATTCTGTGTTTTTTTTAAGGTATTTGTGGCGCGAGTGCATCTGGGAAAACCACGGTGGCCGCTAAAATCATAGAATCTCTGAACATACCATGGGTCACCATCGTCAGTATGGACTCTTTCTACAAGGTATATTATTTGTTCTACTTATGCAGAATTCCCTCCATTTTCAACCATTCTCCTTCCCCTTGTCAACAAAGTAAGCAAAGTCATCTCCCAATAAAAGTACCTAGTGCAATATTTTTGTTTTGGAAATCTTAAATAATAGTTTACGTAACACAGTCCACTGGCCACTAGATGTCGTTAGCAAGCAGTTTAACTCCGTCATTACTTAGTCCACTTGACGTTAGATGGTGTTGACAAGCAGTTTATCTCCGACTACTTAGTCCACTCGCCGCTAGATGGTGTTGAAAAGCAGTTAAACTCCGACATTAATTACTCCACTCGCCGCTAGATGGCGTTACTTGTATCAACTCTATCGTTTGGTTCCCTTAGAATAGTGACTAGTGGCATAAGTTTATAGATTCTGCTATTGACTAATACTGCGGATGCTTTTTGCTTTCCCTGTTGTGGAGACATGTTAGCGTCATAGTATTGGTAAAACCCGCACAATTCACGTACACTTCCACCCTAAGATGGGATCCATTTGGTCTAGTAACTACCTACGGCGCACATATTGTTAAACAATTGTACTTCTCTCGTGTACAAATAAATTATGATCAAAGTAAGGAGGCTTAACTCCAACAATTGGCTTGGCTTGTTATTGAAATCTTATCCCCATCTCTTTCCATCTCCAGGTGCTAAACGAGAAGCAACACCAAGCGGCCACGCGGAACGAATACAACTTCGACCACCCGGACGCGTTTGACATGGAGCTGCTCAGCGAGACGCTGCAACGGCTGAAGGAGGGCAAGAAGGTTGAAGTGCCGATATACAACTACGTAACGCATTCGCGGGAGCATCGAACTGTGAGTACCTAGGAGTTTAGCCCACTGTACATCACATTAAACAAAGCATAACCGCCCAAACTTAAGACTGACTTAAGTGGTGGTAGGACCCTGTGCAGGGTCCGTCCGGATCGCTACCACCATCTTATCCATTAACCATCCGCCAAGCAACAGTGTTCGCATTGTTGTGTTCCGGTGTGGGGATAAGACAACCGGTGAAATTACTAGCATAGAGGCATTCCATCTTAGTCCTCAGGGTTGGCAGCGCATTTGAGGTCTTAGGATTATAATCTTGAGAATTCAAATGTCTATGGGTCTCAGATTTCACTTACCATCAGGTGGCCTGCGTGCTCGTGTGCCTTCTCCTTAACATAAAAAAAAAGAAAAAAAAAGAGGATTGTGAAGCGATGCTTAAATCGGGTACAAGGTCATACATCTATATATATATATATATATATCACACATCATCATATATCACACTCTTAAAAACAAAATTTGTCTCCTGTGGCCAATAGTTAAAACCTTGTGTGCATATAAGTTATGTTTTTATATGATAGGTCTAAAGCAGTCCTGACGGCGTTTTTGCGGGAATGGGCTTAGCCAGAAAATTAGGCCTTAAAAACGTTAACTTTCGTTGTGTCTACAGGAAAGACGGTAACCTAAATCTGTGTATGATCCAGCTGTCAACCATAATCCATACAAATTTAGCTCTGGGCGAAAACCTATCTCACTCCCTAAATCTAATCCGATTTTCACGATTTTTTAATATGTTGTAGACATTATGAAAAACAGTACAGTACGTTTCCGCTTTTGTATTTTTAAGTATTTTTTTCCAATATTTTCGTGGAAAGGAAAACGTGCAGACCTAGTTTTTCATAATATCTACAACATATTCAAAAACTTTAACAATCGGACAATGTTTAAGGAGAGAAAAACGTTATCGCATTTTGTACGATTTTTTTTTGCTTCACAGTCCTCTTAAGCCATTTTTTTTTTAACTAAACGCCAAATGTACATTACTCTGTACTCATGGGCCGTTTGGACATAATTATGTTTTGGATTATACTTTGCACACTGGCCGTTTAGCTGATGATTAATGGGCGGACGAAGGATGCAAATTACGTCAAAATCATGTTAAACGATATACGTAATATGAATACGACTACAATTGGTTTAAAAAAGAGAATTATAACTGCAAAGTAGTTATATAATTTTATTGTTATAGTAAATATTCAATGTCCAAGATGTAATAGATTTAAACACTATAGTATTTAGACTCACAAGAGGTGATGATTTGAGAGGTCAGTACTTTCTTAATATACTGATTATGTGCTATGAACAAGGAGCGGAATTCTTCATAGCAAAAATCAAACTGTCAGAGGGATTGACCAATTTCTTTTATCGACAATTCCACTTATCGATGTTACGGAATATTATCGCATATCGACTTATACGATTATTTTGTAACATTTGACCTATATGATAAGCAATTTGCATCTACATATTAAAATAAATCGTGCCCACGTCACGTATGTCATTTACGTCGCTTCATATTTCCAAAAGCCTGATTTCATTACTTTGACATTATTGGCGACTGGAATTAGGTGTTTGAGGTTCTCGTCACTGTCTTGAGTTAAGTGCGTGCGTATCCATGTTATAAAATGAATGGACTATGGCCACTTATTCCTGGTTTTTCGGAGTAAATCGGTTTCTTAATTTATTGAAGATCCATTTATGAGTGGAAAATGATCGATCTACATCTACCGATGTTATGTTAATGACTCATTAAGTGACATTTATCTATCGATAGTCGATAAAAAAAATTGGTCAATCCCTCTGACAGTTTGATTTTTGCTATGAAGAATTCCGCTCCTTGACTATGAACGATAGAGGTATTGTGCACTTGCTGATCAAAACCTGCATATATTTTTAACATAAATATTACTTGAAATTTAATAAAAGTCTTATCCACCCTATGCTTTCGTCACCATATTGCATCCATCGTCCGCCCTTTAGATGATGAAATTTTATCTATTAAAGTTATATAACTTTTATACCGTTGTCCATAGAAAACGATGTACGGCGCGAACGTGATCATCTTCGAGGGCATCCTCGCGTTCTACCACGGCGACGTGGTGCGCGCGCTCGACATGAAGGTGTTCGTCGACACCGACGCTGACATACGCCTCGCCAGGCGGCTCCGGAGGTACCTCCTCTAGCTACACATACTTCTATGGTTATCCATACCATTGTTGGGAGATCCCAAAAAAAATACTCCTAGGCTTTATAATATTTTCGATAAAATAGACTAATTGAACATACATACATACATAACATCACGCCTTCATTCCCAAAGTGGGGTAGGCAGAGCTACAAACATACCAACAACCCAAAAAAGATTTGTTGATAAGTCTGCCACCACGTGTTGCACAATTAGGCCAAGAAGATAGCTAGTGTATTAGTGACAGGTTGCAAGCCCACCGCCTAACAGTACTACAAGCCCTTATTCCCTTAGTCGCCTCTTACGTCATCCACGGGAAGACATGGAGTGGCACTGTTCTAACCCGGCAACCACACGGGGTATTTAAATAACTGTATTAATTAATTTATTTTTTTAAGGAAAATAGCGTTATGATCATGATTTCACTACAAAATTGGTTTGTTTGAGACATGCTTTAAAACTATTTGAGAGTACGTAACTACGTTTGAGAGTTTCTTTCTAGCTAGGAGATCACCGTTATACTCGTATTGCTGCATATATAATTATGTCTGCAATGTATGTGATATAAAAATCACACACGGGTAAGGACCAAAAAGTTGTCCACGCTAACTCACTCAAGTAAATTTTGTATGAAACTTTTCCGTTGTGACACGAAAATTAGCCATACATTTGTAGGGATAATTTTCGTGTCACAACGGAACTTTTTCACTTTTGTTCTTTGTATGGTTAATTACGCTTAACTATGGTCCAACTATTTGGTCCTTACCCACACGCACAGACACATACACAAACACACACACACACACACACACACGCACGCACGCACGCACGCTCGCACGCAGTCACGCACGCACGCACGCACTCACGCACACGCACACACACACACACACACACACGCACGCACGCACGCCCGCACGCACGCACGCGGAAATCTGGAAATCTCATTGTTATCCAAGTATTATCTGTTAACTGCACTCGCAGTTGGCCAAGATACAGGCTCAGCTTAGTTTGGTCACTGACAGACATCCTCGATTTTATGTATTATTTGTTTTTGTGTAATAAACTATTTTGTATTTGTACTTACTGAATAAACAACTTCTATCTTATTTTTAAGTCATTGATCGAGTCTGTCTGCTTCGGCAGAATTCGTCCATAAATCTCGTACTTTCTAGCCTCACCAACAATGCACTATTGTCTACAGAGATATAGTGCAACGCGGGCGCGACCTGGAGGGCGTGCTGAAGCAGTACATGACCCACGTGAAGCCGGCCTACCAGTCGTACATCGCCCCGTGCATGGCGCACGCCGACATCATCGTGCCGCGCGGCGGCGAGAACAAGGTCGCCATACACCTCATCGTGCAGCACGTGCACAAGCAGCTGCAGCTGGTGAGCCAACCACAATACCGCCTCATTCACTACCTACTTAACTACGCATTATACAGGGTATTTTTTATCAGTACACAAATTTTAATCGTTAATATAATATATTACAACAATAAAACGAGTTCATTTTTTTTTTGTTGCAAATTATCTCTCTTTTACCTTCTCGTGTGGACACAAAATGACACTAGAAATGATGACATGGGTTGTCAAGCTGTAGGTATGCGATACACTGTATTGATATTCGAAATTTGAAATTTCATGTACAGCTTATCTGACAAAAGCTCTCCTACTGATATTCTATATTTGAAACTTCATTTATTAACTTACTTAACTCCTCGCACCCCTGCATTAGAGGGTCCATGAATATCGTTAAGTTAGTGGAATCATTGAATCGGCAATATCTCTAATATTTTTTAAGCTAGAGTAAAAATAACACAATATGTGTTATTGATTAACAATAGCGAAGCAAATATTAAAATTTGTGCACCTATTAAAAAATTACCCTGATTATGGGTAAGGACCAGAAAGTTGGCCACGATAACTCACTCGGTAAAATTTTCTATGAAACTTTTCCGTTGTGACACGAAAATGAGCCATACATTTGTAGGGATAATTTTCGTGTCACAACCGAACTTTTTTCACTTTTGTAATTTGTATGGTTAACTACGCTTAATTATGCTCCAACTTAACTTTAATAAGATATAACTTTAAGAAATAAAAATCGAGGATGAACGCCAGTAAAAATTGTTTTACAAATAGAAAAAGATTTTGAGATACCAACGCTATCGTCTTGAAAAAGCAAATGTTTATAGGTCCAAGATCTCATTTATTATCAGGTGTATACTCGTTTGCCTTCTCCTTGCTATAAACCAGAAGGTTCATGAGCACTCAGGCCACCTGATGGTAAGTGGAATCTGAGACCCATAAACCTTTGAATTCTCAAGACTGTAATCATAATACTGCAATCCTAAGTCCTCAAATGCGATGCCAACCCAGATTAAGATGAAAAGCTTATAATATGTTAGTAATTTCGACCCCGAGTCTTGGATGTGTTCTATGTCTATCTAAGTATGTTAATCATTGTCTAGTACCCATAGTACAAGCCTAGAGCTTAGTTTGGGACTGAGTAAATTTGTGTGAGATAGCCCCCTGATTTTACTGGTTGTGTTATTCCCACAGGGGTTTTTTATATGTCAAGGAGAAGGCACACGAGCACTCAGGCCACCTGATGGTAAGTGGAATTTGAGACCTCAAATGCGTTGTCAACCCTGAGGACTACGACGGAATGGCTCTATGCTAGTAATTTCACCGGTTGTCTTATCCCCACTATGCGAACATAGTTGCTGGGCGGGTGGTTAATGGGTAGGATGGTGGTAGCGATAGGACGGAGCAGCAGTAGAATGTGTGTGTGTTGTGGCGCAGCGCGGCTTCAAGGTGCGCGAGAAGCTGGCCGTGGCGCACGTGGGGCAGCCCGTGCCGGACTCGCTGTTCCTGCTCAAGGACACGCCGCAGGTGACATACTATATACTTATTTATCTGCACACATGATACACAAGATGATATATTGCATGGATATTGGATGGGTATTGCAAACATTTAAGTATGTATAATTTTGAAATTAGGTATTACAAATTACAACAGATCATATATCATTAGGCGAGTTAGTGCATGCACTGCCAAAATTATCTATTACATAATTGGGGGCCTGCAACTTTGATAAAAAGAGATATAATACACATACACATACATACATAACATAACGCCTTTATTCCCAGAGTGGGGTAGGCAGAGCTATAGAAATACTAACAAATCGAAAAAGACTTTTTTATAATTCTATAACCATATTTTGCACAATCAGGCCAAGAAGTTTACTAGTGTATTAGTGACAGGTTGCAAGCCTGATAGTACTACAAGCCCTTATTCCCTTAGTCGCCTCTTACGACATCCAAGGGAAGACATGAAGTGGCACTATTCTAACCCGGCAACCACACGGGCTAATATATAAAAAACAATAAATATCACAGCACAATAATATTAAGTCATTTAAATTTTACTCTGGTGTCAACAATAGGTTTAAAATAATACATGTCATGTTAGTGTTCTAGGGTCTCATCTGCCATAAATTCATTCCAATTATAATAACATTTGTCAATAAGTATTATTTTTAATTTATTAGAAAAAGCATTCAATTTATTTACTGTTTTTAATACTTTATTTTGCTATTTCTCTACTTCTATCTGACATTTTTACAGGGCGTCCCACGGCTATGCCACTTGGAGGGAAAGTACCATGAATATTCCCGGTTCAAACATGTAATTAGAAAAAAAAACTATAAAAGCAGTTTTTTTTTAATTAAAATAATGTCTTGCAGTAAAATGTTCCATCTACAATATTCAAGGTACTTTTCCTCCATGTTGCATAGCCGTGGAACACTGGAGATTTCACGGCGAACAACGTTCTGGAGCGAAGAAAAGTGACCGTGAATGACGTCGCTTATGTTTTTTGTCCCTTTCTTTAGCGTGATCTTGAGTTTTTGAGAAAGGGACCAAAACATAAGCAACGTCATTCAAGATCACTTTTCTTCGCTTCAAAACAATGTTCGCCGTGCATTCTCTAAGTTTCATTATATAAGCTTGTCATAAAGCCTAATAAACAGTGATCGGAATAGGTAGTGCAATTTCGCGAGACTTCGGTGCGTAAGTTTAGTATGGATATAGCTTGTAACCCCGGGATTACATTTGCAAAGTGTTAAAGTTTGTGTTTAATTCAGAAATGTTATTAAATTATGATTTAAACGATTATTTTGCTTGCATAAAATATCGCCATTGACGAAATATGTAGATATTTTTTCAATGACAAAAAGTAAAAAGTATTTACAATAACATTATTTTTTTAGATTTTTCGCATGTTCCCATTTAACTTCAATTAAGGTCATGTCAAGAAAATATTCTGTGAAATAATACGAGTCCCGGAATCTGGGGTCTTATCTACATTAAGTATAATGATTATTATTCTCCACCTTCATCAACTTCATTACACCTGGGCTTGGCTGCTCCTACCATCTGTATGCTGATGACCTTCAGCTGTACGACCACTGTAAGGCGACTGACCTTAAATGCATTACCGACAAGCTTAATGACGATCTTCGACACATATTACAGTGGTCCGAAAAATTTGGCTTGTTCGTGAACCCAGCCAAGTGTCAGGCTATTATCATTGGTAGTTCTGGCCAGCTCAATAAAATTAACCTTGATGCTGTTCAGCCACCAAATTTTAATGGTATTAATATCCCATTTAGCTGCAGCGTCAAGGATCTTGGTATTTATATGGATAACTCTCTCAATTGGAGAACACATGTCACTGAAATAAGCCGCAAGGTCATGGGCTCTCTTCATTCTCTTAATAAACTAAAGCACTTTTTGCCTATTAAGACCAAGGTATCCCTTGTGCAGTCTCTAATCTTTCCCATCATTGATTATGGTGACGTGTGTTATCCGGATCTGAGCGAAGGACAACTCGATAAGTTGGATCGCCTTCTCAATAATTGCATTCGCTTTGTTTTCTGTCTTCGTAAATATGATCACGTTTCTTCCTTCCGCTCTCAACTTGGATGGCTTCCTATTCGCCAACGTCGCAAAAGTAGATTACTCTGTTTCCTTTATAATATTCTGTACGATCCGCAATCTCCTGAATACTTAAAATCTCTTTTTAAATTTCTGGGTTCTACCCACATCCGTCAGCTACGATCCACTGAAAACCTCACACTTTCCATCCCTCCTCACCGCACAGGTTTCATGTCCAACTCCTTCGCCCTTCAGGCAGCACGACTTTGGAACGACCTTCCCCTTAAAACGAAGAAAGCTCCGAACAAGTTTGCCTTTAAAAAGAAAGTTCGCGAATTTCTTTGCAGGTAGAATTGACATCATCTTGGTTTTCTGATTGCTTTATCTGTTTTGTTTTTTTTGCTTATATGTATATACATATTATGTATGTATTTATTTATTAGTGTATTTCATGTATTTATATTTATGTAGCATATTGATATTATGTAAGTGTATATGTTTATGTAAGTATATAGTATATAGTTAAGTCAGAATCTATGTTGCACCGCCACTACAATCTCTGCTTTGCCTAAAGGTTAACTGGTAGAGAATGCCTTACGGCATTAAGTTCGCCTTTTGCATATTAAGTGTATTCTTTTTTTGTGCAATAAAGATTAAATAAATAAATAAATAAATAAATGTTTAAGGCCATTCACCCGAAATTGCACTACCTATTCCGATCACTGCTAATAAAGCCCGATCAGAAAAAAAAACTTCGAATTTTGTGGAAAACTATTGGAACTAATGTATTCAACTGGCAACAGTATCTTTAAAGACGTCATTAATGCTGTCAGTCAAAGTGAGGTGTCTATTGTGTGTGATCTATTTCTTGGATATTGGATATAATAATTGAACAGCCTCGTCATATGTTGCCAAAACGATACGGGTTCTCTGCCTTTTCGCCGACAAATCTTTGACAAAAACATCGTTTCGCAACCTATTCATTTGCCAACCCGCTTTTTTACTGTAATTTAAAATATTGCTGGTTTTTTTACAAAACTATCCTTACCTAACCTTTAGGGTTCTACACGATGGGCCTGAATTAAATCCAAAATTAATTACAGTTTCGAAAAAAAAACGCAAGTTGTCAAATGAGATTTATTTATTTGTTTAGGAGAACCAGCGGCTTAATAATACCAATAGAAACAAATAGAGATACAGAAGTCAATTACAGGAACTCACAAATAGTTACAGTTTAGGAAATATACACTTTAGTGACGCGCACAACAGCGCTACAACCGTAAAAACATTAAAACAATAAAACAACGCACACATATCTATAACACTACCGGGTGTGGCCTGTAATAGGAGCAATAAATTGAGGGATCGTTTCCACACCACAAACTAAAAAATAACTTATTGTTAACCAAATATTAATGAATTAAGATTTTCCAAGCAAGCAATGTATTGCGAAAACTACGAAATTTGTAGGCTGACAGCTGATGTCTGATGTGAGAACTGTGACTACTCATAACCTGAGCCCGGAATTTTCGTAGCACTTTTGAGCTGTCATAGGGCCTTCCTTCTCGTTTATCGACTTCCGATATACATGTGTATATCGATAAATATACATACAAACATATAAAACAATACATTTTCTAAATATGATTACGAGTAGAAGTAAACAACATGCAGTCTTATCGCGAATGAGCGATCTCTTCGAGACAAGATAAAATTATGACCATCTATTTCTTTTATAGATAAACTAATGATGAAAACCTTGTTAGCACTAAAACTGATTTTGAACATGAAATTGGTAAATGTTAAAACACTGAACTGGGAACCGATTTTTGACTTTCGAGCGTTCGAAAGTTTCAATCGAAAGTAACCAAAAACAATAAAATGGTATTTTTGACTTGCGAGCGATAGAAAATATGAACACGAGTGGTCCGTGGCATTCGTTTTGAATTCTATCAATAGAAAGTATCATTTGACATCTGTCAAACCTGTTAATACTAAAACAATTCATATTGTTATAATACTTATAGCAAAATTAGCGACATAAAATAAAATATTACAATAGGTATGGCAAGTCTGGAGGAGTATTTAATTTTAGTAAATAATAATGAAGAGGAAGAAGATGAATTTGTGCCTGCGCAACCGCCGCGTTTTCGGCTAGCGGAATTAGGAAACGAGCTATTTCTCGAAAGCGAAAATAAATTTCGAAGAATTACAGATTAAGTAAAAGCCTATGCAGATATTAAATTCATAAGTTAAGGCCGTTTGTCTCGGATGCTCAACGACCATGTGATTTAAGTATTAACGCAAAGGTAAGTTAATTAGTTTTGTGTGATTATTATGGATACAACATAAAGTTTTTGCAATTATGTTACAAAATAATTGCATGTTCTAACCAGTTACTATTATCTAGAAAGAAAGAAACCTAGCAATGATTTGACATAGACATCCACAGACGAGGAAGCGTTTCATTTAACCTAAATTTACAACCAGTCAAGAATTTGTAAAATAGCGTAATAAATCTCACTCGCACTTAAATAATAATTAACTTGTTATAATTTCAACTTTTGATAGTTTCACACATTTATTCGCATTCAAAATATGAATTACAAAAAACCGGTAAAACATCGACTTACTGCGTATAATGAAACGCGTTCCAACTTAACAGTACTATTTAGTCAATCCCTCAGTTTCGAGTGAGAATCTCAAAAATATGGAATTTGTTACCATTCGAAAATAAAGCGTGAAAGATTGTCGCATTCGAATATTTTCTACTGGTGGGTTTTGAAATCGAACGCTCTTAAGTCAAAAATCGGTTCCCTGAACTGATTAAATTATTAACTTTTCATTGCAAATCTCTATTTAACATTTTTAGCCACTCAAAAGTTAAATAAAAGAGATCGCTTTTTGGCGATAAGACCGCCTGTTGTTTCTTTATTTTAATCTTCATAGATATGTTGTGTTGTGTTCTATACATTCATACATAAATAACGTCACGCCTTTATTCCCAGAGTGGGGTAGGCAGAGCTGCTGAAATACCAACAAGTCTAAAAAGACTTGTTGAAAATTCTGTAACCACATTTTGCACAATCAGGACAAGAAGTTTCACTAGTGTATTAGTGACAGGTTGCAAGCCCATCGCCTAACAGTACTACAAGCCCTTATTTCCTTAGTCGCCTCTTACGACATCCACGGGAAGACATGGAGTGGCACTATTCTAACCTGGCAACCACACAGGCTCGCTTGTTAGGTGACAAATTGAAAAGCTCATGAAGGTGAAATGAAACATTTGCGAACCGTTGGTTATGGATAGGATCCCGTTTGTAGGTGCAAGGGCTCCACACGTTCATCCGCAACAAGGACACGCCCCGCGACGAGTTCATCTTCTACTCGAAGCGGCTGATGCGGCTCGTCATCGAGTTCGCGCTGTCGCTGCTGCCCTACTCCGAGCGCCGCGTCGACACGCCGCAGGGCTTCTGCTACACAGGTGACAGCCATCGAGCCTCCCGCACGAACACAGTTGCTCAAAAAGTGCTACTTTTCGTAGCTGTATATCGTGCGGAATGTTGGATATTACGCACTAGTGCGTTACAGTTTTCCAATTTTTTTTTAAATATAATTTTGTTTCAACTTCCAAGCCGTGCATCCAACCACAGAGTTTGCATGTTCAACCACTTTTTGATTACGTCACTTAGCATTGACACTATACATAGTATGTTATACACACATAAAATGTATCTAGGTAATATTTAAAAAAAACAGCTCTCATCAAGATGGCTGAATCTGAATTAGTATTACGCATAATTAGATAGTTGCGTATTAAGGTGAATTCACATTACACCATGCCGAAACCGGGCCCAGCCCAGTACGGCGTAATATGAATCCACCTTTATGCATTACCGCTGGTTAATAGAGAATTATACTTTTTGATTTTTAAATATAGGTAATTAAATTACTGTGACTTTTTTTTTATTGGCTGAATGGTCACCACCGTTGCCATTTCATAAAGTCTGTGTCAATTAATTGTCTCTTGTAATAGTTTTATTTACTGATTTTTTTTTTTCGCAAATGTATTAAAAAACGTCGTTTGATACAAGTGCGGAACTGTCATTTTAACTCGTCCCGAGTCTTCGGGACTCGTGTAAAATGACATACTTTCCGCACTTGTATCAAAATGTACTATTATCGTGTTTTCTAACAAACTAAACCACAATCTAAGAGCAACTGTTGAACAGTTTAATAACCTTTAGTACCAATTTCACCATACGATGTTAAATTTAATCAATGTTAATCGATTGTTAGTTCATACATTTTGCCAACTGTTAACGCAGGCTTTAGACGACACGGTGGCCTAGTTGGGAGTGACCTACGAAGCCAGCAGTCTTGGGTTCAAATCCCGTGTTCACTAAAGGATTTGGGCACACAAAAAATTTAGGAAAATCTGTAAATTCGTCAGGTCAGCGTGTACATACCTTTGGAGCCAGGTGTTGTATATCCTTTGCTGTTCCCGCGGGATAGGTGAAATTCACTGCGCACACACTGCATACACAGGCTATCAATTACACGCATCAAGTCGGTCTGTCACGTAAGCTTGATGTTTCTAAAGGAGAGGGAAAGGGCGCGGGGTTCGGGGAAGCGCTGGGCAGCGATTTAAAGATGGTTATGAACATACCCCCGCCCTAAACATGACTATGTTTATGAAGCCTTAGTCATCAATGGGTAAAATAATTATTCTGTTTGTCGGTCTAGTCAGGACACCTGTGGGGGTTTTGACGGTCACCACACGCACGACGCCATCCTTGCCGGGGTGAAGAGTAAGGATACGACCGCGCCGCCATTCTAACGGAGGAACATTGTCCTCTTTGAGAAGAACTAAGTCACCCACTGAGGGTGGTTCTGCACGGGTAGTCCATTTCGGCCTCGTTTGCAAGGTTGAGAGGTATTGAACATGCCATCGCGACCAAAAGTGTTGCGTAATCTGTTGCACAAGCTGAAAGCGAGTAAGCCGACTGATTTTAACGTCTTGCAAGGGATACTCGGGAACCGCAGTTAAAGGCTGGCCAATGATAAAATGACCGGGCGTGAGTACCTCAAGGTCGTTAGGATCCGGCGATAAGGGACATAAAGGTCGTGAATTAAGGACCGCTTCAATTTTAGTAAAAACCGTCGTAAGCTCTTCGTACGTGAGAGGAGTATCACCAACGACGCGTTTTAAATGTGCCTTGGCAGACTTAACTGCTGCCTCGAAAAGGCCACCCCAGTGTGGTGTGGTAGGGGGATCAAAAGTCCAGGTTATTCCGCGTTTGGCTATTTCTGATCCTAGATTTACAGAATTTTGGGTAAGGAAACTGTGAACGTCTCGGAGATGGTTATCGGCACCTACGTAATTCGAACGAATAAGGGAAGGGAGACCACGACGAGAGACGAATCGGGTAAGGGCCGCCATGAAGGCTTCTGTTGTGAGGTCGGACACTACCTCGAGATGGACTGCCTTAGTCGCGAGACACACTAGGACGCACAAGTAAGTCTTCACCAACTTTCTGTTTCGAACCGTTTGTACTTTAGTGTAGAATGGCCCAGCGAAATCCGTGCCTACACCTTGAAATGGGCGCGCAGCAGCAACCCGATCTTTTGGTAGATCACCCATAAATGGTTGTCTAGTAAGGGCTTTCAAACGGTAGCAAGGTAAGCATTTAAACACCACATTATTAATCAACCGGCGAGCTGAGAGAATCCAGTACTCACGAGAAATTATGCAGTTTAAAACACCTGGTGGGGCATGTGAGTTCTCCTTATGATAGTGTGAGACTAACAGATTGACAAAGCTGCCATTTTTAGGGAGAAGGAGTGGATGGCGCGCATCGAAAGGCAAATCAGCATATTTTATGCGTCCACCGACCCTTATAAGACCGCTTTCGTCGAGAAAGGGATTCAATCTACGAATAGGGGAATCAACAGTAGAGCCTCGTTTAAGAAGTTTGATTTCCTCAGGAAATGACTGTTTTTGTACTTGCTCAATAAGGAAGTAAATAGCGGCCTTGCGTTCATTCACTGATAGGAATTGTAGAGAATTGCGTTGATGAGGTTGGCGAGTGTTGTGTATAAACCGCAGAATGTAACCAGTTACACTTATCAATTTCTGGAAAGAACTAAACTTGTCAAGCAGGAAATCGGGGGAGGGCGGTTGATTTACACTGGTGACTAAGAGACAACGTAGTCCAGGAAGGTCAGTGGGCTGAAGAGGTTCATGCTGTGGCCAACTAGAAAGGGGTTTCAGCAACCACGATGGGGACCACCAGAGTTCATGATGTAGGAGCGCTTGCGGTGACATACCGCGGGATGCACAATCGGCAGGGTTTTTGTTTCCGGGGACATGTCGCCAAGTAGAGGGAAATTTATAGTTTTTAATCTGAGAGACTCGGTTTGCTTCAAAGGTCTGCAGCTCGTACGGTGCAGTATTAAGCCAAGCAAGAACAATTTTGCTATCCGTCCAGGTGTAGATAGCGTCCAACACTATTACCTTCTGAAGACAGGAGGTAACGTGTTGAACTAATTTTGACAGAAGCGCAGCTCCTTGCAATTCCATTTTCGGAATTGTTAAACGAGTCCGAACAGGGGCAACCTTGGTTTTGGACATTAACAAGTGAACGGAGCAATTATCCTGTAAGTCTACAGCTCGTAGGTACACGACTGCAGAAAACCCAGCCTCCGATGCGTCGCTGAACCCATGAAGCGTGTATGACGATGGTTTGTCGGGGGCGATACGTCTAGAGATGGAGATCTTATCGATGTTGATCAAGTCTTTAGCAAAAGTCAGCCACTCTGACTGCAGTTCGTTACTGAGAGGTTCATCCCAATTAAGACCAGAGAGCCAGAGGCGCTGGATAAACACCTTGGCCTTAAAACAACAGGGGCTATCCAATCGCAAGGATCAAAGGTTCGGGCTATCAAGGAAAGAACTTTCCTTTTTGTAGGGTGGTCATCAAAGTCCATATGGGAGGAATAAGTAAAAGCATCAGTCACAGGATTAAATTGGACTCCAAGCACTGCTACTGTCTGAGGGTTCTCGACGTCTTGAATGGTATGAAGAGGTTGAATGTGCTCCTCGGGTACATTTTCTAAAAGCTCGGGTCTATTAGAGAGCCACTTTCTCAATTCATATCCACCTGCCCGCATCAAGGATTCTAGTTCGGACTTGAGGCAACGTGCCTCTTCAAGATTGGCGGCTCCAGTCAAACAGTCATCGACATATATGTCGGTATCAATGACAGCGGCGGCTCGGGGAAATCTAGCGCGTTCCAGCTCAGCCAACTCAAGAAGGACTCGAATTGCAATATAGGGGCTTGATCGCAAACCGTAGGTGTTTGTGTTTAGTTCATAAACGCGTAGAGGGTCAGACGGAGACTCGCGCCACAAAATTAGCTGGTAACGCCTATCTTCAGGATTTACCCAGGACATGCGAAACATCATGCGGATATCAGCAACGAAGACCACTGCATGTCTACGGAAATTTAGGAGGATGTGGGAGAGATCACGCTGCAATTTAGGACCCGTATGCAAACACTGGTTGAGGGATACGCCATTAGTGGTAGGACTGCTACCGTCAAAAACGACCCTTATCTTTTCACTGCCTCCCGATTTAAAGACGCCGTGGTGAGGGATAAAATAATGTTCAATCGTTTGCAGGTCAGCAGGGCATAAGGACATATGGTTCAGGGATATATATTCACGCATGAACTCTATGTACTTAGATCTGAGTAAACAATCGCCTTGTAGTCGCTTTTCTAAGTTATGAAATCTTCTTTCTGCTATACTACGGGACGCGCCGAGGGGGGGTCTATTACTTAAAAAAGGCAATCTCGTAACGAAAGTACCGTCAGGATTTCTTGTAGTACGCGTTTTAAAAATATTTTCACACTCAATGTCCTGTGGATTTAATTGAGGGAGTTCAGGGGGTTCTTCTATTTTCCAGAATCTTTCAACTACCTGGGATAATGAAACGCCAGTCATCACCGGTTCAGAGGGCGGTAAGTTTAAAACAGGGCCGGAGATAACGTACCCAAATACAGTGGATATGGCAGTCAAGCCGGTAGGCTCTAATTGTATTATGTTTGAGCACAAAAGGGAGCCCAGTACATCGGCACCTAATAGGATGTCGACTATGTCAGGTTGGTAAAAGGAAGCATCGACAAGAGATAAAGATTTAGTGCACGACTGAATCGACAAAGGTAACTCCACATCAGGATGTGTGCCGGCGATAGTATCAATAACCATGGCATTCGTGGTAATTATTGGGAAGGAGGTATGAACCGGTTTAAAGGTCAAGGACACACAGCCACGCACGTGTACAGAGGGTATATTACCAATGCCACGAACAAGCCCTGGTGACGCGGGAGGCGAAAGGTGCATATTTAGTCGCGTAGTAGCTAACTCTGTTGTAAGGAGGCAGCCTTGAGCACCGGTGTCACAAAGTGCTCGCGCTTCAATAAAATATCCGCTGGAGGACCTCACATGAATTATTGCAGTAGGGAGTAGGACAAGGTCAGTTATCGCAACAATAGGGGGAGAAGGAGGTGGCTTGGAGGGAAGAGGGCAGTCTAGCTATTGTTGATTCTCGTGACGAGAATCACTAGTGAATATGGGGATGCTGCACGTCTGCCTCTACTGGAGGGGAGCGTTGACTGCGACGGGGTGGTGGGGAAGATAATCGGGCTGGGGAACGAGCAGTGACACGGTGCCACGTGCGGGATGGTGAGGCCGGCGGAGAAGTGCGGGGTGACGCGGTTGGCGTCGCCCGGGGGCTCGCGCGCGAGGGGGCGTAGTAATGACCTCCCCCGCCCCTGCGGGAGCGCGGGGAGCCAGGGCGGGCCGGTTCGATCTGCTTATGAAAGGAAACTGACCGAGACGTCGGGGCCGCTGGAGAGGGGTACACTGGGTTTCGAGGGTCATTAAAGCACAAGAGGGAATGATGCGTTGAGCGTCGGCAAGTGTTGCAACGATAATCGCGTGCGCACGACGCTATAGGGTGTTTGTCCAAACATCTATAGCATAGACCATTTGTTTTCACAAAATTTGAACGATCATGTGGGGAAATATCCAAAAAATCACGGCATTCGCGTAGGTAGTGTGATTGGCTGGAGCACATAGAACATTTAGGCGTGCCGGGTACGCGTGAGTCTGCTTCCGCGACAAAATAACGGCGTGGATTTACCGCAGCGGGCTGGTTCCTAGAATGAGAGGGCGAAGCATCGACTATGGACGTATTTCCGACGTTGTCGTGATGGCGGCATTCTTCCTCTAAAAAGGCAATTAGTTGGTCAAATGTAGGGAGCTCTCTCTGACCGTCACCATGACGACGCTCAAAACGGGATTTTAAATCGGTTGGGAGTTTGCCAAAGCAAATGTGGACAAGAATATAAGACCACTGCCTGACAGGCAATTCAAGTCGCTCCAGGCAGCGGTACGCGGTAAGTAGGGGGTTGAGAAATGAGGCACGGAGGCCTGTAAGCCTATAACTGATATCAGGCAAGGACATTATTTGGGAAATATATGTATCCGCAAGAACCCGCGTATTATGATATCTTCGTTTAAGTAGGTCTCGGGCTACACTGTAGTTACCAGCTTCGACACGTAAATGTTGTATCAGGCGTTTTGGTTCGTCAGATAAGGCGCTCATTAAATAATGCATTTTGTGTGTAGGGAGTAGGTCAGTCCGAGAATCGACGACACTGTCAAATTGGTCGATAAAACTAATCCAAGCATCAGGGCGACCATTAAAACTTGGTATAGGGAGGTCAGGTAATTTCTGGCGACGAGGACGATCAAGGTCCAACCCCACTAGAGTGGCCCTATCAGCTGTTGGGCGGGTAGGGGTACTAGAGGCCATAGGAATAATTTCGTTACGTTTTATTTTAATGTCAACAACCTTATCACGCATTGACCTAATGAGTCCCTGAACGTAGCTGTACTCCTCCACATCAATGGCCTGGTCGAGTCCGCCGAGGAGTTCGGCGCTGGCCTCACGGAACTCCTTATACTGTTCGTCGAGTTCGCTAAGTAACACGAGCAGTCGTGCATGATCCGCGGTATTAAGAAGTTGGTGCGCGTTTGCTATCCAGTCACTTGTTAGTCTTAAAGTGCCAACGGATTTCCGATAATCTGCGGTCTCCGTGTATAGCATAGACCTAACTGTATCATTATTTCCGCGTTCATTCATTTCAATTTAGCAACAGAATATTAACAAACAATTTACTCGAATAATTAAGTTGTAACCATCAATACTTGTCAACAAGGTGCAAATTTAAACAAAGAGTAAATAAGAGATAAAAGATAAGCACCGGGAACGAGTTATGCGCCGAGAATGCAAAAAAAACAGGCAAGCGGCCGGGCGCTAAGTGAGCCGTCAACGCAATTTAACGTTTTAAAACTATGACTACAATTAGTTAGCAATTAAATAAATATTATTATTATTATTATTCTGAAAAATAAATTTTTGGGTAGGTATTTCACTACTAGAATGATCAAAAAGAGGGGATCACCACGCTCTGCTACCAAAATGTTCACTAAAGGATTTGGGCACACAAAAAATTTAGGAAAATCTGTAAATTCGTCAGGTCAGCGTGTACATACCTTTGGAGCCAGGTGTTGTATATCCTTTGCTGTTCCCGCGGGATAGGTGAAATTCACTGCGCACACACTGCATACACAGGCTATCAATTACACGCATCAAGTCGGTCTGTCACGTAAGCTTGATGTTTCTAAAGGAGAGGGAAAGGGCGCGGGGTTCGGGGAAGCGCTGGGCAGCGATTTAAAGATGGTTATGAACATCCCGGTAAGGGCAGATATTTGTGTGATGAGCGCGAATATTTGTTTCTGAGTCATGGATGTCTTCTATGTATTTAAGTATGTATTCCTCTATATAAGTATGTTTATCGTTGTCTAGTACCCGTAGTGCAAGCCTAGAGCTTAGTTTGGGACTAGGTCAATTTGTGTGAGATTGTCCTCTGATATTTATTTATTTACTAGCGACCCGCCCTGGCTTCGCTCCGGATTAAAGTATTATACATAAACCTTCCTCTTCAATCACTCTATCTATTAAAAAAACCGCATCAAAATCCGTTGCGTAGTTTTAAAGATTTAAGCATACATAAGCGACTTTGTTTTATACTATGTAGTGATTATTCTAATCGTCTGTTAAGTGGTTAACATTGTATGGTGAAATTGGTACTTAACCTTTGTGTAGTCAACTTAACGGAAAAGGTGTTTTTTTTCCGCTAGCCGTTGGAAATCTCTGCCAGTTATCCGGACCATATCCTTCATCTTTTAGTCGCTTACCACATCCACGGGAAAACATGGAGTGGCAGTAAAAACAAAACTAATAAACTCTCTATTACACATAAAACCGATTAATATAATACGTAGTACGGCGACCTTATCCGATTATGTCGCGGATTTTAATCGGTAGTTATATTATTAGGTCGCAAGTGTGACGTGGAGAAGATCTGCGGCGTGTCCATCCTGCGCGCCGGCGAGACCATGGAGCAGGCCGTGTGCGACGTGTGCAAGGACATCCGCATCGGCAAGATACTGATTCAGACCAATCAGGAGACGGACGAGCCGGAGGTGAGGGTGGGCGGAGACTCGGTCGCGCATGGACACGGACCAGTACTGCTAGCATAAGTTGCATTGTCTCTATCGTCTCGAGTGACAAACAAGTCGCGAACAACATGTGCTAGCCCTCCTGCACAGCTAGCACATGGCGGCGCGCGAGTTATATCGCCCGCGAGATAGACTACCAGTCTTTTTCTGACCGTTCTAATTAGACAATGACGGTCTATTTCGCACGCGACGTAACTCGCGCGCCGTCGTGTGCTAGCCGTGCTGGGATCTATCTTGCATAATTATTGTTTGGTCGAAAACGGTTTTCACAATTGTAACTGCTGCAATTGTAAATGTTGGTTCCGTACCCAAAGGGAAAAAACGGGACCCTGTTACTTAGCTCTACTGTCTGTCTGTCTGTCTGTCAGCAGGCTGTATCTCATGAACCGTGATAGCTAGACAGTTGAGATTTTCACAGATGATGTATTTCTGTTGCCGCTATAACAACAATTACGAAATTATTATTTTTTTTTAATAAAACGTGTTTTTTTTGCCTTTTTTTGCTCGATATTGGATCCTGAGTCTTGGATGTTTTCTATGTATTTCTCTATATAAGTATCTTTATCGTTGTCTAGTACCCATAGTACAAGCCTAGAGCTTAGTTTGGGACTAGGTCAATTTTTGTAAGATTGTCCCGTGATACTTTTTGAATAAATTAATTTAAATGTATTCAAATAAAGTGTATTTAGTGCAGTCACCTCGTCTGTCTGGCTGTAGGGCTTAATTGTCTCAGTCTAGATGACGATAACACTTAAGCAGCCTATACTCAGCATAAAGAAGTTAACGAGCATGTGAAGTGAAAACTGTATAACCTTTTAGTCATTCTTTACTTCATCATGTGTCTGAACTGTTTTAAACATAAAGTTGTTAAAACCAATGTGTCCTTCGTTTTAATTTGAACCTTATTCCTTCAAACATAAGGCACTATTAGATAAAAATATCGGTTGCAGTTAGCCGCTTTCAATTCAAAGCACTTGGCTTTGTTTGACTGATGGGTCTACGAGATGAGCCACGGCCAGCTCCAATGATCGCAACCGTATCGTGTGTTCGGCAGCTGTACTACCTGCGGCTGCCCAAGGACATCAAGGACTACCGCGTGGTGCTGATGGACGCGACGGTGGCGACGGGCGCGGCCGCCATCATGGCCATCCGCGTGCTGCTCGACCACGACGTGCCCGAGCCCAACATCAGCCTCGTGTCGCTGCTCATGGCCGAGATCGGCGTGCACTCGATCGCATACGCCTTCCCACAAGTAACTTTTTTTTTTATGACAAGGAGAAAGCACACGAGCACTCAGGCCACCTGATGGTAAGTCGAATCTGAGACCCATAGACATTTGAATTCAAGACTATAATCCTAAGACCTCAAACGCGTTGCCAACCCTGAGGTAGTCCTCGATAGAATGCCTCTATGCTAGTAATTTCACCGGTTGTCTTAACCCCACACCGGAACACAACAATGCGAACACTGTTGCTTGGCGGGTGGTTAATGGATAAGATGGTGGTAGCGATCTGGACGGACCCTGCACAGGGTCCTACCACCACTCGCTCATGTCTATTTCAATTTTGGTGGAGTAGTTCGATTTTTTTTTTAATGTTACGGAGAAGGCACACGAGCACTCAGGCTACCTGATGGTAAGTCGAATCTGAGACCCATAGACATTTGAATTCTCAAGACTATAATCCTAAGACCTCAAACGCGTTGCCAACCCTGAGGTAGTCCTCGATAGAATGCCTCTATGCTAGTAATTTCACCGGTTGTCTTAACCCCACACCGGAACACAACAATGCGAACACTGTTGCTTGGCGGGTGGTTAATGGATAAGATGGTGGTAGCGATCCGGACGGACCCTGCACAGGGTCCTACCACCACTCGCTCATGTCTATTTCAATTTTGGTGGAGTAGTTCGATTTTTTTTTTAATGTTACGGAGAAGGCACACGAGCACTCAGGCTACCTGATGGTAAGTCGAATCTGAGACCCATAGACATTTGAATTCTCAAGACTATAATCCTAAGACCTCAAATGCGTTGCCAACCCCGAGGACTAAGAGGGAATGCCTCTATACTAGAAATTTGCCATACAAAATGTTAAAGATACTTTTCATCGCACAACGGAACTTTCATCGCCTTCGTTGTTTGGGGTTACTCTCAAAATTCCCTTTTCGCCAAAGGACCATTTCAGCTAGATGACATAAGAGTATAATACACAGTCAGCAAAGAGTCAATTCAGCTAAATGACATGAAAGTAGAATACTCAGTCAGCAAAGTGTCAATTTAGCAGGACGTCACAGAAATGAACAAGTAGCCAAACGTTTGGAAATATAAATAGTCCGTGTGATTAGAATACCTAATTGAAAGTAAAATCAGTTGATTGACATGAACATAGGAGTTATTAGCAAAACGTCTGGAAATTAAAATAGTCCGTATAATTTGAATATTTAATTCGTCGAAAGCAAAATTAGTTGACTGTCATGACCACAGAACGAAGGCCAGGATTTAAATAATAGATAATAATTGATTGTGTGGAAAGGAGTTTGAAAGTACATATCAACAGTTGCCATTTAAAGATCCAGACGTTTTGCGAACGGGCTATTTGGCGTTCAAGTCTATTAAGTAATTAAGACATTTTGAGATACAAACGTTTCGCTACCGGGCCATTCAGCTTTTATGTCTATTAATTAATAAATACATTTTTAAGATAAAGACGTTTCGCTACTAGTGTATTTTTAATTGTAACATTCTAAGATCCAGACGTTTTGCTAAAGATACATTTAGCGTTCATGTCTATACAGTGTGTTACCGGCATGAGGGCTTTAAATGTAGGTATCGATTCTACTCCTCAAATGGAACTCCTTTTGTTCTACGACTTTAAAAAATGAGGTAATTTTTATTTTTTATTTTTCATACAAAATAAATTAATTCACTGATTTTACTAGTAAAGTTTGAAAGTTTGATCACCTATAACTTACTGTAAATTAAGTTATTTTCTAAGCCGTAGAACAAAAGATGTAGCATTTGAGGAGTAGAATCGATACCTACATTTAAAGCCCTCATGCCGGTAACACACTGTATAGCAACAAAGACATTACACAATCCAGACGTTTGAGCTATGTTGTCATTTGGCGAAAAGGGAATTTTGAGAGTAACCCTCTCTTTGTATGGTTAACTACGCTTAGCTATGATTGTACATTTTGGTTCTCACGCATGAATGGAAGGCTAAATTTGACCTCGATCTCAAATGATGGAAAGATGATGAAACCAAAGTTGTAGCAAGCCTAGAAAGTGCCTATTCTCTCTCGAGTTTGCAGCTGGAAGAGAGTTCCACTCCTGTTACTTTTTTAGTGCGACTGGTGACCAATGCCAAAGGAAAAGCTTTATTGTTATAATTCACGGTATGGTTAGCCTCCGGCACTCGTATCATAAGATGCTTCGTTATGTAACTGTTGCATAATTATTTTATTTTTTACCTTTCCAGGTAAAGATCGTCACTTCCGCTCTAGACCCAGAAATCAACGAGAAGTTCTACGTATTACCGGGAATAGGTAATTTTGGGGACCGCTACTTCGGCACCGAGCCCTCCGACGAGGAGTGAGACTGAACCCTGTGCGCGTTATGTTAAGGTCGAGTTTACATTGCGATGGGCTGCTAGATGTCGCATCGTTGAAGTGAGTTTTAGAGGAATTTTATGAAAAAAAAGGTTCGTCCATTACCTACTGAACTTTTTAACTGTTTAGTCAAAATTTTATTTATTGATGTGGAGTACTTATTTAATTTTAAAGGTTGCACCTTACATTATTTAAAGAACAAACTGTAAAAATAGCCAAAGATGAAAAAAAACTACGATTTGCCACATAACCTTACTTCGTTACCGAAGGTACGTAATTACGGAGTAATGTTTGTTATAATGTTTATATTTTTACAATGTATTCAGTGTCGATATTTCTACTCTTTTATCACGGTCGAAATAGGTATAGGGGAAAAAAATAGTAAAGGACCTTATGGGTGAATCAACTTTTAAAGTCCTCCTTTTCTACACGCTAATAAAAACTTACTAGAATATGTGAGATTGATAATGGTTTACACATGTTAAAATTAGATAATCAGATTTTCGGAGTTCACTATTCATAATCATAAACCAATTCTATAATTTTGTAAAAACACGGTAACGCAGTGGAAAATGCACGTTTTTCATACAAAACCCGGGGACAACGTCGTCCCCTGCGTTACCTGATATATTTGTGTAAATCATATAAGAATTTTTAAAATTGTCAGCTAGAAAGTAAGTTTAATTGTCTGATTTATTCAATATATAGACCACATCAAAAAAGAATTGCATTCTACCAAATTAAGGTGACATAGAGACATGTCGAAAATTGGGGAGTACCTTAAAAGTTGATTCACCCACATATGTAGTTGTAACACATCTGTATAGACCGTTTGACATTCTTTATTTGAAATTTGACGTAATTTCCATACAACAGGTCCTTTACTCAAGTTGTTCACCTATACTTGACCTATGGTCAACTAGAATTTGTGTCAACAACACAATTTTTTTCAAGGTAAGGCTAACTATAAAGAAAAACTAAATGGGCTTTCTGTACAATACAATACAAATACTCTTTATTGAACACCAAAAAAAAAACAGAACACGTAACAGTACATTTAAATCATGGGTATACAATACAACAGGTAAATTATCGCGTGTTTTTAATACACAGATTGACAGTGAATTCTACGGCGTGGCAGATATATTTATGAAACAATTAAAATGTCTTTTCACTGGTTACTTGGTCGATCATGTTGTCCCCAGTTATGTAGGAAAATAGTGGTTTGTTCCCCAAGTTACCAGTAAAAACTTTAGTGTAAGTGTTGTATAATTATTAGTTGATTGACCCAGTTACTGCCGCACTTATTAGTATCCGTTAGAATACTCTAAACTATAGTCTCTTGACACAAGACGAGCGCGACGTGAGTTTTAAACAGCGTCGCATTTCGCACGGGCATTCGCAATTAACCTGTGGAACAATTGACGACACGCTAGCCTAGTTGGGAGTGACCCTGCCTTCGAAGCTAGGGGTCCTGGGTTCAAATCCCGGTAAGGGCAGACATTTGTGTGATGAGCGCGAGTATTTGTTCCTGAGTCTTGGATGTTTTCTATGTATTTAAGTATATATTTCTCTATATAAGTAAGTTTATCGTTGTCTAGTACCCATAGAACAAGCCTAGAGCTTAGTTTGGGACTAGGTCTAGGTGTGACATTGTCCTGTGATATTTATTTATTTATTTAATTGACAAAAGATCACTCCCATCACCATGAGTTACAGTGACCGTACTCGCTAGCGAATCGAATGCTCTGTCCCTCACAGTATTGTAATATTTGTACTAGAGTGAGAGGGACAGTGCATTCGACTCGAGCATGCACGGTTACTACTCATGGTAAGGGTACATGTCAATCAATATTCTAGTTTGAATAGTGACAATTGGAAACAAAATAATAACTGTGCAGGCTCCGTCCGGATCGCTACCACCATCTTATCCATTAACCATCCGCCAAGCAACAGTGTTCGCATTGTTGTGTTCCGGTGTGGCGATAAGAAAACCAGTGAAGTTACTAGCATAGAGGCATTCCATCTTAGTCCTCAGGGTTGGCAACGCATTTGAGGTCTTAGGATTATAGTCTTGAGAATTCAAATGTCTATGGGTCTCAGATTCCACTTACCATCAGGTGGCCTGAGTGCTCGTGTGCCTTCTCCTTAACATTAAAAAAAAAACCTAAGCACTATATTAAGTGCGTAGGAAAATAGTAAAATTTCATATGAATTGCATGTCGACGAATTTTAAATTATAAACGCGACATATCGCGGCATCGCGTTCTCCTCAGCTGGCGTCGAGCCAAAGTAAATACAGAAAAGTAATTCAAACACCCTTTAGGCCCTTGAGTCACCTGGGTCATACACACTCTTAAAAACAAAAGTTGTCTCTCCTGTGGTCAATGGTGATAATGGCTTTTATATGATAAGTCTAAAGCAGTCCTGACGGCGTTTTTGCGGGTATGAGCTTAGCTAGAAAATTAGGCCTTAAAAACGTTAAGTTTAGCCTAATTGTTAACCTAAATCTGTGTATGACCCACCTAGCCTAAGCGGACCAGCCTCGACTGATTCAGCGTTAATCAGCGGTATGTCACGCCCCACCACTATACTATCCGCAAAACTATCTGGCCGGTCAGGTCATAAATCATCGGAATTATGCTATCTCTTTCACACCTGCACGGCTTATGGAGCGGGCCGAGCGGCAATAGGGCAGGTAGCGTTACGCATAAAAAGGAATGTCGATAAAGTAATGAAACAAAGAATATAAATTACGTGGTTTTATATAACAGTATTGTATAGTTACTATCGAAATATAAATAGGTATATTGAACTATTGACATAAATTATTACAATAAAATAAGAAGGAGATAATAATACTAGTAATACTATTCTTCTTCGTCTTCAGTGTCACTATCGTCACTATTCATTAGATAACTTTAAAAACAATATCAATACCATTTCAAAATATAATAATTATATCGACGTTTACATTATAAGTTATCGACATGTTACACCCCTAACGGTAGCCGACGTTTATTGCCCTACCGGCCAGATAGTTTCGCGGATAGTATAGCTTGTGGCGCGTACGTGCAAGCCTCGCACACATGCAACCCGCTCGATGTACTCTTGTGCCAAGATGACGTACTGGTATACTGTGCTCGATCTTATTATTTGGGACGTGGTCTATTTGGGAACTTGATCGCTGTTATCTTGAATGTAATCCGATGAAAATCCGTACCTAGTGAAGATATACTTGAAATGATTGAAATAATAGTATTTAGTGCTAAGAGTGTATATAATGTATAATGTCTAAAAGCAACTATATTTATTAGTCGTTAATAAATTGAAAATATGAAGAATCGTCATTTTGCTATGGAAGTATGTTTTAGATGTTTTGAGAAAAAAAATTATAGGTTTCTTTTAAAACAATTTGTACTTACTGCGTATTCCAAATAACAAAAAAATAAGAATGTGTGAAAACTCTTTTAAGAACACTTATTTTTTGCTAAAAAAGCCTTTAAAAGGTATTTTTAGATTGAAATTACATTATCTCGTGTTAAATCTAGTCTTTCTACTAATTTGTTGTGAGGATCTCTTTTATTTATAAATTATCAGGAATTCCAAAGCCCAGTTTTATTTAAGTCTAGTACAAATTAGGTAATAAATAAATTAACAACAAACAATTAATAAATAAAATAAAATAAACCTTCAAATCACAAATGTTAATAAAACTTTACAGCCAAAAAAATAGCTGGTCCAAAATGAAATAAAGAAACAATGATAAAATAAATTTAATTAATTAACGCAACTAACAAAAAGCGAATAAATTAAACAAACTTCCGTAGTAACTTGTCGACATAGGATAAAATGAAAATGTACTTAAATGCTATAATGGTGAGCATATTTGGCAAGAAACTTTGCGAGCTTTGAATAGCAGTTGAAATTAAACTAAAACTTGAGAGTTCGCTCATCAAATATGCGAACCATAATACTGCCCTGCTAACCCAAATAGCAGTATCTCGAATAAAACTCATGTAGCAATTACAACCTTATTACTAAGAGAAGAGGTTTGAATCTGCTTTGGCAATTTAATTTGACATACTGTTTATTGGCTTAGGAAGGCAGAATATTGTGTAGGTGAAAAACGTAAGTAAAGGACCTGTTGTATGTAGTTGTAACACATCTGTATAGACCGTTTGACATTCTATATTTGAAATTTTACATAATTTCCCTATTAATTTTGTACACTACCACATACAACAGGTCCTTTACTTAACTTTTTCACCTATATTGCGCTTGATTTTCACATATAATCACGTATTGAGCTATTGACAATTATTGGTAAGAACATAGTTCTCTACCAAAGACCTAAGGATGTATGTCCCACTCCTTCGTTTTTCATACACATTGACGCAACCCCGATTTGAATGGTGGAGTGCGCCGTCGTGGATTGAACACATAATTATGACTGCAAACGCTTGAACGTTGTTCATATAGCGACTTATATTCAAATAAAATCAAATTGTAGCAAATAACTGTCATATAAACGGTGCTTAACATACGACTGAATAGCGACCCAGTTCCTACAAAAAATAATGTAAAAAAATAGTATAAACAGTCAGATAAAAAACAAGCACTTGATATAGTCAAATATATGTGAATATGTTTTAACCCCGTAAGGCCCACCATGGCCACCATACTAGAAACAAGAAGATTTTTGTGATGGGAATTTGTATCTAGCAGCAAGGAAATAAAGTTCAAAAACGTTTGCTCTATAATATCAATTTTACTTTCTAAACAAAGAAAAATTGACTTTATTCTCATTATGATGAAGTTTAAATTAAATTGCCTTGATTATGTACATCCTAATATTTATCAACTTCGCATGAATACAAAGTAAAATTAGTCTTGACCTTTGAATTTCTAATTACGTAAATAATTAATTAAGAAATATATATTTCCTCGCTAGGCTTGTCTCGGTAGAAAGTGCAATTTAATTTAATGATGATAAGGTTCCTTGGTAACGTTTTCTCATACACAAGTTTGAAAAAAGGAACGATTTAATAGTTTCTAAAATGTTTGATTAATTTGTGCAAGCCTGAAATATGCGTTTTCCTAAAATGTACAATTGTCAAAACGTCTGCGTTCTCACAATGTCACAAAAATCTCACTTCTATTTTGTCAGCTTTCTCAAAATGACTGGTATTTAAAATGTGTACAGTCTCCGGAAGCCGTCTATTCATAATGTTTAAATTTCTATAATATTAGCATTACCTTTGCTTATGTTCACTTTTGTATATAGACTATCGTCTTATTATGTTTGATTTCCTATAATGTCTGCTTTATTTCAAATCAATGTTCTAAATTGAAAGTAGTAATTTCTTGGCATACTTACTCTTTGATAAATATCTATAATTACTGTGCAGTATTATTCATATTATTATAATTATTATTATTTAAAATGGCCCCTTTCCTGTTGTTGTAAAATCAAAAAGGAAAAGATTGTAAATGTGGCGTTCATGTTTGCAAACATTTTGGGATTAAGACTTTTCTGGAACGCAAAAATTGTAAGAAGGCGATTTTAGCGATTGTGAAAAGCGAACATTATATGAAACCTAACTTTCTTGGAGACAGACATTATAAGAAGCTGACATTATGCAAAAGACGTGCTGACATTATGGAAAACAGTCATTTTGGGAAAAAGACATTTTAGGAAAACGCATATTTCAGGCTTGAGCCGCTGTTCGTGGTTTTGGATAGCTTCTATCCTAAGTAGTCAATAAAACAGCTTTGGTTTTATCCATAATACAGTCTTCCCTTACACACAACTTCTGTAAACTGCTAAGGAAATGTTAAAGCTCAGTACTTGTAGCGTAACGATGCACATTCACGGGCAATTCATTGTCAAAAATTGCTTGTTAACCAATAGTACGGCCGTCTCATTCTATTACAACAAAAAAGACTAAGACAGCTTGCTCGTATAAGTGCAGCTTTATTCTCACAAGATTAGTAATTAAAATAGGAAAAACGTATTGTTTTGTTTAGTAGACCTTTTTGCCGTTGGGGATCTTAGGTACGTACAATCGCATTAGGAAATTAAGTGTTAATAAGGAACAAATTGACTGAAGAGTGTTTCAAGAATTTTATGTTCATTTCAGTCTGTGTCAATTGAAAAAAGGTAAAGATGTTAGGGGATTAGTATTGAGGGACGTGTGACACAACGCGACATTTTAATCAGCATGTTTTTACCAATAGAATTCTTCTTTGGACCCCTCGTATGTTAGGCACGAAACTGTGCTTACATTTTGGATATATTTTGCACTGTTTAAACTTAGTTTTTAAAGGACCGGAACTTTGTTTTTTTTTCTCCTCCCACTGTGTAAGGATTAATCATTTAAAAGCCCTCACTTGACTTTCAAAAGTACTTGATTGTAGGTAAGAATAATTTGGATCGTTTGGTTTTGTGTACATCTCTGCCCAATTCAATTGATACCGGCTTTAGAATTAAATCTAACAATAAGATAAAAACAAACTGATTTCTGTAATAAATTACTCTTTAATACGTACGATTAAGGTCGTAAATGTCCCAAAATATCTGTAGTTTCAGCCCATTCCATCGACTGCCACATTTTATACAACTATGTATACTGCCACAGTATTATATAAATGTTATATTATACAAATAGCTCCCCAGTTCCTTTATGTATATATTATTGGTATTACTTATTACTTCTTGTAAATCATATTTGATATTAATTTAATTTTAGTAATAATGATAGTTGTTAATTATCTCAACGCTTAATTTTTAGTGTGCTTAATTATTTTTTAGTTTTATTTAGGTAACGCATTTTAGGTGCTGTGCATTTCGGCCTTGTCACCAGCAAAAACGAATATTTCACATACTTTTACTGAATCTAGTGTGAAAATGGTGAAACCGGTGTAGAGCTTACGCTCGATTCCCATTGAACGGACGATGTTTTTAATAAAACCTTTCCTTCGTATTCATAAATTTACAATAAACTATTTGGTAAAAGCTGTTCATTTTGTGTCAAACTGAAACGTCACAATAAAAGCTAAAGACAAAGCGGGTCTATATCGGGTCTTCCGGTAACCTTCGGGGAGGGAAGATGGCCGATTGAAAGATGTCCGGCTTTTGATTTTGATTTATTCTGTTCACTGTTCTACTCTACTCACTTGACATTTTCGAAATCACTGCGTGTGTCGCGGTGGACCGCCATTAATAAAAAGGAAGAAGAAGGGTCTATATCGAGCGGCATAATCATTTGTCCGTATAAGTTATTTACAATTGAATCGTTTTAACCATACTAATCTAGAATCTACACAATAGATATTTATTAAATTCTGTTATTTCAGCTTAAAGGTTGTTAGACAAAAATTTATGCGTTTTTTAACTCATCCCGAGTGGTTGCCGGATTAGAATAGTGCCACTCCATGTCTTCCTGTGGATGCCGTAAGAGGCGACTAAGTGAATAAAGGCTTATAGTACTGTTAGGCGATGGGCTTGCAACCTGTCACTAATACACTGGTAAACATGACTGCACACATGCCTGACTATGCAAAATGTGGTTACAGAATTATCAACAAGTTTAGAGTTGTTGGTATTCTGTTGCTCTGCCTACCCCACTCTGGGAATAAAGGCGTGACGTTATGTATGTATGTAATTCATCGAAAAATCTTTCAACAAACGTATCATTATGAAAACTTTTCATGTCATCGAAAAGCATTTTTTGGCGCATGTGTTTTATTTTGGGTAGTGTCAAGTAGTAACTTAACGTACGTAATAAAATTAATGCTTAAGATATCCCGAAAGCGTGGTTTCAGCAGACAATTGCGTTCGATGAAATGATACAATCGATAAAATGATGAGTTACCGTTTCAAAGGGATACCGGATAAAGCATATAATTATGTAGCTGTTGTTGATAATTAATAAGAGGTTTGGCTTCAAAGTGTTTTAATACACTTCTTTACTATGAGGTTACATTTCTGGCTTTATTTTAAACACCACTGTATACGCTGACGTGTTTTGACAAATGCAGAAAATATACTTTCAATGGGAATTGTTCATACTAGTACTTAATTTTAAAAATGCGTAAGATTTAGAAAATTGATTTGTTTTCATAGAAAATAAAAACTGTTGTAAACTGTACTTACTGTGAAGGTAGATTTTTTATTGTAAATTATATTAATAAAAGTAAATTACCTTTTCACACTACATTCATTAAACATCGAGTGTGTTAATAATTCATGCACAATCGTGTACGACGTATAATAGATAAGTCCGTGTGAATATTGTGAAACATTAAAAAAAAATTAAGTAAAAAAGGCAAATAAATCCACTGAAGTGATCGTTGCATTTTTATTTACCCTAACTAACACACACATACTACTTCTAACTTAAATTATAGAAAGTTTATTGAAGAGCACACCTATTCTGAGACTTGTGCCTGAAATAGAGACCTCCTTGGAACGAGCTTTGAGGTCGATGAACCACACCACCACCGGCCACAGTTTCAAGGAAGTTCACATTTTCCTCTTCCCGCCTCCAAGTATTGAGATCCTTGGTTAACATTGCGACGTGAAGTTTCTAGGTCACCTGGAAAGCAAGATAAAACTTGCCTACAAAAGCTGGGTGTGCTAAACCGGTCCAAGTAATTTACTCCAGGTCAGGCCGCATATGGAGTATAATCTATTCTAAGGAACTTATTTATTTACTTATAAAGAAATTTGCATTTATTTCGTATTATTTGTTCAAGCCAATATCGTTGAATTAAAATATTACGTAAATAAAATGAGAATGCCGAAAAAAAATATCTAAACATTAAAATGATTCTTTGTAAAATCTATATAAACCGGTCAAAACTTTACATTGCGATTTTTATGCTTTTTTACATTTTCTCCTATTCGTATCAATGAAACTCAATTCTGATTTTCATGCATGTTCTCCATTAAATTCGCTTCCAGTTCAACGCACTTGGCTCTAAAACAAATTAGCACTTTCAAGCTTAATATTTCGCAAACAGATCCCTTACTCGTTAAATTTTTTCAACAAACCGTAAAATATTTTTGAAAGACCTATCCAACGACACCGCACACCATGGAGTAGACGAGATGAACAAAAACCAACCCCACTTTACGTAAGAGGTACCATTAAAAAATCCTTACTGTTTTATTCCTTTCCTTTTCCTAGGATTCCTAGAACCCTAAAGATAATAAATAAAATAAAATACTGGGTTGTATAAGTTGCCAATATAGTTCGATAGATGGCGCTACACGTCAGTTAACTCACGCAATCGTTTGGCTAACGTAAAAAGTACTTATACTTTTTAAACATTATAGCGTATTTGACGGACGGACGTGAAATCCGTACTACAAACATAAAAATAAGTTTTTGGGTGGTCCTGATATCAAATGAAGGACTTTATAATAATATAAGCGATAAGCGGTTTGTCGCGTACTTATTAGGCGCGGCGCATTAGTTAGAAGTGATATGCATTGCCTCTGGCTGGCCTCTAATCCTCTATTCAGTTGCGTTAAAACGATATCGTGTGCGTTTGACACGTTTAAAAATCGTTTATGTCACGCGACTGTGACATAGGTAAGAGTTATCAAAACGTTGACAATACGAAAACAGGTCAAAAACGATATCGTTATTACCTTGTAGAATTCCAGCCCAGCACAGCTATCTACCTAATTCGTCCCCGGTCTACTTTATCTACCAACCTCCGCCTCAATTTTGATATTTAAAAAAATAATAAGATTGTTTTGTTTCGATGCGTGTAGTGAACGAAACTTTACTTTTAAGGAGCGGCTGAAAAGTTCTAAGCCTAAGGTATTTTGAGGTTGTATATGTAATTATGGTATCGGCCACTAGTCCACAATAATGGAAAAAAGACATTTATGTCATTACAATTGCAATTTCTCGAGATATTATTCCATTTTTATTCTGTTTACTGTTTTACTCTACTCACTTGACATTGGCGAAATCACTGCGTATATCGCGGTGGACTGCCATTAATAAAAAAGAAGAAGAAGAGATTATTCAACGCTTAACAGGATCATGTCAGAATTATCATTGCATATTACGAAAATCGAGCACCGGGCTGTGATTAAGTTCCTCACGAAAAGTAAAAAAACTCCTCAATGCATTTTTCAAGAAACGGCTGCTATGTATGGTCTCTGGGCCTTCCTATGCTACAGTTAAAAAGTGGAGTAGCCTATTTAAACAAGGACGAGAGTCGATCGAAGACGACCCCGCTCAGGACGGCCAGTACCTATCGGTAGTGGCCGACCAAAACGTCGCTAAAATCAAAAATTTAGTGTTGGAGGATCGAAGAAATAAGATGTGTCAATTAGTTAAAGCCTTGGGCATTAGCAAGGAGCGGGTTGGACAAATCCTTCATTTACACATGACTAAGGTCAGCGCGCGTTGGGAACCGAAAATGCTGACGGCGTTTGACAAAGAGCAGCGTGCCGAAACTTCTCAGGCGTTTTTAGACTTGTGTTGACGAAATTTGCTCCAGAATAGTAACCGTTGATGAAACATGGGCCAGGCAGTATGATCCTGAATGTAAGTCGGAGTCCATGCAGTGGACTGAGAAGGTTGAAAGGCCGGCAAAGAAGTTTAAAGTGCAAAGATCGGCCTCTAAGCTAATGGCTACGGTGTTTTGAGACGCGGATGGTATTCTTTTAATAGATTATTTAGCAAAAGGCTCTACGATAAATGCAACTTACTATTCTGAGCTGTCAAGATAAGTGCGTCAAACCGTACTTGAAAAAAGAAGGGGCAAAATCAGTAAAGGCGTTTTGTTTTTTTGCAAGACAACGCCCCCGTTCATATCGCGCGTGTTGCAAGACTAGCTCTGAAGGAAATCGGCTTCGAAGAAATTAACCAACCTCCGTATAGTCCAGATTTAGCCCCGTAGCGACTATTTTCTGTTCAGTAATTAAAAAAAAAGACCTAAGAGGAAAGCGATTTGGAAGTGATGAAGAAATGAAAGCGACAGTAGAAGAGCATTTTCAAGGCCAAAGCAAATAATATTTTTAACGGCATCATCATCGGTACATTTCTGTAAAGCATTAATAATATATGTAAGAAATGCATCGAATTAGAGAGGGATTACATTGAAAAATAAAAATAACTTAAATTTTCTAAATATCTTAGCCTGATTGTGCAAAATGTGGTTACAGAATTATCAATAAGTATTTTTAGAGTTGTTAGTGTTACTGTAGCTCTGCCTTCCCCACTCTGGGAATGAAGGCGTGATGCTATGTGTTTCTAAATTGATTTTTTCCACCTTAGGCTTAGAACTTTTCAGCTGTACTGTCGAATTAAGCCTGTCTTGTATTTTGAGCACTTAAAACGGAACGATTTAAGTGTATGTGGCATAGAAATAGTAAATATTACATACATCTGGAATGCTTACTAGAAAAAACGTGACAAATCAAATTAAACTCAATATTCTAAGCCGTATGGCTGTATTTGTGGTAATAAAGTATAAAAGCCGGATGAGACTTTGTCTTAGTTTGTCCCTCTTACACAATTGCCATGTTAAAAAGCTACGATGTCCTTAGTACGAAATGAAAACTATAAAAAATTGAAAAAGTGTTATATTTATAATTTATTTTATTTTTAATTTATTTCACTATATACATTAAAATTAGGCACAGCGAATGCATGTATTACATATTAAATTATTATTTAAGTTAACCCGCTTCAATTATTGATTATTGATGGTAATAGAAGAGATTATAAAACAAAAGTAGCAACACTGATATATCAAAATGGGCGTAACTTTCAAATTACTTCACTGTTGAAAGGATAACACTTCTTTCGGATTTTGTGACTTTTCGTGTAATGTAGTTTAGAACTGTGGTTAAAACAAATTGTGCTGTGGGTGTGGCTGCAACAAACAATCTTATCCAGGTTGTGGGATATCCTTTCACAGGCAAGTTTGTGAGATTTCTGTTAGTAGGGTGACCACGAGCAAGCAGTAATGTCATTACGACTAAGTGCTTGAACTCTTCGCCTGCGTCTGCCATTGTACTTTTAGAAGATAACGTGCCTGAATGCAGTATATACTTTGAATTCAAGCGCGTTACTGCCTTGGATGTAATTAAGGCATTCAACTCAATCAATATAAAGAAAACCAGTGACCTTTGGGGAGTGTCGGTCCATGTACTCAAATCCTTAATTGAAGTCATAGCATCTGACTTAATGGTCGTATTTAATCACTGTGTTGATTGTGGTGAGTTTCCTGATCTTATGAAACATAGTAAGATAATTCCATTATTCAAAACGGATAGTACTTTTGACCCCACAAATTTTAGACCAATATCCATACTACCCACTTTCAGTAAAATATTTGAGAAATTGATTTTGTCACAGTTAGCGGAACATTTTCGGTATAATAATTTATTACACAATAAACAATTTGGTTTTACTCGGGGTCGCTCGACAACCGAAGCTGGTGTTGAGTTGATTAAAAACATTTTTAATGCCTGGGAAGGGTCACAGGATGCTTTAGGTATTTTTTGTGATCTGTCCAAGGCCTTCGATTGCGTTAACCATGACACATTGATCAGGAAACTACACCACTATGGAGTTAGAGGTACTGCGCTAAACTTAATAAAAACGTACTTATACGGGAGAATACAAAGGGTAGACGTGAATGGAGTACGATCACCTGGGTCATTGGTCTCAATGGGCGTACCACAGGGCTCAATATTGGGTCCATTTTTATTCCTCATCTACATAAATGACTTACCTTACCTTATAAAGGACAACCATGATATAGTCTTGTTTGCTGATGATAGGTCACTTGTGTTCAAAGTTAAACGACAACAGCAGTTTAATGTCAATGTAAACAATGCTATATCAAAAGTAGTCGATTGGTTTAGTGTTAATAATTTATTACTGAATGAGAAAAAGACGAAATGTATAAAGTTCATGACTACTAATGTGAAAAATAGTCAAACTACTGTAACTATTAAAAATGACAAACTAGACCTAGTTAATGATACAGTGTTTCTTGGTATAACGTTAGACTCCAAGCTCCAATGGGGTCCTCATCTTGCTGGATTGGCGGGTAGACTCAGTTCTGCAGTTTTTGCAGTTAATAAGATTCGGCAATTAATAGACTTAGATACCGCTCGATTAGTTTATTTTAGTTACTTCCATAGTATTATGTCATATGGTATTTTACTGTGGGGTAGTGCTGCTGATGTAAATAGCATCTTTGTTCTGCAGAAGAGGGCTATTCGTGCTGTCTACAAGATGGGCCAGAGAGACTCGCTTAGAGATAAGTTTAAAGAAATTAACATATTGACCATGCACAGTCAATACATTTATGAAAACATTATGTATGTTCATAAAAACATCGCTAAATTTAGAAAGAACTGTGACATACATAATGTTAATACCAGAAATAAATATAAGCTCGCAGTGCCCTTCACGCGGCTCCATAAAATAAAAAACTCTTTTATGGGTAATTGTATTAGGTTCTATAATAAGCTCCCAAGTAATGTTACTGAACTATCAGTAAATAAATTTAAGAGTTACGTTAAGCGTAAACTAATTTCTAAAGCATATTATAGTATTAAAGACTATATTAATGATAACAATGCTTGGGACTGAATTGCTTGTAATAAAATGTTTAGTCCTTACGACAAAAGGTTGCGAACGTCGAAAAAAAAAGACATCCGACAGAGTTTCTTACAGGTTCTTCTCTGATCGGTCGCGATTTGAACCTGCAGTCAATTTAGGCTAAGTCGCTACTATGACGTTTCAAAAGAGTTTATTATTTGTAAACCTACTTGAATAAAGATTATTCTGATTCTGATTCTGATTATTGTTTACGAATTTCAAAATAATAAAAAAAATTGAGGCGATTCCCAGAAAATTTACTAACAACTCTATTGTATGTAGTTATTGAAACCTGAAGATTATCTAACGGAAGCTAAAAAAAAATGGAATCCTGATATTTAACGATGAGGATGACAACTTATTCAAAAGAGTAGTCACAAAAAATAATTAGCTCTCGGGCTACTTTACGACATAAACTACATAAAAGCATTTTATTTAGCTATGTTTAGCTTTTTTTATTAAATAAATGATAATTTTATCTCTATAACACGTCTTGTATTTTATTTACGCAATAAAATTAATGAATAACCAGCAGGGCTAGCACGATAGCGTTTATCGCCTACAAACATAATGTTTTACGTCGGTGTCAAAACGCTATCATGCTACTGGTGCTGGGAGACAGAGTTTAACTTTACATGCTTCCATCGGAATTGTTAGAGCAGTGTTCGCGCTTAGAGAAAAACAAAAATAAACTCGTTTTAGTGCCCCACCCGCTTGTAAAAATTAATTTGTCCGCAAAATGCAATTAAAATTATGGTCACCTTTCCAAGAAAGGGACATACTAAGTTTTAATACATCTCTTACAGCGCGCGTTATCGTTACCAGTGCACCTTCCAGATGTATGTATACTTACTATTTCCCTGGTATGTGGTGACACTGGTGACATTGAGTAAGAAGCTGTCGTGAGTGACAGCTAACAGATAGCCAACGCATTTCGCGGCATTTTAGGTATTTACGCATTTTTAATCATTAAAAACAGGGTGGTAGATCTACCTAATCCTCATTTCAAATTCTACTAATTTTAGCATCCTGGGGCTCTACTTTGAAATCCGTAATTCGAACTTCGTCAATTGCTATGCCTTTTGCTCTCGATGCGTAACTAATTTGCAGAAAAGTGACGGGGCGATCCGAAGTCCGAATTACGGATTTCAAAGTAGAGAGTGGAGGTGGAGCGGGTTTCAATTTGCCAAAATTGGATGTGATAACACTGGTGAGATGAGACGTACTAGGCAAAATGCGTAATGTCTTGTCTTCAAATGTTTTCCAAGTACGCGTCCACAAAAATACTAGTGCCAAAGACTAGCGCCACGAGTACTTACGAGTACGCGATTCAAATTTCAACGAGTAAAACGTGCCATTTTAGTATGCGTCTGTCTTGGCAGTATAATTAATATAAAGTCACAGCAAGTATAGACACTTGATCGAGACCTGCTTCGTCGCTTAAAGCGAGTTGTGCTCCCGACTGGGCGATGAAAGTCGCCGTACTACTAAATTAAATACTCGTACGCTAAATTATGCCGCGTGGGAACGAGTACGAACGAGTACAAATGATAAGACTGATTGTTTTTTTTTTTTACATTTCAGATTTTATTTTACTTTATCATCTTTGTATTGTATTTTATCGTAATTAGTTAAATTTATTGGCTTATTGCAAATGTCGTGTACGCCTATAATTAACATTCATATCTGATATTAATGTTCAAATTTATTTTATTGTAATTTTGTTAATTATGTTTGTTGTTGGTGTACCTTATTTCATAAATAAATAAATAAATAAGACCTGTTCCAAAAACCTATTCCAGTAAATACGTCTCACCTCTACTTCTAGTACTGTTAGGCGATGGGCTTGCAACCTGTCACTAATACACTGGTATACATCTAAGCCTACTTGTGCAAAATGTGGTTTCGGAATTATCAACAAGTCTTTTTAGATTTAATGGTATTTCTGTAGACCTGCCTACCCCAGTCTAGGAATGAAGGCGTGATAAATAAATAAAATAAATACCACGGGACAATGTCACACAAATTGACTTAGTTCCAAACTAAACTCTAGGCTTGTACTATGGGTACTAGACAACGATAAACATACTAAGATAGAGAAATAAATAAATCATCCAAGACTCAGGAACAAATACTCGTGCTCATCACACAAATATCTGCCCTTACCGGGATTTGAACCCGGGACCGCTGGCTTCGGAGGCAGGGTCACTCCCAACTGGACCAACGTGTCGTCAAAAAATGTGTATAAATTCGTAATTGAGAGATATTTTCTACTTATTTAATTTTTAATGTTTTTAGAGTTCTACTACTCAATTTTACAATATTGGATTCTCATACGAATATACAATTTCAATAGAAACTCTAACGGAAACCAAGCACAGGGTCGTGTTTTAAAATTACCATTTTTAAAAATATCTTTATTTTAAGAATATCGTTCACAACAAACGATACCCCACTTTACGTATAGAGGTACCATTAAAAATTCCTTCCTGTTGTATTCCTCTCCTTTCCCTAGGATAATAAAATTATCTATAACAAATAAAATACGGGGTATAAGTTGCCAATATAGTTCGATAGATGGCGCTAAACGTCAGTTAACTCACGCAATCGTTTGGTTAACGTAAAAAGTACTTATACTTTCAAAACAACATAGCAGCTTTGACGGACGGACGGAATTAGGGTTCCGTACTACAAACATAAAAAAAAGTTTTTGGGTAGTCCTGCATATTAGATGAAGGACTTAAAGAATACACAATGCAATATTATTGGAGCAATTTTAGCATGGCTTGGCTGGCTAATTAATTAATAGATGGCGCATTAGTTACGAGGTGCGATGAGACGTACATAACTACGTCATACAAGCTAGGCAACCTTTCGGAACGTTCTGTCCGTTTCCGAAAACATTCGTCCCCATCATGACATTTTCGTAAATTAAAATTACCCGTTTCTTAAAATATGCGTTTCCTAAATTACCCATTTCTCAAAATATGCGTTTCCTAAATTACACGTTTCTCAAAATATGCGTTTCCCAAAAGATCCGTTTTTCAGATCAGTCGCCAAAAACAATACAACGTGTCAGAAAATAATCCGTAAAAAAGAAATTACAAAAGTAGTGTCAACCCTTATTAAATAACGTCAGTTCAGTATCTTAGGTATACAGTATACTAGGGTTGACACTACTTTCGTAATTTCTTTTTTACGGATTATTTTGTAACACGTTTTAAGTAGGTCACTATAATTCTAAAGATGCGTCTAGTTAGCCCTCTCATGTTGCTGTGCCCTTGCAGGGCGTCACATGCATACCTAAGCTTTAGCCTATAGTTCCATCTGATGTTAATGAAATGTGATACGCAATAAATGATTTTGAATTTGAATTTGAATTTGAATTTTTGGGAAACGTTTTTCTTGGCATAAGGATAATATGAGAAACGGCTCTAATGGAACGGATGTTTTGGGAGACGGACAGAACGTTCCGAAAGGCTAGGCAACATGCGTCATGTGGTGGGTGATGTCTTCCAATCCAAGTACACGTCCACTAACATATAGCGCCACGAGCGAGTACGCGTTTTAATGAGTAAAACGGGCCATTTTATGATTTTAGTATGCGTCTGTCTGTCTTGGGAGTACAATTAATATAAAGTCACTGCAAGCACAGGTACTTGATCGAGACCTGCTTCGGCGCTTAAAGCGAGTTGTGCGCCAGATCGTACTCCTAAATACTAGTACGCTAAAATGCGGCCGCGTGGGAACGTGTACGTACGAGTACATGATAAGACCTGTTCCAAAAACCTATTCCAGTAATTATACGTCTCACCTCTACGGCGCATGCACTGCAGTATTGCAAATATTGCAATGCGCTAGACGTGAGACGTGAATGAACCTACTAAGAAGCGAAAAAAATAAAATGGTAAGTACTTATTAAATATCCGGGATAACTTACGAAAGAATACCTATAAGGACATCTCTTTCTAGCTCACTTTGTATGAATGAATGCCTTTAGTAGAAAAAAGGTCGAACATACATAATTTCGTTGTTATTTTAGTCCGGTCTCTATCTGGTACTTGTTCTGTGGGACTTCCTCAATGGTACCTACCTATTTCAAGATATAACAGATGGACATCAAGAACTTTGGTAGATTTTGGAATAATACCGGCAAGTTAAATCCTAGGCCGGGTCTCCTTGTGAGTGTGGCCGGTAATCATGAGCCGACTGACATCGCGAGTGCTTTGCAGTACTTTAAAGTTGAGTCTCCGCTATCGGCGGCTGGGATGCTCGGTGCTGAGATTGAAGGTGAAAGTCAGTCAGTAAGGTTTTCAGCTAAGCAAATTGCTAGTAAAATGCAGAGGGGAAAATCTCCCGGGCATGACGGTCTCAGTATCGAGCATCTCAAGTACGCGGGTGTGCATCTTCCAAGGGTTTGGTCGATGTTCTTCAACTTATCAGTCATAGTCATTTGGAATCTGAGACCCATAAACATTTGAATTCTCAAGACTGTAATCCTAAGACCTCAAATGCGTTGCCAACCCTGATGACTAAGATGGAATGCCTCTATGCTAGTAATTTCACCGGTTGTCTTATCCCCACACCGGAACACAACAATGCGAACACTGTTGCTTGGCGGGTGGTTAATGGATAAGATGGTGGTAGCTTATGTATATATTGGTTGTTCCCATTGTAAAAAATAAAACGGGAGATGCCTCAGATATTTCCAATTACAGGCCAGATACATGTTGCCATTTTGTTGTCGTCGATGGCAGGGCAGGATGGGGCTGATGGGCAAACAACCTCCACCGCCGAGGTCTTCGTTTTGTAAATATTGTCTATGGACTGGTAATAATTTTCTAACCCCAAAAACAACCTTGTTACTGTCTCGTTCTGCATTACAGTAACGGATTCTGAGTAAAAGTGACAACGCTATTAATAGTGTTATAATTTTTTTGGTGTTTATTTTAAAACTTATACGCTATTATTAAAAAGCGGCCAAGTGCGAATCGGACTCGCCCATGAAGGGTTCCGTAGCAGCAAGTAACATAATATAAAAGTTCGTTGTAGCTTTGATCAATGTTTTTATGACGTATTAAAAAAAAACTACTTACTAGATCTCGTTCAAACCAATTTTCGGTGGAAGTTTGCATGGTAATGTACATCATATATTTTTTTTAGTTCTATCATTCTCTTATTTTAGAAGTTACAGGGGGTGGGACACTCATTTCAAAACTTTGGAAGTGTCTCTCGCGCAAACTGTTCAGTTTAGAAAAAAAATGATGTTAGTAACCTCAATATTATTTTTGAAGACCTATCCATAGATACCCCACACGTATGGGGAACCCCCAAAATTTGTTTTTTTTTTTCTATTTTTGTGTGAAAATCTTAATGCGGTTCACAGAATACATCTACTTGCCAAGTTTCAACAGTGTAGTTCTTATAGTTTCGGAAAAAAGTGACTGTGACATACGGACGGACAGACAGACAGACATGACGAATCTATAAGGGTTCCGTTTTTTGCCATTTGGCTACGGAACCCTAAAAAACTTAGACACTCCTTCGACTTGTTTAAAGTGACAGTTTTCTATGGATTGACATGTACTAACAATGTTTAACGGTTTAAACAGTAACGGCGGGCGGCGGTCCCCCCGCGCCCCGCTCTCCGTTGGGTGCGTTTGAGCACCAGTTTAAAGCGCGACACTGGTAGATCACGTATGAAACGTCAGGGGATCTGCTAGTGACGCGATTGGTTTAAGAACAAAACGAAACGAAACGCTAGTTAGCGATCGCATCTTGGCTAGGGCCGTAGGGTCACTAGGGTCATAGCTCGCTTTAAGTACAAGTGCTCTAATAACAAGCACTCGGAGTCGGTTAAGGGCGATTAAGTTGTTCCTTATACAACCAAAGAAATGATTACTACAGAATAAAAGTATTAATTTTATCAGATGTCTGTATGTACGTACGTATATTTATAGTTTATGTACCAGGTATCCTATATATCTATATTGTATTGTAACTGTTTTAAACACTATTTCTCTTAGCACCGACCTTGGCTTTTTTTTTCTGTTTCGCCTACTGGTCGACTGGTAGAGAATGCCTTTGGGCATTAAATCCGCCATTTGTACTTTATTGTTTTGTGCAAATAAGTATAAATAAATAAATAAATAAATAAAATTAAAAAACGGTAACCAATAAAATAGATTTTAATCAACGCAATTAACAAAACAGTAAATTAACAATCTTCTTTAGTTCTGGTCGACATTTTATTTATGACCAAACTGGGCCTCTATTCAGGTCCGTTAAAACGATATCGTGTTTGACACGTTTAAGAATCGTTTATGTCACATTCGCCATTATTGTAAATGACACAAGAGTTATCAAAACGTTGACAATACGGAAACAGTTCAAAAACGATATCGTTATAACGCAGTTGAATAGAGGCCCTGTTTATTTTCCCAAACTGTAAATATTTCACGATTATATAGGATTTTTATAAAACTAACCTAACCTAACACGATGGTCCTGAAATAAATCCTGAAATATTTAGTTTCTAAAAAAAGCAGTTTGGTCAAATGATATGTTTGGGAAATGAATCAGTTTGGCAAAAACTTTTTGACGAAACGAAAGGCTCCCGGAATCTGAGGCCCATAGACATTTAAATTCTCAAGACCGTAATCCTAAGACCTCAAATGCGTTGACAACCTTGAGGACTAAGTGGAATGTCTCTATGCTAGTAATTTCTCCGGTATAATATAAAATAAAAAAGCTTAAATAGTAAGTATATTTGGCAGGAAACAATTGTTCAAAATGTCTAACTTCGTCAAATTCAAAAACGTGTGCAAAATAACTGTGACTTATTCTAATCCCAAAAGAAGAAGTATGGTACTAATGAAAGAAAGTCATTGAGATTTGTCATGTCACAGTGATTTCAACCTTCGAAATATTTCACGTATTTACGCATCCGTGCGCCTTCAAGTGTAGATTACTTTTTCTGTGGTGTAGGGCTTACGGAATGTTTACAACACCCGGCCCCTTACGACTTTTTTGGAAATAATACGATAAGTATCAAACATTTAGTTTTGTAAACATAAAGAGTTATTTTGATCATATTAATTTTTTAATCCACTAAAATATTAACGAAAGCTGCTAAAAAAGTTGTATCTAGAAAGAGGTAGAATTTTTCAGTAAAAGATTGACACCAGGCACAAGAGGGGAAAATAATTAATAGAAAGTCAAAGTGGCTGATTTTTTTCATAATTAATATTGTTTTCAATTATCCTGTTTATTTTCGGTTGGATTCAGTTCAATATGGGACAAGAAGCGTGTTAACATTAGTATACCAACACTGAACCGATTGGATTTATTTCACTAGAGTTATGCAATTAATTGCAAATTAGTATTTTATGTAGGTAATGCAGGAGCAAAAATAAGTGAATTTTATATGTACCTAAATGAAAGAAAATTCATTTGGATATTACATACATACATAGTACATAAAATCACGCCTGTTTCCCAGAGGGGTAGGCAGAGTCCACTTCTTTCCACCTGCTACGATCCTGACAAATCTCTTTCGCTTCTGACACATGATATGTATATACATATAATATGGATATTTTCAAATTTAATAATACTTATAGCATTTCTCTCTATTTTTACAAAATTTAAATTATTTAGAAAATTACAAATCACTTTATGACAGTAAAATTACTGATATCGTAACTTTCTTGGGGGTTTATAATTGAATTCTTTTTCAGTTGTTTAATTACATTGAAAACTCTATCAAACCCGAATTCCACAATGGCACACGCACATGTTGGCAAAAAAATCGCTTCGCATCTAACTGTATCGCCTACCTAGCGGCACATGCACGAAATTATGTCAGTAACACATTGAACAAATTTATCGACGTGGCTCTAGTGTGCGGCGTATTCGTGCGTAGCGTGCGCCGCAGTAGAGTCCCGCCTAGCCCTACAGGTTCCTTGTCCACAGGAGTGCATTTTCATCGTTGTCCATCCAAGGCATACTTTTGCTGAACTTGGATAACGTTTGATTCATAAAAATTGTCTGATACGACCAGTGGGCCGAGCACGCTGCCACGCGTAAATTATTGACATAGGGTCGGGAGCTTAATTCATCTATTCTATATTCTAACGTAAATATAAAGAACTAAGGTTTAAAATAAAAGTATCTTTTGTGTGATTTGAGTCCCTTAATCCCCGGGTGGCTATAATTCTAAACAATCATAATAATATTTGACACTAATTCCCGTTTGACGTCATTTGACACTAAGTCCCGTGGCAGCGTGCTCGGCCCACAGGGACACAACTGCGTTCATGAATTATATGTGGGTACAGGGAACCTGTTAAAGCTGGTAATGTTATCAAAAGTGGTCGCAAGAGTCGAGGTACCGCTGAAATACGACGTCGTAGTGCTCGCACTTCGATGTTACCTCCGACTGAGTCTGGTTTTTCCTGCAACAATAAGAACTAATGTTATAATTGTGACGTGTATTTTGCAACAAGCTTGACATTCGGTGAATAACCCTCCCGCCCTCCATCAAGTTTAAATGTATGTATGTATACATAGAGTTTACATGTGAGTTTGTACAGTCAAAATCATAAACAGATATACTTTCCCAAAGCATCCAAAATAACTACCAGTATAAGCCTTTATGCTACTGATAATTAGTCTGTGTATAGGTTTTTTTTTACATAGTAAGGAGAAGGCACGTGGAATCTGAGACCCATAGAAATTTGAATTCTCAAACTATAATCTTAAGTCTTCAAGCCTAAGACCTCAAATGCGTTGCCAACCCTGAGGACTAAGATGGCATCTAAGTATGCTAGTAATTTCACTGGTTGTCTTATCCCCACACAGGAACACAACAATGCTAACACTGTTGCTTGGCGGGTAGTTAATGGATAAGATGGTGATAGCGATCCGGAAGTACCCCGCACAGGGTTCTACCACCACTAAATATATTAGTGTATATTAGAGCTTTTGACTGTAAGGTATATCTATACGAATATTATAAAAGAGAGCAAGTATTTTGTGAGTTTGTATCTACCCAACGGGTAATCTGAACCACGGAGCCTATTCGACAAAATATTTTACCATTTGAAAGGGACATTATTCCAGATGGACATGGGCTATTTTTAATTTGTTTAAACCGGAGTGAAACGTGGCGGGACGCTAGTTCTTAATAAAAATATAAGAACGTACTATCGTAGATCTTCCTTATTCGATTTTGTGGTGCTTTATATAGCATCTGAAACTAATACAATTCTGGATATTTCGGAATCGTAACGTTTTAGAATCATTGTGTTAACTTCAAATTGCTTTTTTATTTCAGACTGATAATGAATGTTGGTACTAGAGTGACTCTCAGCGCCATCTAGTGACGAGTAGAACAACTATTCATGGAAGCACCATCGTCTGACAGCGCAACTGAATGTTCGCGCATTATAACACTATCCCCAGTCAGTTGCATATTTTATCACAATAATTAAAAAAAAAAGGTGAGATTAAGAGTTGGCATCGCAGGAGCAAGCGCAACAGATGGTGTGCTTTAATTGCTCCTCCCGATGGCAACCTGGGGGGTTATAATGACATAACTATGCAGTTCTGTTTACGCTCTGAGAAAAGGACAGAGCTATATAATTGTTTTTTTTATGTTAAGGAGAAGGCACACGAGCACTCAGGCCACCTGATAGTAAGTGGAATCTGAGACCCATAGACATTTGTATTGTCAAGACTATAATCCTAAGACGTCAAATGCGTTGCCAACCCTGAGGCCAAAGATGGAATGCCTCTATGCTAGTAATTTCACCGGTTGTCTTATCCCCACACCGGAACAAAACAATGCGAACACTGTTGCTTGGCGGGTTGTTAATGGATAAGATGGTGGTAGCGATCCGGACGGACCCTGTACAGGGTCCTACCACCACTAAAGCTTGTTATAGCTTGTCCTTATCTCTGAACGTAAACAGAACTGCATAGATATGACATTGGCGAAATACACCTTTAAAATGAGGAGTGAAAGCCATTAAGAAAAATTTAAATAGGGACGATCTCACTTAAATTTACCTAGTCCCATACTTAGCTCCAGGCTTATACTATAGGTACTAGGCAATGATAAACATACTACATATAAAGAAACAGAAACATCCGACATCCAGCAAACACTCGCGCATTTAGCCCTTAAAACTAAATAATCCGATTTTTACGACGCTTGAATATGTTCTAAATATTATAAAACTAGGTCTGTACGTTTTCCAATCAAATAAAATATTTCGTAGAAAGAAACAAATGAAAAATGTTACTTTTTCAGAATAACTACATCGGACTTAATTAGGTGTTGAGAAACGTTATCGCCCGAACATTCACATGTTTTTTTTGACAGCTACACCATTTAATCAAAAGTTTTTATCAACAAATTACACTTCTATTCATTTTCTCACAGAACCGAAAGTTGGACTTAGTATAATAATATTTATGAACAATAATTACGCGTCCAAAGTACGGGCGCGTCTCATTCTATTACACCAAATTAGTGTAAGGCAAATCACCCGAATAAGGACACTGAAAACACACATCCAAAAGCAGGTGCTGATGAAGCCTGCAAGAGCCCGCACAGGAGAGTTCCGGTGGTCTCTCTCTAGGTACCTCATCCTACAACTTACTTGTGGAACTCCTCACATTCCTCCATGGAGATCTCTCCGCCGGCCAAGCGCGAACCCAGCCCGCTGTGGTAGCTCACGTATCGTTGCTATTGACAACAAAGCTCAATTTTATTATTATTTGGACTTATGATCCACAAATCAAATCGTATAGGTGAAACATTTAAGTAAATTGGGCTGGGATTCTACACGGTAATAACGATATCGTCTTTGACGTGTCCTTATTGCCAACGTCTTGATAACTCTTATGTCATTGATAATAATGGCGGCCGAGTTAAAAACTATGCTAAAACATGTCATAAACGATATCGTTTTAACGCAGTAGAATAGAGGCCCTGGGCTGGGATTCTACACGGTAACAACGATCTCTTTGATATGTCGTTGACGTGTTTCCGTATTGTCCATGTTTTGATAACTCTTATGTCATTTACAATAAAGGCGACTGACAAGTAAGCAATTCTAAAACACGTCGAACGCGATATCGTTATAATACTGTAGAATAGAGGCCCTGTTGTATGAAGTTGTAACACATCTGTATAGACCGTTCGACATTCTATATTTGAAATTTGACGTAAGCTATGGAGCTTAATATGGATTACATTTGTACATAACTACATACAACAGGGCTGAGATTCTACACGGTAATAACGATATCGTCTTTGACATGTTTCCGTATTGAAAACGTTTTGATTACTCTTATGTACTTGACTGTAATGACGGCCGAGTTATAAACGATGGTAAAACACGCAGTAGAATAGAGGCCCAGGTTACTTAAGTTTTTCACCTATAGTCTCTTGCATTTGATTAAGACTGCCCCGAACAAACGCCCTCATTACTTGTGTTATCTAATACACTAAAGCTTTCCTTGAAACCGAATGGTGATAATTTGTTGCACAAATTAATACACAATTTATAGGGTATATGACAACGCTTAACCTTCGAGTGAGCCACAATTTACATGCGGCGTAACAAACAGCGTTAGCTCTGTGAAGTTTTCTTAAAGCCATTGCGTCATTTTGACGAAGTTTCATAGTGGCCCAATTTCTAAATAATATAGATTGGAATTATTATCAAGAGGCAAAAAGACAAGAAACTATTGGTGTCTTTAAGCAATGACTCCGGTTCATAAGTAGTCATAAAGACTGTTTACTAGCGCCATCTATCGTTGTGAACTTGTGAAGCGTCTCAACGATAGATGGCGCTAGTAAACAGCTTTTCAATCGTATGTAGGTATATTTTACCACTGTGGTTTTAGTAACGCTTATTTACTGAAACTGTAAATATTTCAGGGTTCTACACGATGGTCCTGAAATAAATCCTGAAATATTTACAGTTTCGTAAAAAGCGGTTACCCAAATGATATTTTTGGGTTATTAATCAGTTTGGGAAACATTGTTGCGCGAAAAGGAAGGGCACCCGTATATTTGCCTACAGTTAAAGTTTAAAATATTTGATTTTGATGTTATACTTAGTCGTGTTACCCACCTGCACATGTTTGCTGAACACCTGTTCCCCCACCACGTTACAGGCCAGTCGCAGCGCTTTACCCATAGAGTCGAGATACTTGAGGTACAGAGTGGCGATCCCACGCAGGTCCGCGTCGCGCCGGTAGAGGCGCAAGTTGATGCCGCCAGGGGGCGTTGTTCCCTGGAAAAACATTTTATTTACACGTCATCATTCTACCAGCGCATACCAAGAGGAGACCACTGCTGAGATGAAACGCCGCATAAAACTCAACAGTCAGTCATTCTTTAGGGTAGGGTACCACCTATTATTTTGCATTTCAACTAACGTATAATTACGCAGAGTTTTCATTTCATCGAAATGCATTTCTCGCTGCATGATTTAATTTTGGTTATCACAAGTCTAACCTAACCTAACCTACGTAATTAATGTTTAAGATGAAAACATCATGGCTGCAGCAGAAAATAGCGTTCGATGTAAGGAAATTGCGAAAATGATATAATCGATGAAGTGAATTTTAACAAAATTATAGGTTACCTATTTAACATATTACTTATCACAACGATAATACTTAAGCTAGCATTATACATAACTGTGAGGCCGATGATGAAAATAAATGTTGATGGCCATCTGTGGTCTTCATCATCAGTTCCACTTCCCCAAATGATATTTGAGGTCGGCAATAAGAGTGTATCTACTACCGCTTCTGACAACACCATCATTCCTAGAAAGTCGCTCCGCAAATCTACACTTACAAGTAACGTCAAATTTAACAAAATTTTATGAAACTACAGGAAGCGAAGTTTGCCGCTTCTCCCTCCCCCATTTTCATCCCGTTTCAATTCCCTCGCTTCAGAGATTTAGATTGAGAGTGGTCGTCTGTCAGTCAGTCACTTACAAAAAACTTTATTACGAATATGTTATTCAAATAATGACAATCTGTTCGTACTCACTTGATCAACTATGGACTTCATCATCAATGTCAGTTTCTTGCTGTTGTACTGATCGAATTCGTTCGTGATGGTAACTCCGCCCAACATGTTATAACTGAAATATTAGTTACCTTTAAACACCATTTCACATACACATAAAGTTTTCCCGTACGGCTCTAGATTAGACAGGTGTACAAGCTAAGGCTGTAAACTCTCATCTCATTTTAACCGATAGTCTGTCTGCTGGCTTAGCCAAATGCAAATGATGCTAACGTTTCTGTTTCCTGTCGATCTAAAATAGAGTTGTTATAATATTTTGTCGATCTTCGAAAATCGTTAACTCAGCATTAAGCTTGACTAGGTCTCGTCCATCGAGGGTTCCAAACAAACTTATAAGAATGTTATATGTATTGTATTGAGGGACAAACTTGACTTTGCCGTTGAAAAACTGTTGTCTCCATACACCAGAAGTTTGCAACCGCAAGATAATACTTTTTTTTGTGATGGAGCAACAAATTAACAATATATACCTTCCTTCTTGCCAAATTTCAGGATTCTAGGTCTATGGGAAGTACCCTACATTGTATATTTAGAATACCTAGAGAGTATCCTTATCTTTTTTTACGTTTACTTAGAGGTTTGATTTTTTCACAGCTTTTAACGACTATAAACCTGGTTATATGGTTTTAATTTCAACTCAATACCTCCACGCGTTTCCGAGATAAAGGGTCTTGCCAGGCATATAACGGTCCCGATTTTTTTTGAGGAACGTAACCTTAAAAGTATCAAATTGATACCTACACGTTAGCCATATACATATGGTGTCCGGGCGGCGAGCATACTTTATAAAACCGCTCCAAATTGTTACTCTTCAAGAAATATAAACAACTGGTAACATCCCACATGTAACTGTGCACCTTCTCATCCCTCCAGCCCCAGTGTTGCCACAAACTGTTCCTCCCACAGTACGGCATTATCAACAGCTGGCAACGATAGTTCAATTTATCTTTGTATTCAGCCGTCATTTTTAGAAGTTTTGCGAATAGTTTTAATTCTCGTGCGACATCGGTTTGGAAGATGGTGTTGTATCCCTCCCTGCAGGGCCAGAGGAGGAAGTTCTCGGCGTTTAGACGCTGGGAGAGTTCGAGGCACTTCTTTATTTGGGACGCTGCGAGGATGAATGTTGAGGCGTCAGGACTGGTCAGGGCTCCTGATGCGTATCTGAAGAGAGAATCATTTGGTTACTTTATAGTAATTTTAATGGTGACCGGGATCCTATCATTTCGTAACCAACGTTTCAGAAATGGTTCATTTCACAAACATATCGAGCGAGCCACCATTTTGTAAATCTATTAGGTACTAAAGTTACATGTGATAAACGTTCTCTTGCCAATTCTGCACCCTACTCGCGTTTCACGACACTGCTAGTAGTGATCAAGCCTACGAAAACTAGCCGAGGTTTCGTTTCCCGATAACGCAAATATTTGTGTAACGCGCGAGATTTTGTTTGAATTTGTTTCTCAGTATGGTCTGTTGTGTAAGTATTTAAGTATGTATTTCTTTAATTAGATATGTTCATCATTGTCTAGTACCCACAATACACGCCTACTGTACTAAACCTAGTCGTAAATGAAGCTCTACTTAATTTAGGACTAGGTTAATTTATGTAAGATTGTCATCAGATACTGTAAGATGGGGTGAATAGAAAAACAATCTATATAAAAATAACTTGTTATTTATAAGAACAATTATTATTACCGATATCGTTTTTGACGTATTCCGTATTGTCAACGTTTTGATAACTCTTGTGTCCTCGACACTAACGGCGGCCGAGTCATAAACGATTCTCAAACACGTCAAACACGATATCGTTATAACGCAGTAGAATAAAGGCCCAGGACCATGTACCCCTACACATAACGTGTGGATGTAATTTTTTTTCACGTCTACCCCATCTTAGGGATAGGTCTTTCAAAAATATTTCGGGTTTGTCAAAACAATATTTCTAAAAATCAGAAAAAAACCTAAATAAAAGCGCATATAACGAATTTAAAAGGAAAACTGTCACGACTAAGAAGACATCATTGGTTCTTGAGATACAGGCGATAAAAGTGTTTATACCTACTAAAATCTCCTTCGGCACCAAATGACTTTAAATGGAAAATTAGTTGTTATTTATTGTTTTTTATGTTTGTAGGGCTTCGGAACCCTACACTGAGCATGGTCTGACATGCTCTTGCCCAGTTTTTACCGTGTATAATCTCAACCCATGGTTAATTAAAAGCTTGTAAACACACCTCGCGTTAGAATGCAGATCCGGCGCCAGCCACAGCAACTTGACATGGTATCTCTGCGTCATCTCATTGATGAACTCCACCATTTCCTCTCCCTGCCCCTTCTCCTCCTCCGAGGGCAGTAGGTCAGTGTCGAATGCGGTCCAGTACTTGACACCGAGCTTGTGGAGCAGGTCGAAGAGAGCTTTTACGGAGCGCTTGTGGTTTTCCAAGGTGTTGGAATGGTCATCCCAGGAGCGGGCTTTTTCTGACCCTATAATAGTACATTATTTTAATAAAATACTTGTAAAAATTAATATTTTTCCGAACGCATTCATATCGGTTCTTTTTCGAAATAACTTTATAGTAGGGAGCCCAAGAGGCTGAATGGGGATTAACTCGAGCATTGTAGAACCTTTTGAATTGTGAAGATTAGATGAGAAAAAGAAAAAGTTTATATTTCTTTATTTAAACTTATATGCACAAAACATTAAAGTTCAAATGGCAGAGTTAATGCCCAATGGCATTATCTACCAGTCAATTAGTAAGCGAAACAGATAAAACTAAGGATATTTATGATGTACCAATGGCCTTTCCTGGGGGAGCGTGTAAAAAGTAGTCACAAAGAAATACCATGAGCGCTTCAGATATTAATACCTAGTGTATGTGTCCCACATGTTTCTGATATGATAACGGAGGAATATTAATGTACCGGTTTGTATGATGGGAGTGGCCGTATGAAGGGGTTGAAAATGGGAAAAAAATATTCGAGCGTTTTTTTTATGTTAAGGAGAAGGCACACGAGCACTCAGGTCACCTGATGGTAAGTGGAATTTGATACCCATATACATTTGAATTCTCAAGACTACAATCCTAAGACCTCAAATGCGTTGCCAACCCTGAAAACTACGATGGAATGCCTCTATGCTAGTAATTTCACCGGTTGTCTTATCCCCACAATGCGAACACTACTGATTGGCGGTTGGTTAATGGATAAGATGTTGGTAGCGATCCGGGCGGAACCTGCACAGGGTCCTACCACCACTAAAATCGCTGAGTGCGTGTCAGATATATTCAGAAGGCATGTTAAGGAAACCCTAAAGGAGAAGATTGACGATTTGGACTGCACCAAAAGTGATGGCGGATTTTTGAAAATGTAAAAAATTATAGACATTGAATACAGACGGTTCAACTTGATGTCCTTCGTGCTGACCATATATTTCCTTAATCTAAAGGAATGAAAAAAAAGGGGTTGTACACATATGGACATGATCAGCTGTAATGCCGTACTACCAAAGAAGGCGGCTAACTGCATAGTAATAGTAAAGTATTTTAAATTTAATGGGGTTACCAATAGAGTATAGTATGCTTTGACCACTATATGGCAGTTTGCCCCCTTCTTTAGTATTACGGCAGAACTACTTCGACTTGTGGTAATCGGCAGATTAAATTATTTCCGTGATCCTTGAATAATTTCCTTCAAAATTAAAATTAAAGTAACCGCGCACGGGAATGTCCATGGTTTCGATTTTTGAATCTCACCGACTAAAAATGAGTAACTTGAAAATCAAGTTATGCGGCGGTTAAGTTCAAGAAGTCCGGTCGGAGCGTACAAAACACATTTTAGCGCGTGCCTTCTCAATTAGGCAGCTTTATACGACACTGAACTCGACTCACCAGCCTGCTGCCTAATTGAGATGGCACGCGCTAAAATGTGTTTTGTACGCTCCGACGGGACTTTTTAAACTTGCCGGATAAAACTACATCTTTGAGATCGACGCAGCGCTGTGTTGAGAGAATCACCCCCCTGATCGGATGCGCCCTTACGCTTTCATATAATTTTTATACTGAATTTTGTTTAAAGTGCCCCCTGTAGTCATTCCAATGTTAGTGAAAAAAAGGAGACCTTATGTCATCTATTGTGGTGCATACAGAGGTCTAAAATCGCTTGCAATGCTACTGACAAATATCCATCATTGGAGTTTAATATAACTTTACTTTATTAGTTTTTACAGATAAGGGGATTAGATTAGAGGATATTTGATAATATATTTTTATTAATTTACGGTATGTATAGTATAACTTAAATTATGAACACATGTGTACTTAAGTAATTTAATAGGCTAGTTGACTCTGTTTTAAAGTAGGTCTCAAGTTATTAATTATTGTCCGATTAGATGAAAAAAAATATTCCCATATTTTTTTAGGACCTACAAAACCGCAAAACTTTATTTTAAAGGTTTAGTTTTCGTTAACAGGCGAAAACGCTTCCAGCCATATTAGTCTATAGATTATCTGTGCTGTGACGTCATACGGGCCGAAAACAAACATTTGACATTTGACGAGAGCATTTGACATTTAGATAAACAATTTATCATTTTCGAAACCTCGATACTTTTATTAATAAAAACCATGACTTCCACTAGTTTACATGGAAAATATAGTAATTAACGTTATTGTATATTCCGAGAATGCAAGAACGCATCAATTACGACCCCAGGGAAATTATGGATTAGAATGCCCAGTGAAATAAATATGCGAAATACATGGCTAAAACTTGCTAAAAAGGATCCTGACTTTATCGACTGAAACAATTTTTGTTTTTTTGCGAAGATCACTTTGATGTTAGTATTTACTTAATAAGTTATTCAGTTTCTACAAAAACTTTTATCTTCAATAATAATAAGCTCGGCAGAGCAGCAATCTGGATTCAAGGCAAAAAAATTACCGACCATCAAAGTGTCGATTCTTGGTAAGTTTGTGCTATCTGCATTCACGAATCCAACATCCATGATTGCTCTTATCAATAAAACTAGAAAGCTGTAACAATAATACACAGATTAGGTTTTTACTAATGTTAAAACGACTACGATCATAACACAACCTCAAAGTCCATGAGTCATAAATGTCAATGTCATGTACCATTGCGAATTTCACTCGTATAAGAACCGACATGAAGTTTGCTTAGAGTCCTATGACGTCACAACAAGTCCGACAGCGTTTTCAGAGTTCAAATTAAAAAATAAAAATGAACAATTTTAAATAAAAAATACGTAGCCATCTTACACTTTTAATATCTGAAATCGATAAATATTGGTTTCTTAAGTCTAATACTACAGAAAATATTAATTTATTAAGCCAAATTTAATATGAGGCAAGTAGCCTATTATTCGTGGTGTTTTACCTTCTACATTAAAAGTTAAATGCAAAATACAAATTAAAGTAAAGAGGGCGATTAGTCGTCATTTTGTTAATGTAATGACTTGTAAAAAAACATTTAACAATGAAATACCAAAATAAAGTACTAATACGTACCTATACAAAACTTGTTATTGGTTACTTGTTGTATTTTCACTGGAAAATACTTAATGCAGATGCACTATTGCATATTTTTAACCCATCTTATCTACATATATGTACGTTATAGTAGCTCTTGCCAAGTGGAACATAGTGTAAGAAGTATGGTGTTATATAAGTTGACTACATAGTTCAATAGATGGCGCTAAACGTCAGTTAGCTCACGCAATCGTTTGGTTAACGTAAAAAGTACTTATACTTCATGAAAATCTTTGCTTACTCGACAGACGGACGGAATATAAGGGTTCCGTTTCTATAATCAGTTTTTTGATAGTCCTAGTTGTAAAACGATGGGCTCCTATAAAATTATTAAAGGTTAGTACTTTTCGTGTTGCTAGTAGAGATGGGCAAAATGTATCACTTAAAAGAAAAGATTGAAATGTATCTTTCGATCATTGGGATATGTATCACTCTTTTGTATCTTTATATCCCTATGTATCAGTACTTCAGTAGCTCACGCTCGACCGCACGAGCCGCAGCTATTGCCTGCACCGCTCACTCTCTCAGCGTGGCTCGCTTAGCTCAACTCAATCCAATAAATCAGAACCAGTATAAAACTTAAATGTTCACATACTGCTGAACGACTTTAAGCCCTACACACCAGTAATAGAGTTATCAATTTACCTTTTTGTGCCGACGTAAGTATGTCAATTTATAATGGTCATACGGCATAGCAACCCATCCAGTTCACCCACTCTCTCCATCCGACCTCTCAGTCTTGCAAAAGTGCAACACAACATACCAAATAGTGAGGTGCGAAAAAGATGTCAGTTCGCGTAACCTTGGCGTGGCCGGCCGTAGCGGCCGAGCCGAGCGAAGCGACACAGATAGAAAGAAAGAAAATTACGCCGTGAGTGAATGAGTTATAAAGATACACTGATACATTCGGATGTGAAAAGATACAAGGAGTGATTGATGAGAACGGATTGATACATATCTTTTTTATCTATCTCTCCTGAGTTACCCATCTCTAGTTGCTAGCAATCGTAGCAATCATAGCATTTGCTAATACAATACAATGCATAGTCTCGATAAAGCTTATTGGGCTGGGAATCTGGGATTCTACACGGTAATAACGGTTTTCGTCGTTGACGTATTTCCGTATTGTAAACAATTTGATAACAATAGTCAGTCATAAACGATTCTAAAACACGTCAAAACCGGCCCAGACCGACGTAATGCCGTGCGAGCGTGCAATGCTAAGTAGAAATTCCCGCCCAAAACCAAACGGAAAAAAACTTTGAAAGTATTGTTGGAGATACGCCCCGCCCCAGCGCACACCGCAGTGGAATTTCGGTGGATATTCAAATAGTTATTTGTACAACAAGAGAGCAAAGATAGTTTTTACTGCGAGTGTTGATTTTGAATCCCGAGCAAGCGAAGGATTCTAGAATTGAACCACGAGTGTAGGGAGTGATTCCAATTTAGAATCCTGAGTGCAGCGAGGGATTTAAAGACACGAGATACAAATAACTTTAGTCTCGTGTTGCACATACAATTTTTCACCTCGGTAGCGGGAAAATATAAGTAATACAAGAATAAATCACAAGACAATCTCACACAAATTGACCTATTCCCAAACTAAGCTCTAGGCTTGTACTATGTGTACTAGAAAACGATAAACTTGCTTATATAGAGAAATATATACTTAAATACATAGAAAACATCCAAGACTCAGGAACATAAATACTCGTGCTCATCACACAAATATATGCCCTTATGTAATGAAATGAAACAAAATGTTAAAGAAAAAACTTATTTAGTTTTTGTTTTAACTTAAATGCCCTACAAACTTGGAAAGGACATGAATAAACAGTTATTAATTAGTACGGGAAACTTCCCGAAACAAACACTTTTTGTTAATAAAACTGCTTAAAAGGTCCGCAAGGTTATTTTACAGTTTCCAAACGCCATCTAATGCCACTAAAAGGCACTAATTTACTTAACAAATTTCCCGCTAGATGTCGCCACTTGTTACAATTATAGACCTCCCTCGCCCAACCCTTTTCTTGACAAAATGAAAAAAAGGTTGTGAATTCAAACCTCTACAGAATTTTAAACAGAATAACAAAATGTTAACAAAAAAATATTAGAAAGTGAATGTTTATGGTATATAAGATAGGTACATCGCCAAGAAAAGGGTTAACAAAGAGCAATTCTACTACGTTTGGCAATGTTACGGTTCTCCTAGGGCGAGACTCCCATTGCATCGGTTGGGTTGACCCTTGCGATTATCTCTGATGCGTTTTTTTGGTAGTAGAAACTAGGAACTCGCCGTTCCCTTGATAAATACTACTGCCAGGTCTATCGTAAACCCTTACATAACTAATTTAATTAAATTTCAAAGAGATGGGATTCAGGCTTATTTTATTTTACGGTGTGGACCAATCTGCAAAATGTTGCAGGAATCTCAGATTTTTTGTAATTAAAATATACAATATTAAATTAAAGATTAAAGGATCTGGCAAAAAACCCGTGCTGGCCTCATAATTAAAATAAAGTATCTCAAATCAGATACCAGATTCAATTCTATTCCATTAGATTGCACTTGCTAAGTCATTTGTCAGAGCAGGGGTCTTTGCAGTTTTATGCTGAGCCAGCGCCTTTTTCGCATTACATGACTCTTTCTCAAACGTTACAATAAGTGCGTATACCTTATTCGACATAAACAATTACTTAGGACAAGCGCCTATTAAAAAAAAAACATTCTGGCATAACGCGAAATTGGTAGACTGAGTTAGGTGGGTACGAATTAGAGCAGCCTCGGGTTAAGGCACGCACGGCTCACCTATTTTGCTCAAATTCGTACGCGCTAAAGCGTGCGAGCGGCGCGCGGCGAGCCGAAGAGAGTCGGTCTTTTGACCGTGCATCGTGTAATTTGGACGTGTATCCGAGCCAAGCGTACCGCGGGCAGAGTTACCAGTTTAACTTGTCTGTGGGCGAGGCGCGTACAAATTTGATAAAGTTGCCGAAGCGATTTCTTCTTCTTTTTGTTAATAATTCGGTGAATTATGATAAACGGAGTCGCGGCTGTAATCGTGTCCTACGCCATTTTGAAATGTCAGCTCGCGGCGAGCACGGTGCCTCACCCGTGCATGTCGCCGCGTGGGCCGAGTATGGCTCAGGCTGAGCAGCTCAGATTCGTACCCAGCTGGTACATAGCGACTTAAGGCGTTTGGCTTTAACAGCCTTTTTTATGTTTGTGAACAATAAAAGTAGATTGTTCATCAAGGGACTAAAGTAAGCCAGTATGGCACAAGATATTTATCCACCCGAAAAAAGCGAGGGTGCATAAAGTTCGAGTGTCATTACAGCTTTTAGTCTCAGGGTAAACAGTCAACTTTTTACTTCGATTGCGAGATGATATATAAACGGAGCTAATTTCAAAAGTAGTGAGTTTGATTTTCATAGATCTTGTGTAATAAAAAAAAAATACCATAATCGTACAGTACACTACAATAATTATGTTCTGTCTCACCATTCATCCTAAACTCTGTAAGAGACAGGCTGCATTTCAGCCAGTCCTCCATGGTACGCGCGTGAACCCTCTCGCTGGCACTATAGTAGCGATACACGCTTGTATCTGTGACGGCCGCCATATTGTTATACTCTATCTTGTCTATGCCTGGGGAAGAAATATTTTTTACTTTAAAAAACCAAGTTTCGCCTCATCAGTCATCAGGAGAGAAATAGATGTGGAATCCAAAGTTTCGAAATTACACCGCAAATTTTTAGCCAAATGCAGCATTTTGTGATGGAAGCAAGCCGCTTTGTATAGACCAAAATAAGTGATTTAACCCGCACGATTCCACGAAAAACTTAAGTGGCGCCATCTGTTTCTAAGGGGTGAAAGTTTTGCTGCTGCGTTTAAAATCACTTAATTTGATTTACTAACACTGTACAAACCGGTTAGACACTCGTAAATCTAGCCTAGTCTAAGACAAGACTAGGTGCCATTCCACATTTCTATCTCTTTCCCTTAATTGGAAAGAGGATCCAACTCCCGTTTTTAGTCATAGTTAGCTCGTTCTGCCCTGCTAACACAAAAGGCAGTATCTCAGACAAAACTCCTGTAGCAAATGCAACCTTATAACCAACAACATAGGATTGCATCTGCTTTGACGGTAGAATTTGAGATACTGCCTTTTCTGGTAGCAGGGCAGCGTTCGCTTAGGGAGTGTCGTCGCCTTTGTATCGCGCCGCCTTGGCATGTGCGGCTTTTTGTTGAAGGATGCCGCCGCGTCAATAAAGTTAAACAATGCGAGCTGTGTACCCGCAAGTGAATTTGGCAGTTTACATCGAATCAAATTCGTATGTTACTACGGTGGCATCCCCTTGGATCGCATAATGTGTTTTAGACTAATATTTTTTCGCATAATTGTTTTCGTATAATTTGTATTGGCATAATTGTACTGTCGCATAATAATACTTTAGCATACTCCTTTTTTAGCATATTAGGCTATTAGAATAATTTTAGTTGGACTAATTTGTATTTGACTAATATACACATTATGCATACCTATTATTGTTTGGGCTAATAATTATTAGATACTTAAGGTTAAATTAGGTTACGTTAGGTACATTAGGTTAGGTTAGGTTAGTATGATATCCATTTTGTAATGATGCCAATGAATTATTATGACTTTTTGCAATAATGCTATTTGACGTTAGTCTTGATGACAATTATGTTTACTGTATTTATGTTTTTTAATGTTCTGCGTAATAATAAATGCGTAAAGATGATTATGCACATCATTATTTCGGCTAAAAGCAATTATGCGTAACACTATTATTACAAATAATTTTTTGCCATCCAATAGAGAACCTACTACGATAGCCGCCAGTACGTGTGCTTTTAGCGACACTATCTAAGCGAATGGACTATACTTACCGTCGCGACCCGTAACTTCGCCTGTGCTACCCAACTTCGCCTAATTTTGTATAAGTTGAAATTCCCAGAATATTTGAAGGACAAGCTACTAAACTAAACTACTAAATAGTAAGTATTTTTCATTTATGGCAATATTTTGCGAATAATTTGTGGCTAACTTCACATTGTTGGTCACCAGTGCATTTTTTCCGCCGGATGAATTGACACGTTTTTTGGTTTTGTGTTTAACTTCAGTTGGTGGCGATACTACAGAGCAGGTAATGCTAAGCTTTTTATTTGATTATAACCTACAACTAATATCCTATCATATGACATTGTTGTTTTATATCTAAGTTACGTTTAGAAGCTATAAATGAAAAAAACGTTGCTGAGGGTACAGTATCAGCCATCTTGTTGCCAAACTTCGCCTACCCCTAGGGTTGTCAATTCTGTTGTGGGTGAATTTCAAATATATTATACGTACCTAGTTAAGAACTTAATTGAGACGTTAACTTTCTTCCATTGTGTAACGGAAATTTGTTATACTATCATTTGGTTAATTATCGTGACACAAAGGATTAAATTACGGACTTTTTAATTGAGTCCATAACTACGTAAAATATTGTTGAAATTCACACTTGTAGTCATATTTATGTAAATTAGAGTGGAACCTACCTATGGAGTTTATGGTGATCAAATTGATTGTCAATAGGTAGGTACTGAAAATTACCTACCTACTGAAAATGCCAAAAATGAACGAATTAGCAAAGACACGGAAAAAAAGGTCATACACTACCGAGCATTCGAAAGAATTAATGGAACTGGCACTGGAAGCCTTACAAAAGAAGACTATGTCTTCGTATGAAGCGGAAAAAGTCTTTGGCATTCCACGTCGAACCTTACTGGACAAGTTACACAATAAACACCCTAAGAATCCAGGATGTCCAACAAAGTTTACCGATGAGGAGGAAGCTAATATTATAAAAGTGCTAATTGCAGCTGCCGATTATGGCAGTCCTTTGACTCTTCTAGATTTGCGAATTGTCGTACATAGGTAAAGTCTCCAAAATATTTTAAAACTATATGTTTATTGATAATTAAACATCCACTACATTGTTTCTTACTAATTTTATTATTATTAAATTTTCAGATATTTGGACGCTAATGGAAGACTTTCAATTTTTGATAATAAATTACCCGGCAAGAAGTGGGCATACGCTTTTATTAAAAGAAATAAATCTAGATTAACCTACAGAGTAGTCCAAAACATAAAAAGGGCCCGAGCAGAAAAAAACCCCGTTGAAATTAAACAATACTTCGAAAATTTGAAGTCGTCTCTCGAAGGCGTCGCTAGTGAGAATATAATAAATTACGACGAGACAAACCTAACAGATAATCCTGGAGCCCAAAAATGTTTGTTCCGAAGGGGCGTTAAGTATCCCGAAAGGGTGTTAAATGTTACGAAGGGGGCTATATCTATTATGTTCGCCATAACTGCAGGAGGAGAATGTCTTCCTCCATATGTTGTATATAAGGCGGAACATTTATATGAACAATGGACACTTAATGGACCTAAAGGAACCAGATTCAACCGTTCAAAATCGGGATGGTTCGATAGTTTTCTATTCGAGGATTGGTTCAAGACTGTTATTTTACCATGGGCTAAAAACAAAACTGGTACGAAAGTTTTGATTGGAGATAACTTAGCGTCCCACATTAATTACGAAATTGTGACATATTGCGAGAAAAATGATATACGTTTTGTATTTCTACCCCCCAATTCGTCACATTTGACTCAGCCCCTGGATGTATGCTATTTTGGCCCATTAAAAAAAATATGGAGAGAAATTCTATTAAACTATAAGATAAAAAACCCGAGAGAGGCAACGATTCACAAGGGACATTTTCCGGATCTACTAAAAAAATTAATGGAGTAACTTAACGAAAAAACACATAACATAATGAGTGGATTTAAAAGCACTGGCATTGCACCATTCAATCCCGATAAAGTATTAAGTAAACTACCAGGTTCAGACCAGCCAACAATGCCATATACTATCGACAATTCACTATTAGACTGGCTGAAGGAGACACGCACTGCAGATCCCAATAAAAAAATACGAAATAAAAAATTAAATGTCTTGCCGGGCAAATCCGTCTCAACAGACGATTTCAAAAACTCTGCAACTCAACCAACCAAAAAAACAAAAAGAGTGAAAAAAAATAAAAGGCAAAAGGAAAGTAATCCTACAACTTTGAAGTCATCGCTGAGCCTTAATAATCCTGATAGTCTCAAAAAGTTGTGTATCACGTTTGTCAATGCTCACTTGACTCAATTAGTGCAAAGAGCTGAGGTTTCACAAGAACTAAAGGTTTCTTATCTGGGTGAAGTTTCAATTAATGACAAAGCAAATATACCATTCATTGGTGAACTACCAGAATGTCTACAAACTAACAAAAGCAAAATCAATATTACCTCTAACATCACTATCCCAGCAGCACCATCTTGGAAAATTCAGCAGACGCAAAAAAAGATCAGTTTTACAATGAAAGGGGCTAAAATCACGCGGTCAGCATTACACATGAAACTAGCCACAGTAAAAAAAGAAACTGTTAAACAAAGAAAAGTTTTAAAAGAAATTGAACCAGAGATTAAAGAAGACCTTGAAGAAAGGCAACCAAATGATAAAACTAGGCAAAAAAGTAAAAACAAAAAAGAAACTACTAAAGCAAAAAAAGTGACGCAAAAGCACAAATCTATGAAACACAGCAAGAAAAGATCTAGTAGTGAATCTAGCTTTACACATTCTGACACTGAAATCTATACTGCTGATACGGACGAATCAGAATACGGAACAATGGAAGAGTATATCGCGGTATGTCTACAAGAAGAACAAGAAAATATTGAACAAACCATACCCTACGGATTTTCTGACATTGACTACTTCACAGAGAATGACAAATATAAGTTAGAAACAGACTCCTGGGTTTTGGCTAAATTTGCTTCAAAAAACTGTGTGAAGCATTTCGTAGGAAAAGTTATATCAATGAAAGACAACATTCCCGAGGTCAAATTTGTGAGAAAAGTGAAGGAATCGAAATTTAATAGAGGATCAGTGTTCACTTACCCAAGAGTTAATGACATTTGCACTATGAAGCATTTAGACGATGATATTATCTTGGTATTGCCTGAACCGACCATTTCTCGACGGGGTCAAATCATATTTAATATCGATTTGAGTAAATACAATGTACAATAATTACCTAATTAAACTAAAATTATTGTCCGTAACGTTATAAACAGGGTTCGGAGTTTTTATAACACGGTAAGACTTACACGGTTATTTTGTCTGTAACTGACCTGATTAATATTGATTTTATGTTAAGGTAGGAAATCATGTAAGTCAATGCAATATTATGTAGCTCAGTTACTATTTTCTTGATAAATGTTTATCTACTCGATCTAGCTAGAAGCTAATCGATTGCTTAGGTGTGTACCCAATATTTGTTTTTGCCTATGATTGACCTAACTGAGTCTGATTTAGTAGTATTGAGTATAATTGTCTGATTAAGACTGATTCAATGTTTAAGTAATCTTGTAAGTTAATACAATATTCTACGTCAAATATTGTAGCCCAGTTACGGTTTTTTTTGATAAAGGTTTACCTATCTACTCGATCTAGCTAGAATCTGATTGAATACATAGGTAGGTAGGTACCCAGTATTTGTTTTTGTCTAATATTGACCTAGTCTAGTCTGATTATGTTTAAAAAATGGTATTTTTTGGTGGTCACATACAAAGATTATACGTGATATTATAGTTTAGATTATTGCTCAATGATTGTGATAAATGTTCAGTTGAAGACTGATTTAATGTCTAAGTATTGATATTAATTTATACAATATTGTATAACAAATATTGTAGCTCAGTTACTGTTTTTTTGATAAATGTTTATCTACTCGATGTAGCTCGAAGCTAATCGATTACTTAGTTGTGTACCCAATATTGGTTTTTGTCTATGATTAAGGTTTTTGATGATGATTGACCTAGTTGAGTCTGATTTAATGTCTAATTAAGACTGATTTTAATGTTTAAGTAATCATGCAAGTTAATACAATATTGTACGTCAAATGTTGTAGCCCAGTTACTGTTTATTTTTGATAAAGGTTTACCAATCTACTCGATCTAGCTCGAATCTGATTGATTACTTAGGTAGGTACCCAGTATATGTTTTTGTCTAATATTGACCTAGTTGAGTCTGATTTAATGTTTAAAAAATAGTATTTATTGGTGTTCACAGTCACATACAAAGATTGTACGTGAAATATTATTGCTCAATGATTGTGATAAATTTTTAGTAGAAGACTGATTTAATGTCTAAGTATTGATGTAACTTAGTACAATATAGTTTGTCAAATACTGTAGCTCAGTTTTTTTGATAAATGTTTATCTACTCAATCTAGCTCGAAGCTAATTGATTACTTAGGTAAGAGTAGGTACCCAATATTTGTTTGTCTGTGATTGACCTAGTTGAGTCTGATTTAACACGTTCACAGTCCCCATACAAAATATACCAATAAATGTACTCCTAGAGTCCCCCCATAAAGATGTTTAAATGTCCCTCTCAAGTCCCGCAAATTAATTTATATTGTGGAGGTAATTTGCCGTGCTCCATGTATGGGGCACTGGTCTGTGAACGTGTTAATGTCTAAAAATAAGAACTTAAGGTTTTTGATAAATGTTTATCTCAACTATTTAGCTAAAAGGTACTAATTACCTAGGTAACGTAAGGTTAACGTAAGTGAATTTAAGGTTAAACGTCAAATTTAATATTGTTGCTCAGTCTATTTTTTTATAAAAATGTTTATCTCTATTATTAAATGAGAAGCTAATGATTACCAAAGAGGTATTTTTTTTTATGTAAGTAAGCGAAATGAGTGAAGCCTAAATATTTTGTTACGTTTTTTGTTCGAAACTTATTATTTACTTTTTAATATTAAATAATACCTACAACAATTTACGGATCTTTTACTGTACTTAAACCATTAACTCCCTTTATTTCGAAGTCAAGTAAGTTAACATGATTTTTGGCAACCCTATCAGCATTATAGCAAATGTATGGAACCAACTTCAGACTGCTTCAAACTGTTACCTAACTTCGCCTACCGCATGTTTTTTTTAAAATGTAACCTATTTTCCTAAATGTAAGATTCATATTCCTCTGTTATTCTAAATTGATTAGACTAGATGTAGGTATGCCAAACAAATGTAAATGTTTGAAGCTTCGGCATAGTGTAGGCGAAGTTAGGAAACAATTCCCTAACTTCGCCTACTACTTTAAAGGCAATTTTAAGACAGTTAAGCTATGAAATTTAAAGCGTTAATTGCCTGTAACGATAGCCTAAGATATGTAAAATATTTTTTTAATCATGAAGATTCAAAATAACTTGAAACCTGGATGATTTTTTGCAAAAGGTGTCAAAACCCAGGCGAAGTAAGGGGTCTCGACGGTACTCAATCATATCAATTATTGCCTTTATGTGCGTTGTCTATACTAATATTATAAAGAGGTGAAGTAGGGGGTACCTAATCTGGATCTACTGAACCGATTTAGATGAAATTTGGTATGGAGATTATTTATTTCTGTTTCTTTATAACTTCTCTTCTTTGTAAGGTTGTCTGGAAGAGATCGCTACTTAGCGATAAGACCGCCTATCGACTCACTTAGTAATTTTTTATTTGTATTTTACTTTTCATGCTGTATTTGTATGTGGTGTTCAATAAAGAATATTTGTATTGTATTGTATTGTATTGAGATAGTTTGAGTCCCGAGGAACGACATACGGTACTTTTTATCTCGAATAATTGGACTTGTCCTGAGGGAATAGCGATAAACGACTTCTACGTGGACGAAGTCGCGGGAAACAGTATGTAATATAGTCGTATAAGAGATTTGCTCGTTAAGGCTGATATATGACGATAATAAGTTTGAAATATGTATTAAGGACTCTAGGGTTACTAAAAATATCGTCAAACTAAAAGTAAGAGGTACTATATTAATAAACTTTATAAAGTTATTATAAAAACGCATACCTTGAAAATAGTCGACATCTTTCATCTCCCTCACCTTCTGCCGTTTCGGCCCGGGCTGCGAATACCCTGACATCTTCAGTCTCTTTCACGCTTTCGACAAACTTTCGAAGTAATTACTTAGCTAATGCTATCTTGTTTGACCTACGAGAATTTTGTAGCTTTATTGAAATTATTTATAGTTAAGGTTAGTACATATAATATGGATGGATGTTTGTTACCCATCACGCCGGAACGGATCTAGATGGGCACAGAGATAGATTATAGTTTGGAATAGGACATAGGGTAATTTTTATCCGAGTTTCCGAGGGAATAGCGATAAACGACTTGTACGCGGACGGAGTCGCGGGGAAAAACTAGTAAACTATTGATAGCTTAGTTGCAAATTAAGAAGGCCGGGAAATGCATTGCAATATTCCAAATGTCTAGAAAACTTTACTTTATTGTTTCTATTGTACGAACAGAAAATAACAAACTAAAAAATAAACGGAAACACAAAACGGTACGTACAAAGGCGGATTTAAGGGATATCTTCCAGTTAACGATTAAGAAATGAATAAAAACAAGAAATTATCTAAACGGTTTTGAAAGTAGACAAGCTAACTAAAAATAAAATGGAGCCCATAATCTACCTGTATATTCAAATACCAGAAAAAAAAAATGTTTCTGAAATAAGGCTCCTAGAGAAATTGAAGAAAATTAAATTCACACAAAGTACAGTCGGCCTTGAAAGTAGATGCACACTTTTGTTCCTAGTCGCTTTAACGCCTTCTACAATAAGTGCGCGGTTCAAACATAACGTTGAAGTGACAAAGCACTAAAGTCTGTAGCTACTTATAACACGCCGATCGTAAGCTAACTAAATATTGAAAAAATACCAATAACAATAAACAAATCGCCATGATAGAAATGGGTAAAAATATAAATCAAGATTATTTTTAAAAGTTTGAAATCAAATCTAAACACGAGTATAAAATTAATAAATAATCTCCCCAAAAAAATAACTTTAAATTACTTGAGAATGACAAAAATATTACTTCGACTTTCGTTCGTCACTGATTTGACTATACCAGCTACAATGCAGGTTGTTCTGACAGACAGACGGGCGGGGCGGCTCTGTTTATATAACATCGTATGAATAGACGCGGCCAGCCGTAACAGAGCCATCTATTGTTACAAAACTGGACGCTAACCAGCTTGTTTCTGACGTAGATGTCATCGGATAGCATTTTTAAGGATTCCTTATATTTAAGAACTATTTTTGTATAAAGGAATCAAGTTTCATTAAAAAGATAAAAAACAAAGAACGGTGTGTAAGTGCTGTCGAAAATGTGCTTCTCTTATTTCTAATGTAAAATACACTTTAAAACCTTCAACGTACAGTTTATTATTCGTCGTAGAAAACTAAAAACATTAGTTCTTTCGGCCACCTGAATATTCAGGTCAGAGTCAAATGTAAGTCGACACGTGTGCAAAAGTGGTTATCCTTAGAAGTTTGTTTTTTAGTCGTTATGCAAAATATACCGAGGTGTTGTTTCTTTAGTTGCTTAAGGGGCTACCCAATGGAGGATCAAGAAACTGCAAATTGAAGTCTTTTTGATCCTCCTCCGAAATGACAAATGACTTAATCTTAACTTTTGCAAAAATATACAAAATAAGTTATTCTCTATTATTATTTTTATGTTAAGGAGAAGGCACACGAGCACTCAGGCCACCTGATGGTAAGTGGAACCTGTGACCCATAGACATTCGCATTCACAAGACCGCAATCCTAAGATTGCAAATGCGTTACCAACCCTGAGGACTAAGATAGAATGCCTCTATGCTAGTAATTTCACCGGTTGTGTTATCCCCACACCGGAACACAACAATGCGGACATTATTGCTTGGCGGGTGGTTATTGGATAAGATGGTGGTAGCGATCCGGACGGACCCTGCACAGGGTCCTACCACCACTAAAACCGGTCACCGGCTCTATTATCAACCGGTTTTTTTTCATATTATATTCCGTTTGAAAGATATTATGGACAATGTTACAAAGCCGCTCGTCAAGGCTGTTGGTCCAGTGCAGCCCCTCAGGAAAAATGAGTTTGTCACCATTCCCTCAAGTAGTATCTCTCTGCTAATGAGAGTACGAACGCTTTTTCATTCGGCCGACTGATGCTTCATTCACCGAATTCGGCGATCGTATTTGTTATTAAATACGAATACCGAAACCATACGATCTACAATAGTGTACCGGACAAAAAAGTCCTATGGGTAAGGACCAAAAAGTTGGCCACGCTAACTGACTCAATTAAATTTTCTATGAAACTTTTCCGTTGTGACACGAAAATTAGCCATACATTTGTAGGGATAGCTTTCGTGTCACAACGGAACTTTTTCACTTTTGTTTTGTTGTTTGTATGGTTAACTACGCTTAACTATGGTCCAACTATTTGGTCCTTACCCCTATACTTTCGAGACCTTTTATGCTCAAAGGTGAATAATTACGAAAATAAAACCTCAAATAACCTTAAAACTAATTTATTTACATAAAACTATAAGAAAAACCAAACTAGCCGCAACACAAAGGCAACAATCAACATGACAATCGGCAAAGGCACAGCCATTTTCTTTTTCTCCGCGCTAAAGACACCGGAAACTTCTCCTTTTTTCAGTGGCGCAGTCAGCCCTGCCATCTTTGGTTTGTCTATGGGTTGGCCCATCATAGAGAATTTAGTTGCTGCTGTGATTTTGACAGTTAGCATTTTTCCCATGTATTTTTCTTCTTTTGGAACTAATACTTGTTCGTAATACTCGTTGTGGGCGACGAAGTAGTTTTTATCATGAGATATATCCGTGACTAGGACTTCTTGTGTTTCTCCGACTTTGTGTCCGTATGGTTCGTAAGACCGGAAAAACTCTGAAAGCATTTTCGTTCGTTTCTTTACTTCTTGACCAGGTACCTGTTAAGTAAAAACAAAGCTTTAAATAACATATTCGCGTTGTTAATTTTATTAATTTTATTTTACAGTTAAATCAGAATTGTTTTTGAAACAAAGTTCTTTGAGACTGTGATTACTAGCGCCATCTATTACGTTCTCCTAACAACAGTTTTAACAAGATTCAAAGTTCGAGCTTTTTGTCCAGCCGAACATTTATTTCACTATAGTTCCACTAATAAGGTTTTTCATTGGTTTTGGACAAGCTTATATTTGCTAGAAAATTACAAGTCTCAAGTGTAGTTGGTGGAATAATAAATAAATCGACTCGAAAGAATATCCTAGTAAAATTATTGTTGATTCTTTGGTTTCCCTGTGTAATATTCGCTAGGATGTACAACAGAGAAATCAGACCAAAATTGAATTAATTGGCGTGATTACTAGCGTCATCTTGTAGATTCTTCTTACAAGTGAGATTACTTGAAAATGTAGCGTTGAAAGTGTTGTAAGAAGAACCTAAGAGGTGGCGCTAGTAATCACGCTAATAGACTTGACTGAATCAATTTTTGGTACAGTCAAGAAATTTAATTGTTATGCCACTATGGAACCCTGTCATAATGACAGCGTTAAACCACATGAAAGAAAGCTAAATTTAATGATTAACGCTGTCATTATGACAGGGTTCCATAATGGCATAACAATTAAAGTCCTTGACTGTACAGTGGGCCTTGTAGCTGCACACTCCAGTGCTTTGTCACTTTAACGTTATGTTTGAACTGCTGCTCTAATCGGTCAATGGCGTTAAAGCGACACAATGCCAAACTATGCAACTACTAATAAAGACTACTTTCAACATAATATATTGGTATAAAATTTATTTACTCATTCATTCATAACATCATGCCTTCATTCACAACTCTAAAAAGAGATGTTGTTAATTCTGTAACCACATTTTGCACAAGTAGGCTGAGATGTTTACTAGTGTATTAGTGACAGGTTGCAAGCCCGTCGCCTAACAATACTAGAAGCCTTTATTCCCTTAGTCGCCTCTTACGACATCCACGGGAAGACATGGAGTGGCACTATTCTAACCCGGAAACCACACGGGGCAATTTATTTACTGACTTTAGAAAAAGTCGTTCTCAAACCAAATCTTTTTTTTTTATAACTAAGGGTTAAAGCAATAATGATCTTACCCTGGTCATGTTGGCAGCAGGAGTCCCTGGGCGAGGGAAGAACTGGTTGATGAAGAGCGAGGGGAAGCGGTATTTCTGGCAGAGCGTCATCGTGTCCTCGAAGTCGCGCGCCGTCTCCGTGGGGAACCCGCAGATAATGTCCGTCGCTATCGTGATGCCGGGGACCCTGGGGGACGTCATATTGGGTATCAGTTGAAAACGAGTTTTCCCAAAGGTGACAACTAGGCAGGTCCGAAATTCTCCCTTACCCTAAAACCGTTGCCGCGAAAACAATATGATATTTATTTATACATATATTGACAAGTTCAACTTAATTCGCTTAAACTAGCAGTGAGATAGTCCATTCGCTTAGATAGTGTCGTCGCCTTTGTATTGCGCCGCCTTGGCAGACCAGGTGCTGCCTTTTATCAAACAAAGAATGCGAGCGGTGAACCCCCAAGTAAATTTGGCAGTTTACGTCGAATTAAATTCGTATTTTATTACAATTACCACAAGTGCCTGCGGGTGTAGGAACAATAATTAAGCGAATGGACTACAAACTCAATTTAATTGTACCGTACGTTACGTAAAATGTTGTATTTGGGTAAAAAGTTGATTACTTTTTACATTCATATGTGATATAATAAAGAGAAAACATTTGTATTTTTGTTTCTACCAATAAACTTGAAATGTACTGGTTCTATCTTGATTTTTTTTTCACCAGTATAATGCCTATTACCTTGTAACATAGCATTATACATTTTTTTATGCGGGCAACAGCAAATCATAAAAATTTTAGGATTTCAATCACAATCATTCATATTCAACCATTTTCTGTAGATCAGACGAAACAACGAAACCCACGTTAGGCCACTAGCATGTCTGTCTCTTTGAGTTTAACATCACAAAGACTGTATGATGAACGTGATCCACGCGAGTCCGTGAACCGTTATTTTTTCAGTATGCCGAGATCATATTTTACTGACCTATCCCTGAGGAAGTCTACGACGTGCTCAAAGTCCTTACGGAAGTATTCCCTCTTCATGTCGGCTAGAACTTGGTCGCTGCCAGACTGAACTGGCACGTGCAGGAACCTAGAAAATATACCGGATAAATAAATAAAAAACTTTTTACCGGGAAAGGAACCCGGGACCGCTTGCTTCGAAGGCAAGATCACCACCAACAAGGCCACCAATTATATTCGTCGACGACGTGGTCGTCGTCGACGAATATTATTTTATAGAGTAATCAAATAAGTACAGAGTCATGCTAAACAATCGGGATAACTGTCACGTTCACATAACACTAGTTAAAATACTAATACAGTCAATTACAGTCTCTTTAGCCGGACATCTAGCGCCATCTATGATACAAACCAAATACTTTACTATTAGAACTGTCGCGCCCTACCAGTTAATTTACATACATTGACAGAACATAGTCAATTTCAATAAAACATTATACGTTCATATATGAAGGATAAAAATGCAAGAAATAAATTATTATTATTTGCAGCAGTTTTTATCTTTCATAATGTAAGATTGCCCAAAATACATCATAGATGTCGCTACTTGTATTGCTTAATGGACGGATTTTATGCATCACAGATGGCGCTAGATGTCTCGTAAATCAAATACTTAAGATAAATCCTTCCTAATTTTACGTACATTTTACACAACTGTGCAATGTTATATGGCAAAATGTTTGAATGGTGTAACGCGCCTAAAAGTTGTAATGCTAAAGGGACGGATCTAGTATTTGGATTACATCATAGATGGCGCCACGCCACAGTCCCGCTTAGAGGACAGAATAGAGGTTCATTTCAATCTTATGCTTGAAAATAAAACTATCGTGAAGGATAGCAGCTATCGGTGCAACAATTTGGCTCGCGAGCAGCGAGGCGAGCATACCTCAGGCTGAGCCGCTCAGATTCGTACCCAGCTTAAGTACTATAAAGACTACTCCTCTATCAAACTATTCGATCTTATACGACGTTGAGAAAGTAAAGGGACGAAAAGCAACCTTACAGTGCGCTCTATTTCCACTATCATTGTCCTACTCACTTGTAGACCCGCGGGTGATGCATGATCTTGGCCACTTCTGCGAGATGTTCCAGTATGTAGGGCGGGTTGGTCATGCCGAGTCGCAGCCGGCAGCCTTCAGGGATCACCTCAACTAATTGCCAGAGCAGTTCCGGCAGAGAAGTGCCAATGTCGCGGCCATATGTACCTGGAAAAGAGAGGTTATGAAATAAAACTAAAATCTTCTTTGTCAATTTTTGTGGCTGATTCTCTAAAGGTGGGTACGAATTAGAGCAGGCCCAGGTTGAGGCACGCACGGCTCAGGTACTAAGGTCAGCTTCGTCCGCGCTCTCGCGCTACGCGCTATATGTAACTTGTCTGTGGGCGAGGCACGTACAAATTTGATAAAGTTGCTGAGCCGTTCCACCACCGAGGCGATTTCTTTTTCTTTTTGTTAATAATTCGGTGAATTATGTTAAACGCAGTCGCGGCTGTCGTGTCCGACGCCGTTTTGAACGACGCGCAACTTCGGCTCGCGGATAGCACACTGCCTCACCCGCGCATGTTTATGTGGAAGAATTTGGATCGCGAGCAGCTCGCTACTCGGGGCGAGCATACCTCAGACTGAGCCATTCAGATAACACCATCTGTTACCAAATTGCATCACAGAACAAATAAAACGATTTCAGGGTTTCTCCACGTAATGGCGTGACTGACAGTCAGAACAACTAACTTTCGCATTAACATTTCGCACTGCTAGATCAAAACAGTATCAACTCAAAAGAACTGTTAGATTTGTTTCAAGTCCAAACACATTGGTATTAAAGTTGATTTTAAAATACAGTTTTATTTTGAGTTGATGCTGTTTTGATCTAGCAGTGCGATTTATAACATACATAAGTATATATTGATTCCGTACAATATGATAACCATTATTTTAAGCCTGCTTCTCATGCAGGCTGTACACAATCGTCGAGAGCCTCTCGCCGAGTATCGGGCCTAAACCGACCGCGACCGGGATATACCAAGACGAGACGAGAGCAAACAAGACAAAGAGTGAGCGAGACAAGACGAGAGCAGTATATACACACTCGCTCTGGCCTGTCTTGTGGAGTCTCAAGTGTGAACAGCCGGCATCATGAAATTACTTCTCAAAACTTACATTTTCCTGAACAAAACAAAGCCAAACCAACCTGTGTCCTCACTAGTCAGCCATATCTCACACACTCCCTCCTGGAAGCTCTGGCGGGCTCTCTCCACTATCTCCTCCGGAGGGTAGCTCCCCAGTTCTCCTCGCGCGTGCTTGGTCTTGCAGTATGTGCATTGGTTCAGGCAGCCCGTGTTGATGGGGATGATCTCCACGAGGGGGTTCTTGCGGACCTTCGGAAGGAGGAGCGAGGCCCCGCCGGCTTTGCGCCCGGTTGAAGTTTTCTTTTGACCAAGGAGACGGACGGTGTGACCTGCAAGTTATGATGCATTTACTGACCAACTTTAACATATCAATGTAGTTTGACTGACAAACAATGTCAGACGATACGAGTACCATTGACCAGACCAGATTTTGAGCAAAGTTTCGCAACTTTGCGCCACTTTGTCTGACATCATTGCAGAGACGTGATTTTAGTCTCCTAGAGTAGCGAAATTAATTAATTCAATAAATTGGCCACATCTGAGCTCTTTCATATGTTGGTAATATGGAGTGAATCTACCGGTGCTTCAGACAGAATAAGACAGAAGAAATCTAGCAAAAGGTACTTCCAGTTCTAGTTTTTACTTTGTGTTTTCAAGATGTTAGCATTTTCCTGATGTGAAAACAACAATACCTGGGTCGATTTAGGACGGTCCCTACTGATATTTGAATACTTTCTACAAAAATAAAGCAAGTAATGGCTCTTCAGGAGATTCATTATTTAAATTTGAATTTAAATGTGAGCTGACACATAGAATAGAATAGAAATAGCCTTTATTGTTGATAAATTACAATAATACAATACAATACAAATACTCTTTATTGAACACCAAAAAAAAGACAAAACACGGAACAGTACATTTAAATCATAGATATGCAACAGGCAGTCTTACCAATAAATAGCAAAACATAAAAAAAAAATGGAATTAATATAATTTCCATGATAAATAGATTTTTCATTTCTGAGACATTATTATTTATAAATTTTCAACAACAGTTTCTTTTCTAGTCCATGCATTTCTATTATTAAAATTATTACTTGACTAGTAGATACATTTTACTTTATTTCTATCATCAGGACATCAGTTACACATTATTTGGTGTCAGTACTGTTAAGGGTGTGATGTTAACTTGCCCTTTGGGAAAGGCCTCCTGCAGAATGCGCCTTGTACTCTATCTACCCTGCTGTCAAGTAGATAATCCTAAATCTAACCACGTATCTGTAGTATTTGGGTAGAGCGGTGATAATGTTATGATGCCCTACTGGCACCTGGCACTACTTTAATGTACCTTTAAGTGTCTCCTCCACAAGCTCCACAATTCTGTCAATCTGTTGCACCCCGGCAACACTGACTCCATCAAGGTAGGAGGCTCGTGGGGCGCCCTGCGGCACACAGCCTGCTACCACCACATGGAGCCCGCGGCTCTTTGCTAGCTCCACCTCATTCCTGTACAAGCATATAGACATTGTTATTATAGCGGGACAATAGAACTCCTTTTTTTTATTTATTAAAGTATTTTAAAATTATAATACTCTAGTAAAGAAAATGTAAACTTCTTAAGACCTTAAAAGTAAACTTCTTGAGACCATAAAAGTATGAGACCATAAAAGTAAACTTCTTGAGACCATAAAAGAACCTTTAGGCAGCTTATTAGCTTCTTGTTTACTATTTTAAATAGATCTGAAATTGAATTTATCTTCTAACCGAATATGTTATGAGATAGTGTAATAGTTTCTGTATAAAAAGCAATGTTAATAACAAAACATTTAGCATTATAAAATGACAATAACAACAACCAGTATGACAGTTCCATTCCACTTTCTGCCCCATGATCACTATAACATTCTTTTATCACTTATCAAAAAAATCCAATCACTCCAATGAATGTAAATCCAATTAACTTATACTAACTTGAAATGATCTTCTGACGGGCTCTTCACAGTGCAAGAGTTGAGCAGCCACAGCTGGGCTTGCCACTTGTCCTCGGTGAGGGGATATCCGGCCGCGGCCAGCAGCCCTGCCATGTACTCGGAGTCCGAGTTGTTGTGAGCACAGCCCCATGTCTTCACGTAGATTGTTTGAGTACCTGCATTAAGGAGATAGTATAAGAGATGTTCAAATAGTGATAATTGAAAACAATCCCGCGAGGCACCCCGAAACATTGTCCTACCAAGACTTTTCGCGAGACTTAAGGCGGAGATGCGCCGAAACAATAGGGGTGCGCCGAAACACTAGGGGTGCGCCATAAACATAATAGCTGGATTCGGTCTGGGTCAAGTTGTCTAGCTGAGTATGTACAACCGGTATTAGGAAAATTACCGGAAAAACTACATTAGGCGAGGATTTTGGTGGAAAATGCTGATAGCATTTATTTTCTATATATGAACGTAAAACAACAGAACTTATAGGTTACCTGGAACGACACTCTCTAGAATAACTTTTTCAGCCGGCTCGACGGCCTTCTCACGTTTTTTAGATCGCACATTCACATTTTTCCTACTGGAATATCTCTCTTTAGGCGTAATGTCCTGTGAAGATATTAAATCTTCGATGTCGTCTATAATTTCTTCGCAGGCACCTGGCATTTTTTTTATTTGTGTAACACGACACGACAGTGACAGCTAGTACTGGATATTTAATCTGTGGTGACAGCTGTTAGTAAATAATATGTGGGCCGAAACGTAGTAAACTAAACTTGTTACAACAAAACACAAATATAAGGGAATGTCTAAAGAAATAAAAAAATATAAAAATAAGTATACTCTAATAAGGCTTTTAATGAAATAAACTATCCATTTAGAATCTACAATTAAATAAAAACAAAAACAACTCCACATTTAGAGTCCTTTGTTGTTTTTATGCAATTGTATTCTTAATATTATAGTTGAATAAACGTTCCTTTTTTTCTTTTGTTTGTCAAAATACATAATTTTAAAGTATAAAACATATCTGTGTAAGACCATCCGAGTACCTCTGTGCCTCGTTTACATGCAAGGCGAGGCAAATTACGTTTTGAAATACAGACTACTGACCTAGTGTAAGACACGCTTAAATAGATGTTCACTGTCTATGATATTATTTGACACATACCGTCAAGAGTACGTATGAAAATTTTCCGCCTTCTTTCTATTTAACATCACAATTTTAACAGAAAAATTATTAACGAAGTATTACAGCTTGGCAAAAAAGTGTTGTGGCAACCACCACATTAAACATCGGAGGTGTGACTAAAAAATTGAAAAAAATGCCAATTTCATTTCAAACAACGCCTTACATTTTTAACTTATAATATAATAGTTTGTAATGTACCAGCCAGACTAAAAAAGCAATAGCAAATACGAAAAGGGCTGTTCAATATAGAAAATATATTTATAAAGATAAGTAATTTACCATGCGTGGACGTGACCCTGCTTACGGGGCTAACGGTCCCAGGATCGATCGTTGCCTATTAGAAATAAAGTTTTGCAGTTATTTCAAAACTTTATTTAAGTAATAATATTTCGCAAATAAGATCATATTTGTGAAATAAATGCGCCAATGGCACACAAACAACTACGTACCTAATAAATTTGCGCCACAACAAAAAAAACTTTGAAACCGAACCCCAATAAAATTGACACATCCGATTAATAATAACGCATCACTATCAAATAGTTCGAACAATACCAACTTAACAGTGTCCTTAATGTAAGTCTTATACAGTTGGCACAGGGCTTAAGTCTCCTTGAATTTTGAAAAGGTGTTTTATAGCGGAGACAATGGGTCGTACAGCTGCTAATGTTATGGTAATGGTCCCCTTCGTCGTTGGTTGGCGCCTTTTATCCTGTGGTTGAACATTAGATGGGTATTAAAGTGTGGAACTTGCAAGTAGCAATGAGTTATTCTGAAGCACCAAATATGAAACATCGGGAGCTTACCTTAACTGTTTTGGTATTACACGATAGAGGGAAAGAGGCAGAGCAAATTGTTACTTTTACCTTAATTTTTGAAGTAGGGCCCTGTTAAGGGAAAAATAACCTATAAATCTTTATTTTTGCCATTTTTGTAGTGAGTCACTAGTTCACTAATCTTACTACCAATTTAATAACCAAGGATGCATACTTATGACTTATTTTAAGGGAAAACCTTTAATAAGTAGTTATTGTCTGTTAGGGGATGAGTTGACTGACCTACGTCGGATAAAACACTGGACTGACTACCTACAGCGTTCGTGTTGCCCCAAAATTGGTCAGTTCGGTTATTTTTATTATAGTGGAGCGACCGCCGCGTGATCTCCAGAATTGTAACAGAGGAGTAGACGAACTCCTCGTAGATCAAGACAAATTAGTAGCCTGATTATAAATTTGCAGGTTCCTCTATTACCGAAAAACTGGTGACCGTTCGAATTCAAACTCACACAGATTTGCATTCACAAATATTTTCACAAAACCATGCAAGAGCCAACAACGCTTCTTAAAATAAATTTACTTGTGTTGATATTTATTCTACGAATTATAAATACAACACAACAAGCGCAAGTAACTCATTTAGGTACTTACATACGTGTTTACTCTACGAGCTCATAAAAAACTTATAGAGGGAAAGTATAATGTCAACGATTACACTTGAAAAACTAAAGGAAAGTCCAAGGCATGCTATGGAAAAGAGTCACGCACTAATCCAATTACTTATTTACTTTTCCAGATTATTGTATTGAAAAAAGACGCTTGCGCCGGCACGCGCCTGGTGTTCGTGTTGCCAGTAGCGAGAGAGCTCTGAAGTGTTAGGGGATTTAAAAAGTTTTGCGTATTCCGGACATTTATTAAGTAATAACGTATTTTCGTTGTTTACGTAATGAAAGATGATATGGCTAGAAAGGGAGTGACTACCGAGATGGCGACTAATAAAGAAGTATGGATGAAAAAGACATGTTGCGCCGACCCCGAATAAGTTGGGATAAGCGCAGGAGGATGATGACGTAATGAAAATATTATTGTAAAAAGTTGTTTGTTGCACCTTCGTTTTATTTTGTAGTAATGAAATAAAAAACCAAATAAATGTTAAATCGGGTGAAATACAATATGTGTTGGTACATTGGTGTGAGTCTATAGTTATTGTTTAACTACAAATGATATTTTAACTATATTACTATCGTATCTGTTAGATATATTAGTTAAGTCTGTTTTCTCAATAATTAAAAAAGAAAAACGCAATTCTTTTAAATAATCAATCCAAATCGCCTTCGTCATTATTAAAAGTTGTCTAAAAAATCTATGTAATATACACATGTAGGTATACCTATTAATTCATATAATTACAGGAAAATAAACTTGTTTAACTTCACATATTCATATTCAACACACTGTTGCCTCACTGCTAGGATCACGTTTTCAAGTAATTAAGTACCTACCATACAGACATAAAATGCCGTTGCAAATTTATACGAAAATATAGAAATTTGTCAAATACACCCTGGCAACATTTAAATAAACGCCAGCTGCACACAACAACAGTCAGTCATCATCAGTTGCATTGTCGCTTCGCCGCGTGTGGACCACGCTTAGCGCGTCCTGAGGACTTTCACGAACTATCATTGTTTTCTTTAATACATAATCTGTGTCGGACTCTTGGTTTACTGTTATTGATATTTTGTTTATGGTGAGTTTATTTTTATTTTTTATGCTAATTGTTACTGTTTTTAATAAATTGGTGTTTATTGTTTCGTTTCGTCTTTCGTAACTTAGTGAAAAGTTCAGTTTTTAAGGTCGGAATACAAATTTGTCGGCTGCGGGTGGTGTAAATTCTAGTTTTTTCGTCTTACTTATTTTACGGCGTTATTTAGTAATTATCTTTGCATATTTTTCTAGTCTTGAAAGGAATAGTGCCGCTGGTTAATAAAGAGATAATAAACTAGTTTATTAGGCAATGTATGTCTTAATACTTACTTAAATGCAAATTAAAAACATTTGTTTTATAAATGTATTTTATAAACAATAACAATTTAATTAACCGTTCTGTTTTGTCTAAATTAGAACTCCTTCGGTTCACTATTATGCAAAGATGTTAGCTCGTGGAAGAACATAATAAATTGAAGTACCTAGTAGGTGTATAGGCAGGTACAAATAGTATATAGGTAGGTAGTTTAAGTTACTAATAAATCGGATTAGATTTCGTAAATGACCCAAAAATAACGAAATAATAATTAACCAAGCACGTAATTTATAAGTTGTGCTTCAGTTATCGGAATTCGCCACTTACCAATAGGATTGCTATCGGGGTTTTATAAGGGAAACGAATAATTAGATTAACCTACCTATCACATTCCATAGACTTCATAGACTGACCCCAGAATCGGTGGCACACAAAACCACGTACCTACCTACCTAGGTCCAAAACCATCTTTGCAACAAGAGCTCGAAGATAAAGCTTTTATTAATAAATTAAAGAAAACCTTGACAAACAAATGTTATTATACAATAGAACAATGTATGTCGGACAAAAAGTTACATAACGAAATAACCTTCCAATAATATATTTATACTACCTACACTTGAGTCTAACAAAAATTAACGCTTTAAACCTTAATATTTCATAAACGGATTAGGTACTTAATCGAAAAACTGTTTTTTAACACAGTTGCTCAAAAAGTGGTACTTTTCGTAGCTGTATATCGTGCGGAAAGTTGGATATTACGCACTAGTGCGTTATACTTTTCCATTTTTTTTAAATATAATTTTGTTTCAACTTCCAAGCCGTGCATCCAACCAAAGAGTTTGCATGTTCAACCACTTTTTGATTACGTCATTTAGCATTGAGGTTATACATAGGTAATATAATTTAAAATATTAAAATTAAATACAAACATACATACACACATAAAATATATCTAGGTAATATTAAAAAAAACAGCTCTCATCAAGATGGCTGAATCTGAATTAGTATTACGAATGATTAGATTGTTGCGTATTAAGGTGAATTCACATTACACCATGCCGAAACCGGGCCGAGCCCAGTACGGCGTAATGTGAATCCACCTTTATGCATTACCGCTGGTTAATAGAGAATTATACTTTTTGATTTTTAAATATAGGTAATAAAATTACTGTAACTTTTTTTTACTTGGCTGAATGGTCACAACCGTTGCCATTTCATAAAGTCTGTGACAATTCAAAGTAAAATTGTCTCTTGTAATAGTTTTATTTACTGATTTATTATTGTTTCATGGATATTTTTTCGCAAATGTATTAAAAAACGTCGTTTGATACACGTGCGGAACTGTCATTTTAACTCGTCCCGACTCTTGTCCCTCGCTTGCAGCTCGGGCCAAGATACTTCGGGACTCGTGTAAAATGACATACTTTCCGCACTTGTATCAAAATGTACTATTTTAATATTTTTGAAAGACCTATCCTACGACACCCACACTACAGGTGGATGAGAAAAAAAAAACACCTCCACGATACATTTTATTGTGCCACTTTGTTGGCGTGGCTAATATGCATATTCATGCCAAATTACAGCTTTGTAGAACTAATAGTCTCTGCGCTAGGCTGCGGACGGACGGACGGACATGGCGAAACTATAAGGGTTCCTAGTTTGACTACGGAACCCTAAAAATAAATACATAATTAGATGTTACACCTACTTTCCTATTTAGACTTAGATCATTATATTGTAGTGCCCTTGCAGGGTATCATGGATTTACCTAGACATACCTAAGTTTCAAAGACACTAACACCTATCTCTATAACTTGTGTGCCATGTGATGACAATGAATAAACGTAAACATTATACGTAACACTATCCCTAACGCTTTTGGGCGGTGATCGTATGCAAAAGAGGGTCAAAAAAACTAAGACGTAAAAATCATTACCCTTCCTTTGCTTCGCCGTAGTCGGGTAAAAAAGCGACCAACTGCGAGTCGGACTCACACAAGAAGGGGCTTCTACTCTCATATTGTTACCCTTACCATTAAGTTTATATTTTATTATTTATTTATTTAATCTTGATTGCACAAAAACAAGTACAAATGTCAGACCTAATGCCTAATGGCATTCTCTACCAGTCGACCAAATAACCAATGAGAAATTTACATTATTTATTACCCACTGAATAATGTAAATTTCTCATTGGTTATTTGGTCGACTGGTAGACACAGGCACAGAAAAAGAAGACTGTTAAAACTAAGTACTTAACATAATTATCCTATCTATTGCTAATACTTAAATATTACAATAAATATATACGTCATATACTCGTACATGTAATACTCATATTAATATATTACTTATTTTTATAAGCAGAGAATGAAACGTGATAAGATACGAGGGTCAAACTGAAAGTTCTTAGAAAATCAAAAATTGAGTAAACTAGCAAGTTATTAGTTTTATTATATCTTTTCAAAATAGTGTCCATTCACGTCAATACTTCGCTGCATCCGATGGAACCACTGAGAACAGCGCTTTGCCCACTCGTCCTTAGGGGTCTCTTCGACGGCCTTTTGAAACGCAGCCACAGCTTCCTTGGTGTCCACAAAACGTTTTCCTCGAAGTTTTTCTTTTATTTTCGGGAATAAATCAAAATCGCAAGGTGCGAGGTCGGGGCTACGGCGGGTGACCCAGTAATTCCACGTCTGACGTCGCCAAATAGTCGATCGTTCGCCTGGCGGTGTGCGACGAGGCGTTGTCGTGGTGAAGGAGGATTCTACTGCGTCTGCTAGGTCGTTTCTCCCGAACTATTTCCAAGACAAGTGGCAAACAATTGTTAGTGTACCACTCTGCAGTAACGGTTCTTCGATCCTCTAAAACAATTGTCGCGTAATGACCTGTCCTTCTGAAGAACGAGGCTACCATCTTTTTCCCACGCTTCGACATTTCTTCACTTAAGTTGGCAGCTCCTCGGAAGAAAAAACCCACTGAGCAGATTGTCTTTTAGTTTCGGAATCATAACAGTAAATCCAGCTTTCGTCACCCGTAAATATGTCGAACACAGCATTTGAGTCACCTGCGTTAAATCTTTCAATCATTTCACTGCACCAATCAACACGATGGAGTTTTTGGGCCTCGGTCAAATTATGAGGTATCCAACGGGCACAAAGCTTCCTGACCGCTAAATGTTCATGTAGGATTTTGTGCACTTGACTCATACCGATGCCTAAGCTTGTCCGAATCTGCTGATAGGTCACTCTTTTATCAGTCTCTATCATACGCCGTCGCCGCGCGCCGTTGAAGACCGTCCCTTACGCAGATCATCGCTGAGATTAGTGCGACCACGTTTAAACTCATTAAACCAGTTGTAAACAGTGGCACGAGATGGGGCTTCATCGGGAAAGGCCAATCGTAGTCTATCATATTTTTCTTGTTGACTTAAATGATATCGAAAGTCATAAAAAATCATTGCACGAAAATTTTCTCGCGTCAAATTCATGATTACGTGACACAGACAATTTTCAATTTGCCGCCAAATCGTAAAACAAATGACAAATGAATAAAATTCATACTCAATAATAATGGCCAAGAGTTCAATTTTCAAAATTTAAACTTATTTTTTAATTATTTTGTTTACAAGTGGCCAGTTCTAAAAACTTTTAGTGTCACCCTCGTAAGCTAAATATCTTGTTCAAGAAAATGCTTCCGGAAAATACTTGCTTTATTTAACACGTCCTTTTTGGATAGTCCTTCACGGACTTTATTTATACATCAAAAACCAGCGAAGTGCATAGACCGGAAGGTTCTGAGCCATTCTTGATAAAAGATGTACTGATGTACATTTTAGTGCTTTGTCACTTGAACGTCATGTTTGTTGAACTGCTACTCTTTCTGTCAAAGGTTAAAGCGACAAGGTACAAAAGTGTGCTCGACTTCCGGTCGGTTTTTTACGTCTTAGTTTCTTTGACCCTCTTTTGCATGCGGTCAACGCTCAAGAGCGAGAGGGATAGCGATATAATGTAAACTGTTGTTTTTTATCACACTAAGGAAGTGCAGCCGATTCATCCTGACACTGCCGGAACGCGCATCAGGCACCTGTCTGTTTCAAAAGATAAATAGTCAATGCCACATGTTATATTTGGCTCTAATGTTATTTTTTTAATGATCTACGTCTAATTAAAATATCGCTTAAATTACTAAGTAAGTAAGTAAGTAAGTAAGTAAGTAAATCATTTATTCACAACAAAAACACGCAGACAAAAAATAAAAAGTAACAAAAATAAAAGAAAAAAAAGAAAAGAGACGACATGTCGCGTTAAAGTTGCGAAACGGACCCAACTCAGCATATGCTGGCTGTGAAGCCAACGCTGATCTTCCGTTGGGACCGCTCGGTGAAGACACGGAAGGCCATACAGACATCTCGGTACTTACATTTAAACAAAAATTAATTAAATAAAACTAAAAAATAACTACATGTCACAACAGACAGCGCCCCAGGTGGCCACAAGATAAACCACCTAACAGGTACCAAGTAACTACCTAATAGGTTATATAAATATTAGTTCGTTGTCCTTAACGTTCAGTATTCCCGCAACCTTGCCATGTCGATACGTGGACGTTGGATAATCCCAAATAACCAACAGCGGAGAAAAGCAAATTATCTAACAACACAGTTAATGTCATTAATTAACATCATGTTTTTATTATTCGTACCTAGTCCAGTTTCCTCATGCCTTTCGGACTTCCTATCCTTAATGCCTTATCGTATTATTACTCTTATAAGGCATTAGGCCTACACCCAGAGAGGGGTCCAAATCTTTGGCAACCAACTACAATTAACTAAACTAAGAAAATACTAACAATATTAATAACTCGGAATTTTGTAAAAATTGAAAAATTTGTAACACATGTATTTGGAAATATAGGGGCTTTATTATTAGTATTATTTGTATGTCTTTACCAAACACGGGATTATGGGAGTCCCGGACCTTTGGAAGGCGTACATGGAGCCGAAGCCAACACGCAGAGGCCCTATAGACAACTTTAATTTAGTAAAGTGGTGGGACACCAACCGGCGATTGTCCCCGAGTTCACACTATAGAAGTATGCTCCCGCGGACAACCCCCGGTTAGTGTAAGACTATTTAAGAAGGATGGGAACATTAAAAACAGTTTATATTAATGAAATTATATGGATTGGTGAACTAGGCTATTGATGAAACTATGGTCTGCCTGGCCAATTACTTTGGTTGAAATGGCAGACGGTGACTCGCCAACTGAATGGAAGGGGCCTCCCAAAATAGCCGCAAATACACAGCAGCAGAGAGGCAACAGTTCTAAAGGGGCTAAGATTGGAGGTGCTTACATACATACATACATACATAACATCACGCCTTCATTCCCAGAGTGGGGTAGGCAGAGCTACAGAAATACCAACAACTCTAAAGACTTACTGATATTTCTGTAACCACATTTTGCATTTTGGTTGGAGGTGCTTCTGGACTTTAAACGACCATAAGGTGCCCACTCGCCACTTATGCAACACATCCACCCTTCGAGTATTGCTTTAGCGACTCCGACCTCTGACCGGCCAATCAAGGCAAGCCAGAGGTGAGGGTCTGTTCCTCGTCATCATACACTCCAGCCGGCCGGTGAAGGCAAGCGTGAGGTGAGGAACAGAACCTTCCTTCGGGAGTACTCAGGTCCATGGTGTCGCTACCCACCAACAGCTCGCCACTGGCTGCACTGAGGTGACTGACTGTACTAGAAGTACCAGTGGGCGATGAGGTCGTCAATTCCCTACGCTATTTTATTATTATTATTATTATAAGGCATTAGGAAACTGGACTGGTATTTTAGTAAGTAGGTACTAATTGGCAAATTGTATTGAATAGCCAATATCAATAATCACTTATATAACTTAGGTCATCAGTGTCATTCCAGGGTCAGAAGCTATCACCGTAATTGGCTCCCGATTTAGACAATTATCAGAGTAGTACACTTTATGCCTATACGCTATAAACCTAGTTAAGAAATCAAAACAACTGTAACTCTATAACAGAGCTTAAATGGGATCAGAGAAACATTGGCATTCATTCGAGAACAAATTAATAAAAAAAATACGTGTAAAAAGGTAGGTACTTATTAAACGGAGATGCTCGTCTCAACATATGTCAAGCCATAGAACACTGTCATTTTTGGCGCTACAAGCATTAAAATCGAGATCAGCTTGTCCCGGTAACCTTCGGGGAGGGAAGCCGAATGGCCGAATGAAAGAATGATGTCCGGCTTTTGATTTTGATTTATTCTGTTTACCTACTGTTTTACTCTACTCACTTGACATTGGCGAAATCACTGCGTACATCGCGGTGGACCGCCATTAATAAAAAAAAAAGAAGAAGAAGATTTTGATTTATTGTGTTTATTGATTTACTCTAAACACAATAAATCACTTATCGCTTATTACTTGATTTCGCCAATGTCAAGTGAGTACACTTGACATTGGCTAAATCAAGTAATAAGTGAAAACATGACCCCCGCAGACGAACACGGGGAATGTTTTCCATCCGTGACGGAAAACATGTTTCTGTGTTTGCAATCAAAAACATTTTGGCCACACCCCTTTTCTGTTCGAAAAACATGTTAGTCATAATAATAGACATCGAAAACACGGCGCAGCGGACGCGGCTTTACCCTTACCATTAAGTTTATATTTTATTAGTTTCCAATATATTTCAATAGATGGCGCAACACGTCAGTTAGCTGTCGCAATCGTTTGGTTAACGGATAAAGTACTTATACTTTTAATGTAGAGATTCCTATTTAACAGACGGACAGATAAGGTTCTGTTTTAACCATACTTTTTAGATAGTCCTTCAGCAAATAAGGACTTTTATTCATACACACATTAAAATTTAGAAACCAGCCAAGTGCGATACGAACACCGATCCGGAAGGTTCTGAGCCATTCTTGACGAAAGAAGATGTACAATGTGTTTCGTCACTTTAACGTCATGTTTGTTGAACTGCTACTCTATCTGTCAAAGGTTAAAGCGACAAGGTAAAAAAGTGTGCTTGACTTCCGGTCCCTCTTTTACGTCTTAGTGTTAACTGTTGTTTTTGTCACACTAAGGAAGTGCAGCCGATTCATCCTGTCGCTGCCGGAACGTGATCTATGAACATACTTGTCTCTTGTGATTTTTTATGCTCTACGTCTTAATTAAAATATCGCTTAAATTACTAAGTAAGTACCTAATAGGTTATATAAATATTAGTTCGTTTTCCTTAACGTTCAGTATTCCCGCAACCTTGCCATGTCAATACGTGGACGTTGGATAATCCCAAATAACCAATAGCGGAAAAAGGCATTCCCAAATTCTTTAAGAACACAGTTAATGTCATTAATTAACAATACTATATTTTTATTATTCATAATCATAAAACCTAGGTAGTCCAGTTTCCTCATGCCTTTCTGGAATATCATAATGCCTTATAGAATAGAATAGAATAGAATCATTTATTTCAGGCATTTATTTCTAACAAATTATTATGGGCAATACATAATAATTTGTTAGATACAGAATACTTAGCCTAGGTTAGTGATTATAACATAACATAATACAACATAACACAAACATACAAAATTAACGAAGATAAAAGGAACACAAGACAACACACACACCTTGTGTCTTGCCCTGTGCTCAGTACACTCCACAGGATTATTTGTCGTACCTGACACCAGTTATGACTTGCGCAACCCAGTATGTAAGGATAGGGCTGTCATATCTACCAGCAATCAGTTTCAGAATGTGGTTGGACTTGGAACTGTTTCTAACGCGCCCCAGGTGTGAGGTGATTTTTTTCCTCATTATGGCCTGAAAACTGTCTATGCGGGCGTCAGCAAACATACCTGAGGCACTACACCTTCTCGGCAGCCCCAAAAAGTTATTATATTGAACACGGAGAGTGCTATAAGCTCGTTTCGTATACCGAACCCACAGGCTGCTCGAGTAAAACGATTGACTAAACGCTTTGAATAGTGTATTTTAACTTCAGTGGAACATCGAGCGAACCTGCGAGCCAGCATATTACTCCTCACCGCTAGCGCTCTCCGCTCTCTCTCAATATCCTCATCATCAGACAAATCTTCGGTTTCGGTTCTTATAAGAGTATTGTTACAGAGAACCCTTCTTACTCCTGGTATTTTACTAAGTAGGTACGACTACTAATTGGGGGTATTTCCCATTTGTTATATGGGACTGTGACGTCATAGAACTGTTAACATTGTTTTTTTCCCAACTGTTCTGTTCCCAACTGTTAGAAATGTTTACCTCCAAATTGCCGAGTGACTGCAACTTATATCTGAGGCTTTCTTCTCCTTTATATACTAATCCAATGTTTTGTATTAAATCACATTATGTATGTATTTCTCCCTTTATAAACCTTTGCTCTCGAATCACACACAATTCTTTGTATTTTATATATTATTTATTTATTTACTGAATTATATATTATGTATATATCATATCATACATCAATTCATTACTAATGTAGGCAAATACGCAGGTAAGCTCTAAATCAGTAGCAGTAAGTTACAATTGATATTGTTTAGATACTCGTAGGTATAGTAAGTTTATGTAGCATGTACTAGTAATAGGTGTAGGTAATATTGTATTCTCACGCCTATTCCGTGCCAACAAGCTTTTTGTTTATTTAATAGCCACCTAGTAAGGGTCTGGCTGAAAACCAGCGCTGCAGCGTTGACACGCTGGAGCAAAATGCTGAGTCCAGCCCCTTTCCAGGCATCACAGTACACACTTACTCTGTTGTATGTAATAATCTATGCCCTCTGTAGATTCTATTATTTAGTTACCCATTGAGTTGCTTTTGTACTTCTGTCACCATGCTCTGTGATGTCGAATAAAGATTTTGTCATTTGTCATTTTGTCATTTTGTTCCATGATAGAACTATTGAGACAAAAAATTTACATTTGCTCTATAGAACTAGAAACACTTTAAGTTTCCCATCAGTCCTATGGAACTGTGACCGACTGTGACGTCAAAGAACTGTTAACATTATTTATTTCCCTTTTACTTATTAAACGGAGATGCTCGTCACAACATACGTCGAGCCATAGAACACTGACATTTAGGCGCTACGACCATTAAAATCGAGATCCGCCTGTTCCGGTAACCTTTTTTTTTTGGGGAGGGAAGCCGAATGGCCGATTGAAAGATGTCCGGCTTTCAATTTTGATTTATTGTGTTTATTGATTTACCTACTCTGCTCACTTGACATTGGCGAAATCACTGCGGAATATCGCAGTGATTCAGAGTGAATCAGCGTCGTACTCCCAATAGGTGGTACGACACATAGCTGAGTGGATACCTTTTTCGCAGCACTGTCATTGAAATGTTATTTCTTCTTGTTAGATTTAAGAATTTCATTATATTGTACGCAATGTAAAGATACCTGTTTATGTAAAAAGCGAAATAAATATTTTCTATTCTATTCTATTCTATTCAGTGGACCGCCATTAATAAAAGAAGAAAAAGAAGTCTTAATCAGTTTTTTTTGATTGCATACTTATTTAAATAAAGAAGACACCACTCTGGCATTAGCCGACTTAGGCTCCGACAGATGCTATTAAAAGTACCCAAGTTTAAACTGGGACTGGGACCCCCACGGCAACATTGAAAATAAAGAAAAATAATTCCTTTTAGCTTCGGTCTTCATACACATCGTCTACTTTATTAAATTCTACACAATTTGGGCTGTCAAATTCCGAAACTCCATTTAGTTAAAATTCAAACAATGCAGTTGGCAACACTGACTGCATATTTATGCATATCATCGATAATATTTCAATTACTCTCAATAAATCTGTCTGATAAACCTGTCGCAAATAGGTCGAAGCGTTGTATGATATCTCTGTGTTCGTAGTGACCACTGGCGGTGGACAAACACGTCATGATATCAATTATGTACAAATCGAATAATACGCGTGGGTCATACACAGATTTAGGTTCCGTCTTTCCTGTGGACATACCGAAAGTTAACGTTTTTAAGGCCTAATTTTCTGACTAAGCCCATTCCCGCAAAAACGCCGTCGGGACTGCTTTAGACCTATCATATAAAAACATAACTTATATGCACACAAGCTATTTAACTATTGACCACAGGAGAGACCACTTTTGTTTTTAAGAGTGTAAACCACCAAGCCAAGCTATACCAAGACACGAGATTTCGTGTCTGGTTCTATTGAAAGCTGCATAAAGAATGAGTGTGACGATCGATATCCAAATTGACCATAAACAATTTGGATTTTGAAAAATTTAGATTTAAAAAAAAACGTAAGAGTGGCCAGGATCGAAATCGAAGAAGGTTGCAACAACCTCGTTACAATGTTATGGGAAACCGATGAATACCACCATCATTAAGTATACTTACACAACCCGATATTAATGATGGTGTATTGTGCCATCGTTTACAATTTCGTATGACTCCAATTGACTCCATACGAACGGTCGTAAGTTTTAATTTGACTTCTGCACGCTCTACTTCGAGAACCTACACATCCTTGGTACCGTTACAACAATTAACTGAGCCCTGATTAGCATTTCATGTGCTGTCTGCAGCCAGCTACACTGAAAAAAAATCTGGTTACTGTAACGAGAATTTGGTACATTCTACAACTTTTTTTAGTTCTATATGTGACAACTCTACACATAGTACACTCTACTATTCACTTCTCGTAAAAAATATATTGTACAGGCAAGTATGCATATAGCATATACAACATTGTATTTAGTTAAGCATTAGGATTCTAAATGTTAACGTTGAAAGGTATAATTGTTCATATAACTACAGCCTTTTGTGTTCATTACGATAAATATTATTATCTCTACTACACTGTCTTGTAACGATTACTATAACTTTGTTTCGACTAGAGTACTTTCAGGTATTTACTACATTACTTTTAATACCAACTACATATTATTTGTAGTACCTAAAATATTACTTAGTAGTATTAACTATGTTTTGTAGTGCCTACTATATCACCTTGTAATATATACAATAATGTATTGTAGCATCTACTACGTTTTGTAGTGCGTACTATATCACCTTGTAATATCTACAATAATGTGTTGTAGTATTTACTATGTTTTGTAGTGCCTACTATATTATATTGTAGTATCTACTATAATGTTCCGTAGTTCACCACTTAAAAGCCGAGTACTGCTCGACATGTTTCGGTCCATTACGAGGACCTTAATCATGAGCGACGGTGACCAGTCCACTCGTCGCTCATGACATGACTAAAGTCCTCGTAATGGACCGAAACATGTCGAGCAGTACTCTGCTCTTACGGCGTGTGAGTAACCGTTGATGTAACCTAAATACGGTAGTTTTCTAGATAAAATCTTCTATATTGTATTGTAATGTTTACTCTTCAGATTGTAACATTTTAAGTAAACCTGGTAATATATATGTATGTATTTTGTGAGTTTTATAACAAAATATTAATTGTAATACATGATCTTCTACACATATTTAAAATTTTGTCATAAGGAGTTAAGTATATACTATATATTATGAAGATGGCTTAAAATATTTTACAATTTGAATAATAACAATTACAAACCAGAGAAAGATTACTTAGGTTGGGAAACTTACTTCTAGCATAATAAAAAGCTTTTAATGAAATCAACATTATATTTTCTAATTTATATTTTAGCACTGTTTTATAGATAGCAATCTGCATACAAACGTAATACATGTAACAGCAATAAAAAAAAACTTCATGATACAATATCCCTACTTGGAAAACTTCAAAAAAATTTACTTGTTGTTTATCGGTTATATGTTCTAACAGGATTGTTGTGTTGCTGGTAGAAGGGCAATCCTCTATTGGTGACAGGCTGCTTCTGTGTTTTTCGGTCAACTCACCAAGATATTGATCTGTATCCTAAAAAAAAGGCAATTTAATTAAAAGAAAATTCTTTGAACTTTTTTGCTTCAACTTGTTTTGGTTCTGACAATATGTAAATATAGTTTAGGTACGAATAGGTTCATCATCATTAAATTTAAGAGTAGGTTATTTAGTTCCTAGGGGTTTTATTTTTTTGTATTGCTGTGTTTTTATGTGTTTGTTAATAAAATATCCTACACAGAAAGTAGGTACCTCGTTTCTACTAATATGCTGCTATTGTTAAATTATGTAGATATTGAATTACTCACTTGAGAGATTTGCTTCCAGAGACTGAGATTCTGTGTAAATCTAGCGCGATCCCCGATTGGTTTGATTAATTCTTTGATCATTTCATGATCGAGAATATTAAGACTGTTTATGTCAATCTTGTTTTCTGTGAAAGAAAAATGATAAATATTATGTATATGTGTAGGTTACACAACTGTACTATTAGAATAAATAATGTAGGCATTACAATACAATCTAGTTGTCACCTTTATAACTAGCAAAATTCTGATTATGTTGCAAATATTTAGTTTTTTTACTGCAAAATATTGATTTCCCCTTATCCAGTAGGTAGATACTCGTAGGTACTTCTAGAACGGCGTAAAGGCGTCACTTGAAAAGGTGCTGGGAATGTTTACCTACCTACTTACTACCCAGTAGTACCAAAGTACGGATTTACATTATCATGTAAAAAAAATAAACAGAACATTTGCCTATATAGTAATGATACTAATGATATAAATAAAACCCTATTTAAAAAAGCCGGACAAAGAAAACAAAGGATTTTCTATATGAATTGCCGTTTTAATATTGAAATTTGGGCATAGATTAGATTAGTAAGATAGATTATTATGTTACTTACCTTTGAAAATATCAATATATTCGGACAAAGACCAGTCCTTTAAATTTACACGGGTGTCTTCGTCCATGTCAGTTACCCACAGGTATTTTGTCCGGTTTTATTGTACGATACCACCACACCGCCACCGGCAGAAAACCACGAGGATATTCCAAATTCGTTTTGTTTTGTTTACCCCTTATCAATCACTTAAATTTAGTTGAGCGCGAATGAAAGTCAACATTGTGGCGACCTAGCGACATCTAGTGACAACTTGTAACAAACAACTCGCCAGCGCCACCAGCGTCAGACAACGCAACTAAATCTGACAGTGCGCTACATCGCGCTAACGAAGTTTCTTCAGTCGGTTGACTTATATACAACTTCCAACTTCATCCAAATGGACTTCGGTCCCCAGGCAAAACACACGCCTGGAGAGAGATCTCTCTATTGCCCTCTCTACTACATTGGTGACCCCGACGTGATCCACTCTCTTCCTACATTGGTGACCCACGACAATGGACATTTACGCAACCTGACGACCTTCAAGCACTATGACGCAGTCTCACAGCAAGCCAGACAAACCACACTGTGCACCACTAGCATTCTGATATATCTCCATGCCTGGTGTCTACAGTGTGCACAATACTCTCAATCAGCAACGCGACTCACTGCGTCCTACTACGAGTACTTCACGGAGCAGATACACGACTCACTGTGTACTCTCCACTCCACTCCTCTTCTCCTGCTACGCTCGCCAACGCGGCTCTGAGCTCTACTGGAGACATCTACTACTACTGGCACTTGCAAGCGGCATTTTCAACGCACAGACTGCACGTCATCCATCACAATCAACCTCCGGTCTCAAAGGGGGGGGCTGGTGTGGCGACCTAGCGACATCTAGTGACAACTTGTAACAAACAACTCGCCAGCGCCACCAGCGTCAGACAACGCAACTAAATCTGACAGTGCGCTACATCGCGCTAACGAAGTTTCTTCAGTCGGTTGACTTATATACAACTTCCAACTTCATCCAAATGGACTTCGGTCCCCAGGCAAAACACACGCCTGGAGAGAGATCTCTCTATTGCCCTCTCTACTACATTGGTGACCCCGACGTGATCCACTCTCTTCCTACAACATCAGTGCGGCACTGCGTACGTGAAATGGTCAAGCGCCATATTGTAATTTTTGATGTCCACCCCCCGCCCCCCGCCCGCGACACTCGCCCCGCCGCTTACCATTACTATTAGGTTAAGAAAACGATGCGTATCGTAAAGACAACGATGCGTATTATAACAAAACGATACTATTGTAACTATCACTTACCTATTGTTGGTGTAACATTTAGACCGTAACCCTTACAAGCTTTCAAGTTACTAGAATTGAATATTGCCCGTTACAATTACAATTGTAATCGTTACATATAAAATAGTTGAGCGTACCACAAATGGTACAATTAACTATTTTATATTGTAAGGACAACATTTTTACATTAACTACACATTCTGTTAGTATCGTAAAAATATTTTTTTTCCGTGTAATTGGTAAGGATAAACGACCTAGATACTGAACACACAATACCTCTTTGTAACCACATGTCAGCTAGACGAAAAAACGTTGCGAATGATAAGTGGTTTATTATGCAACATATTCACAAGTGTATGTTTCAATTATTTGAAGTTTGACTTTTGCATTACACCTTCCTACCTATAGACAACATGAAAGGTGATCACTTTTGTACGCTGCCGTTTGACGTCATTTTCAGACTTCAAGAAGCTACCACTACATCTTTAATGTTAAAAATCGGTTTTTTAGGGCTCCATAGTCAAACTAGGAACCCTTATAGTTTCGCCATGTCCGTCAAGATTCTTAGTCCTAGAAATCTGTAATTTTAAATATAAATATGCATATGGTGTATTTAGTGGTGGTAGGACCCTGTGCAGGGTCCGTCCGGATCGCTACCACCATCTTATCCATTAACCACCCGCCAAGCAACAGTGTTCGCATTGTTGTGTTCCGGTGTGGGGATAAGACAACCGGTGAAATTACTAGCATAGAGGCATTCCATCTTAGTCCTCAGGGTTGGCAACGCATTTGAGGTCTTGGGATTATAGTCTTGAGAATTCAAATGTCTATGGGTCTCAGATTCCACTTACCATCAGGTGGCCTGAGTGCTCGTGTGCCTTCTCCTTAACATAAAAAAAAAAAATGTGTCACGCCAACAGAGTGGTACAATAAAATTTAAAAGTTTTTTTTTAGGGTGCCTCCCCTACACGTAGGTAACGTAGGGATGTATTTTTTTTCTCGTCTACCTTATAGTGTGGGGTGTCATTGGATAGGTCTTTCAAAAATATTACGGGTTTCTGGAAACAGTTTTTTGATTAAGTAATCCGTTTATGAAATACTAGCGACCCGCCAGCGGCTTCGCCCGCTGCAGTTTTTTTTTTATGTCACTTTGGTGTATGTAAAATAAATGTTGGCCGATTCTCAGACCTACCCGATATGCACACCAAATTTCATAAGAATCGGTCGAGCCGTTTCAGACGAGTTCAATAACGTACACCGTGATACGAGAATTTTATATATTAGAACCTTTTAAGCGCAAATTTTTGTTAGACTCAAGTGTCCCCCTCCCGTACAGCCAAAACTACAAATATAAAAGTTAAAAGATGAGCATACTTATAACGAATTTAAAGGAAAACTATCACGACGTAGACATCATTGGTTCTTGTGATATAGATGATTAAAGTGTTTATACCTCTTCGGTTACAGAAAACAAAGCGAGTTGGCAAATGAAAATTTGGGAAATGAAACATTTGACCAAAAACTTTTTGACGAAACGAGGTTAACCCTCTTAAAAGCTTCATATCTTATGAAGTTAAGAAAAAATAACACGAGAATTGTTTCGCGTGGTTCTCTATTGGATGGCATATAATTATTTGTAATAATAGTGTTACGCATAATTGCTTTTAGCCGAAATAATGATGTGCATAATCATCTTTACGCATATATTATTACGCATAACATTAAAAAGCATAAATACAATAAGCATAATTGTCATCAAGACTAACGTCAAATAGCATAATTGAAAAAAGGCATAATAATTAATTGGCATCATTACAAAATGGATATCATACCTACTAACCTAAGTATCTAATAATTATTAGCCCAAACAATAATATGCATAATGTGTATTAGTCAAATACAAATTAGTCCAACTAAAATTATTCTAATAGCCTAATATGCTAAAAAAGGAGTATGCTAAAGTATTATTATGCGACAGTACAATTATGCCAATACAAATTATACGAAAACAATTATGCGAAAACCATTATGCGAAAAAATATTAGTCTAAAACACATTATGCGATCCAAGGGGATCCCGTTTCGCGTATGTATTACAGTTATCCTTCTATGTCATAACTCTTAGCACTTGCCAGAGAGCGTAAGAAGAGATAATATGCGTGTTCATTGTTCCCTTTTTATATTAATTTTAAATTGATTTAGTTTATTACACTGAAACATGTCCCTTTGCGTATCCTTACCAATCACAAGTGTTTCGTAACCGCTGTCAGCGAGATATAAAAAACATGATGGTATCCATTGCTCAACAAGTTTCTGTTCGATCCGGACCGAAATACGCCACTTGTAGTCGCCCGACAGTCTGCGCGTGCGTCATTATGATCTATCTTTCGAAATACGGTAATGGCTTCCGCGTATGTGTGGGATTGTGGGCTATTGAATTGAAATGTGGGAGAGGGATGACCTTGGTCAAGTGTATGCTATTGCTGTATCAATAAAAACAAGCTTTTTATGTTTAGAGTTCTGTATCAATGCAGAAACGGAACTCTTCTCGTGTGTTTGTCTGTCTGTCTGCCCGACTAAGTTGCTATTTGGACATTTGGTACACTTATCAATTTCTGTAACCAAATAAGGACATGTATAAGAACAGAAATATGGACGTAAATAATATTAATCTACGGTATCACATCAATTGACAGTGTTTGTTGTGAGAGTCTCGGACATTATTTTTATAATTTGAAAATTAATAGTTCTAAATTTACTTAAGATATTGATGAAAATTTACCATTCGTTCTTATCTAAGAAAATACTGAGCCTACAATTTCGTTAAAAATACGTAAAATAGTCCTTCATTTATACATAATACTAGCGACCCGCCCTCGCTTCGCTCCGGATTAAAGTATTATGCATATAAACCTTCCTCTTCAATCACTCTATCTATTAAAAAAAACCGCATCAAAATCCGTTGCGTAGTTTTAAAGATTTAAGCATACATAGGGGTATACAATACAATACAATACAAATACTCTTTATTGAACACCAAACATTAACAAAAATTAAAACAGAACATGGAACAGTACATTGGATATAGGGACAGAAAAAGCGACTTTGTTTTATACTATGTAGTGATTAATAACGGCTCTATTCTTGTCAATGTATTTACTTAAGTATAAATTTCTCTATATGTATATGTATGTTTATCGTTGTCTAGTACCCATAGCATAAGCCTAGATCTTAGTTTGGGACTAGGTCAATTTGTGTTACACTGTCCCGTGTTTCTTTTTTTATGTTAAGGACACACGAGCACTCAGGCCACGATGGTAAGTAGAATCTGAGACCCAAAAACATTTGAATTGTCAAGACTATAATCATAAGATTGCAATCCTTATACGTTGCCAAACCTGAGGACTAAGATGGAATGCCTCTACGCTAGTATTAGATTATAGTAAAGCCTATCAGAATCAAACGTAACCCCATTTCAATGCGAGTCCAACATTTATCCAACTTTTTTATAGCAGAAAAGCTAAAGGAGCATACAGACCACCTGATGATAAAGCCGGTAACTTTTTGGCACACTGAATCTCTGTAAGACTGTATGTTGCCTTCTTTTTATCTTTTTGCCTTTAGTTCTTATTTTATGGTTCTAGTACTCTCTTATTTATACTGTTGCTTTGATTTAGCAATTAAATGGGACCATGGAAAATTTATTATTACTATTTCCTTACTCTGACCTTGTGCGATCGCCGATCGCCACAAAGCGTCATCTACAACTAATTGCCCGCGGATTGCACCAACCAAGTTGATTCACCCTGCATCAAACTTCAAAGAAATTAAGACGTTAAACACGTAAACGTATGACGTAGACTTCCAGTCGACAGTGACTCAAATATCTTAACAGAAACGTCAGAAACCTACATCCTGGGTTATAGCCTTTTTTATTTCCAATGGTAAACTTTCGCACGTTAATTTCTGGGAAAACTTGCTACTCGTACTTCTGTATTTCCAAAAAGGGTACGAGAGACTCGTCTTTAGGGTTTCGTACTCAACAAGGAACCCTTATAGTTTCGCCATGTCCGTCTGTTCGTTTGTCCGTGGTTTAACCCAGACACCCTCCCGTCACAAGATACGTCAAACCATAGACAACTGTCACTTTTGACGCATCTTTAGACGAGCTTTACAGTCGAGATCAATTTATTAATACGGCCCTTAGTACTACAGTGCTTTAATTTGGTATAGTTATTCGTACATGTAAATTACACTGACGACACGTTAGCCTATAGTTGGTGTTGTGACCGTTTTCGCGACTAAGGTCTATAAGTAAAAATGAATAGGTATAAAAATTACTAGAAAGAAAATTGGAGAGATGGATTTATTGACTAATAATAATAGTACAAGCCCAGAGCTTTAGTTTGGGACTAGGTTAGTTTGTATGAAAGTCCTCGGATATTTATTTATTTATTTACAGAATAGTTCATTTCATACATAAGGTCCTTGACATCTTCAAGCAACGTCGAATGACGCAGTGACGAGACCGTACGCACATAAACAATTTAAATATTAGTAAGTAAACAATTCAAATCAAACTCATTGCTTACTCATTTTGAGGATATTGGTCCGGAAAATATATATTTTCCGCGAGCGAAATATATGGAATTTTCGACCACAAACTTGCTAAGTACGGTCAAGGACTTTAATTGTTATGCCACTATAGAACTCTGTCATAATGACAGCGTTAATCATTAATTTTAGTTTTCTTTCATATGGTTTTACGCCGTCTTATGAGCATAGTGGCATAACAATTAAAATCCTTGACTGTACCTACCTAAGTTGGAAAGGTCTTCCTCTGGTTTACCGCTAGAGACAAATATGGGGTTTTACCCACAATGGTTCCCTGTAAATTGATCGGATCTTTGTTACCTATTCGCAAACATGTTCAATTTCACGTAATTTAACTCGTGAACTAAATTATGAAAAATGCCTAAAATGACATACTTACAGTGATATGGTTTCGAAAATTCTTCTAACTTAGCATGTGCTGGCTATACCTATAGAAAATGCTGGTTTCTGGTTGTAACAGTTATTTTAACCGATAAACTAGTTAGGTATTTACAATGGTCCGAAAAGTTAAACGCCCTTGTCACGGTACCTACTAGGTAATTTGTTCAACAGAAACATTGTACTCAGTTTTCGGTCCTTTAACGTTTTATTTTTAAATTTAAAAAAAAAAACGGTAACTACCTTTAATGATAACACTGTAAATAATAATTTCTGTATATCTGATAAGAAAACTATGGACACGTAAATAGACACAATTTCTTTTTTTTTATTTTAAAAATATGCGCCAAAAATAACGGTACCTAATCTTGTTCAATAACTAAACATCCAATGTCACACCAAAGATTTATATCCACAAAACCCTTTTTAACGTGGCTTAAGGCCCGGGTGTTAAATCAATCCTATGTGTACCGCGTGTAAACACGGCAATAAAGACTACCAAGGTTGAATACACCAAAAAAAGTTTCAAAGCCGCTTTTAAACTAGAAAACAAACACGCGGTTAAATCATAAAATCGATTGAATCGTAAAAACCGAATGATCTGTGATTGCTGTTTTTTAAAGCCGACAGTCGGTGGTAAGTGTTTACGCTTTGCTTTTAGCGCTTTTAGGCTATGTACACGACGATAAATAAATGTGTCAAGTGTGTTAACAAATGGCCATAATTATGTATTTTACGAAGCTCAGAAGTTAATTGGTTTGTTAAATGCTCATGCAATGTCAAAGTTGGCCACAAGGTAGAGTTAGGTAGGTAGCAAGGGAACCTCTTACCTTGACCGAACTCTATGATTAAAGTCGTTTGTGGTTAGGGTGACCAGATTTGATTTCCGGGAAAATACGGGATTGAAGGTTAAAAGATACAAACTCCTACCTATTATACCTAATCATTTAAAAAAAAACAAATTTGGAAAGGTTTTTTTTCAAAATTCATTAAACAACTTGTGCAATTGCTATAAATAACTTTCTTAATGGAAACCCTTAAAATCCATATCAAATAATTATAAATACTATTGATATTTTTATCATCGATTGCCATAAAGCATAAAATTACGGGACAAAATGTCCCGTATTGGTTTTGCCAAATTACGGGGCAAGGAAATGTGCATGCCTGAAATACGGGACATCTGGTCACCCTATATGTGGTGGAGGAGCCCGGGATGGACTTTTATTGTTATGCCACCCTGTCATATTGACAACGTTAATCATTGATTTTAACTTTCTTTCACGTGGTTTGACGCTGTCATTATGACAGGGTTCCATAGTGGCATAACAATTAAGTCCTTGACTGTTATGTACTCAGGTGAACGTGTAATATTCTCCTAAATCGTTATAGCGATGGATGTGTGGTATAACAAGAACGGTTTGGATAAGGAACGAGTACGTAAGAGGAAGTTAAAAAGTAGCGCCAGTGAGAGAAATAATGGAAGGGAAGAGGAAGAATGAGTTGTGCGATGAGAGGAGTTTTAAATGTGAATGTTGAGGGCTATAATGGAAAGGAGAGACCTAAGATATGGATAAAATGTGTGAAGAGCGATATGGAAAACAAGGGAGTGAATACTGAAATGACGGGTGGTGATAGGGATGATTGGAAGAAAAATGACGTTCTGCGCCGATCACGAGTGCTTGTGATAAGGGCAAGTTGATGATGATGATCTGTCCTATATAGCTGGACACCGAAACTTGTGACATTGTCTAAACTTTTTTTTTTTTACGTTAGTCAGCCAAGTGTCTGCAAAGTTAAATTTTTGGCCAACTATACTTCTTAGCGCGGTCTTCAGCTGCTTAAAATGACCCTAAAGTACAACAGTAATCCTGTCTTCACCTTCCAACTCCAACATGAGATCAGCTTCGGCTTCAGAAAGACTTGTAACAATTGAACTAAACTATAATTTCGTCGATGGCTATACTGAATGACGTTAAACAAAAGCTTGTTAAAATACCATCCAGTTGGATTTACCTAATCCAATTTTTCAGCTTTACTTTCTGAACGACGGTTTGTGGTCGACGTGTAGCTTGTATTCGCTATCAAGGTTAGTAGATCTGACATTTGACGTTTACGAGGGACGCGAGATGAAAGAAAGCAGAATACTCAATCTGCGGAAATGACGCGTTTTGAAATGTTATGCGAAGATCTCTTTTTCTATAAATACATACATTAATATCACCGTGTCATCATCATCACCGACACCAGCGAGTGGGACTCTGTTTCTTAGCCTCCGCTGTCCGTCCGTCTGTCTGTCAGGGGTTCTATCTCATAAACCGACAGTTGCAATTTTTACAGACTGTATTTCCATTGCTGCTACAACAACAAATAAAAATTAATAAATAAATATCAGGGGACAATCTCACACAAATTGACCCAGTCCCAAACTAATTTGTAGCCTTTACTATGAGTATAGTTGCCAGCAAACTTCTTGAACATAGGGTTTTGTAGAAGAGGAAGGTTAGCGCATATAAATAGAGTTCAATTTACTCTGAAAAGTCAAGGTCACATGTTCAAGAAGTTTGGCGGCAACTGTACCTATGACAACGATAAACATACCTACTTACATATAAGGTGGTCGTCCGAGTGCTCGACATGTTAAGAGAAAATATTTAATTGCGTCGTTCATTTATACATCTACCCAAAACATTTTCTTGTTTTTTAGGAGAAGTGACCTTTACTTTTGTTAAATCGAATTTGATAAATATGGTGATCATATCAAAATTACTGAAATGAAAAAAAATTACAGTCAATCGGACTGTATGAGTAAAAGTCAGGTGATTTAAATTTAAAATAAGTTCTATATGTTTTAAAATTGGCGTATGAAATATCAAAAGTCAACACATTTCTGATCGCTAAAATGAGGTGGTGATAAAAGTAAAGTTGATCTTATTTTATCTATAGCAATTGAAAGTATAGTGACAACTACTAGTACCTTCAGCGACGAACAATCGAACATTTACCTTATTTATAGAGAAATACATAGAAAACATCGAAGACACAGGAACAGAATATTCGCACTCATCATACCGCACTGCTAGATCATAAACTCAAAATAAAACTGTATTTTTAAATCAACTTTAATACCAATGTGTTTGGACTTGAAACAAATCTAACAGTTTTTTTGAGTTGATACTGTTTTGATATAGCAGTGCAAACAAATATCTGCCCGGAACCTTCGTATGCGAGCCCGACTCGCACTTGGCCAGTTTTTTTTATATCTATATTGCGTTTTTTTGCTCCTATGAAATTTAGTCCGTCACTATTTATTACTTCTCCAAAAATAGCGTGGACAAACATCGACCTTTTCGTGCTAGACAAGTTAGACAAACAGGCTAGATAGACAAATAATTATATGGAATCGACGAAAGCCACCGAGATAGTTCCATACATTTTTAAATCGAAACATAATCGCTAACGATTGTCGAATGCAGCTTGTCTAGCCCCAATTAGTTAAAGCTGTAAGTTGCGCATCTGTAGCACCCTCGCGGCTCGTCGACCATTATACATTGAGCTCCGTTTACCTTCAGCAAACAAGTGGAGGGCGAACCAATATTTACTGCTCGTTACGGCGATGTGTGACTGATTTACCGTTAGCAAACTTGGACCGTTTTGGAACTGCGTTCAGTGCCAGCCACTAGCGATTGTATGCAAATTGAACAAGCTAGGCGTGTCGCCGGCTGGTATGTTGAACATCTTAAGGGGCCACATATGCTGCCACGCCCACACAAGAATCAAAAGGAATGGCTTTATGTGCTTCCGCGCGAAGAACGTGAGATAGAGATAGTTAACACGCGCGTTGATTGCAGCGTCAATATCAACAACAGATTACTTAAAAACCACAACATTTATTTAAAAAAAACCGGGCAAGAGCATGTCGGACCATACTCGGTGTAGGGTTCCGAAGCCGTTTAGTACTTACTACAAACATAAAAACGAAGAAGTAAAAACTAATTTTCTGTTTAAACTCAATTGGTGCCGTCTTAGATGATTTAGGTAGCTCTAAACACTTTAATCGCCTGTATCTCAAGAACCAATGAAGTCTACTTAGTCGTGATAGTTTTCCTTTTTAATTCGTTATATCATTAAAGTTATTTTTCAGATGTTTCGTTTTGTAGTTTTACGTTAGTTTACGGTAGGGGTGGAAAAGTAAAAAAAAAATTTTTTTTCATACTTTTATTGTACCACTTTGTTGGCGTGATTAATATGTATATTCATGCCAAATTACAGCTTTCTAGTACCAAGAGTATCTGCGCTAGGCTGCGGACGGACGGACGGCCGGACGGACATGGCGAAACTATAAGGGTTCCTAGTTTGACTACGGAACCCTAAATAATGGTTTACCAGGATTCAAATCAAATTAAATCATTTATTCAATTAATTAGCCACATGAGGGCTCTTTTACACGTCGGTAATATACAGTGAAGTGTGAATAGTGATTAAGAAGGGATCTTTACCCTTTATCTCCCCGCCATGTGGTCATGGTCATCTGTGTGTGGTCACCACATGGCAAGATAACATTGCAATCATCTTTATCGAACACAGTATCCCTCTGAAACACAAAGTTGTCTATCCTAATGTATTGTTTAGTCTAAGTCAAAGGTCTTTACATGTGTACGAGTGTATAAATAAAAATAAATATCAGGGGACAATCTTACACACATTGACCTAGTCCCAAACTAAGCTCTAGGCTTGTACTATGGGTAATATATGGGCTTGTACAACGATAAGCATACTTATATAGAGAAATAAATACTTAAATACATAGAAAACATCCAAGACTCAGGAACAAATATTCGCGCACATCGCACAAATATCTGCCCTTACCGGGATTTGAACCCAGGACCGCTGGCTTCGGAGGCAGGGTCACTCCCAACTAGACCAACGTATGTATTTATTTATTTATGTATATTGGTATGTATTTTGTATTTAGTTATAATTATTTATTTATACAATTTTCGGAAGCGCCCTTAACCTCGTAAGGGCCAAATAGGCCTAAATTTAGAACATTTGTCAAAGTGACAAATTTTAGTTGACTTACACAAAGTTCTTTTTTGAACTAGTAAAATTTGACGTGGACCTCACGAGGTTAAAGGGATAAGTTCGCCCTGTACTAGTTTTATTTCTGTAATTTCCATATTTTTGTAATGTTATTGTGTTCGTACAATAAAGTGTTTACATACATACATACATACACTACCAACTAGTCTAAAGTTTCTACACTTTGTAATACAATGACTAGGAATTTCAATTTATATCCACGTGTTGTTGATCAATGACGTTACTTTAATGAAATTCATTACGCATACGTTTTCCCTAAACGCTTAATTGACCAATCAGAGGCCAGTCTTTTCAGCCAATCACGTCACAGGAACCCATTTTTGGTCGCAAATAGTGACGTGCGTAATTAGCTAGTAAAAACATCGACGTATCGATGCTCTTAGTCGATTAGTGACGCAGTCTACAAACACTTGATTAAATTGATGTTGGAGTGTTTCTATTAATACTGCGTGTAAACACTTTATTTTCGCTAGCTTTCGCGTGTGACCTCGCTCGTGTTTTATAGGTATTGTGTGACCTTCAAACATTAAGCCAGGTAAACACTTAAATATTTATTACATTTTTAACTTTTCTTATTTTTTTTATAATGTTGTTTCATGTGTTGATTGATGTTTTCATTTCAAGCCGGTACAAATTATGTCTATTTACATTACCTATTTTCGATTATCTCATTTTAAAGGTTATCCAATCGTCCAAGGAGTTATTTTAATGTGTATATGTGTATTTATGTTGGTATCCCTGATTTTGTGTGACTTGCTATGGGTTAAACAGTTTTCCGGATTTTGACGGTAACTTTGGTTAGGTCTTAATCAGGAGGGCTCCCAAACTTCAAGGTAACATATTACTCACTAAATCCCTTTTATTTTATAGAACCATAATTTGATGTGGACTGCTGCAATGAAATAAGAACAAAATCTTGTATTAGATATTTTTTTAAAGTGAAACACTTTCTTGTTCTTCACTTAACCTTCAAAACTGAAGGATGAAATTTTGGCTGCGTGCGAGTATTTTTATTTTAGCTGAGTTTTTGTGGTCGATTTCGCTGAATCTTGTAACTTTTAACTTGAGAAGTTCGCCTTTGTACTACTTTTATTCCTGTAGTTTTAATATTGTTGTACTGTAATTTACTTAGTTAATGCTTTCACACATACGTACTCTTCCACGGATACCATAGGTTCCGCGGAACCTACTTTGGGAATCGCTGCTTTATTCTATACATATTTCTGCCGAGCTAAGTCAAATAGCAGTATCTCAAATAAAACTCCTGTATAAAAACCACCTTATTACTAAAAAAAGAGGATTGAATTTACTTTGGCAATTGAATCTGAGATACTGTTTATTGGCTTACGAGGGCAGATTTATCCTCATGAGACCCAATACCTATTTTGGTAATATTGTAATTGCAACCTTTTCAAAATAGCCTAGAGGGTGCTTTTTTGTTTGATATGTGCTCAAGCAAACAAACCTGGGGATTCGGGAGGCCATCAGCTTGGGTCTGTTTTAAACCGTAGCTATACATAAAAATATCTTATACAAGATTTTGTTCTTATTTCATTGCAGCAGTTAAATAATAATAATTAAATATATAACAAATTACTATCCGGGGAAAATGTCACACAAATTGACCTAGTCCCAAACTAAACTCTAGGCTTGTACTATGGTTACTAGACAACGATAAACATACTTACATACATATATATTACATAACACCACGCTTTAATTCCCAGAGTGGGGTAGGCAGAGCTACAGAAATACGGTCAACTCTAAAAAGACTTGTTCATAATTCTGTAACCACATTAGTTTTTTTGTGCCAACATACTTTTATAGAGAAATATATACATAAATTGATAGAAAACATCCAAGACTCGGGGACAAAATAGTCGCGCTCCTTACACAAGTATCTGCCCTTACCGGGATTTGAACTGTGTCAAGTGTGTTAACAAATGGCCATAATTATGTATTTTACGAAGCTCAGAAGTTAATTGGTTTGTTAAATGCTCATGCAATGTCAAAGTTGGCCACAAGGTAGAGTTAGGTAGGTAGCAAGGGAACCTCTTACCTTGACCGAACTCTATGATTAAAGTCGTTTGTGGTTAGGGTGACCAGATTTGATTTCCGGGAAAATACGGGATTGAAGGTTAAAAGATACAAACTCCTACCTATTATACCTAATCATTTAAAAAAAAACAAATTTGGAAAGGTTTTTTTTCAAAATTCATTAAACAACTTGTGCAATTGCTATAAATAACTTTCTTAATGGAAACCCTTAAAATCCATATCAAATAATTATAAATACTATTGATATTTTTATCATCGATTGCCATAAAGCATAAAATTACGGGACAAAATGTCCCGTATTGGTTTTGCCAAATTACGGGGCAAGGAAATGTGCATGCCTGAAATACGGGACATCTGGTCACCCTATATGTGGTGGAGGAGCCCGGGATGGACTTTTATTGTTATGCCACCCTGTCATATTGACAACGTTAATCATTGATTTTAACTTTCTTTCACGTGGTTTGACGCTGTCATTATGACAGGGTTCCATAGTGGCATAACAATTAAGTCCTTGACTGTTATGTACTCAGGTGAACGTGTAATATTCTCCTAAATCGTTATAGCGATGGATGTGTGGTATAACAAGAACGGTTTGGATAAGGAACGAGTACGTAAGAGGAAGTTAAAAAGTAGCGCCAGTGAGAGAAATAATGGAAGGGAAGAGGAAGAATGAGTTGTGCGATGAGAGGAGTTTTAAATGTGAATGTTGAGGGCTATAATGGAAAGGAGAGACCTAAGATATGGATAAAATGTGTGAAGAGCGATATGGAAAACAAGGGAGTGAATACTGAAATGACGGGTGGTGATAGGGATGATTGGAAGAAAAATGACGTTCTGCGCCGATCACGAGTGCTTGTGATAAGGGCAAGTTGATGATGATGATCTGTCCTATATAGCTGGACACCGAAACTTGTGACATTGTCTAAACTTTTTTTTTTTTACGTTAGTCAGCCAAGTGTCTGCAAAGTTAAATTTTTGGCCAACTATACTTCTTAGCGCGGTCTTCAGCTGCTTAAAATGACCCTAAAGTACAACAGTAATCCTGTCTTCACCTTCCAACTCCAACATGAGATCAGCTTCGGCTTCAGAAAGACTTGTAACAATTGAACTAAACTATAATTTCGTCGATGGCTATACTGAATGACGTTAAACAAAAGCTTGTTAAAATACCATCCAGTTGGATTTACCTAATCCAATTTTTCAGCTTTACTTTCTGAACGACGGTTTGTGGTCGACGTGTAGCTTGTATTCGCTATCAAGGTTAGTAGATCTGACATTTGACGTTTACGAGGGACGCGAGATGAAAGAAAGCAGAATACTCAATCTGCGGAAATGACGCGTTTTGAAATGTTATGCGAAGATCTCTTTTTCTATAAATACATACATTAATATCACCGTGTCATCATCATCACCGACACCAGCGAGTGGGACTCTGTTTCTTAGCCTCCGCTGTCCGTCCGTCTGTCTGTCAGGGGTTCTATCTCATAAACCGACAGTTGCAATTTTTACAGACTGTATTTCCATTGCTGCTACAACAACAAATAAAAATTAATAAATAAATATCAGGGGACAATCTCACACAAATTGACCCAGTCCCAAACTAATTTGTAGCCTTTACTATGAGTATAGTTGCCAGCAAACTTCTTGAACATAGGGTTTTGTAGAAGAGGAAGGTTAGCGCATATAAATAGAGTTCAATTTACTCTGAAAAGTCAAGGTCACATGTTCAAGAAGTTTGGCGGCAACTGTACCTATGACAACGATAAACATACCTACTTACATATAAGGTGGTCGTCCGAGTGCTCGACATGTTAAGAGAAAATATTTAATTGCGTCGTTCATTTATACATCTACCCAAAACATTTTCTTGTTTTTTAGGAGAAGTGACCTTTACTTTTGTTAAATCGAATTTGATAAATATGGTGATCATATCAAAATTACTGAAATGAAAAAAAATTACAGTCAATCGGACTGTATGAGTAAAAGTCAGGTGATTTAAATTTAAAATAAGTTCTATATGTTTTAAAATTGGCGTATGAAATATCAAAAGTCAACACATTTCTGATCGCTAAAATGAGGTGGTGATAAAAGTAAAGTTGATCTTATTTTATCTATAGCAATTGAAAGTATAGTGACAACTACTAGTACCTTCAGCGACGAACAATCGAACATTTACCTTATTTATAGAGAAATACATAGAAAACATCGAAGACACAGGAACAGAATATTCGCACTCATCATACCGCACTGCTAGATCATAAACTCAAAATAAAACTGTATTTTTAAATCAACTTTAATACCAATGTGTTTGGACTTGAAACAAATCTAACAGTTTTTTTGAGTTGATACTGTTTTGATATAGCAGTGCAAACAAATATCTGCCCGGAACCTTCGTATGCGAGCCCGACTCGCACTTGGCCAGTTTTTTTTATATCTATATTGCGTTTTTTTGCTCCTATGAAATTTAGTCCGTCACTATTTATTACTTCTCCAAAAATAGCGTGGACAAACATCGACCTTTTCGTGCTAGACAAGTTAGACAAACAGGCTAGATAGACAAATAATTATATGGAATCGACGAAAGCCACCGAGATAGTTCCATACATTTTTAAATCGAAACATAATCGCTAACGATTGTCGAATGCAGCTTGTCTAGCCCCAATTAGTTAAAGCTGTAAGTTGCGCATCTGTAGCACCCTCGCGGCTCGTCGACCATTATACATTGAGCTCCGTTTACCTTCAGCAAACAAGTGGAGGGCGAACCAATATTTACTGCTCGTTACGGCGATGTGTGACTGATTTACCGTTAGCAAACTTGGACCGTTTTGGAACTGCGTTCAGTGCCAGCCACTAGCGATTGTATGCAAATTGAACAAGCTAGGCGTGTCGCCGGCTGGTATGTTGAACATCTTAAGGGGCCACATATGCTGCCACGCCCACACAAGAATCAAAAGGAATGGCTTTATGTGCTTCCGCGCGAAGAACGTGAGATAGAGATAGTTAACACGCGCGTTGATTGCAGCGTCAATATCAACAACAGATTACTTAAAAACCACAACATTTATTTAAAAAAAACCGGGCAAGAGCATGTCGGACCATACTCGGTGTAGGGTTCCGAAGCCGTTTAGTACTTACTACAAACATAAAAACGAAGAAGTAAAAACTAATTTTCTGTTTAAACTCAATTGGTGCCGTCTTAGATGATTTAGGTAGCTCTAAACACTTTAATCGCCTGTATCTCAAGAACCAATGAAGTCTACTTAGTCGTGATAGTTTTCCTTTTTAATTCGTTATATCATTAAAGTTATTTTTCAGATGTTTCGTTTTGTAGTTTTACGTTAGTTTACGGTAGGGGTGGAAAAGTAAAAAAAAAATTTTTTTTCATACTTTTATTGTACCACTTTGTTGGCGTGATTAATATGTATATTCATGCCAAATTACAGCTTTCTAGTACCAAGAGTATCTGCGCTAGGCTGCGGACGGACGGACGGCCGGACGGACATGGCGAAACTATAAGGGTTCCTAGTTTGACTACGGAACCCTAAATAATGGTTTACCAGGATTCAAATCAAATTAAATCATTTATTCAATTAATTAGCCACATGAGGGCTCTTTTACACGTCGGTAATATACAGTGAAGTGTGAATAGTGATTAAGAAGGGATCTTTACCCTTTATCTCCCCGCCATGTGGTCATGGTCATCTGTGTGTGGTCACCACATGGCAAGATAACATTGCAATCATCTTTATCGAACACAGTATCCCTCTGAAACACAAAGTTGTCTATCCTAATGTATTGTTTAGTCTAAGTCAAAGGTCTTTACATGTGTACGAGTGTATAAATAAAAATAAATATCAGGGGACAATCTTACACACATTGACCTAGTCCCAAACTAAGCTCTAGGCTTGTACTATGGGTAATATATGGGCTTGTACAACGATAAGCATACTTATATAGAGAAATAAATACTTAAATACATAGAAAACATCCAAGACTCAGGAACAAATATTCGCGCACATCGCACAAATATCTGCCCTTACCGGGATTTGAACCCAGGACCGCTGGCTTCGGAGGCAGGGTCACTCCCAACTAGACCAACGTATGTATTTATTTATTTATGTATATTGGTATGTATTTTGTATTTAGTTATAATTATTTATTTATACAATTTTCGGAAGCGCCCTTAACCTCGTAAGGGCCAAATAGGCCTAAATTTAGAACATTTGTCAAAGTGACAAATTTTAGTTGACTTACACAAAGTTCTTTTTTGAACTAGTAAAATTTGACGTGGACCTCACGAGGTTAAAGGGATAAGTTCGCCCTGTACTAGTTTTATTTCTGTAATTTCCATATTTTTGTAATGTTATTGTGTTCGTACAATAAAGTGTTTACATACATACATACATACACTACCAACTAGTCTAAAGTTTCTACACTTTGTAATACAATGACTAGGAATTTCAATTTATATCCACGTGTTGTTGATCAATGACGTTACTTTAATGAAATTCATTACGCATACGTTTTCCCTAAACGCTTAATTGACCAATCAGAGGCCAGTCTTTTCAGCCAATCACGTCACAGGAACCCATTTTTGGTCGCAAATAGTGACGTGCGTAATTAGCTAGTAAAAACATCGACGTATCGATGCTCTTAGTCGATTAGTGACGCAGTCTACAAACACTTGATTAAATTGATGTTGGAGTGTTTCTATTAATACTGCGTGTAAACACTTTATTTTCGCTAGCTTTCGCGTGTGACCTCGCTCGTGTTTTATAGGTATTGTGTGACCTTCAAACATTAAGCCAGGTAAACACTTAAATATTTATTACATTTTTAACTTTTCTTATTTTTTTTATAATGTTGTTTCATGTGTTGATTGATGTTTTCATTTCAAGCCGGTACAAATTATGTCTATTTACATTACCTATTTTCGATTATCTCATTTTAAAGGTTATCCAATCGTCCAAGGAGTTATTTTAATGTGTATATGTGTATTTATGTTGGTATCCCTGATTTTGTGTGACTTGCTATGGGTTAAACAGTTTTCCGGATTTTGACGGTAACTTTGGTTAGGTCTTAATCAGGAGGGCTCCCAAACTTCAAGGTAACATATTACTCACTAAATCCCTTTTATTTTATAGAACCATAATTTGATGTGGACTGCTGCAATGAAATAAGAACAAAATCTTGTATTAGATATTTTTTTAAAGTGAAACACTTTCTTGTTCTTCACTTAACCTTCAAAACTGAAGGATGAAATTTTGGCTGCGTGCGAGTATTTTTATTTTAGCTGAGTTTTTGTGGTCGATTTCGCTGAATCTTGTAACTTTTAACTTGAGAAGTTCGCCTTTGTACTACTTTTATTCCTGTAGTTTTAATATTGTTGTACTGTAATTTACTTAGTTAATGCTTTCACACATACGTACTCTTCCACGGATACCATAGGTTCCGCGGAACCTACTTTGGGAATCGCTGCTTTATTCTATACATATTTCTGCCGAGCTAAGTCAAATAGCAGTATCTCAAATAAAACTCCTGTATAAAAACCACCTTATTACTAAAAAAAGAGGATTGAATTTACTTTGGCAATTGAATCTGAGATACTGTTTATTGGCTTACGAGGGCAGATTTATCCTCATGAGACCCAATACCTATTTTGGTAATATTGTAATTGCAACCTTTTCAAAATAGCCTATAGGGTGCTTTTTTGTTTGATATGTGCTCAAGCAAACAAACCTGGGGATTCGGGAGGCCATCAGCTTGGGTCTGTTTTAAACCGTAGCTATACATAAAAATATCTTATACAAGATTTTGTTCTTATTTCATTGCAGCAGTTAAATAATAATAATTAAATATATAACAAATTACTATCCGGGGAAAATGTCACACAAATTGACCTAGTCCCAAACTAAACTCTAGGCTTGTACTATGGTTACTAGACAACGATAAACATACTTACATACATATATATTACATAACACCACGCTTTAATTCCCAGAGTGGGGTAGGCAGAGCTACAGAAATACGGTCAACTCTAAAAAGACTTGTTCATAATTCTGTAACCACATTAGTTTTTTTGTGCCAACATACTTTTATAGAGAAATATATACATAAATTGATAGAAAACATCCAAGACTCGGGGACAAAATAGTCGCGCTCCTTACACAAGTATCTGCCCTTACCGGGATTTGAACCCAGGACCACTAGCTTCCTTGGCAGGGTCACTACCAAATAAGCTAACGTATCGTAAATCGTAATGTCTGTAATGTTTTGATTGCTTGACCTCAATTCCTGATTTGGTAGGTCAGTGGAGCGACTATCTGACCTATTTTTATTGAGTTAATTAATAATTTATTTCTGGTTTATCTGTTTCCTTTCATTAAATTATTTGACATTTATAACGACCTAGTATACTATATTTAATTAGCTTCTGACCGCGACTTCGTCCGAGTAAATTTTAATTAAATAGCCTTTTTACCCGACTATGTACGTATATTTGTATGTATGTTCCACTCTAGCGCCATTCCTATTAAACCGATTTTAACAAATGAGGTGTCTATCGATTTGTCTTTTTTGAGCGATGGTTATAGGCTATTTTGTTTTATTATAAATTAAACATAACGCCCGTGTGGTTGCCGGGTTAGAATAGTACCACTCCATGTCTTCCCGTGGATGTCGTAAGAGGCGAATAAGGGAATGAGGGCTTGTAGTACTGTTAGGCGATGGGCTTGCAACCTGTCACTAATACACTGGTAATAATAACATCTTAGCCTTTTTGTGCAAAATGTGGTTACAGAATTGCCAATTGGTATTTCTGTAGCTCTGCCTACCCCACCCTGGGAATGAAGGCGTGATAATATGTATGTATGTATAAATTAAACATGGCGGCTAGAAATTAAAAAAATGTAATCAATGGACTTCGAGGACCATCTAGCGAGCAGTGGTGGTACTACGCTTGTGATATGTCCAGTAATTATTTATCCAGAGTAAAAACTATCCCCATTTCAAGTTTCATTTAAATCCATCCAGCCGTTGCAGCAACAAACCAACACACACACAAACTTATAATATTAGTAGGATGAAATGGCTATAAGAGTAAATGAAAAATCTACTTGCATATATTAACCTTATTCCGGAATTACCTTTAGATTAATGTATGTTCTCTTTATTACACAAATAAATATTTGTCAAATTAAACACAGAAGGACAAAGACAAGCTTTTCACTAACGTAACGTTGAGCACCCGATATGTCGACGTAGCTTATTAGCTATTCATACGTCATGATCAAGGGTCTACTCCCGTTTTGTAGAAAGCAAGTCCAGCTTATCAGAAACCTGTATTAAATTTCTGCATGATAACTTCGTTGATCACTCGTACGAGTATATAATAGAACAGGCTAAGGACACATCATTATCGGGTGATGAGCCGTTAGTATGCGCGCGAGTAGGGTATTATTGGGGATTCTGGATCATTTGTCCTCGCTGCGCTCGGATGATCCAGAATCCCCAATAATGATCCAGGATCCCCAATAGTTTCCATCGATCAGTGATTCAGAATTCCATAAACTCAACAGGTAGTGACCTAACGAATGACCTGTCAATCCTTCAATGGTAAATTTGCATATCCTCGCCTCGTTCATTCGACTGATACTGTCGAAATGTAGATACAAAAATGTCTATAACAAAATATTTTGTAAATAGAAGCAAAACCGGAGTGCCGTATAATTCAATTTTATATTACTTATATTTTTGTTTACGGCACTCCGGTTTATTTTTCATAAATTTATTTCTTTGTTTAGTCATCTTTGTTTATTCATCTTTGTTCCTGTTAACACTTTCCACACAACCATTGCTGTACTAATGTTATAGGATAGTCCCGCTAACAGTTTTCTGGAGTGGCCAATTCCATACTAATTGTTTAAGGACAAGGTGGTCTTTCGATACTAGAACGCTGATCTATATATGCGAGCGATCGTAAAAACTTTGATAGCACGATTTAAAATAAATTCTCCATGTTTGCTCTCTTTCAGCCATTTTCATGATATACTCGTATGTAGCCCCATTATCCTTCTTAACCTTACTTTTGGTTTGATTAAATTTTATTAAAATTGACATTAGTAATTGACGTTGTCGTAATTCAATAAGTAAATACTATTTGATTTGAGAACTCAGGGTTAATTACCTTTATAAGATAATAAATAAAAAGAATTTATAAAACATGTTTATTTAAACACCATTTTCTTAAACAAGTTACATTTCTTAGCGCGCATACAGTTGGATGATATATACAGTTAAACACATCACTTGACAATCTATATTCTTCGTACAAACTTAACAATTTAGGACAGTTCATATCTTCCAGGTTAATAACATCATTATGATCTAAAATAGTTTTAAGCCAGGTAACTTTTTCCAGACCCTTACATAAAATCGTCTTATCAATCAGAAACTCTTGGATATACATTAAATATTTTTCGTAAGGTATAAATCCATCATTCCAATTAATTTTTCTGTTTCTCTGTATCCACGATACTTGTTTACGTTCGGTTGGAGAGAGATTGTGCAGTGGGCAAGGTGGTAGAATAAGTAGGTGTAGTAATTGTTCATTAACAGCTATTGCAACTTCTTTGACAATGAATGAATTGTTGTCCGTTTTAAACCCCTGCACATCAACTATTGCTGTCGACATCATGTCAACTTTCTAACAATATTACTCAAAGGTCTGTACTCCACCAAACGATCGTTAATAATCAAACAGTAAGCACTAGTGTTATCCGGCAAATCCTTTTCTGTTTCGATTTCTAAACGAACGTCAACAGGTCCAGTTTTTAAATGCTCATTTTGCCTCGAACAATCAATCACATATAATGGAGCTTTTTCCTTAAATTGTATAAGATCAAGCAGCGGATCTATAGGAAGGTTATAATACGACTGACGAAATCTCGCATACATATCGTATAATATACTGTATTTGTACTCATCAAATTTCAAGTTAAGACTATCGTATGGATAATAGTATGAATTTAAAAATAAAGTCACATTTTTAAGATTACAATGATCAAATACAGCGCTATCGTTTAATTTGTTATTTTTTCTATTAGTTTGCAATCCAAAAATTACATATCGAGGCTTTTCTAGTTGCGAAGTGGTTTTTATAGACCATGTATGTTTGGTTGTTTTTGGTAATAATGGATATTCATATAAATCCCAATTTCTAAACGCTATTTGCATAGGTTTATCTTTTTCTAAATGTTTAAGCAATGCAAGCCTTTGATGATCTGAAACTTTAACATGCGGCATGCGCCATTGAACTTTATTTACCTTAACTTCCACTGAATCATCTTTTTCGGTTACAACACCATTAAGATTTGTACTACTTCTATTTAGTATTAGTTCATGTTTACTATTAATAACTATTTTCTTGTAATCCTCCGCAAAACCTAATAGTTTATTAAGTGGTAAAAGAATACTAAATCTTCCACTGTGATCATCAAATCCGTCCACGTTCCAACCCCACATTGCAGCAGCTTTACTTTCTCCACCATTCATTGAGACTAAAGATTTCATTGTAGTAGTGATTCCAACATTTCTAATTCGATCTATTTCAATCCCATTCATTTCATATCTAATATCTTGAAAAAGAAATGATATAGCGTTATTTGTCAACTTAACATTTTTCACTTTTTTTACACCACTCACGTCTTTAGCTGTTATAGAAAAATATCCTTCTATGTATAACGCGCTAGCTGAAGGTAATACGTATATATCTTGCTGATGGATAGGTATTCGTATTTCATCATTTTCATTAAAACTGTTATTGTATGGGTTATAAGTATGGATTTCATAACTTTCAATTGAATTGTCGAATTGCGGATCGTCGGTTATATGGAGGATGCTCATATTTTTAATCCAAGAGCGCGAAGAAACTCTTTATTACTTTTTGTTATTGCTACAACCTTTTTGCGTCTAGTTCGTCTGACGTTGCGCTTGACAGTGGAGTTAGAACGACTTTGTCTTTGTATTTTGTTACAGATATCATCGTTAAAAATTATCATTTTGACTTTCGCAAGTGAAGACTTATATTAATATTTTCGTTATTAAAATTAATTAGATTTCCCTGTATATCTAATATTTTCACCGTAATTGACGAAATATGTTTCTTCTTTAGAGGAAAATATATTATATTTTTAGGTACTTCAATTACTTGATATCCGGGCGGACTGTTAAGCACGAATTCATGAATTATATGTGTAGGCAAACCGTTCGTATAGGAACCTTGGACAAGATCACATTCGATCCGTATCACAGACGCAGCAATAATGCATACAGGGTTGACTGATTCATGCCATTTATTTGGATCCAACATCTCTGAGAACCCTAATAATGCACCTACACTATTTTTTACCTTAAAATTAATCGGTTCGCTGCAAAAAATTGAACATTTAGAAGTATTGTTGTTAGGAACGATTTTAAACTGACAATTGTTCATATTACTTTTTAAATATTCATATAAATCAGACAGGTCATATGCGCCGCAAGGAATTTTAATATCCTTCTGTTTACCGTAAGCGAATACATTGTTGCTGTCAGTAATATTAGGTATTGAATTAAATGTTGAAAAATACAGTAAGCCGCACTCGTAATCGTCTTCTAATATTAAATGAGTATTTAATTCTGATCGAAGAATGGATTCATTTCCAGTGATTGTGAATGTAATAGACATTGTTATTGACTAAAATGTTTTTTGAAAGTGTAAGCTATTTATGAAGATCCCAAAATGAGTTTAAAAAGTCTATACACAAGTGGCCGCAAATGAAAGGATGAGTTTTTTGCTTGTTAACGTAATTATAAAAAATATTTAAGCCAACATATTTTAAAAATTCTTCAGGTGGTTTTAAATTACCATAACTGTCGAAATATTCGATATAATTATTAAATTTTGCATAGGCTACCCAATGAGTGCCAGAATTCCGGGAACTATCAAGATTAATAATTCCGCATTCTTTTTTTAATGGACGTTTTGGCAACTGATCTCGCATGAAAACTCCTCGAAAATTGGGAATTTCTTTGCAATATTCGAGAATGTCGATGTTAGTTAACGCTCGTTTAGGTAGCCTCTGCATTAGTTTTTTTTATTTTTAAAATAAATTCCTAATCCATTCTTGTGCTCTTTGAGATGCAACCCTCTTCCTAAATTTAATTCTTCCATTTTTTGATTGTGCCTCTTGAGTTCTTGAAAACGTTGTTTAGCAGACTTAATAGCTTCTACCGCTCTAGCAATACCAGCTGCGCCACCTGCTAAACCACCTGCAGCAGACAATCCGGCAAAAATGGGTATTAGGGGCAAAACTCCTCCAACTTTTGGCACAGGTATCACCCGGGGAATGTTTACTGAAGTATCTGAATCCCTCGTCAATTCTCGTGCAACAGCAACTGCTAACTCAATAGCCGCTTTTTTACATGTAGGTTTTAACTTTTTAATATGTTTTTTTGTAAGAGAAACAATATTTTTGAAAGTGTTTTTAAAACCAGCGCCAGACTTGGCTTTCTGTGAGGGAGTGAACACAATTTTTTTCTTGTTTTTTCCATTCGATTTAGGTTTTGACCCTACCATTTTTGTTGAATTGTAAATAAATTATTAATAAATAAGTTATTTTTTGTTTCGATGAAATACTCTGTCCAGTTTCAAGTGCGCAATTAAAATGCGCTTAAACTATGATGTTTGCTGCTTATAAGATTTCTGTTTTATCAATCCAACTATTTTCTTGCGAAGGTAGACCTAACCATTTTACATATAATTTTCGACCATTTTTCTTCAATACTTTTTCTACAAGATAAATGTTCTTATATTTAGGTTTTTGCAATTCGTGAGCATAAAATGATCCTAAGATGGGTCGATGTCTAGCATCTTCTATGATAAACGTTATTGGGTTTGTGTTTTGTACTTTCGTAATAGTAAATATTTCAGTTGACCAATTGGGAGTATATCCTTTTTCAAATGTTCCTTTATATTTGCTTATACGAACGGAATCTCCGACTGCAAATTTATTTTTTTCCTTTGTTGAACTCCTCTTTGATAAAAGCTTTTTATATTTCTGTAATACAGCATCCTTATTATTTTCACTGACTTCAATTGGTTTAAGAGCTATTGTTCTATGTATCGTATTATTATATTCATTAATTGCTTCCGAAAGTGTGTTTCCTATCCATTTATAGTTTCCTTTTAAACTAAATTGCTTGTACAATTTATTCTTAAAAGTCCTTATGAATCTTTCCACTATAGATGCTTTTTTAGTAGAGTATGTAGAGTAATGGTTTATTTTATGTAACTCAAGTAATGATTTTATTTTTTTATTATAGAATTCAGTTCCTAAATCAGTTTGCAAGTTTTTGGGTATTCGATTTTTTTGGAACAAATCACAAAAAGCTTGAGTTATATATTCCTTACTCTTTTTTTTTAATGGATATACCCACGCATACTTAGAAAAAGTATCAATAATGGCTAAAATATATTTAAACTGTAAATTATTGTTTGAAACAGATTGCATATCAATAAGATCAGCTTGCCATAAATCATCTATATCTTTCATCACTACATGTCTTCGAGGAAAGTTTTTCCGCGCTTGTTTATGTATTTCGTTTACTACGATTGCTTTACTCATTTCTTGTATTTGTTCTTAAATGAAACTGTTTCAATACTTTGTTGCAGGCTATTTACTTCTGTCTCTAGCTGAGCTAATGTTTGATTAATTAATTTTATTTTATTAAACAATTTATCTGCAGTATTGTCAACATACTGTTTTGTGGCGCAGTCCTCTGGATCGACAGGCTTTCCAATATGTTTAATTATCTTATTTTTTGCATCAAAACAATCGGTAACGTTTATGAAAGCCAAGGGAGGTTCATTAAAATTATTCATTTTATGCTTTTTTAACACATGGTGTCCAAACTTATCTACATTCATGTTCAACCAACACAATGAGACTGAATCAACAGTTGGTTCTGAAGTCTTTTTATTCCTTAATGATGTCTGCTTCTTTTAGTTCTTCTATAATCGAAATTATTTCGTTATCATGGTTAGTGTTGCCAGCATCTTTAGAAGCAATTAAAATTTTTAAACGTTCAATCAACTCATTAGGATCATCCCAATATACAAAATCCGTATTTGAATTATATTTTTTTAAGGAAGGCAGATTACCACCTTGCTTTGCCGTGCTGGATTCTTGAAATAGGGGTTTAATAATTTGACAGTATTTCATTCCTGAATTACCTTGTATCTGACCTTGAGGACTAAAACCTCTCTTATGGACATTAGTGTGCACCAAAATATCTTTATAGGTTATTTTATCCTTTTCATTTATTTTGTCGCAATTCGGTTTACTTTGAAATAAAAGCTCTTTTAAACCCGGCGTTAGTTCATAACTTTTATCATTTACATTAATCGTAGATATTTTATTAGGAGAATTCTCCCCATAAGATTTAAGCGTTGCAGGTGAATTTCCTATCATAAGTGTTTCACCGTCATGTCTTACTCCAAAGGCAACATTAAAAGGTTTATTTGGGACTTGCAAATAAGAATCGACATCCTCAAAGCTTTTTACTTTTGCCACATTATTTTCCATTTTCGTAGGAGTTTTTATTTCAAGTATGTTGGGAATATTTATTTTATCCTTTTTGATACAATCCGCGTTTACATCATTTGATAATATATTTTTGTTATTATGCTTATTTTCATTATAAGATGTTATTTGCTTAGGAGAATTATGAAGAAACATCATGGTTTCTAGCGGATCGGTTAATGGTTTCAAAATCTTCTTATTTTTTAATTCTAAATCATCCTCCTCTTGCTGCATCTTCTTTAACTTATTTTTAATATTCTTTACAGATTTAATTAATTGTGTTTTTATGTCTGTCTCCATGGCAAATCAATAACGCGGTCTAAAAAGACCCCCGATGTTTCTTATTGTTATAAGTAAAGTGATTTTATTTTAGTCATCATTTATATTTATTCAAATTTTACAAAAACATCGAATGACTTTCTATATCGACCATTATTTAATTTACAATCTTTGTTAATTATAAGACACGCATGTGAATCTTTCCATATATTTGCGGCAAGCGATTTGAATTTTTCCCAACTAATGTCAGAATTTACGTGCTCACGATAAATATGTTTTAAATTGATATCGTCTTGTTTAAAAATTATCAAAAAATTAACATTGTCTCGTATTAATTGCTTTGGCACTTTAGAGTAAGTCTGCGTTAAATAAAAACAGTCTATTCCTTTATGTCTGCCCATACAAAAGTAATTACGAATATTAGTCTGGTTTTCGCAAGCTACGTCATCAAAGATAAATATTGAATTGGGCATCGCCTCATGAGGAGAGATTATCTCTTTTTCATCGTGGATCATAAACAGTTTAATTTCGGGTATTCTTTTAAGAACTTCCTCTAAAAATCTATATTTAGGTTGAAAAGTTGTTTTAGAGTAAATGTAGACATTTCGAAATTTTAACCCATTTTCATGAAGCAATAAAGTTAAAATTATATTTGTTTTTCCACAATTTGATGGTCCACATATAATACATCGTATAGAGTTGGGAAGAAGCATACTATGTCTGTTATTATAATTAGTGCAATGTGATCCATCACTTATTTTGCTGATTTCTATTGACACAGGCTGTTTAATAAATTTCATTTCGCCTTCTGTTCAGTAATTTAATATAATATCAAATAAATACTTGTAATAATATAATCATCCTAAATCAATGAATTATCTTTGTAAGTCTTTATCATTTCTCTAATTACACATTCCTGTCTTATATTAGGCGAAGAATATTATACACCGAGATCTAAATTGCTGCTACTCGAGCGTCAGTCGCAGTCGACATTTGTCTCGCTTCTAACGTGGGTCCTGCGTATTTAAAATATATAGGTAAGTAAATCTATTTTTTATTGCTTCATCCAGTTATGTTGGATTTATTGCCATTTTTATTAAATAAAAACTTATGACACTTTTATATTTCAGATAATTATGGAAGACAGCACGCAGAATGATCGACTTGATTTTGGCAGCATATATGATGTCAGCCCCGTTTTCCACGATGTGCCGGAGGATCATCCTTTTTATTATGCTCAAGACGTTGACGGTTACATGGAAAAAGTGGAAAAAAAGCGGCAAGAGCTTTTAGCCCGTAGAGAAAACATGTGTAACGCAACCGTAACGCGAGAGCCTGACGCTCCGCGGGACAAAAGGGAGTTGAAAGCATTAAATACCAAATCGGGTATTAATAAAAAGGATCGTAGTAGAAAAGGATCATCATTTGTAATTAAAAATAACATTCGCAATGGACGATATTTAATTAAAATAAACATTGAGACAATGGACGAGTGTTACAGTGATCGTTCAGTTAGTGCGCAATATCTCGTGTGTGATCCGTATGATGAAGTGTTGGACAGCACAGAAAATGTGTTAAAAAAAATTATGAAAAAACTTGAAAGTGATTAATTTCGGTGTTAGTTATATATGTATAATTGTGACTTATTTCTATTATATCTCCATGTTTATTTTATATTATAGTTCTGAATTATAAAATCAATTTATGCCAATTATATTGTTATTTACTTACTTTGTAGAGCCAATTAATATAAGTTATTGTCAACGAAGTTTGAATTAAGGAAGAAAAATAGTAATTATTATTATTTTTCTTCCGTAATGTAATTAATGTAGCGTTGTTTTAATTTTATCATAAATTTCTTTAATTTATGTTTATTTATAAATAATTTGGCGTTATAAATATGTTATTTTTTGTCTCATTAAGTGTAAATTAGTAAAGACAATGGTTTATAAGAAGTCTGCCTGCTATTTAATTATTATTGTTGTACTTTCACCTTATTAAGTTTAATATTATTATCAACCTTATTTTAATAAATGATGTTCATATAGAATGTGGAACTTATTTTACGTGCAACCAAAGTTAAATAAACAGAGATAACACGTTATAACATGTCATGATTTGTTTCCTCTGCAACAGTATTGTAGCGGAACTACAAACCGACATTATTTTTTTATTATTTAACTTGGGTCATACACTAAGAAGATAAAGTCGAATTGCGCGCACGCCGCGTCAGCAACTCTTTACGTAGCCACATTCCTACGCGCCGAGCCAAAGTTAAACAAGCAGGGACAACTCGTTTTAACATGTTATGACTTGTTTCTCTGCAACAGTATCAAATTCCTTGTCTGAATCTCAATTATAACGAAATAAAAGAATAGCAACTTTGTTTAATTAAATTCTTAAAGTTAATCAATATTTCAGCCACTCTATTGGTGACGTGGCTGGCTTAGTTGGTAGAGACCCTGCCTACGAAGCTAGCGGTCCCGGGTTCGATTCCCGCTCAGAGCAAATATCTGTGTAATGCATGCATGAGTATTTGTTTCTGAGTCTGGGGTGTTTTCTATGCATTTAAGTATTTATTTCTTTATATAAGCATGTTTATCGTTGTCTAGTACCCTAACACAATCCTAGAGCTTAGTTGGGACTGGGGTAAATTTGTGTGAGGTTGTCCCATTTAATAATTTTTATTAATGGCTCCTCACTCTATATTGTCTGATTGTTTCCCTGTTGCTAACGTATTATCAACGTTGTGATAGCTCTTATTGACTTGACAGTAGAAGCGATCGAGTCATGATAATACGATTGCAATAGGTGTAAAACCAGCGTAACTCAAAATAAAAAAGCCAACTTATTTTAAATCAAGAGTGCGTCTTGAAATATGGAAAGATTAATAGTTTTGAGTTAGGCGGGTTTATTACTAAGCACGTGATTAATTAGCTGGCGGAGGTAAATGAAAGAAAAACAATAGGCATACATTCATCATTTATTGTTTTATAAAAATAATATAAATGTTACAATTCACACGTTTGCATTAAATTTCTATTACTTTACAGTGCTGCCACATTAAAATGCTAATTTGTAATGTCCCCAAGGCAAAGTCGAAACATTATCTTCTAATACACACCTTTTATCATCATCCCTTGTAAGAACTAGCTTATTGATTTTTTGCGTGAAAATTTTATGATTTTTTGATTTTATTACACACATATTATCTCTAAAACATTCATTTTGAAATAAAGCATTTTTGTATTTATTAATATTAAGTTTTTTTGTAACACACTTTTTTATTCCCTTTGCTTTCCTGATTGTTGAAATTTGGGTATCTATGCAATATAGTTTTGCTCTCAAACCTACAAATTCCTTCACGATCTCACCCCCCATTTCGTCTTTAAAATATCCTGGAATTTTACAGTTCACTAAGGGCATATTAAATATGTTGCTAGCATCAAAATTGCTAGTATCAAAATACTTTATGTGTGTTTTGATATCTTCATAGAAATCTTCTGTATGAATTAAATACAAAAGACTATCAGTGTCCGTATAACAAAGATGAATTTTATTTTTATAAACACGTTTCATCACATCATAATGAAAGCGATACAAATGACTTTTGGCTATTTCTAGAATAGAGAAACCCACGTATATGGGTCGATCTAAAACGATTTTTGTCTGTTGCAACTGAATTGCTACTAATGAATCAGATATAACTGCCAAGTTTTTGAAGTTGGGAGCACTTATGTATTTTTCCGCGCCGCAAAATTTATTTGTGTTATTTGAATGATCTTTCCAGATATTAACAAGTTTTACATCAACCTGTTTTCTTTTATTTTCAATCGTTTTGCCAAATATTGAATTGTTTTGCTTTTTGAAAAAATCCCTTTCATAATCTGAGCTAGCATTTTGTCTCAAGGTGGTATTTAAAGATATGTATGGTTCTAAAAAGTTACTTTGATCGAAAGCTAAAACTTTATATGTTTTTAACAAAACAAGACCATTTTTCAAACATTCTTTTAAATGCATGTAGTGAATAATGTATCTATGTTTGTCGTAGAGGCTAGCAATTAATTTTTTATTTTTGCTTCCTCTAGGAGCAAATTTTTCAGCTGCAAATGGCATATCTGAATGAGACTCATGAAGTTCAACAGGATAGTGAAGGTCGACTTCAAGTATAAAACCGGTATCAGAATCGCGTGACTGTTTTTCAACGTTAAAGTTTGCTAATTCATCATCGTTAAGATACCTGAAATTTCCTGTTGGCAGATGCTGCATCATTGCATATCCATATAAATTTACACAGTCTAAATAGGCTAAAAAGCTATTCGGCTCGTTAATGTTAAAATCTGGAAGATATTTATTATTCGCCTTTGCGTATCTATGTGAACATTGAGCAAGACCTCCTCTTATTCCGTTTTCCAGCATTTGATACATATCTATATCGGAGAGTAGATCCAATTTTACTTTTGTGTATAATAACATAGCATCCCAACTTAATGATGGTGACGATACGTAATAACAGGGATCAAGATTGTAGTATTTAAGGCTCATGCTTCGAAATTTTTCAAAAACGTCACATAGAAGAAGCACATCACATTTCAAGTATAAATCTGTATATTCTCCTAAGTTTTTAATAGCAAAAGTTTCCCAAACATGTAAGGCATGATTATAATCCTCAGAAGATACAGATTCTGATGAGAGTTTACTAAAAAAATTGGAAGCCTGAGGCAACTGGGTTTCTTCATAACGTTGCCAAGAGTTTATATAATCATAACAATAGACACCCTTTCTTCGCACTATATCAAACTTGGCCCCATCTCCAAAAAATGATTTTAAATGTTGGAAATCATCTTTTTTCATTGTATTTACTAAATTGTCTAAACTTGAACTCAAAAAGTTGAAAGAATCAATAAATTTTAATTGAGCTACATTTTGCTGGTCTATTGGAATGAACTTCGTAAACGAAATATACTTTTCTTTATTTTTTGGGATAAGGTTTATTCGACCGCATACGTTTGTGAGTTCATTAATAAACAAATGGCAGTCATATCCGGAAAGGTTATGAAAAATTATTGGTATAAATGGGCAAGGTTTTGAATTTAAATTACAACTATTGTGAGCGGGCCCTCTATATCGACCTGTGAAGTGATCATGATCCTTTACAATGTTATCACTAGATGAAAACTTGTCTTTACAAATATGACAAGCAGTGCTAGTTTCAAATGATAGCTGTTCCTCTAGCGTAAGCGGAATCATAGGTTTGCTGACAGATAATATTGAGTACAATCGCTGCACATCATTACATATAGACTCCACAAACTTTTTCGAACAGTTGGGACCGCGATAAGAAACATAGTCGTTTAAATAAGGCTCGCTTCTACAACAAATGTAATATGCAAAGCAAGATGCCTCATGCAATTGAATATTTTCCACGTACATAGATTTACTTTTATCTGAATACTCTCGTAATAAGCTTTCGAAGTCACCATAGATCACAATAGGCACCTCCTGAGTTCTTTCAAAATTAGAAAAAAAAAGTTGTGTATTTGCCTCTGGTAAAACAGTTTGTACCCCTGCACAACTATGCTGAATTAATTTTTCCTCTGTTGAAAAATATAAAAAACAATCTTCACACAAATGTATCTTAGATTTATGTTTAGTTATTTGTTTGCGAACAAGTTTCTCAAAGTTTTTTATTAGGCAAAAGTGTGCCTTACTATTTTTAGTTATTAATAACAAGTTGATGTGCTGTAATTTACGATTAGCGGTTTTATATAAAGGGCCCATAACACTACCATTTTTTGTTAAACCATAGATGTTAAAACTAATATCAGTATTGTTGGCTTCGAACCACCTTATATCAGAGATGCTTGGTGGAAATGCCATGCCGGAAGTGTTTAAAACATTTTGGTATTTGGGATAAGATGAGACTCTGTTTGAGTTAACCTTGCTAGGATACAAGTGAGCCATTATAGACCATATAAAACAGTGATTATCCTCATTATTTATATTCAAACAAGCTTTTGTATTAGCAATATGTTTTGGTAATGGTATAAACGATCCAGCTCTCAAAGGATTGTATTTTACTATGTTTATCTCTAAGTGACTAACTGATTCGATTGTCCATCCTGATTCCGAGAGCTCAAATTCCGCACATTTAGTAATTAGTACATCAGCAAGTGATTTATATAATGATAAAACGTCTGTACTCTGCAAAACTATATCGTATTTAGTGTTAAATGACTTAATGGAACTTTCACTATTTTTTGGCAAACAATACTTTACGAAAAGTTCCAAATTAACTTTGAGTGAGACATGCTTTTGTAATGAATCTTTAATAAGTTGTTGTGCTATATCAGAGTTTTCACATAAAAATGAATCTGGGGTAATATTCGTATTTGAGGGATTGACTTTATAACTAACAATTCTACTCCGAAAAGCATTAGCTATTATATAAACGTTTTCAAGCCGCGTACTTAACAAACTATTAGACTTGTGGATATTAGTCTTTTTATGTGCTGCTAATTTTGGAACGGAAACATTACATACATCGCAAAAGAACATCTTATACTATTTTTGTTCTATGTAAGACGTGCTTTGTTTTGTAATAATTACATTTGTTGAAAACCGCAAAAGTTTTAAATTTGCCTTTAAACCGACTGTAAAGTAGCAGATTACAATAAACACATAACTAAAATTAGTTAAAAAGTATTTGACGGGTACAACACAGGCTGCACGCCTTTATACTCTTCTTTAGCAGCCTGAGCAACTTGTCTGACCGCTTTGAAAACTGGGCTATTATTATTTACAGCCCCTTTATATGTGAAAAAGGCATGTTTCCACCTGGTTGCTTCCGTCGCTACCGGCTCAAGCTCCCGCGTGGTGAAGACTCGGAGTTCGACGTAGTACTCCCCGCGCCGGCTGGGATCTCGTTGCAGCGTGTACCCGGAGCCCGTCCTTCTTGTCAAAAAATTACGTAGCGGAGCGGCCCTGATCGGTTCCTCTTCGTCACCCTGAAATTATTTAGCAACCTTATATTATTCACCTTTATAAATACAATTAAGAAAATCACTTAAATTATTAAAAAAATCCAGCGACAAACTGTTATCATGACCTAGGTCAGTCCAACTGAAATCGGCTTAAAGTTGGGTAAAAACAGTTTTAATGAAATCATCATAATAATAAAATCAATCTTACACAAATTGACCTAGCCAATAGTTGAGAACAAATACTTGCGCTCATCACACAAATATCTGCCCATACCGGGAATCGAACCCGGGACCGCTAGCTTCGTAGGCAGGGTCACTACCAACTAAGCTATCGTATCCTCGAAGTATTTTTGATAAACAATCGCCCAAGATAGGCATCTTACCTCGGAATCAAGAAACACAGCGACTCGTCTCTTTTTCGGTTGAGCAGCTGATGCATTCGCGACGCTGTCCAGGTCTGAATCACAGCCGTGCAGTTCCGCCGCCTTCTTAGTTCTTCTCTGCTTCGCCTTTACCGTCTTAACTTTCGCTGCACTCGTAGAAGCGGTAGATGCAGTCTGTTGCTGGGCACAGCTAATCTCCTCATCGGAATCGAACGGATTGAACACTGCCGACCTATTTTTATTAAAAGTATTTGAATAAGCATCACTAACCAAACACAATCAACATAAATAATAAAAAATAAAAAATATTACGTACATACTTGCTGCTTCTTTTTAATTACTTGTCTCACTCACTGCACTGCCACTACCAATTGAATGCTCAAATAAATGGAAGCTCCATTTATAACCCTATAAACTAAGGCTGCATTTAGATGTTACCAATTAAAATTATTAGTAATATAATTTTATTTCAAATGAGATTGTCCAAACAAAATCAAACCTTAATTCTGCATTACAGACGTTCGTCTATTAGAAAATAAAATATAATTATTGTGAATCACTCCCAATCCTTTACACCTATAAGGCGCGGCGCCAGCTTGCTGCGTTAACCTGAAACCTTATTCGTATTTGGTAGCTGCATGTACTTTAATGCGTTTCTATGTACCGAATGTAGCCTAACTATGAAGACGATATGATGCGTTAGCCGAGTTGGTAGGGACCCTGCCTACGAAGCTAGCGGTCCCGGGTTCGATTCCCGGTATGGGCAGATATTTGTGTGATGAGCACGAGTATTTGTTCCTGAGTCTTGGATGTTTTCTATGTATTTAAGTATTTATTTCTCTATATAAGTATTTATATCGTTGTCTAGTACCCATAGTACAAGCCTAGATCTTAGTTTGGGACTAGGTCAATTTGTATGAGATTGTCCCCCTGATATTTATTATTAAAAAAAAAAAAAAAAAATAAGGAAATATAAAACAGGCACTGGTTGGCTTGAAGACAGCAACGACTTACTATACTTATTGTTTAAATAACTTGTTTAACTCTCAGAATTTGTGAATCGGCTTTAGCTATAAAGAAGAAAGAAAAACACATATATTTGTTCGAATCATGTGAAGCATGAACATAAATTACTTACGCTTCCTATTATTTACATGTCATACAGCATGCTATGTAATGGCTCTCAAGGTTCGAAATTATTTTACTTTATTGCATTCATGCACACAATCTTAACATTGATTAACGAAGTTCTTAGTAAACAGTAAAAACATCGTGCTAGTTTCATATCGATTATTTGTATTAATAGCGCCATCTTAACATTGATTAACGAAGTTCTTGATTAGTAAACACAGCGCGGAGTTTCTTGTCAATCAGCAATAAAGTTGACACTTGATTTACCTAAATAGATGTCGTAACAATGTTCGAACTTTGATGTACATCGCGAACGATTACAGTGTTGAGATAAACTTAATAGTTTCAGTCGATTTATTTATTAAAGTTTCAGTTCACCTACGAAATTTTTACTTTATTAAAGACCGCAGATTCATTTCACTGTATTATTCCATTCAAATAGCATTGTCAAATAGCGCCATCTTACGCTAACAATAACATTGAGAAGCGCGTGAGTCACTTTATCGTCAGACTAGCAGATGTTAAGTACCTACCTTTTTAAATAGATGTCGTAACAATCTCTCATTACTTGAATAATACACAAATATTGGAATAATTAATGTATTTCACTTTAATCAACACTTTTAATAATGTGGTTTTTAATAACAACTGAAGATAGCTTGAAATCAAAAAAAGTTTGCAGTTTTTATTTTGATTTGACAGTAATAATTGAAAAAGACCTGAATCACGCTATCAAAGTTTTTACGATCGGTCGCATATATAGATCAGCGTTCTAGTATTATCTTGGTTGAGTAAATATCAGTACAGAGGAGGCGCCCCTTTGGAACGTATCGAAAGACCGCCTTGTCCTTAAACAATTAGTATGGAATTGGCCACTCCAGAAAACTGTTAGCGGGACTATCCTATAACATTAGTACAGCAATGGTTGTGTGGAAAGTGTTAACAGGGACAAAGATGAATAAACAAAGATGAATAAACAAAGTAATAAATTTATGAAAAATAAACCGGAGTGCCGTAAACAAAAATATAAGTAATATAAAATTGAATTATACGGCACTCCGGTTTTGCTTCTCTATACAAAATATTTTGTTATAGAAATTTATGAGGCGAGAATATGCAAATTTACCATTGAAGGATTGTCAGGTCATTCGTTTACCTGTTGAGTTTATGGAATTCTGAATCACTGATCGATGGAAACTATTGAGGATCCTGGATCATCCGACTAGATCCCTGATCGATGGAAACTATTGGGGATCCTGGATCATCCGACTAGATCCCTGATCGATGGAAACTATTGGGGATCCTGGATCATTATTGGGGATTCTGGATCATCCGAGCGCAGCGAGGACAAATGATCCAGAATCCCCAATAATACCCTACTCGCGCGGCGTGTGAGGAGCGCTGGGGGACTGCGCACGCGCACCTATAATAAACTACTGCGAATGGAACCAAAATAAACAACAGCCTAAACATGTTAGGCAAGGGAGACTTAGGTGATAATAAGCTATAGTCGCTGGATATCAGAATTGTAGTTAAAAAAAACTGAAAAGGCTTGCAGTTATTAAAAAACCAAAATAAATAACATAACTTCTATAACGATAACTGATAATCTATATACATATATAAAAATCAATTGCTGTTCGTTTGTCTCGCTAAAACTCGAGAACGGCTAGGCCGATTTGGCTGATTTTGGTTTAAAAATGTTTGTCATAGTCCAGGGAAGGTTTAAAAGGTGCGAAAATAATTGAATAATCCACCGGGAAAGTCAGAAATTTGCAGGCGGGGCGAAGCCGCTGGCGGGCCGCTAGTCAAGTTATAAATAATGCAGGAATCGAGACATTTTTAATGAGTAAAATGTATAAAAACTTAAGTGAGGCTACCAGCAGTACAAATGCTTATACACCCCTTGGGTACGAGTAGCCAAGAAACATTCCCTCCAAATTTCAAGTCCCTAGGTCCTGCGGTTTTGGCTGTGCGTTGAATCAGATCAGTCAGCCAATCAGTTTCTTCTCTTATATAATACTAGCGACCCGCCCTCGCTTCGCTCCGGATTAAAGTATTATACATATAAACCTTTCTCTTCAATCACTCTATCTATTAAAAAAAACCGCATCAAAATCCGTTGCGTAGTTTTAAAGATTTAAGCATACATAGGGACAGACAGCGGGAAGCGACTTTGTTTTATACTATGTAGTGAAATCATCGAGATAGATATGTATGTTTGCCCGTATGGTTCCCGGGTTAGAGTATTTATTTATTTATTTATTTCTAACAATAACACAGTGTAACAGGTACTAAAGCACTGTGAAATGCATAACATTTCAAGATATAAAAATATAAAATATAAAATATGGGTACACAGTTTCTAGCACAAACATTTCAGTATATTTAAGTATTGTCATTCCATGTCTTCCCGTGGATGTTTTAAGAGGCGACTTAAAGAAGTACTGTTGGGCAATAGGCTTGCAGCCTGTCACTAATACACTAGTAAACTTTTTGTCCTGATTGTGAAAAATGTGTTATAAAAGTTGTTGGTATTTCTGTAGCTCTGCCTACCCCACTCTGGGAATGAAGGCGTGATGTTGTGTATGTAAATAGATATGCATTATTTACGGTTTAGAACTATGAGTCTACGTATTACTCTACAGTGACCCAATCTGTGCGGTATTACAGAGAGCCTGCAGCCACTGTCTGCAGTTAGCCAAGCTCATAAAAACAAATAGGTACTATTAATCTATATTGGACGCTCATGAAATCTATTAACTTCGTGTGAAGTCAAATGACGAGTCTACTGGCTTTGTTTAATCCACAATATAATTCAAAACTATCGAGGATTTTGTTTCTAAGGCCGCTTCCTGACTTGTCGGTATGGTTGCAGTAAAACACAGAATCGGTAAGGGTTTCTAGGCCACCAGCGGCATCTTCCAATCAATGCGCAGCATGTACGCCGCCTGTACGCCGCTTGTACGCTTTACTACAAACTACAAGCATACCGAAAAGTCAGGAAGCGGCCTAACCGTGTTTTCACGTAGAAGTCTCAAGGGAATGACCAAGTTTAATATATCCAAAGAACAGACACATAGGCGTCATGGTCATTGTGATCTAGTTCGCGGCATACTACCGACTTCATCATATGTTACCTCTTTATTCAATTCGGACAATTTATTTTTTGCAAGCTTTATATTAACTCTCAATGTATGTCCATGTGGAATCTTGCAAGAAAGATTTGAACCACTTCCCGCAGACCGATTAACCTGAAATCTGGTATACCTACGTAACCTCGATGCCAATACAATAATATGGCACCATCGCGCTGGTGTGATGATGGAGGAAGGTGGCGACAGGATCTCCGCTATACTTAACGTAGACCCACCGAGTTTGAACTCGTTAGGTTGATCTTGATAAGTAGAAAATGACTTCACAAAAACCGGGCAAGAGCATGTCGGACCATGCTTAGAGTTCCGAGTTCCGAAGCTGTTAAGTACTACAAACATAAAAATCAACAAGTAATAACTAATTTTCCATCTAAAGTCATTTGGTGCCGTCTTGGATGATATTAGTAGGTATAAACACTTTCGCCTGTATCTCAAGAGCCAATGATGTCTACTTAGTCGTAATAGTTTTCTTTTAAAATTCGTTATGTTCTTTGATTTAAGATTTTTTCCTGATTTTTAGTATTTGTAGTTTTGCCTGTAGCGGACACTTGAGACTAACAAAAATTATCGTTTTAAAGCTTAATATTTCATAAAAGGATCCCTTGATCGAAAAACTGTTTCACAAACCTATAATATTCTTAAAAGACCTATCCAACGACACCCCACACTGTGGGATAGACGAGAAAAAAACCTAGTTTGACTAGGAACCCTAAAAATAAGTACAGTTGGCAACATCAGCTTGTCTCAAAAATGAAATTTTTGACAGAAACTTTTTACTAATTAATTATCCCAGAATAGAACGATAAGCTAATTAAACATTAGGGACACTTAACTGTGTCAGCCATACTTTCCTTGCATGTTATCATGCAAATGGCGTCGCATGATTAGCTCGAACAAGACGTTTTTTGTCTCCACGCCGGGATGCGTCTCGCTCGGACGTGTATATAGGATATCTTTCATGCGTGAATAATAAAAACAAACACCAATGTTACAGTAAATATCCTGTTCCATACTTCCATACGATTTTGATGACGGTTAGCCCAGTTGGTGGTAACCCTGCCTACAAAGCTAGCGGTCCCGGGTTCGATTCCCGGTATGGGAAAATATTTGTATGAGTACGACTATTTGTTCCTGAGTCTGGAATTTTCACGTTTTATCGTTGTCTAGTACCTACCTACAAATCTAGAGCCTCTTTGGGACAAGGTCAATTTGTGTAACATTTTCCCCTGAGATACAACATACTATTTATACTATATAGTATATACTAATACGCTATTATACTAATTCGCTAAACCGCTGACCCGATTTCGATAAAATTTGGGTACTTTTTAACCGCGATAAACGAATTCTACGCGCGCGGAGTAGTTAATTATATTAAATATTAAAAAAGCGGCCAAGTGCGAGTCGGACTCGCCCATGAAGGGTTCCGTAGCAGCAAGTAACATAATATAAAAGTTCGTTGTAGCTTTGATCAATGTTTTTATGACGTATTAAAAAAAAACTACTTACTAGATCTCGTTCAAACCAATTTTCGGTGGAAGTTTGCATGGTAATGTACATCATATATTATTTTTACATTTATCATTCCCTTATTTTAGAAGTTACGGGGGGGGGGGACACACATTTTTCCACTTTGGAAGCGTCTCTCGCGCAAACTATTCAGTTTAGAAAAAAATTATAATATAAACCTCAATATCATTTTTGAATACCTATCCATAGATACCCCACACGTATGAGTTTGATGAAAAAAAAATTTTTGAGTTTCAGTTCTAAGTATGGGGAACCCCAAAAATTTATTGTTTTTTTTCTATTTTTGTATGAAAATCTTAATGCGGTTCACCGAATACATCTACTTACCAAGTTTCCACAGTATAGCTCTTATAGTTACGGAATAAAGTGGCTGTGACATACGGACGGACAGACGGACAGACATGACGAATCTATAAGGGTTCCGTTTTTTGCCATTTGGCTACGGAACCCTAAAAACGTGTTAACAATAAAAGCTAAACTAAATTACAGTAATAATTCTAGAGTTGATGTTTATGCATCTTTGAGTGCTTTTTACTTTATTTATACATAACAGGTATCTACATCTAGTCCTGCCAACCCAATAATTAACCAAAACATGCGGACGGGCTTGCCGGTACAGTTGGCCTAATAAGTAGCACACGTTTGTACCTTGGCGTTTTAATGCCTTTGAATGACTAGTGCAGCAGTTGAAACATGATGTTAAAGTGACAGAGCGCTAAAGTGTGCAGGCCGACACTACCATATTAGTTTGCAAAACCAACAAAGGAAATTTCTTTGATATCACTGTGTAATGATCGTCTGTCTTAAACTCTTAAGGTTGTATGTATCCTTAACCCAGATTACAAGATAATTTAAATTACACTTAACAAACTTTTTACTTAAACGAGAACTTGTGCTCGGCCCGGTAACCGTTTTCGAACATTTACGCAATCGTAAATAATAAATGTCCAACTACATTACGCAGCTTTCTCAGAATATGTAAATTTATTTATTTTATTTCTTGTTTCAGGCGTCATCGCACGATGTTACCATAAAACGGGTCAAGAACCAGATGGGCGCATAAAAGTGTGACTCAAACAGTTTAAAAAACAAAAATGTCAAGTGAAAGTTCGGATTTTAAAAGTGTAGTAGTGATGCGCTAAGGTTTGACTGAAAGTTATCGATAAGGATTTTACGATGGATTGGGAAAATTCGTCGTTGGTTAATTCGACTTTAGCTACTATTTATCCGCGTGAAGCAACTATTTTAGCGGCAGTTTGTGCGTGTATCTTCAGTGTGGTCGGTGTTGTAGGTAAGTGTTTTTTTTTGTTTTTTTATGTGCTTTCATTTAGGCTTACCTTTATTTGCATATATTTTTAAGGGTGACCTTTTTGTGATGTAAATGAAAAGGAATTAATTAATAACTCATTTTATATGGGTATTAGCAATAAAACTGTAGAAAATTACTTAATTAAAAAGTTTTCCTTAAGACTTACAAACAGACAGGAATTACGAGTTCAAATGGATTCCGTTTTGGTCAACGAGCTGTAAAATGGCCATGGTGGATATCCCAATTATATATAAGTGAATACGAGTCATCGTGTCCAATGCGTCATTCATTACGTCATTTTAATAATGTACGGAATGTATCTAACATCGTAACGCATGACATACACGTGTAATAGTAATGAATTTCTTTAGGAACTAATATTATAAACATGTTAATGATGGTACCAAAGTGATAAATAAAAGTAATAAACAAACCAAAAAATTCACACCACGCGTTAGTGTCAGTCAACGTCTACACTGAACTTACGATAATTATTCACAAGAATAACTTAATTATTAAAACATTCAAAAATAGTGTGAGATAAGGTCAATTTGTGTGACATCACACAAAAAAAAAGTCTTTTGATGTCAATTGTCGAAGCTAACATGCAGGTCATCCTAATAAAGTCCATATAGCGTAACATGATTGAATTACTTTGACAATAATATATTCTGCACCTAGATTTTTCTTATTTTTTACTACTTGCTCGGTATCACATCTTTTTCAACTAGTAAAGCTCGTGCCGCTGGTGCAAGTAAGAGTTAATTCACCGAAGGCGTTGAGCGTTTGTTTACCCGCTAGAAACAAAGCGTCATAACAACCTCGTTCTTTGAACTAGTTTTATTTTTAATCTGTCAAGAAGTCGGGTTACGCGATTGTTTTCTTTTGTACATAATACAGTTCATAATGAAAACAATTGGACTACCTTTTATAGACCAGGATATACAGGTAGATAAAGGAATACGAGTTTATCCTGTTTGTTTTAAACTTTTGTGATTTGTGTGAACACACATACTGTAATAAAACTAAAACGGTACATAATCGCGTTTACACATTATAATATGTACCTCGACGTTTCAACAGTGTTGCCATTCCCGTGGTCACAAGTAGACTATAGAAGGCTGGTTGTCGATTAAGTCCCGTTTTCAAATAAATTACAGGATTATATCCCACACAAAATAAATCAAAATGAAATGTGGATTGTCAACAGTGTTAACCAAACTCACTGCACGGCCTTTAATGAGCTGTTAGATATATAATCTAATTAATCAAACATTAGAAAAGTTTAGAAATTATTGCATTAATAAATTCATTTTCATCTTAACTACTACAATTCTAACCGGCTGGTTAATATAACTGATAGGTTTTTATTAAAATCCAAATAAATGTAATCGATACGATAAGTGCCACTGCGCAAACATCACTATCGGTAAGTGTCCAAATAATCGGTCAAATACGCGGGCATTAAACGCTAAGTGGCAGGGCTAGCACTGCCACAGACAGTATAAACTTTCATTCTATACATTAGTGGGATTGCCACTGGCTGGTTAGAAGTTACTGGCTGGTAATAAATAACGAATGAAAAGGGATAGCCATATAGAACAACGGTGCATGTCAAGGCGGAACTCTAATGGTTATTTGCAGTTGCAAATTCATTAGCTTCAACCAAGTGTTATTTTTTTTAAATGGTCACGGCCTTTATGAAATAATGCCATAACGTTACATAATTTCAAAGTTGTCTATGAAAGACATGTCTTTAAACTGCAGCTGAATAAACAAACAAAGAACTTTTTCGAAATTCGAATTCAAACGCACGTGTAACTGGCAGCCTGTCAAAAACAATAACAAAATGGAGTTAAGTTTAAAAAATGGTTTTAAAAGACCAAAATAGATTGTAAGGGAGACCGCATCTAGTTATTATGTATGGTCTTTTTTGTTTTCTTCCGCTGTCTAGTCTTTATCACTTTTTTAACCAAGTACTTCTTAGCTAGAGAATCAATGTTAATACAATTTTGAATATGAATAAGTTAAATAAATAAAAACTAAAAAGTAGGTATACTTAAGTTAAAGTTAAGCACATGACGTGCATCCTATAAAAATCATAGCACTTTCGAAATCTTAATCCGAAACTCAAAGGAAACTGAACTTTTATAAAACCGGTGTCCAAATTGACTCAGTAAATAAATGCAACATCTTTGTTACTCGAGGCGTAGGAGTTAACTCTTCCGAGAAGATCTCGAGTGGGATGAACTAATATTAAAGTAGGTACTTTCGCCGTATGGTTGCCGAGATGCAAAATAGGATCGCTGTAAAATTAAGATCGTAATGTAATAAATCGACATACAATAGAATGCTACTATGTTTTCTTTTAATAGCCTGAATTAGCGTCCCACTGCTGGGCAAAGGCCTTAATAAATTAATTTATATATTCTGTAGTATAGCCAGTTATAAATTGTACTTATTATTATATCTTCACAATTGCGAATAGTAATGTTCACGTACTATGCGGCAGAATATGAAAGCCCTGCTCGTTACATTTACTTTCTTACTTACAGTTTAGAAAATTCGTTTGCCGTTTTAATTCAAACATATAAAGCTCTTTTGTGACAATCGTTACTGACCGTCTAACAGACCACGCACAGCCTAAACAGCTGAATCTAGACGCACGCGCACTAACAAATGTTTATTCTAAATTCGATCCCCAATGGTAGTTGGGTCGTTCTACTTTTTCACCGACAATACATCGTCATTTTTCTATATTTTGCGTTTTTCAACTATTGATAATTATGGTTTTAATTATTGATTTTAAAATACGTTGCGTGAATTTTAATTTGGACTAATTAATGATTATTTCGGTGGCGATAATGTTTTTTTCTTTATGGTGGTTTTTCAGAATATACTGTGACAGAGTGGCCGTTTTCAGAGGAGACTAAGTTTTGTATTACTGTCACGCGATTATATGAAAAACAAACTTATAAAAAAAAACACTGGATAGAGAAAGTGATAGATTATTTAGTACTAATAGATGAATAAATGTTTGGACGTATATTCAAACACTAAAACATTAATAATCTATACTCTAACTGATAACGTATGGTAAAATGAGGACAGGCAATTGTCGGTAAAAAAGAAGAATGACCCAGTTAATAATTAGGGGAGCAGCGCGAAATAAATTCTAAGCGTACGACCTCGCGGGCGACCTCTAGTTTAACATTATGGAGTTCATAGCTATTAATAATCATAAACACTGTAATAAACAAATATGGATAAGGCTAAGGGTTAAAATTATATTTCATACTTATTAGTCCGGTTAAGAGGTCGCCGACCCTCATTATAATAATGATAAAAGGAATAAGGGCTTGTAGTACTGTTAGGCGATGGGCTTGCAACCTGTCACTAATGCACTAGTAAACATCTTAGCCTGATTGTGCAAAATGTGGTTACAGAATTAGCAACAAATATTATTTAGTTGTTGGTATTTCTGCCTCTCTGCCCACTCTGGGAATGAAGGCGCGATGTTATGATGTAATAAATAATTATACCCCGTGTGGTTGCCGGGTTAGAATAGTGCCACTCCATGTCTTCCCGTGGATGTCGAAATTCCATCTGTGAAAGTCTAGCTATCATGGTTCATGAGATACAACCTGTTGACAGACAGACAGGAGAGTCTTAGTAATTGGGTCCCGTTACAACTTTTGGGTACGGAACCCTAAAAACCGTTCTGGGTGAAAATCAGTATTAATATTGTATGCGTTGCCGGCAGTAAATATATAAACCATGAATCTGGAATAGAAAGGTTCGGTTAGTACTGTAGTGGTAAGTTGATAACTCAACTCAAGTCAAGTGTAGTGTTTCCGGTACTTTATCATGTCTTCAATAACTTCAATAAGTTTTTCATGGAAGTGTAACGTTTTTTAACTCTACTGTGTACTAACGGAAATGTATGATGCATGAGTTAACATGTTGGTGCGATTTTAATATTTGAATGTGGATGACGAGATTGTCACAAACGTTCTAATGCTTATTAAACGCGATTTGATGGAGCTTGATGTTGCATATAATTGTGGTGGTAGGACCCTGTGCAGGGTCCGTCCGGATTGCTACCACCATCTTATCCATTAACCACCCGTCAAGCAACAGTGTTCGCATTGTTGTGTTCCGGCGTGGGGATAAGACAACCGGTGAAATTACTAGCATAGAGGCATTCCATCTTAGTCCTCAGGGTTGGCGACACATTTGAGGTCTTAGGATTATAGTCTTGAGAATTCAAATGTCTATGGGTCTCAGATTCCTCTTACCATCAGGTGGCCTGAGTACTCGTGTGCCTTCACCTTAACATAAAAAAAAAAAAAAAAAAAACAATAGTTTAGCTTAGTTTATTTATTCATCAATGTAATATATATAATAGTATTAATTGCATTAAATGTCAAAAAATATGAAATTACATTGAGATTGTCGACATAAATACTAATATAATCAAATATGCGTCGAATTGAGTATCTCCTACTTTTTTGAAGTCGGTTAAAAATTGAGGGGCAAGTTTATGTCTCTCATAATATTTCCAATTTAGGAAACTTTCCCAGTGTAATTTGGGATTGTATCATCCATTGATACCAATAATACATATAAATGTGAAAGTAATTATGTGTGTTTGTCGGTTTGTTACTCTTTCGGTTCCTAAGGGAATAGCGATAAACGACTTCTACGCGGTCGGGCTAGATATAAAGTTCAAAATACTTACAATACAATCGTGGTTGCGATCCAGACTGACCTTGCACGGCTTCCACAAGCCTAACACCACTACTAAAACGGGCAAACTTATGGTTTTATTTATTTTGTCTAATTTTAATCTATTTAGGAGTCGGATGCAATTCAGAGCAGTATAAATATAACGTCCCCTACGTTACCCCAGGGGTGAGTTTATGAACGTGCCCCTAACGTTTACTGCGCACACAAAATGTTGCCATTTGGGGTGATAATACAAATATATTGATCGGACCCTCTATGAGCTCCAATTTTCTTACTTTCAACCGATTTCGAAAAAGGAGGAAGTTTTCAGTGCCTTTGTTTGTGTGTATGTTACTATCTCTCCACAAAGTGTCAACCGATTTTAATGATTCGAACGGAACTTCTTGAAAAATTAGAGTTTCATTTTTAGGGTTCCGTAGTCAAACTAGGAACCCTTATAGTTTCGCCATGTCCGTCCGTCCGTCCGCAGCCTAGCTCAGAGACTCTTAGTACTAGAAAGCTGTAATTTGGCATGAATTTACATATTAATCACGCCAACAACAAAGTGGTTTTTTTGTTTTTTTTGGGTACCTCCCCTACACGTAACGTGGGGATGTGTTTATTCCTTGTCGTCTACCCTATCGTGTGGGGTATCGTTGGCTAGGTCTTTCAAAAACATTACCAGCGATTCTCAAGAGAGACGACTGCTGAGAAGAAACGCCGCAAGAAACTCAACAGTCAGTCATTTTTTAAATAAATATTGTTAAGACAATGATAGTACTTAACCTAGCATTATATTAAATAAAAATATCATGCGTTAGTTTAGCAGGGAAACGTGTCGAAACTTCTAATAATCACAAGAACAAATAAATAAAATAATAATATTTAAGTATGCTTAACCATCGAAATACCTTTCATCCAATGTATGATACATCGAATTTTATTTCATCGAACTCTATTTCCTGCTGAAACCATAATGTTTTCAGGGTATCTTGAAAATCTAACCTAACCTACGTAATTAATGTTTAAGATATCGCGAAAACGTTTTGGTTTCAGCGGAAAATAGCGTTCGATGAAATGAAATTCTATGAAATGATACATTCGATGAAGTTAAATTCGATGAAATGATGAGTTACCTTAACCATGACGGTGCAAACAACATTAAATAAAAATTGTACAAAGTTTAGAGTTGTGGGTATTCTATTGCTCTGCCTACCCCACTCTGGGAATAAAGGCGTGACGTTATGTATGTATGTATGTACAAAGTTTCGGTACGCTCTCCTACAGAAACCGTGTTCCTCCGTGTCGCTTTATGACTAAGCTATTACGTTATTTAGGTATCTGGTTAAGGCCAAGCATCCTCGACCCTATAGTGTACAACGAACACTTCTCACACGTTGACATATTTCATATGCCCAACGCTAAGTTTAGAAAAGCTTCATGTGATGCTTTAACTTTAACTTGACCTGTAACTGGTTGTCTCGATCTCCAGACGCGGAGACCGAGCGACCACCTTGTCAATATTTCTCAACTATTAAAAAATGAATCACTCAAATAACTACATACTACCTAATTATTTTCATCCCACTATGAGCAACCTATTATAAACAAGTAAAATGTGGTAAACGTTGTTGATTGTATATTAAACTAACTTTTATTGTAACCTTAGCCAGTAATTTATAGTGTACAATTGTTTTGTTATCTCTAAAATAAATAAATAAATATAGTGATGAAAGAGTTCAGGTAGACGACCCACCTCGGTCTATTCTACTGGGTAAACCTATATCGCCTTTGACATTTTATCATATTGTCAACGTGGTGGTAGGACCCAGGGTCCGTCCGGATCGCTACCACCATCTTATCCATTAACTACCCGCCAAGCAGCGCTGTTCGCATTGTTGTATCTCGGTGTGGGGATTAGACAACTGGTGAAATTACTAGCATAGAGCCATTCCATCTAGTCCTCGTTAGCAACGCATTGAGGTCTTAGGATTACAGTCTTGAGATTATAGTCCTGAGAATTCAAATGTCTATGTGTCTCAGATTCCACTTACCATCAGGTGGTCTGAGTGCACTAGTACCTACCCCTAGCCGTAAAAAAAAACACTAGCTCGTATTAACTCGTACTTGAAAGTAATAGCGACCGATTTAAACACAATATGACAACATGTCAAACGCAATATGGTTTTAACTGGTAGAATAGAGGCTCTGAGGTGTTATTTTCTTACATAACCTTGTCGATTGGTCGATCGCGCGAGCGAGCTCATACGAACGAGCTCACTCAACTTAGACTACCTTATTGATAATACAGCCCCGAAAATGCTGTCTGTTCGCCCTTATGAAACCGAAATTTGCCGGTTAATAGCTCGTACTCGTACGTCGAGTTGAAAAAAGAGAATGACATAGCTGATGGAAAGTGGTGGCGGTCGCTTAATTACAATAGCGGCTCTAAGGACGTCTCTGGTTGAAGGTTTAAGAGAAAATTCATGACATCGTTCTATGCATCGTAGCGGGAAAACCCCATAGGGAGATCTCGCAATGGACACAGATAAGAAACAAAAGTTAATGGCTACTATTAATTGTTTTCCATTACACGTTACAAAGTCGTCTGTCTGCAAACAGACGCAATATCTAATGGAATTAGCTACTCGGCTCGATTGCTCTTTAAGTGGATGAAGCAATTAAAAATAGTGCTTGTCGGGATATTTATAGAGTCGTTACTGTAAAGGGTTTGTTTTCAGAGTTGTATCTGATATTATTAGTCATTGTGTCTTCAATGACGGATGGTTTGACCAGATATGAATATGAAAAGTTGGTCATAATTTGATTAGTTCCTGATTCGTCGGATTCCTGATTCGCCGGATTCTTGTTTCGCCGGATTCTTGTTTCGCCGGATTCTTGTTTCGCCGGATTTTTGTTTCGTCGGATTCTTGTTTCGTCGGATTAATATACAATAAAATCACTTAGTAAAGAATATATGTAGTTCTATCTATTATTGTAGTATGAATTATCATTTTGTTGCCACTATCAGACATAACTTAAATTACCTACTTAGAAATGGGTTCGATTCATATTTTAAAAGAATAACGATTTTACTTATAATACTGTCCATATTATAATAATATTCACTCACTACAAAACAATTTAAACATTCTATAACTGTTATTCTTTCTTAGATATAGTCATTGACTATGGTCAGGAAGTAGTTAGTTTTGGTGTTTAAACATTCTTTATCTGTTACGGTACTAAATTAAGGACAAATAAATATTTTTATTAATGTACCAAAATGTTTGCTTTTTATTTAATAGATAGGTAAAGCCACGATATTTATATACTTAGTTTACCTTAAACAAAAAAATCCGACGAAACAAGAATCCGGCGAAACAAGAATCCGGCGAAACAAGAATCCGGCGAAACAAGAATCCGGCGAATCAGGAACTAATCCATAATTTGTGACCTTTTGTGATATTGTATTTATCGAGTAGCGCGACTTGGCTCAAGAAGTTGACCACAGTATCGTGCATAGATTGTTTTGACCTCTTCCACTGTTCATCTTCTTTTTCTGCTGACTGTGCAAAGCCTCTTTAGAGTCATACACTACGAGTATTATCTATTCTGTGGTCTTACTTTAGTTAATTATTGACAACAGAGATTTTTTAAAGGTTCTGTAATAAAACGTGCTTGTAGAGATTTGTCTCAAAAGTATTCTTTTGTTTTTATTTTTTTATAATTATTATTTACTTAGAAAACAAAAGGATTATCAGTGTTTACTTGCTACGCCCGCCCATTTTTTACAGTCGGTAATCAGACCTTATAATGAGACAATAAAATAAAAACCTTACATAAACATATTTTTACATAGTAGGTGTTTATTTAGCTACAGCATTGACAATTTAAGAAACAGAACTACAATTTTATTAAAAGAAAAAGAAAAAGGAAATTAGTATATTAGGATTTATGGAGCGACAACAAATAACCCTTAAGTTTACGCTTAAAGGAGGGGGGAGATCATTCCAGCACTTGGACGCCGCGAACCTGAATTACTGATACTTTATATGCAGCAAATCCATAGATGCCGGCCAAAAATTGCAGTTAAATTATTGCTCGGCAACCACAGCCTTCGAGCAAGCTTCCCAACACTAACTCCTATTCTCCATTCCAGGCAACTTCATCACCACAGTAGCCCTGCTCATGCACCCGAAGCTCCGCGGTCACGTTACCACCATGTTCGTGCTGTCCCTCTGCGTCTCCGACCTGATGTTCTGCGCCATTAATCTGCCGTTGACGGCGAGCCGGTACATCCGCGAGGAGTGGTGGCTGGGCCCGCGGCTCTGCAAGTTGTTCGCCTTCGTGTTCTACGGGAACGAGGCCGTGTCGCTACTGTCCATGGTCGCTATCACCATAAACAGGTAAGGGCTTCTATTCTACTGCGTTATAACGATATCGCATTTGACGTGTTTTGGAATCGTTGATGACTCTGTCGCCATTATTGTAAATGACATTCTGTGGTGGTAGGATCCATTAACCACCCGCCCGGGATTAGAAAACCGGTGAAATTACTAGCATAGAGGCATTCCACCTTAGTCCCCAGGGTTGGCAACGCATTTGAGGTCTTAGGATTATAGTCTTGAGAATTCAAATGTCTATGGGTCTCAGATTCCACTTACCATCAGGTGGCCTAAGGGGCCTTCTCCTTATCATAATATCATCGGCCGCGTAAAAAAATAAAACAATATGGCCTATGACACTCATAAATAACGTGGCTTTCTATTGGTAAAAGATTTTTCAAAATCGATTCAGTAGATCCATTTACCCCCTACAACCTCACAAACTCACAAACTTTACCTCTTTAGACTATTAAAAAAAATATAGTATAGAAAGAAAGGAACCGTTTATTCGTGACGTGATAAGTACAACAATTTGAAATTTAAAGGAAATTCTAAATGCTGGCAGATGAGTAAACTAAGTAGTTAAAAAATAAATAAATATCAGGGGACAATCTTACACAAATTGATCTAGTCCCAAACTAAGCTCTAGGCTTGTACTATGGTTAATAGACAACGATAAATATAATTATATAGAGAAATATATACTTAAATACATAGAATAAATAAATAAATATCACGGGACAATGTCACACAAATTGACCTAGTCCCAAACTAAGCTCTGGGCCTCTACTATGGGTACTAGACAACGGTTTACATACTTAGATAGAGAAATAAATACTTAAAAACATAGAAAACATCCAAGACTCAGGAACAAATACTCGTGCTCATCACACAAATATCTGCCCTTACCGGGATTTGAACGGGACCGCTGGCTTCGGAGGCAGGGTCACTCCCAACTAGGCCACCGTGTCGTCAAAAATTAAGTAAGTAAACACAGAATAAGTTAAATATATCATTTAATTGACACCGATATTAAGATTGTCTTGCTTAAACGCAAAGGGCTCCCCTAGAGCTCGCCACACTTGTCGACTTACGAGTACTTTATCTTAAAACAATTGCCAACTTCGCAGTAGGTGGCACATTAAAACAATTTCACGCCATTAAATTCAAATCATGGCCTACTAGCTACGACATTACAGTGCATTAATATTTATGCTATGGTAAATAGAACTATGGTTTAGGCCGTTCAACTTAACAACCTAATGTTGTCTTACGGCCGAACCCTATATTCAAACCGCGGATAGATAGATAGGATTAAAATTTGACATTTGCCCATAAAAATTGTAATCCGGAGTAAGGCTATCTGTCCGCAGTTTAAATATAGGGCCTTCTCTTTAACATAAAAAAAAAAAAAAAAACATCTTTCATCCAATGTATCTTTTCATCGAATTTCATTACATCAAACACTATTTTCTACTGAAACCATAATGTTTTCAGGGTATCTTAAAAATCTAGCCTAAACTAAGCTAAGTAATTTATGTTTAAGCTACTCTGAAAACATTATGGTTTCAGCAGAAAATAGCATTCGATGAAATTAAATTCGATGAAGTGATGAGTTACCGATGTAAGAATCCACTGAAAAAATATTGCCACATGAACATAAGGGTTTTTCGTAACATTAATATAAGGATATATAAGGAATAAATTCCGTGTGGTTGCCGGGTTAGAATAGTGCCACTCCATTTCTTTCCGTGGATGTCGTAAGAGGCGACTAAGCTGTTAGGCGATGGGCTGGCAACCTGTCACTAATACACTGGTAAACATCTTACCCTGATTGTGCAAAATGTGGTTACAGAATTAACAAGTTGTTGGGTTGTTGGTAATTCTGTAGCACTGCCTACTCCACTCTGGGAATGAACGCGTGACTTTATGTATGTATATATGTAATATAAGGAAAAATTACAATAATTCCGATTAAAATTATCAATAACTCCGAAAGTACAAAAAATCGCTAAACACAAATGGGGGTTAAATCGATAGCTATCACCTATTTCCGGCTTGACGTCGATTTTTGGGACACCCTGTATGTGTTAATATAATTCAAGATATAATCTCCATTTTATTATATCCAAATTCGTGTAGCTGTTTCTGGGTGAAGGAGCAACGAACTAACTCACAGGTTACACACACAAACTTTCGCATTCATAATACAAGTGTGATTTGATAATCCCGATCATGTGAGTTATGACTGAAGTGGTTTCCCGTAGCACTGCACTGTCCCCAGTGGCAACACTCAAAAGTGACGTCATCGCTGAACTTCATCAATAATAAACAATACTCCACAAACTCATACGTTCTTATTATTAGAATTTTCAAAACTAGCAACCCCCGACCACGATAAGTGGCGCAAGCGCGCCGGTGGTCTAGTAGCTTACGGCCGCAATCAGTAAATCTTTTCTTAGTGTCGATTTTCATACACAAATTTGAAATAAATGTTTTAAAAAACTAAAAACAGTCTTCAAAGAGCAAGAAATAACTTTCTTTTAAAATGATACGCAATTTGTCTGAACTGAATTCGGCTTTTGGTTTGGTTTGTTTTCGGCGTCCCACTATATTTTAACGGTTTATTACGAGGTATAATAATGCCGATTTTCCAAACATAAAAAAGTCGAAGTATAAAAATGTCGAGTAATAATAACGACGAAGTAAAAAAAATACGAAGTATAATAATGTCGAAATGGAATTAAGATGAGGAGGGAAAGGTGGAACGGGGGCCCGGAGGGCCAAACGAACCAGAAATAGGAGCTCCGCGTAAGCGGAGCTCCGTCGACACCGTCTAATCGATTTAAAATAAGAGTGTCGACGGAGCTCCTACGACCCACTGTCGTCATTTTTATACATCGACAAAAATCAGATGGTCATTGTTGTATGTCGACATTTTGATACATTTTTTTTTTTTTTTTTTTTTATGTTAAGGAGAAGGCACACGAGCACTCAGGCCACCTGATGGTAAGTGGAATCTGAGACCCATACACATTTGAATTCTCAAGACTATAATCCTAAGACCTCAAATGCGTTGCCAACCCACATCGACAAAAATAATTCTAGTCTTTGTTATTTTTCGACATTATATAAGGTGTCGACATTTTTATACCTAGTATTTTTTCAATATAGACATTAGTCGCCTAAATCATTTTAACCAAAAGCCGAATTCAGTTGGACTGACCTATTACCAGAGCCCGGAATTTTCGTAGCAAATTTTGTGTCGTAGGGACTTCTCGTTTATCGACTTCCGATATACATAATTTTATCGATACATTATAGAACACAACACAACATATCAATGAAGATTAAAAGTAAAAGTAAACAACAGGCGGTCTCATCGCCAAAGAGCGATCTCTTTTATATAACTTTTGAGTGTTAAATAGAGATTCGCAATGAAAAGTTAATAGTTAACAATTCTACATTTAATCAGTTCAGTTCAGTGTTTTAACATTTATCAATTTCATGTTCAAAGTCAGTTTTAGTGCTAACAAGTGTTTCATCATTAATTTATCTATAAAAGAAATAGATAGTCATAATTTTATCTTGTCTCGAAGAGATCGCTCATTCGCGATAAGACTGCATGCTGTTTACTTCTACTCGTAATCATAATTAAAAAAATGTATTCTGTATTTATCGATATACACATGTATATCGGAAGTCGATAAACGAGAAGTCCCTATAACAGCTCAAAAGTGCTACGAAAATTCCGGGCTCTGCCTATTACCTATCATTTTAAAAGAAGATTCCTCGCTTTTTGAAAACGGTTTTTAGTTTTTAACCCCTCGTAAAAAAGTACCAAGTTCTTCTCTCTTCTGATTACGATCTAGTCCATAAAAAGAAGCTTAAAAAATACAAAAAGATATCCAAGTTTTGAGCACGGATCCGTGCCTAAGCATATGAGGGGATAAACATTTATTTTATTTCATACATTTTAGTGATCATCGTAACAATACTTATGTCTCCACGTATATTTGGGGATTTATATTATTATTATCAGGGTTCGGATTTTTCATCGCATGGTAAGATGAAAGAAAATTATGGAGACGATATTAAACCTAAAACTTTAGTCATATTCACAATCATACTCATTCATTTCGATAACACCAAAAGATTACATTATGCATACAATTAATGTTAAATGCCACGCCATATTTCTTACATTATTGGTCAAATATTATGAACATTAAGTAACTTCTAGATGCTAGTTTGTAACATCCATAGAGAATGTAGCTATACGAAGTGGTGTTTGAAAATTTTGACAAGTAAAACAAATTAATCTTGAAAAAGTGGTCAGTTTGAATTAGGTCTATCCCAACAATATAGTCTGTAAAACTAGGTACGTAATTAAGTTGAAATAGTTACAGCATGATAAATATATAAGACGAGACTAGGAACAGGAATGAGTACTCATTATGATTAATGAATATGAGTAAAGTTTTAATTTTAATATCGACTCCATAATTTTCTTTCATCTTACCGTGCCATGAAAAATCCGAGCCCTGATTATTATTATTATTTTCCTCACGGATCCCCTCTTCAGATACCAACTAGGTGGCAATGGGACCACCTCGGGAGTACACCCTATCAAATAAAAAATAATTTTCAAAATGTATCCACAATTGACGGAGTAATCGCGTAACAAACACAAAAAAACACAGTAGAATCGATAATCTTTTCCTTTTTTGAAGTCATTAAAAAAGTAAAGTGTTGACTGTTTCTAAAATGTCTCCAAGTACAGCGGTAACTTAAATATGAAATAATACTCTATCATTTAGGTACTATGACAGGTCATCGATCTTTCCCAATTTAAGCAAGAAATAAAACAAATGAAAACGAATGCACCACACCAATTAAGCGCCCCTATTACTCGTCTGTGACGAATATTTTGTGCTGGTAACAATTCAATTATTTTCAAATATGACGCTTTGTGCCGTTAAGTGGTTATAGTAAACGAAAGTGTTAGAATGGATGGAAATAACACTTCGTGGCTTTGTTGTTGGGGGGGTCACGACTTAAACTCGGGTATTTTCAATAGCATCCTGACTACTACCAGAGTGCTATATTCTTTATTTATGTAAGTTAGTTGGTTAGCATTTTATCATATTGTCAACGTGGTGGTAGGACCCAGGGTCCGTCCGGATCGCTACCACCATCTTATCCATTAACTACCCGCCAAGCAGCGCTGTTCGCATTGTTGTATCTCGGTGTGGGGATTAGACAACTGGTGAAATTACTAGCATAGAGCCATTCCATCTAGTCCTCGTTAGCAACGCATTGAGGTCTTAGGATTACAGTCTTGAGATTATAGTCCTGAGAATTCAAATGTCTATGTGTCTCAGATTCCACTTACCATCAGGTGGTCTGAGTGCACTAGTACCTACCCCTAGCCGTAAAAAAAAACACTAGCTCGTATTAACTCGTACTTGAAAGTAATAGCGACCGATTTAAACACAATATGACAACATGTCAAACGCAATATGGTTTTAACTGGTAGAATAGAGGCTCTGAGGTGTTATTTTCTTACATAACCTTGTCGATTGGTCGATCGCGCGAGCGAGCTCATACGAACGAGCTCACTCAACTTAGACTACCTTATTGATAATACAGCCCCGAAAATGCTGTCTGTTCGCCCTTATGAAACCGAAATTTGCCGGTTAATAGCTCGTACTCGTACGTCGAGTTGAAAAAAGAGAATGACATAGCTGATGGAAAGTGGTGGCGGTCGCTTAATTACAATAGCGGCTCTAAGGACGTCTCTGGTTGAAGGTTTAAGAGAAAATTCATGACATCGTTCTATGCATCGTAGCGGGAAAACCCCATAGGGAGATCTCGCAATGGACACAGATAAGAAACAAAAGTTAATGGCTACTATTAATTGTTTTCCATTACACGTTACAAAGTCGTCTGTCTGCAAACAGACGCAATATCTAATGGAATTAGCTACTCGGCTCGATTGCTCTTTAAGTGGATGAAGCAATTAAAAATAGTGCTTGTCGGGATATTTATAGAGTCGTTACTGTAAAGGGTTTGTTTTCAGAGTTGTATCTGATATTATTAGTCATTGTGTCTTCAATGACGGATGGTTTGACCAGATATGAATATGAAAAGTTGGTCATAATTTGATTAGTTCCTGATTCGTCGGATTCCTGATTCGCCGGATTCTTGTTTCGCCGGATTCTTGTTTCGCCGGATTCTTGTTTCGCCGGATTTTTGTTTCGTCGGATTCTTGTTTCGTCGGATTAATATACAATAAAATCACTTAGTAAAGAATATATGTAGTTCTATCTATTATTGTAGTATGAATTATCATTTTGTTGCCACTATCAGACATAACTTAAATTACCTACTTAGAAATGGGTTCGATTCATATTTTAAAAGAATAACGATTTTACTTATAATACTGTCCATATTATAATAATATTCACTCACTACAAAACAATTTAAACATTCTATAACTGTTATTCTTTCTTAGATATAGTCATTGACTATGGTCAGGAAGTAGTTAGTTTTGGTGTTTAAACATTCTTTATCTGTTACGGTACTAAATTAAGGACAAATAAATATTTTTATTAATGTACCAAAATGTTTGCTTTTTATTTAATAGATAGGTAAAGCCACGATATTTATATACTTAGTTTACCTTAAACAAAAAAATCCGACGAAACAAGAATCCGGCGAATCAGGAACTAATCCATAATTTGTGACCTTTTGTGATATTGTATTTATCGAGTAGCGCGACTTGGCTCAAGAAGTTGACCACAGTATCGTGCATAGATTGTTTTGACCTCTTCCACTGTTCATCTTCTTTTTCTGCTGACTGTGCAAAGCCTCTTTAGAGTCATACACTACGAGTATTATCTATTCTGTGGTCTTACTTTAGTTAATTATTGACAACAGAGATTTTTTAATAATGTCGAAATGGAATTAAGATGAGGAGGGAAAGGTGGAACGGGGGCCCGGAGGGCCAAACGAACCAGAAATAGGAGCTCCGCGTAAGCGGAGCTCCGTCGACACCGTCTAATCGATTTAAAATAAGAGTGTCGACGGAGCTCCTACGACCCACTGTCGTCATTTTTATACATCGACAAAAATCAGATGGTCATTGTTGTATGTCGACATTTTGATACATTTTTTTTTTTTTTTTTTTTTTATGTTAAGGAGAAGGCACACGAGCACTCAGGCCACCTGATGGTAAGTGGAATCTGAGACCCATACACATTTGAATTCTCAAGACTATAATCCTAAGACCTCAAATGCGTTGCCAACCCACATCGACAAAAATAATTCTAGTCTTTGTTATTTTTCGACATTATATAAGGTGTCGACATTTTTATACCTAGTATTTTTTCAATATAGACATTAGTCGCCTAAATCATTTTAACCAAAAGCCGAATTCAGTTGGACTGACCTATTACCAGAGCCCGGAATTTTCGTAGCAAATTTTGTGTCGTAGGGACTTCTCGTTTATCGACTTCCGATATACATAATTTTATCGATACATTATAGAACACAACACAACATATCAATGAAGATTAAAAGTAAAAGTAAACAACAGGCGGTCTCATCGCCAAAGAGCGATCTCTTTTATATAACTTTTGAGTGTTAAATAGAGATTCGCAATGAAAAGTTAATAGTTAACAATTCTACATTTAATCAGTTCAGTTCAGTGTTTTAACATTTATCAATTTCATGTTCAAAGTCAGTTTTAGTGCTAACAAGTGTTTCATCATTAATTTATCTATAAAAGAAATAGATAGTCATAATTTTATCTTGTCTCGAAGAGATCGCTCATTCGCGATAAGACTGCATGCTGTTTACTTCTACTCGTAATCATAATTAAAAAAATGTATTCTGTATTTATCGATATACACATGTATATCGGAAGTCGATAAACGAGAAGTCCCTATAACAGCTCAAAAGTGCTACGAAAATTCCGGGCTCTGCCTATTACCTATCATTTTAAAAGAAGATTCCTCGCTTTTTGAAAACGGTTTTTAGTTTTTAACCCCTCGTAAAAAAGTACCAAGTTCTTCTCTCTTCTGATTACGATCTAGTCCATAAAAAGAAGCTTAAAAAATACAAAAAGATATCCAAGTTTTGAGCACGGATCCGTGCCTAAGCATATGAGGGGATAAACATTTATTTTATTTCATACATTTTAGTGATCATCGTAACAATACTTATGTCTCCACGTATATTTGGGGATTTATATTATTATTATCAGGGTTCGGATTTTTCATCGCATGGTAAGATGAAAGAAAATTATGGAGACGATATTAAACCTAAAACTTTAGTCATATTCACAATCATACTCATTCATTTCGATAACACCAAAAGATTACATTATGCATACAATTAATGTTAAATGCCACGCCATATTTCTTACATTATTGGTCAAATATTATGAACATTAAGTAACTTCTAGATGCTAGTTTGTAACATCCATAGAGAATGTAGCTATACGAAGTGGTGTTTGAAAATTTTGACAAGTAAAACAAATTAATCTTGAAAAAGTGGTCAGTTTGAATTAGGTCTATCCCAACAATATAGTCTGTAAAACTAGGTACGTAATTAAGTTGAAATAGTTACAGCATGATAAATATATAAGACGAGACTAGGAACAGGAATGAGTACTCATTATGATTAATGAATATGAGTAAAGTTTTAATTTTAATATCGACTCCATAATTTTCTTTCATCTTACCGTGCCATGAAAAATCCGAGCCCTGATTATTATTATTATTTTCCTCACGGATCCCCTCTTCAGATACCAACTAGGTGGCAATGGGACCACCTCGGGAGTACACCCTATCAAATAAAAAATAATTTTCAAAATGTATCCACAATTGACGGAGTAATCGCGTAACAAACACAAAAAAACACAGTAGAATCGATAATCTTTTCCTTTTTTGAAGTCATTAAAAAAGTAAAGTGTTGACTGTTTCTAAAATGTCTCCAAGTACAGCGGTAACTTAAATATGAAATAATACTCTATCATTTAGGTACTATGACAGGTCATCGATCTTTCCCAATTTAAGCAAGAAATAAAACAAATGAAAACGAATGCACCACACCAATTAAGCGCCCCTATTACTCGTCTGTGACGAATATTTTGTGCTGGTAACAATTCAATTATTTTCAAATATGACGCTTTGTGCCGTTAAGTGGTTATAGTAAACGAAAGTGTTAGAATGGATGGAAATAACACTTCGTGGCTTTGTTGTTGGGGGGGTCACGACTTAAACTCGGGTATTTTCAATAGCATCCTGACTACTACCAGAGTGCTATATTCTTTATTTATGTAAGTTAGTTGGTTAGCCCGTGTGGTTGCCGGGTTAGAATAGTGCCACTCCATGTCTTCCCGTGGATGTCGTAAGAGGCGACTCAGGGAATAAGGGCTTGTAGTATTGTTAGGCGATGGGCTTGCAACCTGTCACTAATACACTAGTAAACTTCTTGGCCTGATTGTGCAAAATGTGGTTACAGAATTATCAACAAGTCTTTTTAGAGTTGTTGGTATTTCTGTAGCTCTGCCTACCCCACTCTGGGATCGAAGGCGTGATGTTATGTATGTATGTATGTAGTTGGTAAGGTAAATTAGGGAATTGTGGGGCTGACGTGGCTGGCTCCTGTAATGCCATAGCCCCTGTAAATAAATAAAGATGAAAAAGCTTAGTTGTTAAAGTCGTTTTTTATTGCGTTTTAAGTTTTTTTCAGATTGTTAGGTCCATAAACTTCGGTTCGGAGTAAAGGGGCAAACGATAGTATTTTGGTATATTTTGGCTATAAATCAAATAGGAATTCACGAAAGAATATTATAAAATAGTTTTGAAATGTGCAGATTGAGCTCTTTCATATATTATTATGACACCCCGTTTGCTATAATCAAATCAATTTAATTGTTCAGCCCCACGTTCAAGACCCCTTGTCAAATATTTAGAAGAAAATATCCATACTTTGTACTAAAAATCGATACGGGCAAGCGAGTTATACAACTATGGTTTTTAAGTTGATAGCTTCTATAGTTTTAGAGAAAAACTGCTGTGGCGTGCTACGTTAAGTCATTGTCATATTTGTCATGAGCAATAATTTAAAAAAATATTAAAAACAAGATAAATCGATAGACACCTCATTAAATTTGTTAAAATCGGTTCAATAGGAACGGCGCTAGAGTGGAACATACATACATACATACATACATACATACATATATATACATACATACATACATAGGATGTCAAAATCATTACCCTTTATTTGCATCGCCTTAGTCGGGTAAAAATGAGTGACTATTGAGTTTCTTGCAGCAGCGTTTCTTAGCAGTGGTCTCCTCTTGGGACTCGCTGGTAAAATTTTGACGTGTAAAAGTGCCAGTGCGTGTACTTACTAAATAAACATTTTTTATATTTTTTAAAGACTAAATAATTTCGTAACAAATGTTTTGAAATGAAATGAAATGCTGTGATTAATCTGTTATTTCTGCGACGCATGAGTTGTCAATAATGCTTATGCGTCATGTCTCATTAGACCCCAGGATCGCGCTGAATTAGCCGTTAGCGTTAGCCGTTAGGGTGTTTATGGAAACCGTTCTGTTCAAATTCCGATAATGATCTAAATACTTAAATAGAATTATGAGCTAGCTAGTCTATACTCCGTTCGTTTAGGTACTTAACTGAATGTAAACAAAGCAAACCACGTGGTTCTGGTAAACAGACAATCAACCGACAACAGGCATTTCTTAAAAAGGTGTTCTGAAAAAAAACATGCTTATAGGTTTTTCTTACATGCATACTAAACATGTTTCCACCTCAGCATCCCGAAAGGGTGGTTTAGCTGTTTAAAGACGGTGAGCAAGATTCGACAGACGGACATGATGAAATTATAAGGGTTACGTTTTTGCCATTCGGCTCCGGAACCCTAAAAAGGTGTGAGCACAGCTTGGCTGGATTTAAGCTCCCCCAACGTCAGCCACTGACGTGTACTGTCGTGTATAATCTAATATAATGTTTAATGATAAAATTATTGTAATTGCCTAAAATGTTTAATGTAATATTTATATTTATTGGCCATAGCTGAGGTTGGGCAAGCTTCAATCCAGCCAAGCTGTGCGCACGCCTTTTTCATATCTCATTTAATGAAATAAACGATTTGAATTTGTTTTTTTTAATTTAGACAGACATACTTTCGCATTTATAATATTACTATGGATTTCGTCCTATAAATCCGTACATCAGTGGGCCTGTGTCCTCATTTATCTTCTCCTTTTTTTAAGAGATTCAAACCTCTTAACGTGTCAGTCGGCAAGTTCCACTTGGAAATGAAACAAATCTCTTTCTTCATTGACGCGTATAAAATCGGTTTACATACATAAAAATCTGAATGCACGCAAATGTGTTTACTCAGAATTAAGCCTTTAGCTTGTTGCATATAGATTCAAAATTGGATACGCAAGATTCAATGATCTGAAACGAAATGAGCATACTCCATGGTACAAGCGAGAGCGATTTTAATAAAAAAAAAATGTGTTATCAGTATTGTTTAAAACTTGACAGTAAAAGAAATGACAGTGTTCGCCGTAAAAACGTGTACTAATAAGAAATGGCAGAGACCTAAATAAACTTAAACATTTTCAAATTCCAACTAGTAGCATCCAGCCCCATCCAGCCCACATGTTAAGTAAAATTTATTGTAATGTCTCGAATTCCACAAAAATAAATTATATTTAACAAACAATTTACATTATTTAATAAATGTTTTTTACAGCTTACGTGAATGTTTTAATATTAGATATAATTGAATTTTACTTGGATTATCACTATCACTACATAGTATAAAACAAAGTCGCTTTTTCTGTCCCTATATCCCTATGTATGCTTAAATCTTTAAAACTACGCAACGGATTTTGATGCGGTTTTTTTTAATAGATAGAGTGATTGAAGAGGAAGGTTTATATGTATAATACTTTAATCCGGAGCGAAGCTAGGGCGGGTCGCTAGTTTTTAATAAAAGTGTTGAAAAGGATAACTGACTATACGCGATTGCTTTAATTTTTTTGTTTTAAATACAAAAAATCGTACAAAATCCTGACTTGTTTCAATTACATACACTTGCTAGTTAGTGGCAGTGAATTTGTTTCTTTTGAATGCATTCAATGCAATGAATCAGTGTCGAACTAGGAAACAATGATTTGACGGCGAACTGGGCTTCTAATTTGATACCGATAAAAGCACTTAGCATTCCATCTTGATCCTCAGGGTTGGACACGCATTTGCCGTCTTGAAATTGTCCTTATTAATAAACGTGGAGTAACCGGGGAGTAGCTAAGCCGTGCTTTGTCCTTGTGACATTTAAATTCGACAGATAAGGACAAAGCATGGCTTTCACAAGTCACAACACGTTTATTAAGGCTAAGTAAAGTTTTTGGAAGAGATGTAAATTTTTTTTTCGATAGTTGTCATCCTAAAGATCAAGGAACTGCGGCTCTTTTATTTTTATTTCCTCTAATATTTTAGAAATATTTTTTTTAGTTATGGAGTTGACATTTGTAAACTTTAATGGCCGACAAGTTTGTTGCCTTTGTATTTATTGAAAAAGAATAAAATTGGCATATAGATATGTGTCATTGTAAAGTAAACAAAACGATTGATGACATGATTCTCAGTGCCCATTTACAGCCCTGCATGTTCGTTTGTCTTCTCCTATCTCGATGCCATAAAATATGTGCCCGCTAAGAGCATATTTCTTGCCGCTGCATTAGTATAAAAATAAATCCATTTCATTGACGGGGTCGGCAGCCGGCGCAGACTCACAAAGGCGCTCTGTGCAAAGCCTTGTCCAGGATCGACTCCCGCGCATGGGCCTGTGCCTTGTGTTACTGATTACACGTTAGTCACGCCTCTTTAGTTATTAACTGAAACTAAACTACGCGCTTCTTTTTAAAGCTGCACTGATGATAATTAAGAATGAGACCAGGAGGGCCGTCACATGTCCGCGACTTGTTTGTCTCCCTTTCTATATAGTCTATAACGATAGAGGCGCACTGAGCGACAAGCGAGATAATACAACGTGTGCTAGCCGTACAGCAGGGCTAAGAATATTTGACATCGGATATAAAGTCAAGTAGGCAGGTGCCGACATTTTTAGGAAAATCAATTAGGCAGATCTCGGAAAACGATAATAGTAATACAAATGAACTCTCGGGTAAAGCTTTGTAAGTACCGTAGTTAAAAGGAAGTCGCTATTTCCGTTTGTCTGTTTATCCGTTTAGTTCTTAGCTACGCAACACATTTTTAATGCGGTATTTACGATAATTGATTAGAAATACGTGAACAGAATATATTCCTAAAGGTTTATGTTTAATAGTAATAATAATATATCCTACAAAATTATACATATTGAACATATACATAGATCCCATCCGGATAAAATGGTGTCAGAACTCGCCACAGTTCACGGGTTTCCAAGTCTATTGTTACTGAGAAAATTAAAAAATTTGTTACAGACCCGAAAAATCTGCGCTGTAATGGCTATCCTTCATTCGATCTTTCCCAGCACTTGAGCAGGTTATGCCCTGTATTGTGTATTTGGGGGTTGTACGTCACCGCTCCTCAGTTATGCAGTCGAACGTGTTCGCATTATTTTATCTGATTTGATGCTGTTGATAAAGCACAATGACGTCAAACCATTTGCATTATGATTTGCTTTAGAAAATACGGTTTATTAAACTTTTTAAAATTTGAATTGATTGTTATGATATTACCGAAATATGAATAAAAGTCAAACGATTTGATTTCTAGGCCACTATGGACCTGTCAAAACGACGTTTGTAAACCAATATATATCTTATTTATTTATTTCTTAATAGTAATACATTATAAAATTACCTTAGTACAAGACAAAATAAAAATGCAAACATACTGAGATCGTCAAATTGAATTTCATAAGAAGAACATTTTGGTTGACAACGTCACTTTAAGTATTTACTAACAATACTATGGATTTGTCATGGTCCGAAATAAACAATTTTTATTTTTATTTTTATTTTTATTTAACATAATTCATAGTGGCCTAGGAATCAAATTGACTGACTGTATTGGGCGCGCGTAAATTTATTAAACACTGAAGGAATTCTGCTCTGGGAGCTCTCACTAATCATTAATAAGTAATTTTAAAATTAAGTCAGAAACTGATTTCGTTTACGAGGGGGTCTTCGTATTTCATATAATAGGCGTGAGAATTTTATTCACCACTGAGATTAAAAATACGAACGTGTAGAAATCAGCTAAATGAGCTATTTTGGTTACATTTAGTCACCGGATGAGATTCAAGTCGATCCGTTTGGGTTAAAAAGTAGATAAGAATAATTAGTTCATTCAATTAAGTAATTAAAAAAAAACCGTAAACCCGTAGCTCAATTTAGCGTGGAGGAAGGACAAACAAACGAACACACTTCAGGTGGTCAGGTATTGCATTGTTATTGCGGGAGTGTTGCCATCTAGTAATTATTCTGACCATTACCTCCACCTTTGCCATTGTTTTTAGGATTCCGTACCCAAAGGGTGCCAACGGGACGGTATAACTAAACATCCGCACTTCGCTGCCTGTCCGTCCGTCGGTCCATCTGTCTGTCAGCAGGCTGTATCTCATGTACCGTAATTATATCTATTCCCACATTTCCCACTATAAAAACAAAAAATATACAAAAATGGTACGGAACCCTTCGTGTGCTAATCCGACTCGCACTTGGCCGATATTTTTTTTTAAATTAATGTATGGGCCACTCATTGTCCAGCATTTTCATAATGTCACATGGGCATATAACACATTCCCTATTCATGCAAATAATTCCCGATCATTTTGGAAAAAGACAATTTCTATTTTTCACTCATAATTTCATCAATCAATAACTAAATAAAGTGATCATTTACTTAATAACGATTCCGTAACACAATTTATCCCTCGCCGAAGCTTTATTAACCCGTGATTTGTTTTAATACCATAATTATCTTATCCGCTAGTGTTTGTCTTCCCACTTTCCCATGGCGATAAGACGAGTGCTGTTTGTGATAACGATAAAACAAAAAGCCGGGTGTGGAGGATCTACTGCTGTGGCTTTTTTATGTATTTATGGGATCGTTTTTAAGTACCTACTTAACAGTAATCTATTATTTTACCGAATTTAACTTCTTCTTCTTCTTCTTTTTCTTCTTCTTCTTCTTCTTCGGTGTCTTTTAATCGAATTTTATTTCATCAAACGCTATTTTCCACTGAAACCACGATATTTTCAGGATAATTATCTTAAACATTATAATTACGTAAGTTAGGTATGGTTAGACTTATGGCTACCAAAAAAGGTTAACTCGCGTCGAGAAATTCCTTTCGATGTTACGAATAGTACTTAATGATATTTTTTATGATAATTCCGCGTTGCGTTGGTTTCGATAAAATAATAGGTATCCTAATAAGAGACTATCTAAGAGACCTTCTGTTCAGAAGCTAGTATTATAATAAACCATGTTTAATAAATATATTTTTTGTCTTTAGATATACGTTGATCGCGTACTACGACATGTACGCGCAGATCTACACGACCACCAAGATCTGGGTGCAGCTGCTGCTGATCTGGCTCGTCTCCTTCGGTCTCATGGTGCGTACAACTACAACCAATCCTATCATCATCATCGTCAGTATCATTATCACCATCATTAACGTTATCATTATCCTACCTTATCCTACTTATCCACTAAACTTCGTGAGGATGTTCGGATTATTAAACGGCTATACAGGAAATATTTAGGCATTTAAACTATCGATATTGTTGTCTTTAATAAATTGATGAAAATGATGATGTCATTGTTGCCTATAATTTAACAAATAATACATATCTATCACGCCCTCATTCCCAGAGTAGAGTGGGCAGAGCTACAAAAATACCAAAAAATCTCTAAAAAGACTTGTTTATCATTCTATCACCACATTTTGCACAATCAGGCCAAGAAGTTTACTAGAGACAGGTTGCAAGCCCATCGCCTAACAGCACTAGAAGCCTTTATTCCCTTAGTCGCCTCTTACGACATCTACGGGAATCCGTAAATAATACTTTCTTCATCTAGATCTTCTTTTAACTTGTAAAGATAAAAATGTTGCAAATTTCTTTGCAAATATGTGTATTCAATATATATCAGCTTATTTATATTATAAATTCGCGTGCATTAGACTGAAGACAGCTCACGAACGAAAATATCTCTTTAAAGAGAAAATAAATCCTTTCCTGTCGCGGAGACACTGTGGCTCTTTTTTGGTTTGGAGACTTCAGTGCACTCCTAATTGGAGCGCAGTGCAAAATGTATTTTAAGGTTTGTGCCTCATAAAGGGGTTTCGACGGATGTTAACTTAATGTGATAAACAGTTACTCTTTCTATACTTTGATATTTCAAACATATGTGTTTAAACATTACCTTAAAAATTTTTTAAAAAGGGCACCAGGCACGAAGCCAAGTACAGCATTAATCTTTGTTATAACTGTCATTATGTTTCGTTTCGATCAAAAAAGAACAAATCAACCAACACGGAAAAATATTATTATAAAATATTTATATTTATTTTAGCATTATGTAATTGTAGGTGTCTACATTCATTTATACATACGTAGCATAAACACTATTTATTCACAGGGTTTTATTATAAATGGAACTTGTAGGTGTACGAGTACATAAAAGAAGAAACTAATCGGGGCATTAACATAGAGCCTGATAAATAAATAAATAAATTTCAGGGGACAATCTCACATAAATGACCTACTTAGTTCCAAGTCCCAAACGAAGCTCTAGGCTTCTCCTATGGTTACTAACAAAGTAAACGTACATATATAGGTACATAAATACAAAAACATCCAACACTCAGGACTCACTATTTCTCAATCGGTTAAAGGTTAATTGGAAGAGAACTCTTAAAGGGATAAGTTCGCTTTTGTACATTCCTGCTATATTTTTGTCTATTTTTTATTTGTTATCTCTTTTGTTTGTATACCAAACAAATATTAATTATAACTACAAAAAGTTGGTGAAGAATCATGTTTCAACATACATACATCACACCTTCATTCCCAGAGTGGGGTAGGCAGAGCACTCCCCTGACATTCTGTTTCGCTCCTTGCTTTAAACAGAATAATGTAAAATATACAACGCTGTATACAATCCAAATGGTTTTATAAAGATTAAATTTAATTTAGATACCTTTATAAGCTTCTGCGTAACCTCGATCCTTTCCTTCGCCCTAAAAAGTTTTCAAAATGAAAATTATTTTAGTTACATACATACATAACATCACGCATTCCCAGAGCGGGGTAGGCAGAGCTACAGAAATACCAACTACTATAAAAAGAGTTGTTTATAATTCTGTAACCTGATTTGCACATTTAGGCCAAGAAGTTTACTAGTGCATTAGTGACAGGTTGCAAGCCCCTCGCCTAACAGTACTACAGGCCCTAATTGCCTTAGTCGCCTCTTGCGAAATCCACGGGAAGACGCTAGTGGCGCTAGTCTAACACGGCAACCACACGGACAATAAAGTTTTAATAAAAAAATAGGGAAACAATAAACAATATTATCATTCCCGGAATCCCTCGTATTTACACAGACATCCCGTCGGATTGTGTTATGGAGGAAGTGCGGTAGTTCGTTGCACTTCCATATTTACTGGCCGTTTTAATTGCCTCAAATTGTACACTACATCCGAGCTAGTTAATAAGAGACGCGTTAAGAGACGGCCGGACGGCGTATACGATACGGTGGAGTTAGTGTAGCATCAAGATTATCATATAGGTATATTTTTATTTGTTATATTTAAGTAAACAATAAATATCACGGACCATCTCACACATATTGATTTAGACCCAAACTAAGCTCACTACATAGAACACATACATACTTAAAATACATAGAAAACATCCAAGACTCAGGAACAAATATTCGCGCTCATCACACAAATATCTGCCCTTACCGGGATTTGAACCCAGGACCGCTAGCTTCAGAGGCAGGTTCACTCCCAACTAGGCCAACGTGTCGTAGTGTCGCCAAGTTTATATTATAATATCTTAATTAATACAAAAATGCTACATGTTTATTACATTCCGCTTTTAGTTTATAAAGTTCAATTTAAATCTATTTATTTCGAGGTTCATGTTAAATACTAAAATTATACTCAGTTATTTATTAAATACTTTTAAAAATCCCCAGTCAGTTAATGACCATTAAGTTAGCTTTTTATAATGATATTCCATTCTCGAGTTTGAAAAAGGAACGTTTTGATTGTCTCTATCCCTGATGAACATAGGCTACTTTTTATCCAGTGATTCAAGAGGAAGGTTTATATATAATACCCGAAGCGAAGCGAGGGCGGGTCGCTAGTCGTTAATAAATATTAACCTTACCTTAGGGCCTGTTTCACAATCGGCAAGTAAATTCAGTTCATCCGTCAAATACGGAGAGCCCTCACTTTGTATCTCAAGTGCAAGAAAGGGAAAGGGCTAAATTTATTTGGCAGATATGCTTCACTTGACGATTGTGAAACAGGCGATATAACTAACAATATATAGACCTCATTGCTGTCTGAATAAACATTATTTGAATTTGAATTTTAAAAGTATCGCTCCCCGCTCGTAACGTGGGCCACACATGACACATAGAAACAAATTGGTTGGCCTATCAGTTGCATTAACAATTTCTACGTAGATTAGAAGGACCCACCATTACGTCTGAATCATCCGAATACTGCGTTGATGGCCTCCGACTATAAAACTTTTATTTTTAAGGTTATTATTAGGGATAGGCACTTTCTTTGTTACCACACATCATAAATGTTCCCCTAAGTTAGTTTGAAATGTTTATCCCCTCGTGTATTACATATGACGTCGTCAGTTATTTTTTACTTATTAGAAATGGGAACTAAAACACTAGTAAACTTATTGGCGTGATTGTGGAAAATGTGGTAACAGAATTAAGTATAAACAAGTCTTTTTTAGAGTTGTCGGTATTTCTTTTGCTCTGCCTACCCCACCTTGGGAATGAAGGCGTGATGTTATGTTACGTAAGAAATGGGAATTACTAGCGATTTTAGTTATCCCTATGCTAGCCAAGTGGCTAGACCGATTATGAGGCAATCTTTAGATTAATCCAGTGAGCGATCCTGTGAACCTTTTGGCGACTAAGGTCTATAAGCATAAAAAATCCGACATTTAAATACTTAGGTAGGTTTAGGTTGTTCAGTTTTGTAGCAGGCCCGGAGGGCCAAACCACCCAGATATAGGAGCTGCCGCGGAGCTCCGTCGACGTTACCTAATTTCAAATTATTACGTATTTGAATGTCGCCATTTTTATACTTAGTCAATAAATCCTTCTCCCCAATTTTATTTCTAGTCATTTTTATACCTATTCATTTTTACTTATAGACCTTAGACGCCAAAAGGCCTGTGAAGTTTGGTAGCGATCGGATCAATAAATTTATTTTTTTGGTGCTAAATATAAAAATTGCCCGTGTGGTTGCCGGGATAGAATAGTGCCATTCCACGTCTTCCCGTGGATGTCGTAAAAGGCGACTAAGGGAATGAGGGTTTCTAGTACTGTTAGGCGACGGGCTTGCAATCTGTCACTGGTAAACATCTTAGCCTGTTTATGCAAAATGTGGTTACAGAATTACCAACAACTCTCTTGGTAAGTAGTTGTTTGTATTTCTGTAGCTCGGCCTGCCCCACTCTGGGAATGAAGGCGTGATAGTATGTATGTATGTATGTAAATAAAAATAAATGTTTGTCCTAAACCATTGATCAGATTGTAATGAAGCTTTGGTAGGGTGTTCGGAAGAGGCCCGCGAGGCTCTCTGAAAATGTATATATCTGGACTTCTTTACCGTGCCACTGCAACAAACAACGCATGCCGGGTACAACTAGTAGTAAATATACGAAAGCCAGTCACGGAACTAAGCTGCTCGTAATATTATGTTTGGTACAGGACATATTTTAACAGAGATCACGCCGTGAATCTGGCTGATTGATACAGCGCGTTTAACATCCGCGAGAATATCGCTGTCTGTCGCTATAAATTAAATATTAACGCGCGTCGTGTGCGGCATCTACGCGATTTGTGGTCGGATACATAATTTATAATGTTGTTTAAGTTTTCTCTAGTTTGTAAACATGGCTGATCATCAATAATGTCAGATTTAGGTAGTTCTTTTTTTGTAATAATCTTCTATCTATGTTTCTTATCCAGTTACTTAAAAAAATACTAGCATAGAGGCATTTCATCTTAGTCCTCAGGGTTGGCAACGCATTTGAGGTCTTAAGATTATAGTCTTGAGAATTTAAATGTCTATGGGTTTCAGATTCCACTCACCATCAGTTCCCTATTTCACCATCTTGACAATGACACGTGCAAAAGTAACAATTCGGTATACATTGCAAAGTTAACACGCTGATACATCACTGGGTTTCATTAAGCTGCGCCATGTACACTGAAATGTCACCTGTCACCTGACATTGTCAGAATGGTGAAATAGGGGGCAGGTGGCCGAGTGCGCGTGCGCCTTCTCCTTATGATAAAATAAATAAATAATAACGGCCGTTAACGTTAACAGTAAGCATCTTGGTTAGTTTTGATTTAAAAAATCCATAGCTAATGTTTACTTATTTTTTCTATTTCAGGTTCCATCTCTCCTAGGCATCTGGGGTAAACTAGGCTTGGACTACAAAACGTTCTCCTGCACCATCCTCCCTGACGAGACAGGGCACTCGCCGAAAAAGTACCTTTTTGCCTTTGGTTTCGCGCTGCCGTGTGTGGTCATCATTGTGTCCTACTCCTGCATATACTGGCGAGTGCGAGAGAGCAAGAGGAAGCTAGAAGGCCGCAGGTGTGTATGTGGGTGTGTATATCATACGTAGTTGTCTGTGTGTTGTAACTGGGTGAAGGTAGTGAGTGCAAGTGCTGTGCTAATCGAATATTATTTATTAATTTTGTTTGTTTGGTGATTGGTTAACCTTTATAAGAACTAATTTCGGCTGTCATAACTATATTACACAATACAGAATGCATATGATATAGCAATAAATTCGTACGTAAATAAATAACAGTTATATCAGCATCACCAAATTTAAGAGCCAGGCTCTTGTCGGTGGAGTAATTGCCACTTTTCTCTACTCTGTGCCAGCTTTTTCACCTCTTGATACGACACGACATTAGCCTTGTCTTATTTAGTTAAAGTAAGTAAGCCTAGGTCTTTCTCTTTTTCCTTCGACTTTCCCTCCAAAATGTTCAAAAAGAAACTATCGTGCCGCATCAAGTGTCCCACATCTTTCTTCTTCTACATTCTATAGTTTCTAAAATATGTCTTTTCTCGTTCACCATCTTCGAAACCTCTTCGTTGGTTTTCTTTTCAGTCCAGCCAATTTTTCCATCCTTCGCCAACACATCTCAAACGCTTCCAACCTTTCTCTATCTCTCTGTAAGTGTCCAAGTCTCGCTACCGTACAACGCGATGCTCCAGATGTAGATTTTAATTAAGCGTTGTTTACCCTTTTTGGATATTTTAGCCATTTACAGTTATATAGAGTATAGAAAACATACAAGACTTACAAACATCAGCTCTTACCGGGAAATGAACCCAGGCTATGGGCGCTATTAATCAGGCTACTCCGATAATGAAGGAAAATAATATGTCAAAGATCAACTAAAGTGGTTGTCATTGCCTGAAACCTATCTTGAAACAAAATAATGTTCATCACACTGGCTCGGAAAGGGTTTTATTACACACCTGTGTGTAAACAGGACGGGGAGTCATGCATAATAAATAACTCCCTATATAGGGAGTTATGAGTTTAGTTTTAAAATATAGAAACCGCTCGTACGTCATTTCATACTAAGGAGGTTTAATCAGCCAAGGTTTATTTCCTACTAGCGGCCCGCCAGCGGCTTCGCCCCGCTGCAAATTTCTGACTTTCCCGGGAAATATTCGATTTTTTTCTCGCCATAAAAACCATCCTTGGGCTTCAACGAACATTTAAAAAAAAGAATTGGTAAAATTGGTCCAGGCGTTGTTGAGTTATGCGCTTACCAACATATTTTGCGATTCATTTTTATATTATAGATATACAAAAATATCATGGTCGTACACTGTTGATGTCGCACGTCGCACACCATTGCATATGTAATCTACGAGTTCTACGACCATGGTGTCCGGTTGGTGTCGTTGGAGACCAATTTATACGAGTTGACAATTTATTGGTGTGTACGGCTAGTTTTAGTAAGAACTGTACTCTATCCTTTCCTGTTTAGGGTTCCGTAGTCAATCCGTGTCCGTCCGTCCGTTCGTCCGTCGGTCCTTCCGTGCTTCCGTCCGTCCGCAGCCTAGCGCAGAGATTCTTTAGTACTAGAAAGCTGTAATTTGGCGTGAATATACATATTAGTCACGCCAACAAAGTGGTGCAGTAAAATGTTTAAAAAAATGTATTTTTTTGGGTACCTCCCCTACACGAAACGTGGGGACGTTTTTCTTTTTTCTCTTCTACCCCACAGTGTGGGGTGTCGTTGGATGGGTCCTTCAAAAATATTGTGGGTTTGTGGAAACAATTTTTCGATCCGTTTATGAAATATTAAGCTTTAAAGCGTTAATTTTTGTTGGATTTAAGTGTCCCCCCCCACAAAACTACAAATACTTAAAAACTAGAAAAAACTTAAATGAAAGCACATAATAACGAATTTATAAGGAAAACTATCACGACTACTTAGTCTGAAGACATCATTGTTTCTTGAGATACAGGTTATTAGTGTTTATACCTACTAAAATCATCTAAGACAGCAACAAATGACTTTAAATAGAAAATTAGTCATTACTTGTTGATTTTTATGTTTGTAATAAGTACTTAACGGCTTCGGAACCCTACACTGAGCATGGTCCGACATGCTCTTTCTCGGTTTTTATTTAACTTAATGAACTTTCCTATTATTATTGAAATTTTCGGGACAGGCATTGATTTGGCGCTTTCATTTTAAGGCTCCTTCTGCGCTTCTAGTTCTTAGGTATGACTTTGCCATTGACTGTCAAGGCTTGGTGACAGTGGTGTTCAAAAATTAAAAGATAAACACTGTCAAACAACGTTACTGCAATACTTAAATGCATGTATGCTTCGAAAACTAAACCCATACTTTATTCTAAACGGTTGAACGTATTACTTTTGATACATTAAGATTAGTATTGCAGTGACGTGGCCGATATTCACTTTGACCCACCCATTAAAATTATATCACCTGTATTTAAGCGTATTAACTATTAATAAATCAAGATAGGACTATTGTCGAATATCTCATTCTCGTTTATATTTAGGTAGGTAGTTGCATGAAATGAATATTTATTTATCCTAATATAAACATAGATATAAGTATGTACTGATGGTCTTAGTTTTAGTTGCATCTTGTTTACTTACAGAATTTTTTCACATGTGGTTTTGCCTGTAAGTGACCTGATATATTTCACTATACGTTTCATGATTGTAAAATTTTAATGTATGATGTCAACAATTGTTGGTGAACCTTAAATAAATAAATAATCGTATTGTTTTCAACTAGGACGCCATTACTGTCAAGTAAATAAGAGCTATCGTAGCTTTGACAATACGATGACATGTTAAAAACAATGGTTCTACCGAGTACACTCCTAACTTTGTCACGGTGACATTTTGTTTGACAATCTTACGATTTGATTCATAACGTCACTGTGACACAGTTCTGGTGGTCCGGGCACAGAATAAGTAAGCGGTTAATACTATCAAGGTATTTGAATGTTTAGTAGATTGATTTAACAGTGCCGAGTTATAGGTACATTTTCCACGTGTTTTTAGTCGTAAATGTATAACACGGCTATTATGTGAAACTCCTTCAAATTCTTGATGGTACGTTGAGCTCATAAGTAGCTGCCCACTTTAGTGCTTTGTCACTTTAACGTCATGTTTGAACTGCTGCACGAAACTCACAAAAGCATTAAAGCGACAAGGTACAAAAGTGTGCAGCTTGATACGGCCGACTAGCTCTAAAACTAGATTGCGTAAAAATACTTCTTTTCACCTTGTTCTTTTCAAATAAATGACTATACTCTTTAGTGTAGTAAATAAATCCCTATTAATTACTACTATTATAAAATATATGTTTTTTTTTTGTTTACAGCAAGCTAAGCGGCCAAACAGCGAAAGAGAAGGAAGAAGACTCCCGCCTGACTACTCTAATGCTGACCATCTTCCTCTGTTTCCTCGCCTGCTTTCTCCCTCTAATGATCATGAACGTAATGTACGACGGCATCAATTATCCCTGGTTCCACATAATAGCGTCCATTTTAGCTTGGGCGTCCAGCGTCATAAATCCATTAATTTATGCTGCGACCAATAGACAATATAGAGCGGCGTATGGTAACCTTTTAAAATTTTGCAAGAGCAACCCTGTCATGCGACGGACGACGTGGGGGAGCAGGACGGTGGGACACTCTTCTAATTCACCGCACTACGTGGAAAAGAGAAATCCATTGAACGAACCTACTAAGTTATGAGCGGATGGTAGTTTGGTAGTATTTTGGAATCTCATGTAATAATTGACTGATGGTAGGGAGGTGGCAAGAATTATTTAGTTTAAATGGAAATTGTTCAGAAACGGTTATCTCTTTTTAATGTTTTTAATGTGGCTTATTGTTATTAATAGGTACAATTACAGATTTATGTAAAAAAAACTGAACCTAGAAGGTTTGATAAAAAATAATTGTCTATTAAACACCGTTCGATTGCTACGTATAACGGTTTTTTTTATAACGCTACGGCCACACCAACGGGCTTGGGCAAAATATCGTGTTGGCATCTCTAAAGCCGCGTCCGCTGCGCCGTGTTTTCGATGTTTGTAAACATCTAACATGTTTTTAGAACAAAAAACTGGGTGTGGCCAAAATGTTTTTTGTTTAAAAACACAGACACCGCGTTCATCTGCGGGGGAGGGGGTCGTGTTATTACTTTTGAATTAATTATTAATTATAGGAACTCATTTTGATTCCTTTGAATATAAATGAATACCCTACATTCCTACAAAAGATGAAAATTGTACTGGGATTACAGCTGTCAAAAGAAAAGTGAAATGTTATGACAAACAAAACATTGTACACTTCAAAGTCGCAATGGACGTGCAGTTGTACCTTAACATGTTTTGTTAGTTTTTTGGCGCAGCGGACACGCCTTTATATAAAGAAAGAAAGTTTATGTGATTTGATACGTATATTCATTGAATCCGACAGATGTGACCGCAGCGTTAGTACTGCTTTATAAAGATGGTTTACCTTGAAAAAGAAACGTGGCGACACGTGGAACTTCAATATTTACAACTAACAACTAAGCTGTAGCCCTTCCCCTTTTTAGGGTTCCGTAGCCAAATGGCAAAAAACGGAACCCTTATAGATTCGTCATGTCTGTCCGTCTGTCCGTCCGTATGTCACAGCCACTTTATTCCGTAACTATAAGAGCTATACTGTGGAAACTTGGTAAGTAGATGTATTCGGTGAACCGCATTAAGATTTTCATACAAAAATAGAAAAAAAACAATAAATTTTTGGGGTTCCCCATACTTAGAACTGAAACTCAAAAATTTTTTTTTCATCAAACTCATACGTGTGGGGTATCTATGGATAGGTATTCAAAAATGATATTGAGGTTTATATTATAATTTTTTTCTAAACTGAATAGTTTGCGCGAGAGACGCTTCCAAAGTGGAAAAATGTGTGTCCCCCCCCCCCGTAACTTCTAAAATAAGGGAATGATAAATGTAAAAATAATATATGATGTACATTACCATGCAAACTTCCACCGAAAATTGGTTTGAACGAGATCTAGTAAGTAGTTTTTTTTTAATACGTCATAAAAACATTGATCAAAGCTACAACGAACTTTTATATTATGTTACTTGCTGCTACGGAACCCTTCATGGGCGAGTCCGACTCGCACTTGGCCGCTTTTTTTTACCTTGCTAATTTCATTAATATGTTGACTCTTAAGCAGAATTTATAAAAACCGACCAACACCCACGCAACTGATATTGGCACAAGCCCTGTGGCTGCCATTAAAAGAGAAGAAAAAGAACTAAGTTGCAGCGATTGGTTAAAAGTTCAGAAGTGCCCTGATTTATTCTGAACTGTTTTTTCTAAGCTGTAATTTACATGACACCTTATTAATAATCCCCAAAATCCAAAATCCAGAAAAAACTTTTTCAAATGTGAACCTGTAAATAAATGTTAATAATGTAAATACTATGATAATGTAGAAAATAAGTTTCTCAATAAGCCTCCACCTCGATACACCTAACAGTGCGTTAACCAAAGTTAAAATTACTTACTAATATTAAGACGTAAATATTGTACATTCCCTTCTTTAGTAGATTAGTTTTTGGAAAACTGGGCACGAACAGATGTTTATTTTTATTTTACATACCAACCGTACTGCCACAGCATTTATACATATATCTACAAATTTATGGAGAAATACTTTATTTATACGCTGAGTTACTCTATACTTCACATAATAGTCTCTGAATTTCCATAACCTAGAAACCTAGAGGAATATGATTCTGTTGCAATCCTTTTCTCTTACACATATGAAGACTGATAATCAAAAGTCAATTAGTTTAGAACGTTATTTACGGCTAGAAATAATTTAACACAATTACCTATCATAGAGAATTATTTATGTTCAAGTAAATTTATATTATGGCTATAATTTTACCTAGTTGCTACGAAAACCAAAGGTAAATAAATATATTTGAGTAAGTCTTTATTTTTTATTTATCCCTTGAATGTTCCCGCATCAACCTTTAGAGCCGGTATCGGTCGATGGCAAAAATAAGTGTTGACTCCGGTCAACAGTTCTTACTTTTGTTAATAGGTTCACCCTAATTTGGCATAATTTTGTAAGTAATATTTTTTGTGGCAAAATCTATATAAAGTAGCCTTATTAGGCTACAGGATGGTTTGATTACGCAGAATTACGTTAGACCGAATATTAGTTGGTCTGTTCTGCCTACAGAATTACCAACAACTCTAAAAAAACTGGTTGATAATTCTGTAACCACATTTTGCACAATCAGGCTAAGATGTTTATTAGTGACAGGGTACAAGCCCATCGGCTAACAGTACTACAAGCCTTTATTCCCATAGTCATCTCTTACGACATCCACGGGAAGACTTGGAGTGGCACTTTTCTAACCCGGCAACCACACGGGGTTGCCATAATTCATAAATTTATATCTAGTTTTATTAGTGTTCACTCCTACCTTTCCGATATTTCTGGTAGTAATAAGCATGTCAAGTAAGTTTCCTTCAATCGATAATCCTAGCCTGCTTTTCTGGTATTTTTTTAATAGGTACCGATGAAAAGAGACTTCCAAGACAAGTAGGGTATTTAGGTTCTAAACTAATATTATTATACAAGCTCGGGGTGACCAACGACTCCGGTAAATAAAGTACAGCCAGCGCCATCCGACGGCGGCGTTTTAGACTAAGCTTATTATTAATCCTACTCGACACAAGATGACACTACTTGAAGTCCAAACGCTGTCTAATTCTTATTCCTACTTGACACAAGATGTCGCTACTTGAAGCCTAAACATCTTGCTTTCTCAGTCAGCTTGAGTACCCATCGAGAATCTAATTAATTAATCATGAAATGATGTGGCAAGACACAAAATCAAAGATTGTGTTTGATTTTCATCTTCCTTACAAATTTTACAGTACACATGCATACTAACAATTATTATCTCCTATAGATTCGAGGGTGTCACTGAAAGTTTTTAGAACTGGCCACTTGTAAACAAAATACATACACATACATACATTTGTGTATGTATTTTGTTTGAAGATGAAAATCAAACACAATCTTTGATTTGAGATTCTGCCTTGAGATTTTGAGTGGAGCACGTTGTCAAATCTGTTCTCTCTAGTTCTCGTGGTTTTTTTACGCGTTAAACCTGTTAATATTCGTATGTAGTTGTGTTGTATGTGTTTAGTTTGTGGTGGTCTGTGTTTTCGTTTCTCAGGTAAGTAAAAATTATCGGGAGAAGCTGGCAGTATCTCAAATGTGAGATTGTTGCCGGCTTGTCCGGGACGCATCATGGCGTCCGGTGGTAACTTTGACCCCGGGATTACGGTTGTTGGCCCGGGGTTGGGGTCATCTTCTTCCCCTGAGGCCTCAATGGAGATTATAGAGCATCCTCCTTCTCCCGCGTGCTACTTAGATGTTTCAGATTCGGTTCCTGTTAGAAAAAGAGATCATTCGGCTATTGCTAGCGAGTCAAGTTCCCCCGAGCCTACAGAGCCACCGAAATTGTCACGTTCGGACTCAGTCTCCTTGTCTCACGTTACTATTGTTTCTCAGGCAGTACCCGAATTACAAAATATCATTCCCCTTTCTCAGACTGGGCCCTCTCAGTCTCAGTCTCCCTCACTGAGCCAAATAAAATCGCCAGCTCCCCACCGTAATGCTTATGTAGAAGTGTTGGTAATTGTAGGGAGATTATTGAAACACTTCTTGTAGTTGTGACAGAAGAAAATGAATGTATATTTATTTACAAAAAGTGATTACTTAAAGCTAACAGTATACACACACATATATTATGGAGGAACGAGTAAACTATTTACAAGTGAGAGTGAGAGGTCTAGAGCGAGACGGAGCGTAGGTCGTAGGTGGCGTGATGCGCGGGCGACCTGCGCAGAAGCGTATTTTGATTATCTCGCGCGCCTATAAAACCGACGCGCGCCGAAAATCGTTCTTTTCCGCTCCTGGCTGTTGAAGTGAAAACATCGTCGCTCCGCTGCGCGTCCGCTCCGCGCTCCGTCCGCTCCGAACATAATTATACTTCGATGCATACAGAAGATTCAATTCAATTCAAACTGTCCTTGTCAGGGCACACAAACAAACTGTTCTTTTCAGAACTAAAGCTTCGACGTCATGATCAATCCTGTTTCCTTGAGACAGATGACGAATCAATCAATCAGTCAGCTACAGTGCTCCCCCTCAAGCGAAGCGTACCGGCAGGCGAATAATACGTCCCCGGCGCGATGTCCTTGAGTTAGTAACTATCGGGTCTTCATTTGTTAGTTTGTTTGCTTGTCCGTTCTGTTCCAGGTTCTTGTTGATTTGTTTCAGGCTGCTATTGTTGTTGTTTTCTGGTTGTGCTTGTCTTGATGTTACAGGTGTAGATGATGAATTCGATGTTGAAGTAGGTATTTGTTCCGTGATCGTATAGGCGGGTTTCAATCGGTCTATTGAAATGTTAGTTTGCCGGTTTGGTAGTTGCACGGTGTAAACTTTGTCGTCTCGTTTCAGCACGCGGTAGGGTCCGTCGTAAGGTGCTTGTAGCGGCTTCTTTACGGCGTCGACTCGTATAAACACGTGATCGCATGTTGCAAGGTCACGGTGTACGAAAATAGGTTTCGAATTACCGTGTGGCTGATACGGCGTTGGTTTCAGATTTCTTATTGTGTCTCGCAGCTGATCGACGTAAGCGGAGTCCAGAGTGACGTCATCGCGTGGTGTTGTTGATAAAAGGTCACCGGGTAGTCGAATGTTGCAACCGTAAGTGAGCTGCGCGGCGCTTACACCGGTGTCGCTACGTATAGCTGCGCGAACGCCGAGTAAAACAGTAGGTAATTCGTTTATCCAGGTAGTAGCAGATAGAAGTCTAGCTTTCAACGCTGTTTTCATAGTGCGGTGCCAACGTTCGACAATACCGTTTGACTGTGGGTGGTAGGGTGTCGTTCGTGTTTTTTCGATGCCGAGTAGCTGCGATAGATGTGTGAATACTCTGCTCTCAAATTGGCGTCCTTGGTCGGTCGTCATTGTTGAAGGGCATCCAAATCGTGTGATCCAGCCTTCGTAAACGACTTTTGCGACTTGTTCAGCGGTGATTTCTTGCAACGGGTAAGCTTCGGGCCATCGCGTCGCTCGGTCGATTACAGTGACACAGTAGCGATAGCCGGCGGATGTTGTAGGTAGCGGGCCGACTATGTCGATGTGTATGTGGTTGAATCGACTAGTAGGTTTGAAAGAAGACACAGGACTTGTAGTGTGTCGCTGTATTTTCGCTCGCTGACATGGGATGCATGTTTTCGCCCAGTTTCCGACGTCGGTGTTTATTGAAGGCCAGAAGTACTTGCGTGACATCAACTTTCTTGTGTTGCGTATTCCGGGGTGACTAATGTTGTGTATGGCTTCAAATGCGGTACGGCGAAATTCCAATGGTAGGTATAGTCGCACGTCGTCGGTAGAAGTTTCACATAGTAGTTGAATGTCGGTTCCGGGAATCGTAACTTTTTTTAATGATAAGTTACTTTGATGCAGTAGTGTTGTTATGCTGCTATCTCTGTCTTGCGCGTTCGCGAGTTCTTGGAAATCGATGGGTGTGGGACAGCTGATCGCGTCAATGCGTGAGAGTGCATCCGCGCTTGCGTTTTCTTCCCCACGAACGAATCTGATGTCGGTGGTAAACTCGCTGATAAAAAGTAGTTGTCGAGTTCTGCGTGGCGATTCGCTATCGGACGTCAGTTTGGTGAATGCGAATGTTAACGGTTTGTGGTCGGTGAATATAATCAGCTGTTTTCCCTCGAACATTTTACGGAAGTGTTTAACAGACATGTAGATCGCCAACAGTTCGCGATCGTATGTACTGTATTTCTTCTGGGCTTCGGTGAATTTTTTTGAGAAAAATCCGAGCGGCTGCCATGCGTTGTTTACAAATTGTTGAATCGCGGATCCAGCTGACGTATCCGATGCATCGCTAAATATTGCAAGCGGGGCGTTGTGCATCGGGTGTGCGAGTAAAACTGCATTTTTGATGCTGGTTTTACAGTTTTCGAATGCGTTCGTGGCTTCATCGGTCCACTCGATCGGTGTCTTGTCGCGCTTCTTCGCATTGTGTAGGTAGTGATTTAGCGGCGCTTGGATCGTGGCGGCGTCCTTGACGTTTTCGCGGTAAAAGTTGAGCATACCGAGAAAACGTCGTAACTCGTCGATGGTTTGCGGCTTCGGGTAGGCAGTTATGATTTCAACTTTTTCTTGAGGTGGTTGAATGCCATCGCTTGATACATCGAAACCGAGGAACTTGACCTTGGGCTGGCCAAATATACATTTCGACGGGTTGATGGTGATGCCGTACTCGTCGAGTCGTTCTCGTTCGAGTACGGTGCGGAGATGCCTTTTGTGCTCTTCTTCGTCGATTGAGGCGAGTAGTAAATCGTCGACGAACGGGAACACAAAAGCGAGTCCTCTAAGTACTTCGTGTATAAATCGTTGAAATGTTTGTCCGGCGTTTTTCAATCCGGGACACATACGAGGAAACTCAAACAAGCCGAATGGTGTGATTATGGCTGTTTTTTCTATGTCTTGATCTGTGACTGGTAGTTGTTGGTAGGCTCTATTTAGGTCCAGTGTTGAAAAAATTGTTTTTCCGGCGAGTTGGTAAGTGAAATCTTTGATGCGTGGTATGGGGTACCTATCCGGTTTAGTAATGGCGTTCAGCCTTCGGTAATCCCCACACACACGTAGGTCTCCATTCCTTTTGGGTACGACGTGAAGAGGAGATGACCACGGACTTTTACTGGGCCTGCAGAGTCCTTGTTCTATCATATTTTCGAATTCCTTTTTGACTTTCTCATAACGGTGCGGTGCTATTGGACGAGCTCTGCAGTGGATTGGCGGACCAGTGGTGTCGATGAAGTGCTCGACGGAGTGCTTCGGGCTGAGTTTCATCGATGTGAGCCTGGTGGTGCCGGGGAAATCTGCGAGTACATTGTGGTAGGACTGCTTGATATCAATACTACGAACTGTAGGTATATTCGTAGTACTGAGTTGCGCGTTGGTTACGAGATGGGTCTTGCCGTCGATCAGTCTTCGGTTCTTCACGTCGACTATTAGATGGTGATGGGTCAGAAAATCTGCTCCGAGGATGGGTTTTGATACTGCGGCAATGATAAACTTCCATTTGAATGCACGGCGTAGGTTGAGGTCCAACTCGAGCGTTTTTTCACCGTAGGTAGGTATTGTTGTGTTGTTTGCTGCGTACAGTTCAAATGGGAGTGGTTGTGCAAACACGCCTTTCTTTTTAGGTAGGACGGAGATGTTAGCACCCGTGTCTACTAAAAAGGATAATTTCGTCTTCTTGTCTGTGACGAATAAGCGGTGCGAGTGGTTTGTAACGCCGGATCCCGCTTCAGCCAGCGTTAGTTTTAGTTTTCCGGGTCAATAGTCTTGAAATTGCAAGGCGATGCGCATTTCTTGGCATCCATGCCGAAACGGCGGTGGTAGTAGCAGTACGGCGTGGTTGGCGCGGGAGAGGTCTTGCGGCTGCGGTTTTGCGATGAGTTTCGGGAACGGGAACGATAGCGTGGATTCGACGAACGATTGTAGTTCCAGTCTCTTTGCCGTGGTTTTGCACGCAGCTCGGCTACCTCCAGTGACAATCTTCTTATTTCATTAATAAGAAATTGTGTATCCTGGTTTCTTGGTTGAGTTGAGACTGCGGCGATTTGTGGTGCTGCGTATTGCGGCGTTGCAACTGTAGCGATTTGTGGGCATTCTTCTAGCATCTTGTCAGCGAGCGCGGCTAATTCGTCTAGTGTCGCCTTGTTGTTGAACTTTTCGCTGACGATGAGCACCGATCGGATGTGAGTGGGAAGGTGGTTCATCCACATGATTCTAATTGTGTCGTCGTTGAATTTGTCTCGTGCTAAATCACGCATTCGGCGAAGCAACTGACTGGATTTTTGGTCTCCAAGCTCCATCTCCGACAAAAGCATCTTGATTTGCTTGCTGTCGGAGTCTTCGTATAGCCGGATGAGACGCTCCTTAATTATGTTGTAATAATTCTGGGCAGGCGGGTTGTATAGGATATCCGTAAGTTCTTGGATATCTTGCTTCTCCATTCGTGCGATAACCATTAGTGCGAGTTGGTTCTGGCTCCTCTCAGTTCGGCTGTGGCTGCTTCGAAGTTCACAAACCACAACCGTGGCTGGTCGCGCCAAAATGGTGGGAGTCGGAGTGCGAGCGAGACTGAGGTGACTTCGCCGCATGCTTCGGGGATCTGCACGTGTCCGGTGGCTGCCGGTGGCGCAGGCTGGGCGGGCGGAGCGGTGTGGTTGGTCTCCGGAGCTGACATCTTCTTCTGGTTGTTGGCTGCTTGTTGTTCAGCGGGGTCACCAATGTAGAAGTGTTGGTAATTGTAGGGAGATTATTGAAACACTTCTTGTAGTTGTGACAGAAGAAAATGAATGTATATTTATTTACAAAAAGTGATTACTTAAAGCTAACAGTATACACACACATATATTATGGAGGAACGAGTAAACTATTTACAAGTGAGAGTGAGAGGTCTAGAGCGAGACGGAGCGTAGGTCGTAGGTGGCGTGATGCGCGGGCGACCTGCGCAGAAGCGTATTTTGATTATCTCGCGCGCCTATAAAACCGACGCGCGCCGAAAATCGTTCTTTTCCGCTCCTGGCTGTTGAAGTGAAAACATCGTCGCTCCGCTGCGCGTCCGCTCCGCGCTCCGTCCGCTCCGAACATAATTATACTTCGATGCATACAGAAGATTCAATTCAATTCAAACTGTCCTTGTCAGGGCACACAAACAAACTGTTCTTTTCAGAACTAAAGCTTCGACGTCATGATCAATCCTGTTTCCTTGAGACAGATGACGAATCAATCAATCAGTCAGCTACACTTACATTTCATCTGATAGCGGACCTTTTGTTGTTCATGTTGTTCGTGAAGTAGTGGAGCTAGACTCGGGCATCTACATAAATCAAATTAAGTTTGGGCAATTCTTGTTTGCCAAAAAGGTTTCCGGGATTAAGGAGGGTGGTGTGAAAAAGATTGGAAGGAATAGAATGGCTGTGGAATTTATCAGTGCGGCTAAAGCAAATGACTTTCTCTCCAATTCAGCAATCGGAGATGCAAAATACAGGTCGTTCATCCCCTCGTTCAATATCTCACGAACAGGGATAGTCAGAGGTGTACCTAAAGACTTTTCTAATGAGGAGCTCCCAGGTTTAATTGTACCTCCCCGCGGATTTGGAAAGATAATAAAGGCGAGGCGCCTTAATTATAAAGCAAGAGATACCAATGGTGGTGCCCCTCAGTGGGCCCCTTCTGAAACTGTGGTATTGACATTTGATGGTCAATCCCTCCCACAGAGAGTCTACCTTTTTAACTGTTCTCTAGAGGTGTCTATGTATAATTTTCCAACGGTGCAATGTTTTAGATGCTGCAGATTCGGACATGTTAAAGCTCAGTGTCGCTCCCAGCCTCGCTGTGCTAAATGTGCCCAGCCCCACGATGCTGATCAATGTCGAGTCCCGGATCAAAGTGTGAGTTGCCTTCATTGTTCCGGGCGGCATAAAGCCACCGACAAAAATTGCCCCGAATTCGTGAGGCAACAGTCTATCAAATTGACCATGTCCGATGAAGGAATTTCCTATTCTGAAGCTGAAAAGAAGCACCCAACATCTAAACGCCCTTTCAATGAAGTTGTTAGTCAACAAAACTCTTACAAAAAGACGGTATTCACTCAGAGAAAGCAACGGGCACCTGCCTCCTCTCATGGATATGACCAACAAGCCCATAATGCCGTAATAGAAGGCTACAATCAACCTCTACCTGGCAATGGTGTGGCATTCTCAAAGGCCCCCGAAGACCATCATTGTGAAGGTTTCCAGAACCCCGAATTATCCCTCTCCCGTTCTGATTTTGGTGCTACTCTTCTCTCAATTATGTCCTCTCTAATTGATATGTTTGTGAACAATTCTTCTCCTTTACCGTCCAACGCTGCCGAATTCTTGAGATTACTTTCTTCACTTTTACCAAGGGGATTGGAGCCTGCGGGCCGGTCTCATAATGGCTCTCAATATCCTTCAATGGAACAGTAGGAGTATCAGTCGCAACAAGGCTGATCTCCTATTTATTAATAAAGATTGTAACGCTGTCATTATTGCTTTAGCTGAGACGTGGTTAAAGCCGTGTAATAACTTTAGATTCCCTGGTTTTGTTTGTCTTAGACAAGACAACCCTAATGGGTACGATGGTTGCGCCCTGTTTATAAAAAATGGTTTCAGTTTTTCACGTTTTAATTTACCCACACATTCCTCTTTTAATGTTGTTGCCTGTAGGGTTCTGGATATGTCTGTCATTTCAGTTTATATTCCCCACCCTAACCCCAGTATTATTTCAGATTTTTGGAGGCATATTGCCTCTGTTCCAGGTCCTCTTCTAATACTTGGTGATTTCAATTGTCACAATCCACTTTGGGGCTCTCACTGTCTTGATTCAGCCGGTCGCAGGCTCGTGGAGTCACTGGATGCTCAAAACTTGTGCATTCTGAATGACGGAAGGCCTACTCGACGCGTTTCACCCACACAAAAGCCGTCGGCGGTGGATTTATCTTTGTGTTCTCCCTCCCTGGCGGCACTTTGTTCCTGGGACATTAGTCACACTAGCTATGGGAGCGACCATTTTCCTATATTTATCTCTTATGTTTCAGGTTTTTCTATCCCTCCCCCGTGTCCCCCTTTACAAAAGTTTAGATTACTTAAAGCTGACTGGCCTTTGTACGTTGCCCTTGTCGATAGCAAAGTGCGTGATCTTCCCCCTGCTTCATCTGATAACTACTTGGAACTTTATTCTCTTTTCTCTAGGTGTCTATTTACATCTGCAGAGGAATCAATCCCTTTAAAAAATGCTTGTGTTAGCCGGCGTCCTTCCCTTCCCTGGTGGGACTCTGACTGTACGTCTGTAGTGAAGGAGCGGAAAGAGGCAGAATTGACGTACTGCTCTGACATGTCAATGTCAAAATTTATAATTTTGAAGCATGCTCAAGCTAGAGCAAAAAAAACGTTGCATGCTAAAAAAAAGAAAGGTTGGAGTTTATTCTGTGAATCTATATCATCTTCTACGCCCCCTTCAATAGTATGGCGTAAACTAAAAATTTTCCGTTCTTCTTGTGACTCTTCTCCTTCCCCTTCTTCTTTCTCTTCTTCTCCCGAGTGGATGGACTCTTTTCTTGATAAATTGGCCCCTCCTTATGTCCCTAATTTGACAGAGTTATTGCCTTCTGAACCTTCTTCTCCTCTAGTCAATAACGCTTTTTTGAGCTCCGCATTCCAATTGTCAGAGCTCACGAGTGTTCTGGAGTCTCTTTCCGATTCCTCTCCTGGCCCAGATGGTATCGTATACTCATTCCTTGCAAAAACGAATACTGAAACTCTTTTGTACTACCTGGACCTTGTAAATTTTATGTTTGATAGTGGCTGCGTCCCAGAATCTTGGAAGAAACAGTTTGTAATTCCCATTCTCAAACCAGGGAAGGATCCGAGTCTGGCTTCATCTTACCGTCCAATTGCGCTTTCGTCAGCGTTGTGTAAAGTTGCTGAGCACTTACTTAAAAATCGCTTGGACTGGTTCCTTGAAAGTGAAAGTATGCTTTCTCGAACGCAATTTGGTTTTCGTAAGGGCAAGAGCGTCACTGACAGTCACTGCATCTTATCAACAGACATCCGTCTTGCATTCTCTCGCGGAGAATCAATAGCGGCCGCGTTTCTGGACGTGTCGGCGGCTTACGACAATGTCTTGCTTTCGGTGCTCAGGGACAAATTGTCCAAGCTGAGTATTCCCCTGAAGGTAGTTAACTTTGTCTTTAGCCTTCTCACGGCAAGAACTATAAAGGTTAGATGGCATGGCTATATCACTGGAGAGAGATCTATTTGGAGGGGCCTTCCTCAAGGCTCCGTCCTTAGTCCGCTTCTATACAACCTGTACACGCTAGATCTTGACAAATTTGTGAACATGTCATGCAGATTGCTGCAGTATGCGGACGACGTCGTCATCTACAGCAACAATAAAAGCCCTATTTTAGCATCAGAACAACTTAATGTTGCCTTAGACTCTTTAAATTTCTGGCTAAATTCTCATGGCCTTTCTCTCTCCCCTTTAAAAAGCTCTTCTATTATCTTTTCTAGAAGCCTTCGTTCCCCCCAGTGTCCTATTAAATTTAATAATGTTCAGATTCCTGTTTCTGACTCTGTAAAATTTCTTGGAGTGGTTTTCGATAGGCGTATGACGGGAGTCTCTCACCTCTCCTATATTGTAAAAAAATGCGAGAAAAATATTAACCTTCTTCGTGCCCTGTCAGGTGTTTGGTGGGGAGCACATCCCTATTCTCAGAAACTCCTATACAACGCTTTCGTCCGAAGCCATCTCGATTTTGGTACTTTTATATTTGAGCCTTGTAGCAGAAGTGCTCTTAAAGCACTAGAAACAGTCCAGATGAAGGCTCTACGTGTGGTCTCAGGTGCCATGTTATGTTCCCCCAATAGAGCTATCCTCGTGGAATGTGTCGACCCTCCTCTTGACCTCAGAAGGCAATTCTTATCGGACCGCTACTTGTTTCACTGCTTTTCTTCTTCATCTCATCCTCTCATCCCAAAACTTAAACTGCTTCAAAAATATTGTTCCTCAAAGCCGTACTGGCGGAATAAAAACAAACCCAGACTGGTAACGAGTTTTGAAAAACTCTTGGCGCTGAGAGCTCCTGTCCAGAGAAGCCTCTCCTTGCCTCTTTACTCGATTCCTTTCGAGGCAATAGTTCATACTCCTAGCATCTTCTATAACTGTGGTATTTCAAAAAACTCTTCTACTGCTAATTCCATCTTTAATAAATATGTTAATACTCATTTTCCTTCACACTTTCTCTTTTTCACTGATGCATCGAAACTCTCTGATGTAGGGTGTGTCGGGTCCGCTGTAGTTTGTCCTAGGATTAAGCATAAAGCCTTGTTCAAACTCCCCCCAGAGTCATCAGTCTTCTCCGGCGAATGCCTCGCCCTCTGGAAAGCTGTAGAATTCATTCTCGCTAACAAGCTTTCTAAATCAGTCATTTTTTCGGATTGCCTCAGTGCTCTTCAAGCCATTTCTCTCCACCCTGTTAAAAATTGTGCCCGCCATTACATCATCTGTCAATTGAAACACACTATATTTTTGTGTCACTCTTCAAAATTAGAGGTAAATTTTGTGTGGGTCCCTAGTCATAGTAATATTTCCGGCAATGAAATCGCAGATCAGGCGGCTAAGGCAGCTGTAATATGTGGTGATGATTCCTTTTTTAAAATTTACTCTCCGGATTTAGGCCATATCCCGGCGAAGTCCCTAATTAAAAAATGGTCTGCTCGATGGTCTTCCTCCAAAAAAACTTATTTCTCATTTATTCAACCCAGTATTCCCTCTCGGCCTTGGTTCTTCAAAAATCGGTCATTGTCTAAACGACATACTAGTGTAATAATACGGCTTCGGCTTGGACGCGTTTGCTCGCCGGAACTGCTCCATAGATTTAAAATTAAGGACTCTCCTTTTTGTGAATGTGGAAACGAAATAGGAACAGTAGATCATATCTTTTTCAATTGTCCTATTTATAATAATACATGCGATCTATATCATCTCCTTTCTAAGGCTTCTATCCCTCTTCCTACTAATATGACGTCTCTTCTGTGTCAAATTGACAGCAAAAAAATTGCAGCTGTTATCTGTAAATTTATTGACAAAAATAACATTAAACTTTAGCGTTTTTGTGTCCGTTTCTTAACGTTTTTTGCCATTATTTTAAATTTTTCCTAACATATTGGTGATGGTGGCTTTGTGTTTGTCCTTTCTCTTCAGGTTTAACGTTCACCGATCGCTGTTAATATATTTATTTTTTAACCTCGAACCCGTGCAAAACTCGGAACTTGACATTGGCAGAATTGTGCTGGGATTCAGTCACAGACGCCATAATCAAAGAGAAGAAGAAGAAGAATCTTTGATTTTGTGTCTTGCCACATCATTTCATGATTAATTCATAACATCACGCCTTCATTCCCAGAGTGGGGTAGGCAGAGCTACAGAAATACCAACAACTCTAAAAAGACGTTGATAATTCTGTAACTACATTTTGCACAATCAGGGCCTCTATTCAACTGCGTTATAACGATATCGTGTTTGACGTGTTTTAGAATCGTTTATGTCACAGTCGCCATTATTGTAAATGACATAAGAGTTATGAAAACGTTGACAATACGAAAACACGTCAAATACGATATCGTTATTACCGTGGGGAATCCCAGCCCTGGCCAAGCAGTTTACTAGTGTATTAGTGACAGGTTGCAAGCCCATCGCCTAACAATACTTCAAGCCCTTATTCCCTGAGTCGCCTCTTACGACATCCACGGGAAGACATGGAGTGGCACTATTCTAACCCGGCAACCACACGGGCATAATTTTTTTGATTATGATTGATTGCCAATATTATTGAGTATGAATTTTATTAATTTGTCATTTGTTTTACGACTTGGCGGCAAGTTGAAAATTGTCTGTGTCACGTAAGCATGAATTTAACGCGAGAAAATTATCGTGCAATGTTTTTTATGACTTTTGATATCATTTTTAAGTCAACAAGAGAGTTATGATAGACTAAGATTGGCCTTTCCCGATGAAGCCCCATCTCGTGCCACAGTTTACAACCGGTTTAATGAGTTTAAACGTGGCGCGTGGTCGCACTAATCTGACCGCTGATCTGCGTAAGGGACGGCCTTCTACGGCGACGAATGAAGATAACATCAGTATTGTGCGGCGTATGATAGAGACTGATAAAAGAGTGACCTATCAGCAGATTCGGACAAGCTTCGGCATCGGTACGAGACAAGAGCACAAAATCCTACATGAACATTTAGCGGTCAGGAAGCTTTGTGCCCGGTGGATGGGTACCTCATAATTTGACCGAGGCCCAAAAACTCCATCGTGTTGATTGGTGCCGTGAAATGATTTGAAGATTTAACGAAGGTGACTCACCTTCACCACGACATCGCCTCGTCGCACACCGTCAGGCGAACGATCGAGTATTCGGCGATGTCAGACGTGAAATTATTGGGTCACCCGCCGTATAGCCCCGACCTAGCACCTTGTTCTTTTTATATATTCCCGAAAATAAAAGAAAAACTTTGAGGAAAACGTTTTGTGGACACCGAGGAAGCTGTGGCTGCGTTTCAAAAAGCCGTCGAAGAAACCCCTAAGGACGAGTGGGCAAAGTGCTTTTCTCAGTGGTTCCATCGGATGCAGCGATATATTGACATGAATGGATACTATTTTGAAAAGATATAATAAAACTAATAACTTGCTACTTTACTCAGTTTATGATTTTCTAAGAACTTTCAGTTTGACCCTCGTAGTACCTGAGATAGAAGGGGTTTTAGGATTTCTAGGGATTTCTTTTTTATTAACAAAAAAAAACACACATTACACATTTCAACACATTTTTTAGCAACTTGTAAGCTATTGTTAACAAAACGTTTACCAACATATTAGAGTCAGGTAACGGCCCAACATGTTTCGGACTCATTAGGAGTCCTTGTAATTGAGTAATGATTTTGTACAAAATGTGTGTTTTCCTTTAAACGAATTATTTTTCCGTGTCAGGTCTGGATAATTCTCTGTCTAATGTCTACCGGAAGATTTTATTTATAATATCTTATTTCAAGCAAATTTTGGGTGTCGAACTTAGAACATTTTAAAAATAAGAGATGGCAATGGCAATGGCAACACTACTCTTGTCTAGTCTATGACATTTTGACGTGTCTGCACTGACTGACGTCTCTGTTTGCAGTCTGTTCTGGGAGTAATTTTCTTGAAATTGTTCTATAAAATCGCCGAAAAATGGCGAAAAGAATCGCTCAGAGCAATGTAAACTGGGCCTCTTTGGCCGAGAGGGTCCCGGCGGAGCAGAAGATGAATCTATCTGCGTTTAAAATCAGATCGGATTCTTACTTGCGAAGGTTAGTTTCGAGTCGCGATTACATAATTATTCTAGTTGATTTTGGTTGGTTGATTGTTTTTTATTTGAAGGGTCCTGGCAAATCCCCCTGAGCCGCCGAAGATTAACTGGGCGCTGTACAAGCAGACGGTGCCCATTCCCGGCATGGTGGACAACTTCCAAAAGCAGTACGACGCTCTCAAGGTCCCATATCCCGCCGACACACACACCAGTAAGGTGGAAGCGCAATGGTCTGAAGTCAAGAAGGCCATCGAAGCCTTCGTGGCCAAGTCAAACGCGACCATCTCTAAGTGAGTTTACTTTGTCGCAAACTTTTCATATACATGAGCGGAGATTGGTTTACTCGCTTTTTTTACAACGGTAATATAACTTACCTCGCAGTAGGCATTATTGTAGATATCCAAGTAAACTTGTGTATATGGGATTTGGGTTTTGAAATAAAGTTTTTCTTATTCTGAATCACATTATCACTCTCTTAATAATAATATAATAAAGGATTGTTCTACTAAACTAACCTCTCGACTTCCAGCTACGAGAAGGAGATTAACGAGACCAAGAGCCTCCTGCCCTATGACCAGATGACACTGGAAGACTACAAGGACGCCTATCCGAATGACGCCATTGACTCCCTCAACAAGCCAACCTTCTGGCCACACAACCCCGAGGAACAGTTGGACTATGTCGACCCCAACAAACCAGTTGGCGGACACCACTAAACTAGTTGCATTGCTACAGAGCTCTTTCATTCATAGAATCAGTATGGTTGCTGTAACTCTGTATGGAAGGATCATGGTTTAGTATCAAATTTATATTGCTTAAAACAGGTGTATTGCCTTTTGATGGTCAAGCCTAAATCAAGATCCATTTAGTCATCAAGAAATCAAGTTCTGTGTAATTAAATGTAGGAATAAATGATTATGAGGTAAACTGCTTTTTTTTTTATCTACTCAGTGTCCGGAGCTTGGTTTTAAACTTTTGGTTCAACGCCAATGACGCTTCATAGTTGCCAGCATGAAATAGAGCAGTGTTTATGCAGCAGGTTGACATTAGGTCTGGTTTTAAGCTGTCATTGGTGTGTGAAGTTTCCTGTCTCATGAATCATATGATTGATGATTTTTGTCCATAGTGATGAATCAAATGTGATCAAATTTGTATAATTTACTACTAACTACATACATAAGTAAAGCTTTGAAAGTATGATAGCAAGTTGTATGACAGGCAACCTGTTAGAGGCTTAGCCTGGCCATGGAAATTGATAAATGCAATGCTTGTTAACTTGTCCCTCAGTCTTTAACCCGTGGAGTGCCATGGCATATATATGTGCATTACAATATCAATCTTAATTCAAATCACTCTGATTTCCAAATTCAAATATTGTTATGAATGAACACATCGTGTTCATAGGGCGCTCCACGCGTTAACCCTATGGCTATCATGTTATTAACAATACAAATAGTTCTTATTCAACTTAACACTAAAGGTGGTAGAGGTAAAACACATTGCAATAGGAGTTGCACCCCTTTTCAGTTCCGACAAAATACCAGACCCAACTCTCGTGACTCTTCCAGAGACGATTTTTCATGGATGTTATGTCAAAAAAGTAAGCAGTTGACAGTTCATCTTGCATTTAATGTCATCTCACCATTTCGAAGTCACGAGAATCGAGTCAAAGCGTTCCAGTATCTGCCGTCTCTAAAGCAGTATGCCGAGTCAGCACCTTTTTACGACACACAAAACCTTATTTTGTTTTCTTTGTTCCTTAAATTTTTACTTATGTTCATCACGTTTTACTTCGTTTTCATGTTGTTTTACTTTTTATTTATTTTCTGATCTTGTATGAAGTTTTTATATATCTATGTATCTAAAATCAAAGTAGAAATGGATGCCCTTGGCTTTGGTATACAATTACTCATATTGTGACTGCCTAAGAGGATTAAGAATAAAACAAAATATCCTTATTAAATATAACATTTATTTGATAATGCACATTTTCACAGATAGCAGCAAAATAGTTCTATGACAATTATGGGAATGTTTATAACAATCTGGGAAACTGTATGTTGCAACTTGACATTTCAAT